>JARQOD010000010.1:80468684-80651269 GCA_033576555.1 Oophaga sylvatica | reverse complement strand
GCAGCAGCGCTTTGGGGTTGGTTTGTTGGAGGTATGGTTGTTATTTCCAGGAAAAATTTTAATATGAAAAATAGTGACCTTTTATTTTTTTTATGATCCCCCTAGCCTATGAGGTTTATGTTTTTGGAGGCATTTGTTTTTTTTAAACCCCTTTTTTTTATATTTGTTTTTTTAATAAATTGCAATTTTTAAAAAACTTTAAATTTTGTGTTCCTTGTGCTTTTTGTCACGGTTTTTTTGTATGAGTTTTGGTGTCGAAAACCGGTTTTCTCCTTCGTCTCATTGGGGGACACAGGACGTGGGTGTATGTACTGCCACTAGGAGGCTGACATGTAAACAAAAAAAAAAGGTTGCTCCCCTCCCCGATACACCTCAGCACTGGCCGCGGGAAAAACCCTTTATTGTTGTGTCTGATGGGGAAGTCTGGTTCCTTTCCAGACCATTTTTTTTTTTTTTTTTCCCACGAGATGGATAGGGGGCGGCCCCTTTTGAAAGGGTCCGATTCCCAAACCATCAAGGGCGAGCACGTGGAGTAAACCCCCCAAAAGATCCTCTCCCGCAAGTGGGCTAAATCCCGGATCCCCCTGACCCCTAAGGTATTGAAGCCCTAGGTGTAAGAGGCAGGAGTTGTCCGTGCGGCCCCCACTGCACCCCAATGCTAGTGCGGTGCGCAGGGGGCGGACATCCTCTCCTATCCCCAAAAGGGTGATGGAGTTGGGTTCCTCCCCCCCCCCCTTCCCTTTTTACTGAGGTCCCCTTAATGCGCTGCTTTAAAAAGCTAAAAGTGGAAGATCTACAGAATCTCACCTTCAAAGTCCAGGACGGCCGCCCCTAAGGATTAGCAGCGCTTCGGGTAAAAAATTTGTCCCGGTTTACCCGGGATAGGCCGCGGGCTGGAATATGGTCCGGCGTCGGGGAGGGGGGGCCGCGGTCGTAGAGTGAAATTTAGGCCGGCTTGGGCTAGGCCCGGCTTCAAATTGGTCCCCGGCTTTTCCCGGGGACTGGCGCTGGCCGGTGTATTGCGGGCTGCTAGAGGGGTCGGGGAGTAGGTCCGCCCCGGCGGGGTCTCCTTCCGGCGGACCCGCCCTCCGATTTGGGGCGGCCTCCGCCGGAAATTTAGACCGCGGTTCGGCGGGCGCTAGGCCGCGGCTTCAAATTTTGTCCCGGCTTTTGCCGGAGTTTGGCGCGGTGGAAGTTGGTGGGACGGAAGCCCTGACTTCTAGGCGCGCCTCTTGACCCTCCCTCTGAGGCTCGGCTACATGAGCACTTCCTTCTGACAGAGGAGTGCTCTTTTTTGAAAGATTGGAGCTCGGATGTCCTTTTTTTCTGCGGTTATATTCGGACTCCGATTCGGAACACGAAAAGACGCAGGGGATACTGGACTGGGGTAAGTGCTACTACCTCCAGCCTGATTGTTGCGCACTTTTGTGCCCCTTCCGCTGACCGACAATCCAGTTTATTGTGTACTCTGTGACGGATTCAGAATGTCCAAAAGAACTAAGACTCATACGATACTCTTTACCGCATGCATTGCTTGTAAGTCCCATTTCCGCACGCCCAGACTTCTCGGGTCTGCGAAGCCTGTGACTCTGAACGGGCTCAGGAACCCTTCCTATAGCCGAGCCTAGTGCGTCAAGTCCCCTGAGTGGGCCTTATCCGACTCAATCTGTGGCGTCATTAACCAGAGCGGTCGAGTCCCTTCAAGCTCCCGATAGGAGCAGGGACAGTGGTTCACCCGTCTTGGCTAGTCTCATGAAACCTCCGGCCTGCAGGGGCCGCGCTCTCACCAGGCGACACAGGGGAAACGATCACACTGTGTCGCCCATGCCGTCCGGGCCTCGGCATCTTTTAGTTCCGTCTCCGCTCTCCCTCTCCTTTGGCAAGTGATCAATATTCGGATTCCGATTTGGAAGAATCACTTAATCTAGAGGCACCGTATAGTCAGGAGACAATTGACAGTTTGATCGAAGCTATCAATCAAACCCTGGGGATAGACGATGAGTCCACCTTGACCGCTGGTCAAGGTGTCCTTTAAACGAGCCAGGCAAGCCCATAAGGTTTTTGGTGCTCATCCTGAGTTTGAGGAATTAGTGCCGCGCCACCGGGAGAAACCGGACAAGCGCTTTGCTGGACAAAAGGCTCTCAATACTAGATATCCTTTTGTCTCTGAGCTCCTTAAGAAGTGGACAAGAATCTCCTTCGGTTGATCCTCCTGTTTCGCGTTTGGCATCTAAAACGCTCCTCTCCATTCCCATGCGGTTCCTCTATTAAGGAGCCAACGGATGTCTAATTGAGAGTTTGGCCGTTCGGTATTTGAGGCATCAGGTTTGCTCTCTCTCCTTCTTTTGCAGCGACTTGGGTTGCCAAGGCCATGATATCTGGTCGGAGTCTCTAATAGAGCTCTTCACGGCATAGAGGTGCCATCTGAGGTAACCCGATTTCTAATCAAATAGCTCTTGTGGAGACTTCTTAATTAATGCGTCATGGTGCGGCAAATTGCGCAGCATTAGCCGCTGCTAATGCAATTGCCATTAGAAGATCCTTGTGGCTAAGAACCTGGCGAGCGGATTCAACCTCAAAGAAGTCGCTTACATCTTTACCCATATCAGAGTGGTCGGTTATTTGGCGAGAGACTGGATCAGCTATATCTGATGCAAGGGAGGGAAGAGCAGTTTCCTTCCTTAGCAAAGAATTAGACAACCTTTTCGTCGGACAACTCAGCCTCGTTTTAGGGCCTTTCGTAACCCAGGCTGGGCCGTGCCAGCCACTCCAGCGGCTCAGGTCGGGCCTAATCTGGCCAGAGATCGCCAGGTCACTACAGGACCAACCCTCTGGGAAGAGGGCGATCTTATCAGCCAAGATCTGAGGGTCCAAACCCAAAGATATTCGGACAATGATGGAGGAGAATCCGGTCAATTTATCAAGGGTAGGCGGCCGCTTACTTGGTTTCGCCCCCACTTGGCTATCGGACTCACGACGAGGTGGGTCAGGGAGTTAGTCTCCTCGGGGTACAAATAGAATTTACCAGCCTTCCTCAAATCGCTTTTTTCTCTCGCGCCCTTCCCAAGGAGGAGTCTGGGTTCGTGCCTTATTCAAGGCGGTCGAGTCTCTTCGGCCACAGCGGGGTTGTCGTACCTGTACGGAGGTCGAAAGAGGTCAGGGATTTTATTCCAACCTGTATTGTACCCAAGAAGGACGGTACCGTAAGGCCATTCTGGATCTAAAGCGACTGAACGGTTGTCAAAATTCGGCATTTCGAATGGAGTCTCTCTGTTCGGTCATTGCAGCCATGGAAAAAGGGGAATTTCTAGCATCAATAGACATCCAGGATGCCTATCTTCACATCCCCATATTTCCCCTCATCAAAGGTTTCTTCGGTTTGCCATCGGAAACTTCATCTTCAGTTCGCAGCCTTGCCATTCGGGCTAGCCACAGCCCCCAGGGTGTTCACAAAGGTCATGGCTGTGTTGTGTCCATTTGCACTCCAGGGGATAGTCATCCTGCCTTACTTAGACGATCTCCTCATCAAGGGTCCGTCTTTTCAGACTGCTAGGAAAGTGTCAGCATTACGTTAGACACCCTTGCTGCCTGGGGTGGCTGGTGATATGAAGAAGTCATCTCCCGTGCCATCTCGGAAGATCACCTTTTTAGGGATGGATTTCGACACCGCTCAGGGGTGATAATTCTTCCTCAGGACAAGGCCTTAGTTCTCCGTCAAGAGGTACAGATCCTTCGCCGCCAATTTCTCACACCATCGTTTTTGCATGAGGGTCCTAGGAAGGATGGTGGCAGCAATCAAGGCTATTCCATTTGCCCAATTTCATCTTCGCCCCTTCAACATGCACTCTTGGCGTATGGGACGGGAGCCTTACTCCCTCAATCTTCGGTGCCGTCTGTCCCTGCAGGTCAGGCAGACTCTTATGTGGTGGACGAGGAGCACACTCTTCAACAGGGTCGTTTGTTTCCTCCAAATTTCTGGTTGGTTGTCACAACGGAAGCCAGCCTGCTCGGATGGGGAGCAGTGTTTCGTCACCACACGCCCAGGGAACTTGGTCTCAGCAGGAATCGACCCTCCCGATCAATATTTTAGAGATCCGAGCTTTCGGCTGGCTCTGAGGCGTTTCATCAGCTCTGGCGGGCCACTCAGTCAGATACAATCGGACAATGCCACGGCAGTGGCATACATAAACCATCAGGGAGGTACCCGCAGCAGGCGGCCATGCACGAGGTAAAACAGATTCTGACCTGGGCAGAGGGTAATTCACTCTGTGATTTCAGCGGTCCACTTTCCGGGCGAGGAAAACTGGGCAGCGGATTTTCTCAGCCGCCACGGCATAGCGTCAGGGAATGGTCACTGCATCCCGAGATTTTTCAGCAGATATGCCGACGCTGGGGAACCCAGATGTGGACCTGATGGCTTCCAAGATAAATGCCAAGGTGCCCAACTTCGTTTCCCGGTACGGGATCCGCAGGATTTGCAGTAGACGCTCTGGTCCTACCATGGAATCAGTTTCATCTTCCATACTTGTTTCCAACCAATAGCTCTTCTCCCAGGGTGATCAGAAAGATCAGGATAGAGGGGGTTCCAGCGTTTTTAAATCGCTCCGGATTGGCCGCGTCGCTCATGGTACGCAGAGCTGGTACAGTTGCTCAGCGACGCTCCCTGCGTCTGCCGGGAACGCGTGGATCTTCTTTCCAGGGCCCAGTTTACCACCAGAACTCAGCGGTCCTGTGTTTGACGGCCTGGCCGTTGAATCTTGGATCCTGACCAGGGCTGGATTCTCTAAAAAAGTCGCCGCGACAATGGCTAGCGCCCGAAAGCCCGTTTCGGCTCGCATCTACACGGTACTTGGAAGGTCTTTTTTGTTGGTGCAGGGGAACATGGTTGTTCCTGCTTCTTTTTTAAATTTCCAAACATTCTATCTTTTCTCCAGGCGGGCCTAGATTCAGGTCTAGCACCTAGTACTCTTAGACGACAGATATCAGCCTTGTCGGTTCTTTTTCAGCGAAAGATCGCGTCAAAATTTTCAGGTTAGGACCTTTATTAGGGGGTTGTCCATATAGTTCCTCCCTCAAGGCTCCCTTAGAGGTTTGGGACCTCAATCTAGTCCTGGGAGTCTTGCAAGAGGCTCCTTTTGAACCTTTGCAGGAGGTTTCTCTGTCATTTCTTTCCTGGAAAGTGGTGTTTTTGGTAGCATAACATCCATAAGGCGGGTTTCGGAGCTGGCTGCACTGTCTTGTCGAGCTCCGTACTTGCTTTTCCATCAGGATAAGGTAGTGCTCAGACCAACACCACCTTTTTTGCCTAAAGTCGTGTCCTCATTTCATATTAATGAGGACATTGTTTTGCCCTCATTTTGCCCAGCTCCGACGCACCGAGTGGAGAAAGCTCTCCATTACGCTGGATCTGGTGAGAGCACTCAGGAGATATGTATCTCGGACGGCGTCCTTTCGACAGACGGACACGCTGTTTGTCCTCCCTGAGGGTCGCAGAGGGACTCGCTGCCTCTAGATCAACCTTGGCTAGGTGGATTCGGTTAGCCATTCAGGAGGCTTACCGCATCAGAGGCGCGGTGGTTCCCGCAGGGATCAAGGCTCACTCCACCAGATCGGTGGGTTGCCTCCTGGGCCCTTCGGCATCAGGCTTCGGTGGAACAGGTTTGTAAGGCAGCAACCTGGTCCAGTCTGCATACCTTTTCCAAGCATTATAATGTCCATACCCAGGCTTCTGCGGATGCCAGTCTGGGTAGAAGGATTCTTCAGGGCGCGGTTGCGCACCTATAAGCAATGCTTGATTATAAATTACACTGTGGAGTCGGTTTCCCACCCAAGGGACTGCTTTGGGACGTCCCACAGTCCTGTATCCCCAATGAGACGAAGGAGAAATACGGATTTTTGTGTTACTCACGTAAAATCCTTTTCTCCGAGACGCTCATTGGGGACACAGCTCCCTCCCTAAGAGCCGGATGGCTTTGTTTTGAGTTAACTTTATTCTCTGATTAATCTGTATCAGCAGTTTTTTCTTCTGGATATACTGTATCTGTGTTAACTCTGATTTATTTTAGCCTCCTACTACTTTTTGCACTAAACTGGGTTTGCCTGCGGCCAGTGCTGAGGTGTATACGGCGGAGGAGGAGCTAACCTTTTTTTTTTGTTTACTTAGTGTCAGCCTCCTAGTGGCAGTAGCATACACCACAGTCCTGTGTCCCCCAATGAGCGTCTCGGAGAAAAGGATTTTACGGTGAGTAACACAAAAATCCGTATTTTTATTATTATATATGCATACATATAATTACATATAGTAAGTATATATGTTCAAGTGGGTGTTACCAGGAGATGTCACTGAGGGGGGTGTACTGTTTTCTTCTGACGGTAACCACTGAGGCAGCAACACACGTGAAAGACGAAAATGCCCCCCACAATGGCTTACAACAAGCTTTGTGTGAGACGTGTATGAGGCGTAATTGACAGGTTAATGTTATTCTTTGGGCTGATACAATGACGGTGATAGTAAATTTATATAGTTTTCATTATGTTTTACTGCTTTAACATAAATTACTTTCACTCCATTTTTGCCTTCCTGTATTCTGATTTTATTTTTCTGTCGACAGACTGAGGACTTTTTGTGGGATAAGTGTGACAAATTTGGAGACTATAAGCCTGTTTGGATTACGTTTTTATGTCTTTTTTGGGGGGGAGGGGAAAGTGACATGAACATAAAGCATCAATTCTAGAATTGTTCTTTAATTATTTTTCTAATGTGTATTGTTCATGTTATAGGCAACATGATGGGTCTTATAGTTTGGGTTGTTATGTAAATTTTTGTTTTGTTTCCCCAAAAATTTAAAAAATTTGTTTATATGGCAAGCATGCAAAAGTATGGCAGTGTACCGTACAGAATATAGGAACAATGTAGACATTGCAGCACATACCCCAGCATCGCACTGCTATAAGATAATCTGGCAGCAGGTTTTTTCTATGAAATCTGACACAGCAAGCCAAAACCTTGCACTGGAACGTAAGTTGATGTGCACGCAGTGTGTAGGCGCATGTTCACACTGGCCACTAAACAGACAAAACCCAAGAGATAAACAAAATGAGCAAATACCCTGCTGTAAATAAACAGCAATAGTGCATGAAAATAATGTAGGGTGCTCAAAACTCGGATCAAATTCGGACACGTCTCCCAACTTTTTTTCTCAGACCACTTAAGGCGAGACAAAATCGGGCATGTACACAACCCCAAACAATATCATGGGTACGAATGCTATCTGTGAAAACCACGAATAACACTCGTCCAAGAAATTGGTCGTGTGCCCGAGCACTAAAAGAGATTTCATTGCATTAAGAAATGAAGTTTTGACCTGAAAACACATGTTAATATGTGGACTTTTACCTTTTAATATGTGTAACAGCAACGCAGCATTCCTCCTATATCTCTCATTAATGGTGACGGGGGATTGTTGTAATTTGACTTTAGCCTTTGTGCCATCGGTGTGGCCATACTAAGTGTGAAGTTCATGGTATCTTGCGAATATGCCTATATAGGGGGCTTAACTTTATTATCTGAGACTTTCAAATTGACAAACCCATCATTATATGATCGGTTTGGTACTGAGTTTTGGCACCTCCGCCAGTCAGCTGTTTGAAGGTGCCGCGGTACTCGAGCGATCACAGCATGCACTTTATGGTTTACTAGGTACAGCTCCGTCCTCTTAGCTGCTCTCTATACTATTGCAACTCAGCCCCATTCACTTTAATGTGACGCAAATGTACTGAGCTGTGATACTAAGGCATAGATGCTGCTAAAAATATGGAGCTCTGCCCGGTAAGCCGTGAAGAGTCCGTGGTGCTCTACAGATCAATGCAATCCCTTTAAACGGCTGATCGGCAGGGGTGCTGAGAGTCGTGCCGCCACCGATCTGATATTGATGGCCTGTCCTAAGAATAGTCCTCATGGATTAACCCACTGAGAACAATCCTTTTTCAAAGTTTCTTAATTACTTGTATAGCACTCGGCAGCGACCACTAAACCATGTCCAGACCTGCGGCGTTCTAGCCTGTACTATGATTACATCCGGCCGGCCATTGCTTCTACTACTCTTCAGTGGAGCTTCCATGTATCAAATTCCCACCAATCTCATATTGAGTGGTTCCATAGGATACCTCATCCTGGACAACCCCTTAAATCCTATTAAAAGGTTTCTAAGGCGCTACTCCTGTGACTGCCACTTTAGGAGCCAAGACAACCATACATCAGACCTGAGCAAACACATAGCACAAATCCCATGCCTCCAAAGTGCAAACTTGCCCAAAAGATCAGCCTGGACTTTTTTGTAACATCTTTTCATTTTGAGGGCCTCCTCACTGTTAGGCGGAAGCCAGCAATCGGCAGAGAGCGGTGCTTAACTTGCAGAAGGAAGTCGTGATCAGGGGATGCTCTCAGTGACCCTAATATTTTTTACAAGGGTGTTTTTGCCATGGACATAGCAGAAGGGAAAAGGGAAGTGAAAACTTTGCTCACCAAAATATATACCTGAGACCGTCTGTGCCTGGAGATCAGTGGCTGACTACCACATGTAGACAAATAGAAATAGAAGACTTCCGGCACCGGAATCCTTTTCAGTAAAAATTCTTTCTTTATTTAAACATCTTCAGCGATAAAAAACAACATTACGGGGACCCTCCCCATAGGCCTGACGCGTTTCGGACCCAGTAAAAACAGTCCTTTCCCAAAGGCCTTTGAGGAAGGACTTTTTTTACTGGGTCCAAAACGCATCAGGCCCATGGGGGGTCCCCGTAATGTTGTTTTTTATCGCTGAAGACGTTTAAATAAAGAATTTTTACTGAAAAAGGATTCCTGTGCC
Organism: Oophaga sylvatica; assembly: GCA_033576555.1. Classification (NCBI taxonomy): domain Eukaryota; kingdom Metazoa; phylum Chordata; class Amphibia; order Anura; family Dendrobatidae; genus Oophaga; species Oophaga sylvatica. Next base: position 80,642,402 of record JARQOD010000010.1, on the reverse strand, counting down.
GGAAGTCTTCTATTTCTAGTTGCCATTGGACCCTTTAAATTTCAGCCGTGGGCTTTGATAAAAAACTAAAGGAAATTTTTATGCAAACCGTGTAAGAGTTTTCAGGATTGTTAAACAGAAACTGTGAAACAGAGCATGTCTCTTACATGGAAGCACTAATGTTTTATTCAGCAGCTGCACACAACTTTTATAGCTTTTATAAATAATTTTAGTTTTGCAAAATATTATTCGAAAAGTTTTTTTTTTTTTTACGAGAAGTGTAATTTTGCAGAGCTGAGGGCAGCCGAGCAGTTTGTCATTTCCACCTCCTCTGCGCAATTACTCAGTAGGAGATGGATATTTTTTTCAGAAATTCTTGAACATGCAGAATTAGCTTGAAATATGTTTTTGTAAAAACAATATAAAATAATAGTGTGGAGTGTTGGCTGCTTTATTCTGTAAACTTCAAAGCCGTTGTTCTGTATGTCTAGTCTCAGCGTCAACCATGCACGTCAAGGATAATTACAAAGTAAAATTCAGGCTGATGATTTTTTTTTTTTATTCTGTCATTTGCTTTTCCTTGTTAATTTTACACCAACATCTACTATATAGAAAACGAGAAACCTTAGCAAATAATTTTTCTTTTCTAGCTATTTGAAAAAAAAAAACGGATTTACACATTGCGTTCCAAATTATGCAAATACTACTTTTCTCTGATTTTCCTAAATGGTCACTGCAAATGAGTCAGAACGTTAAAGTATAAATCATGTTATTGGACAAGCATTCCAATGATAATAGTATTTTTTTCAAAACTAGAAAAAAAACCTCAAAATGCACCAAATGATTATGCACAACACAGTTTCCAATGTTTTATAGGTTGTAAAGAACTGAAAATGGTCATTTGATCAACTTGCAGCATTAAGAAGTCACATTTACTGAAATCAAAACTCTTTCAAACAAAAACATCCTAACAGGCCAAGTTACATGTAACATAGGATCCCTTCTTTGATATCACCTTCACAATTCTGGCATCCATTGAACTTGTGAGTTTTTGGATAGTTTCTTCTTGAATTTCTTTGCAGAATGTCAGAATAGCCTCCCAGAGCTGCTGTTTTGATGTGAACTGTTTCCCACCCTCTCAGATCTTTTGCTTGATGATACTCCAAAGGTTCTTTATAGGGTTGAGGTCAGGGGAAGATGGTGGCCACACCATGAGTTTCTCTCCTTTTATGCCCATTGCAGCCAATGACTTGGAGGTTTCTTTGCAGCATGAGATTGTGCATTGTCAGCATAAAATGATTTTGCTGCGGATGGCACCGTTTTATTTTTGTGCCATGGAAGAAAGTGGTCAGTCAGAAACTCTATGCCAAGGTCATTTCCACAACTTCAGGCACCCTAAAGGGGCCATCCAGCTCTCTCCCCAAAACATGACTCCACCACCACCTTCCTGAGGTCGCAGCCTTGTTGGGACATGGTGGCCATCCACCAATCATCCACTACTCCATCCATCTGGATATGTAGGCGCATGTCCACACTGGCCACTAAACAGACAAAACCCAAGAGATAAACAAAATGAGCAAATACCTGCTGTAAATAAACAGCAATAGTGCATGAAAATAATGTAGGGTGCTCAAAACTCGGATCAAATTCGGACACGTCTCCCAACTTTTTTTCTCAGACCACTTAAGGCCGAGACAAAATCGGGCATGTACACAACCCCAAACAATATCATGGGTATGAATGCTATCTGTGAAAACCACGAATAACACTCGTCAAGAAAATTGGTCGTGTGCCGAGCACTAAAGGAGATTTCATTGCATTAAGAAATGAAGTTTTGACCTGAAAAGACATGTTAATATGTGGACTTTTACCTTTTAATATGTGTAACAGCAACGCAGCATTCCTCCTATATCTCTCATTAATGGTGACGGGGGATTGTTGTAATTTGACTTTAGCCTTTGTGCCATCGGTGTGGCCATACTAAGTGTGGAGTTCTTGGTATCTTGCGAATAATGCCTATATAGGGGGCTTAACTTTATTATCTGAGACTTTCAAATTGACAAACCCATCATTATATGATCGGCTTGGTACTGAGTTTTGGCACCTCCGCCAGTCAGCTGTTTGAAGGTGCCGCGGTACTCGAGCGATCACAGCATGCACTTTATGGTTTACTAGGTACAGCTCCGTCCTCTTAGCTGCTCTCTATACTATTGCAACTCAGCCCCATTCACTTTAATGTGACGCAAATGTACTGAGCTGTGATATTAAGGCATAGATGCTGCTAAAAATATGGAGCTCTGCCCGGTAAGCGTGAAGAGTCCGTGGTGCTCTACAGATCAATGCAATCCCTTTAAACGGCTGATCGGCAGGGGTGCTGAGAGTCGTGCCCCCACCGATCTGATATTGATGGCCTGTCCTAAGAATAGTCCTCATGGATTAACCCACTGAGAACAATCCTTTTTCAAAGTTTCTTAATTACTTGTATAGCACTCGGCAGCGACCACTAAACCATGTCCAGACCTGCGGCGTTCTAGCCTGTACTATGATTACATCCGGCCGGCCATTGCTTCTACCTACTCTTCAGTGGAGCTTCCATGTATCAAATTCCCACCAATCTCATATTGAGTGGTTCCATAGGATACCTCATCCTGGACAACCCCTTAAATCCTATTAAAAGGTTTCTAAGGCGCTACTCCTGTGACTGCCACTTTAGGAGCCAAGTGTCACGCGGTCTTATGATATGTGTACGATGTCAGTAAACTATTCTTAAAAGAACAACACTCTATACAACATATAGATTAGCAACATAAGCATGTAAATATAGAATAGATTTACCTGACACGATATCCGTTGAACTCAGGGTTAATCTTGAGGACTTGATACACTGTCACAGGAAAGAAGAGGACCGGGGGTCCAACCTGACCCTAAACTGGGGTCCTAACTAATCCCTCACCTTGGAGGTACTGATAATGGTTCAGAGGTCCAAGTCTCCAGCCTAACCCTGTCTCCTATCAGTCCCTGAACCCTGTAATCAGTCCTAAGAAGGATTCTGATTACCACCAAAGGGATATGGGCTGATCTCTGCTAAATACACAGATTAGAAATATAAGACAGACTGGAGAAAACACAGACTTGCATACACACTCAAACACAGAAGGAACATAAATGATCTGGGATATTAAACTCTAAGAAAGGTGAGCTTAAAACAACTAAGGAGCTCTTTAACTTTAAGTCTATACAGATACAATCCTATCTGTGGTCTGCATGAAGAATTTCACTGGCAACTCCCAAACAGACAACCAGAGATTTAAAGGAAACCAATCAACAAATAATTAATTGCAGCCGGGAGAGACTGCACCCATTCCCAGAACTGAGCACAGACAGAATTAACTCCCTAACTGCCAAACACAAAGAAACAGCAACTCAGCTGTGAGAAGTCAGAATGTGCAAACCGCGACGATCTTCGTGGCGATGCACACATGACAGTACCCCCCCTTCTACGAGGGGCCTCCGGACCCTCAGGGCCAGGTTTGCCCGGGTGAGTTCTGTGGAAGGTCCGCACCAAACGATCTGCGTTAATGTCAGACGCAGGAACCCACGTCCTCTCCTCTGGACCATACCCCTTCCAATGCACCAAGTACTGAAGGGACCGGCGATTCAGACGTGAGTCAATGATCTTTGACACTTGAAACTCCAAGTTACCATTGACCACCACTGGAGGAGGAGGTAGAGGTGATGGTATAACTGGTGCCACGTACCTCTTAAGTAATGACTTGTGGAACACATTATGAATTTTAAACGTAGGAGGGAGGTCCAGACGAAATGCCACAGGATTAATTATGGAACTGATCCTGTACGACCCGATGAATCTGGGGCCCAGCTTCCAGGAGGGAACTTTAAGTTTTATATTCCTGGTAGACAACCATACCAGATCGTTCACATTAAGATCTGGACCAGAAACTCTCCTCCTATCAGCCATACGTTTATAACGGTTCCCCATAGCACTCAGATTATTCAATACACCTCTCCACACTGAAGCAAGTGACGACGAGAAACGCTCCTCCTCAGGAACCCCAGAAGGGCCCCCCCCATTGAAAGTACAAAACTGGGGATGAAAACCATATGCCCCAAAAAACGGGGATTTACCAGTGGACTCGCTCCGCCTGTTGTTAAGAGCGAACTCTGCCAGAGGCAAGAAAGAAGACCAGTCCTCCTGGTTCTCTGAGACAAAACACCGAAGATAAGTCTCTAGGCTTTGATTCAGACGCTCTGTCTGACCATTGGTCTGCGGATGAAAAGCCGAGGAAAATGACAATTGCATCCCCCGACGTAAACAAAATGCCCTCCAAAACTTGGACACAAACTGAGACCCCCTATCTGACACCACATCAGAAGGCAACCCATGAAGTCTCACAATCTCCCCAATGAACACCTGCGCCAGAGTTTTAGCATTAGGGAGGGCAGGAAGAGCAATGAAATGTGCCATCTTACTGAACCTGTCAACAACCACCAGTATGACAGTCTTCCCTGACGACTGAGGAAGGTCCGTGATGAAGTCCATAGACAAATGAGTCCATGGACGCTCCGGAAGTTTCAAGGATAAGAGGGTCCCAGACAGACGGGTATGAGGGGTCTTAGAACGAGCACAAACCCCACAGGACGCGACAAAAGTTAAAACATCTTTATTAACGTTAGGCCACCAAAACCGGCGAGAAAGGAGATCTAAAGTAGCCTTACTCCCTGGATGTCCTGCTAAAGCAGAATTATGATGTGCCTCAATAACCTTTTGTCTCAACTGATTTGGGACAAACAGTCTCCCTGGAGGTCCTGCAGGGGCGTCCCCCTCAGCCTCTAACACCTCCTCCTCAAGCTCAGAACATACAGCCGACACTACCACCCCCTCCTGAAGGATAGGAATCGGGTCATCCGTTTTCCCGGCCCCTGGGAAACTGCGAGACAAGGCATCAGCCTTAACATTCTTAGATCCAGGGCGATAAGTGACAACAAAATTAAACCTGGTAAAAAACAACGACCATCGAGCTTGTCTGGAATTCAGACGCTTAGCAGATTCCAAATACAGCAGGTTCTTGTGATCAGTAATGACGGTGACCGGGTGGACTGCCCCTCCAAAAAGTGACGCCATTCTTCAAAAGCCAACTTAATGGCCAAAAGTTCCCTATTGCCGATATCATAATTCCTTTCGGCGGACGACAATTTCTTAGAAAAGAAAGCGCACGGATGCCATTTACCAGGGGACGGACCCTGGGACAATATTGCACCCACCCCTACGTCAGACGCGTCCACCTCCACAACGAACGGCTGTGATGCATCTGGTTGGATGAGAACGGGTGCCGAAGCAAAACATTTTTTCAAAGAGGAAAAAGCTTGGCAAGCTTTGTCCGACCATTTAGAAAAATCCGTCCCTTTTCTTGTCATGTCAGTGAGAGGTTTGACAACAGATGAGAAATTACAAATAAATTTCCGGTAGTAGTTAGCAAACCCCAGAAAACGCTGCAGAGCCTTAAGATCCTCTGGCTGATCCCATTCAAGCACTGCTCTCACCTTTTCAGGGTCCATACGGAAACCGGAGGCTGACACCAAGAAACCCAAAAACTGAAGTTCCTGTACGGCGAATACACACTTTTCCAGTTTGGCGTATAGTTTATTGTCTCGCAAGATCTGCAACACCTGTCTCACATGCTCCTGGTGAGACACAAGATCTGGCGAGTAAATTAAAATGTCATCCAAATATACGACCACAAACAGCCCCACCAGATGACGAAAAATGTCATTAACAAAATGTTGGAATACTGCTGGTGCAGTAGTCAGACCAAAAGGCATGACAAGGTTCTCATAATGTCCCTCCGGCGTGTTAAACGCCGTTTTCCACTCATCCCCCTCTTTTATCCTAATCAGATTATACGCCCCCCTGAGATCCAATTTAGAGAACCATTTGGCGCCAACAATTTGATTGAAGAGATCAGGAATCAGAGGGAGTGGATACGGATCTCGAACAGTAATCCGATTAAGTTCGCGGAAATCCAAGCAAGGGCGTAGGCCTCCATCTTTCTTCTTCACAAAGAAGAACCCCGCGGCCACTGGGGAAGATGAAGGTCTAATATGCCCTTTAGCCAGACTTTCCGAAATATAATCTTTCATAGCCTGCTTCTCAGGACCAGAAAGGTTATATAACCTAGCTTTAGGTAACTTAGCATCAGGAAGTAAATTAATAGAGCAGTCATACACACGATGAGGAGGCAACTCCTGACACCCCTCCTCAGAGAACACATCCCCAAAGTCCTCCAAAAAAGGAGGCAAAGTACTAGGCACGACCGCACTGATGACTGTGTTCATGCAGTTACTTTTGCAAAACTCACCCCATTGGCTTATCTCTCTGGACTGCCAATTAATCACAGGGTTATGTTTAACCAACCAAGGAAGTCCCAACACAATAGGAGTAGGTAGACCCTCCAACACATAACAAGATAATAGTTCCCTATGTATTGCCCCTACCCGAAGGTCAATGTTATGAACCTCATGAACAAAGCTACCTTGGCCGAGAGGCCTGGCGTCAATGGAGAATATAGGGATCGGTTTGACCAATACACTCAGATGCATACCTTGAGCCTGAGCAAACTGAGCGTCAACCAGATTAGCCCCGGACCCACTATCAAGAAGAACAGAAAATCTCTCCACTCTCGTACCAACCACCACCTCCACTGGTACAAGGAACTGAGAAGAACTAGCGGACGAAATACATACTCCCAGGTTGTCGTCCACCACACAACCTGGGATTAACAGTTTTCCGGCGACTTCTTGCTCAAAAAGGCACGGGACGGACATCCCCCAACAAAATGTCCCTCTTTCCCGCAGAAGAAACACCTTCTAGTCCTGCGGCGTACCGCCAATCCCCTCCTACGAAATGATGTCCCTCCCAACTGCATAGGCTCATCCGAACAGACAAGGGGAACCTCAACATAAGGGACTTTAGTGGTAGGTGGAGAAACAACAGGGAGTGGAGTTACCTCACCCCTCTCCCGAAGCCGTCTATCAGTACGGATAGCCAGGGCCATAGCAGCCTCCAGTGATGGAGGAGAATCATACTGAGCCAAAACGTCCTTTAATTTGTCAGAAAGCCCATGACAAAACTGGCTCCTAAGAGCTGGGTCATTCCACTGAGTATCTGTGGCCCATCTACGGAACTCAGAAGCAAATTCCTCCGCCGGACGATCTCCCTGCTGTATCTTACGTAATTTTGTCTCAGCAAGAGAGACCCGATCTGGGTCATCATATACCAAACCCAGGGCAGTAAAAAATCGATCTACTGACTGTAGAGCTGGGGATCCGGAGGAAGGGAAAATGCCCAGGATTGAGGGTCCCCTTGTAGGAGCGAGATAACAATTCCCACTCTCTGCTCTTCACTCCCTGATGATCGAGGCCGAAGCCGAAAATACAATTTACATGCTTCCCTGAAGGTAAAAAATTTGTCTCGCCCACCAGTGAACCTGTCCGGGAGAGCAACCTTAGGTTCAACTCTGGTTTGCTCCAGGGGAGACAAAACTTTGGACTTAATGTCCGTCAGCTCCATGGATAATCCCTGCAACTGCAGAGCCAGCTGGGCTACTGGATCCATGGCAACTGGGAATAATTTTATTGGCCAGTGAAAATGTCACGCGGTCTTATGATATGTGTACGATGTCAGTAAACTATTCTTAAAAGAACAACACTCTATACAACATATAGATTAGCAACATAAGCATGTAAATATAGAATAGATTTAACTGACACGATATCCGTTGAACTCAGGGTTAATCTTGAGGACTTGATACACTGTCACAGGAAAGAAGAGGACCGGGGGTCCAACCTGACCCTAAACTGGGGTCCTAACTAATCCCTCACCTTGGAGGTACTGATAATGGTTCAGAGGTCCAAGTCTCCAGCCTAACCCTGTCTCCTATCAGTCCCTGAACCTGTAATCAGTCCTAAGAAGGATTCTGATTACCACCAAAGGGATATGGGCTGATCTCTGCTAAATACACAGATTAGAAATATAAGACAGACTGGAGAAAACACAGACTTGCATACACACTCAAACACAGAAGGAACATAAATGATCTGGGATATTAAACTCTAAGAAAGGTGAGCTTAAAACAACTAAGGAGCTCTTTAACTTAAGTCTATACAGATACAATCCTATCTGTGGTCTGCATGAAGAATTTCACTGGCAACTCCCAAACAGACAACCAGAGATTTAAAGGAAACCAATCAACAAATAATTAATTGCAGCCGGGAGAGACTGCACCCATTCCCAGAACTGAGCACAGACAGAATTAACTCCCTAACTGCCAAACACAAAGAAACAGCAACTCAGCTGTGAGAAGTCAGAATGTGCAACCGCAACGATCTTCGTGGCGATGCACACATGACACCAAGACAACCATACATCAGACCTGAGCAAACACATAGCACAAATCCCATGCCTCCAAAGTGCAAACTTGCCCAAAAGATCAGCCTGGACTTTTTTGTAACATCTTTTCATTTTGAGGGCCTCCTCACTGGTAGGCGGAAGCCAGCAATCGGCAGGGTTGCATGGCACTCATCTGTAAACAACACTGTTTTAAAATCACTCTTCATGTATGTCTTGGCTCACTACAATCGTTTCTGCTTTTCAGCACTGTTTAGGGGTGGCTGAATAGTAGGTTTATGTAAAACTGCAAGCCATCCAGAGGATCCTACACCTTGAGGTTTGCAGGAATCCAGAGACACAAGCATCTTCACATACCCATTTGCTGCTTTATGCTGGCATTTTGGCAACTGCTCTCTTTCTTAATCCAATGAATTTGTCATTTTGCCTTTATCTGCACGAACCTGTCTGTGCTCTGTATCAGTCACAAATCTCTTCACAGTACGACGATCACCCTTAAGTTTTCATGAAATATCTAATGTTTTCATACCTTGGCCAATGCATTGCACTATTTGATGCTTTTTTTGCAGCAGAGAGATTCTTTTTCTTTCCATATTGCTTAAAACCTTTTGCTGCTTAATAATGTAGAATATCCTTCTTAAATAGAGCCTGTCATCTAATTTTTCACCTATAAGCTGCATCCACTGCCATTAGGGGCTTATCTACAGCATTCTATATTGCTTTAGATTAGCCCCCGATGTAACCTTAAAGATAAGAAAAACAAGTTAGATTATACTCACCTTGGGGGCGGTCCGGTCCGATGGGTGTCGCAGGTCTGTGTCCGGCGCCTCCTATCTTCATGCGATGACATCCTCTTCCTTGCTTCTGTCAAGGCTCCGGCGCAGACGTACTGATCTGCTCTGTTGAGTCTAAGAACATGAGTTGTTCGAAGCGCGCACAGGTGCTCCTTGCCGATCTTCCTCCGGTATTACCGGTTTGGGCACAGATAGCAGTCATGATATTTTAACGGAAATGGAAATTAAATAAAGTCTTGGAATTTAACCACTTTCTCGAAAGCTGGATCTTTTCTACATGTACAAGTATCTCTCTTATGTCTGGCAGAGACGTGATCCGTGCTACAAGTTCCAGTGGACTTACATAGGGGTGAGCTGAATATTCTACTCTTACAGAGTAAAGTACTGCAGTGCGCAGGCGCTGGGCTTCTCTGACCTTTCTCGGCTCCTGCGCACTGCAGTACTTTGCTCTGCCCGCAACAGGACAGATTAGTACACCTGCGCAGGAGCCGCGAGAGAAGCAAGGAAGAGGACGTCATTGCATGAAGATGGGAGGCGCCGGACCTGCGACGCCTATCGGACCGGACCGCCCCCCGGGTGAGTATAATCTAACTTGTTTTTCTTATCTTTCAGGTTACATCGGGGGCTTATCTACAGCATTACAGAATGCTGTAGATAAGTCCCTAATGGCGGTGGCCGCAGCTTATATTCGGAAAATGAGCTGACAGGTTCCCTTTAAGTAGTTTTGTTTTAATTGGGCTCACCTGGCAAACTAGTTACCACAAGTGTTTGAGATTGATCTCAGTGATCCAAAAATTACATCTTTATGACATTAAAATCCAATTTGAATAAAAAATTAGAGCGTGGTGTATGATACAGAAGACACTGATAAAGTTTGTGGGTCCGATTCATTAAGACTGTCTCTGTGCATGCCAGTTTTAATAGTGGACATGTTGGAGTGAGCTACGTCTTAATTCATTAGCCACTTAATGGATTAGTTGCATCTTACATCTGGCATGTGCCACTACCGGAACCGTTACTCTAGTCTGGGACTAGAGTACGTTCCTGGCAAAATTTACGCCTCTGGCATACATTTTCATGGATTAAACAGGCTTAGCCTTGTCCCTTTCCACCCTTGCACTTTTCATATTAACGAAGCTGGCTGGGACTGATGTAAAAATGCAGAAAGTAGCAAAATGTTTGCGTAGTTTTGAGTTGGCAAAAACACTTAAAATGAGCCCTATGTGTCTGGGAGGCCAAGTGCTGAGTCACATTGATTTCTGAATATGCTCACTGTGAGTACTGATTCTCCAGGCCGATTTTCAGCTGGTTGGAAGTCTTAAGTACAATTCTTACTGGGAAAAAGTTTGGAAAAATAACTCTCCTGCAGAATGAGGAAAGTTTTTATCTTCTAACTTCTTTATAGAGAATCCAATGGTCACTCTCATTTAAAAAAAAAACTTTCAAAAATTAATAATACAGGTGAATATATGAAAATTTGTAATGTATGTCCTCAGATAAGCTTCTTTCTCCACTTTTGAGCCACTTCTTCAACTCCCACATGGCTCCTAAACTTATCATTCAGTCATAAAAAAAATCAGATCTGACAGCGAGGTGTCAGACTGCACCTCCTATTATAGTCTGTAGAGGATAGAGAAGAAGAGTGAAAAACGAGCAGTGGCAGACAAGGCAGAAAAATTGTGCTGTTAAGAGTTTTCATATCTTACAGCTGGATTCACAGCCACACAGCTAAGTACTTATTTATAATGTCCTCCATGCTGCTGTTGCTACTTCTGAACATGTGTTAAACTATTATAAGCAGGAATCCCTCTGTTTTTGTGTGTAGGAGACCTCATGGCTGCTAGTCTCTACCCACTAATTCAGAGAGAACTGTCAATTAGAGATTGAACCTTAAGGAAAACTGGTGAAACATGCAGGATACAAGTCATGGAATGGTCATAAATAGTGTTATTACTCATGGACACATACCAGCTGAGATTGAACATTTACCTAAAGCATCAGATGCATTTTAAATGACTATAGTTAGCTACTAATACCAGTCACCTAAGTTTAGGCAGTTTCTCATCAGTAGTCAACTGTGTAAAATGTATTTATTGCTGCTCTGATAAGATACTGATTGTTCTTATGACGTAAATGAGGACTTACAGCTGCAGGACAGTCCTGGGTACTGTCCCTGGTATGGCCAGTAGTCCTAGTCGTGTGTTATGACTTGCCCTGATGAAGCGTTTTAGCATGCGAAACGACCGTAGGCTTGTTTGGCCTCATTTCTATACCTCTTATGCCATTTATGTTAAGTCGGGGTGAGTGCTGTTAATTTTCTGTCATTGACCACGTGTTTCAAGACTTTATAGGCGGCACTAAAGATGCAGTTTTCTTGCTTTTAGAAGAGCTATTCTGCATTGAATATCTCATGCCAAAACCTGCTGCCCACTAATTGGAGGCTTTTCAGCATCATTAGTACATCACCTTATAGATACCAATAGTTATAAGGGGGCTGGTCAGGCTTGTGACAAAAGTATGAAGTCGCTCTATATGACTGCAGGTAACCGAATCGTGGCGGCATGTGGTGTTCACGCTGTTCCGATTCCCCAGTATTCCCAGTGAGATGTATGCGATTTGTATGCTTTGTATGCTTGCAGTCACCCCTCCTGCTTCTCTCAATTCACTTCTATTGAGAGAACCTGTATGTATCTAGTCAGCACATGACCGGTAATAAGCAAATCTCATAAATCACTTCGGGAATACCTCGGAATCATGACAGTGTGTACAAAACACGCCATCCCGATTCAGCAGTCACTTAAAATGACTGCATACCTTTGTCTGAAACATTGGAAGCCCTTTTAAAATCATTATTGCAGAGATTTGGTAGAATTTATGTCTGGTGATTTAGTGAATATGAACGTTTTGTAAAAGCTGATCGGTGAAAATCGGTGTTTATTGAATGTGCAGCATATTTGTACTTTGCTAACATAACGTCGAACGCTCTTTATATCGCCAGGATGAACAGTTGGACGGCTTTGTGATAGAAGTTTGGAGTCAGTTGGGAGGACAGAAGAGGCAGTAAGTAATTTGTTCTGTGGTCAATTTACTAAGTGACAAGTAGATCTAGTGACTGTGAACATGTGTGGTCTGAATTAGAGCATCAGAACTCTGTGAGCAATTGGAAATTTTATTAAAGGGGTTGCTCAGGACCAGCATATTGATGACCTGTAAATAGGATAGTTCATCAATGTCAGATCTTTGGATGTCGGACACCCGGCACATCCAATAATCAGCTGTTATCTGCTGTGGCAGTGGTCAGATGTAATCGTTATATGGAGCAGAAACTGTCCGGATCTGTACATTATTTAATGGCTGCATCTGGGTACTGTTCCTCCAATGCTCGGCAGCGGCCATTACACCATATACGGAGCTGCGGTGTTCAGCGCCATACATTGCACATATCCAGCTATTGCCGGGGCAAATGTCCGCTCTCCCATTGGTCTAATATTAATGACCTTTACGATGGGTAGGCCATCAAGATGGCCTACCCATCGTACAGGTCATTAATATGAGACACAGACAACCGTGTTCAATACAGATCCATCCCATTTACCATGTAGAATAAGATAAATTGTTTTGCAAATTAAAGCTTACTGTGCACAAAGGGCAAAAATCAAAATTGACCTCTCCACATCTATGGCATACAGGTCCTGTCAGGTCTTCTCTGTATTAGCGGTTTTATTCCAGCACTGACTGGAAAGCTAATAACCATCATTAGTTTTAAAGGAGAGATGGCGCACAAAACACAAACAGGCAGCTGGTTTTATCCGCTCCTCCTGGAGGTTGTAGGAATCCAGCTTTTCAGACCCTTCTAATGTAGTAAATTGGCAAAAAGTGTAAAACACTTTAAAATTAACTAACTTTTTCCTGGTCCTTCAATATTAAAGAAAATCTAAAAGGGAATTGTGCAGGATTATGAAAAAAAAATCTACTGATATGGAACTCAACCGAAGGCCAAAATCATTCACTTGGGAAACAGGGTCCAAGTACAGACTGTGATGTGGGGATGTGGGGACTGGTGAGGGGTCTTCTAACCTAAACTCAACAGCTTTAGTGCTCAGACAACTGCAAAAATCAGACCGAAAACAGACCACAGTTCACAGACTGACCAAGTTTGACAGCTTCATATATTTCTATGCAGCTCTCATGCATGAGTGGGAAGAGCCGCCAGCCAGTCCGGACATTGTAGTCTGATCTTGGTCAGCTTTACAGTGGGTACGTAAAGTATTCAGACCCCTTTAAATATTTCACCCTTTGTTTCACTGCAGCCATTTGGTAAATTCATAAAAGCTCATTTTTTCTCATTAATGTACTCTCTGCACCCCATCTTGACTGATAAAAAACAGAAATGTTGAAATTTTAGCAAATCTATTAAAAAAGAAAAACTGAAATATCACATGGCCATGAGACCCTTTGCTCAGACACTCTTATTTAAGTCACATGCTGTCGATTTCCTTGTGATCCTCCTTGAGATGGTTCTACTCCTTCATTGGAGTCCAGCTGTGTTTAATTAAACTGATAGGACTTGATTTGTAAAGGCGCACACCTGTCTATATAAGACCTCACAGTTCACAGTGCATATCAGACCAAATGAGAATCATGAGGTCAAAGGACTGGCCAAAGAGCTCAGAGACAGAATTGTGGCAAGGCACACATCTGGCCAAGGTTACAAAAGAATTTCTGCAGTACGTAAGGCTCGTAAGAGCACAGTAGCCTCCAGAATTCTTAAATGGAAGACATTTGGGACCACCAGAAGTCTTACTAGACCTGGCCGTCCAGCCAAACTGAGCAATCGTGGGAGAAGAGCCTTGGTGTGAGAGGTAAAGAAGAATCTCAAGATCACTGTGGCTGAGCTCCACAGATGCAGTAGGGAGATGGGAGAAAGTTCCACAAAGTCAACTATCACTGCAGCCCTCCACTAGTTGGGCCTTTATGACAGAGTAGCCTGACGGAAGCCTCTCCTCAGTGCCAGACATATGAAAGCCCACATAGAGCTTGCTAAAAAACACATGAAGGACTCCCAGACTATGAGAAATAATATTCTCTGGTCTGATGAGATGAAGATAGAGCTTTTTGGTGATAATTCTAAGCAGTATGTGTGGAGAAAACCAAGCACTGCTCATTACCTGCCCAATACAATCCCAACAGTGAAACATGGTGGTGGCAGCATCATGCTATGATGCTATGGGGATGTTTTTCTGCTGCAGGGACAGGACGACTGGTTGCAATTGAAGGAAACATGAATGCTACTAAGTACAGAGATATCCTGGATGAAAACCTCTTCCAGAGTGTTCTTGGCCTCAGACTTGGCCGAAAGTTCACCAAGACAATGACCCTAAGCACACAGTTAAAATAACAAAGGAGTGGCTTCAAAACAACTCTGTGACCATTCTTGACTGGCCCAGCCAGAGCCCTGACCTAAACCCAATTGAGCATTTCTGGAGAGAGCTGAAAATGGCTGTCCACTAACGTTCACCATCCAACCTGATGGAACTGGAGAGGATCTGCAAGGAAGAATGGCAGAGGATCTCCAAATCCAGGTGTAAAAAACTTGTTGCATCATTCCCAAGAAGACTCATGGCTGTACTAGCTCAAAATGGTGCTTCTACTCAATACTGAGCAAAGGGTCTGAATACTTATGACCATGTGATATTTCAGTTTTTCTTTTTTAATAAATTTGTAAAACTTTTTACATTTCTGTTTTTTTTTAAGTCAAGATGGGTTGCAGAGTGTACATTAATGAGAAAAAAATGAACTTTTTTGAATTTACCAAATGGCTGCAATGAAACAAAGAGTAAAGCATTTAAGTGGGTCTGAATACTTTCTGCACCCACTGTATATGGTCATCTGACTGTGCCCTCATAGGCTTATATGAGACTATTGAGCTCAGGTCCAAAGACTCACAGATGTCTGAATTGGGCTTTACTTATGTAAATTGGTTCAACCTGCAATACCAAGCTGCCTGTAGCCAAAATCGGCACTATTTCTGGGGGAAAAAAAATCAGTCTCTTTCCTAATTTTGGAAGTTCCCTTTAAGGTTTTATGTTGCAGCCTAGTCATAGCTGGTTTGTTCTGTGGTAGGATATATCAGTTGTTGTTTCTGAGGACACTAGTATCTTGGACATATGAGCCAGTATTTCATCATTGATTAGTCCATAAAACAAGCTTCTTATGATTTGCTGTGACCTTTAAAGTAACTCCAGAAAAGTTTGGTATTCTCTCCATGTTTTATGTATTTCCTTGTATGTCTGGAAATGATAGTAATGTCAGGATTGCTCCATGCCAAACAAGCATTCTCTGTGCTGCCATTCATCGTTTTGATCTCTTTGTACACAACTCTGGTTAATGATTTATGGATCCATGATCTGAGCAATCAGTAATTTCTGACACCTCCATTGTGCCGTCTTTTTAGCAAGCGCTCCCGTTTCTCACTCCTTCTTTGTTTAATTAGTATAATATCAGTTGATTTATTTTTGTGATACATTGTATTACTGATTTTATTCTTTACTACTGATGCCTCAGCCGTAATAGCCTCTCACTTCTTCACCTTCTTCATGAGGATCGTATTTGTCAGGGAAGCTAAAGCAGAATAGAATCGAGTCATCTAGATTTCATCATGTTTATCTTTAGTTACTTGTATATGAGATGAACAATTTATTTTTTTAGGAATTGTCAGACCTGAATTGTATTTCTGTAATCTCTCTAAGCATCAGTCTTACAATATCTATATAAAAGATAAGGGGAACATTTTTCCGATCGTTTTCCTTCACACTATCCTACAACTTTGTGTTCACAGCTTCTATGTAAACCTGTGTTTTCATAGTAACAGACTACAAATAATCCTGTGTAGTCTGATGGCACAATCATTCTCCCCTTCATCTGAAGTATACTTTTTGCTAAGAAAAATTGAGACAAATGGAAGAGCTATGATTTCAGGTTCAGATCACTTTGATGGTTTGGCAATAGTTTATAACCGTGGAGATCATACGTCATCATCAGAACTGTACGCTCAAAACAATAAGGATATATCTTAAAGGTGTTGACTCACGATCAAACAATATTTTGATGTTTCCCCCTGCTGTACTTTTGACTCTGTATTAGAATGCTCTGTAATGAGTTTGTTGCAGGTGAGAAGCCATTGCTGATTTTCTTATTGGCTCCTCTATGGCCACAATCCTTCTGCCACCAGTCTGCAAGAGGATCCATGTGATGGGGCTGATCTGCTAAGTATGTGTGATCATCATTGGCCAAATTGAGGACAGTATGAACCATAGCCTGGTATGGTTTTCTCTGAAACACTCTGGAGTTTCAGATAGAATATAGTTCAAAGATCCAACTGGGGACCATAGTGAGAGACATGACTAATCCGGTGCAGCCTCTGCCAGCTTCTTTTCTAGTTGATTGACAGGTTTCTGCTGTATGTGTACATGGGAATAGACTAGTTAATCAACTGGAATGGTGCGGGAAGAAGCCAGTAGTGAGGCCGCATCGGACTAGTCTCGTCTACTCCTATGGTCCCCACTAAGTTTTCTCTGAAACACCAAAGCGTGTCCGAGAACTATAGACCTGGCTCTGATTCATGCTGCCAGTGGTTACAGCAGCATGATTCAACTCGCATGCTCCCTTTAAGAATTGATGATTTATCCATAATGTAGCTCATCTGCATGAGATCGGTGGGAATCTATCATCCGGCACCCGCACGGGTCAGCTGAGATCCAAATGGGAGGTAAAGTGCAGTACTCGGCAGGGAGCTCTCAGTAATATATGAGGCTGCTGTGTTCCTCCCTATACATTGCATATATCTGGCTGCTGCTGGAGCAAATATCAGCTGATCAGTGGTGATGCCGGGTGTCTGAACCCCAGCAATCTCATATTCATGATGACCTATCCAATGAATAAAACGGCAAATTGTAAGTCACCGTAAACGTATGTGCACACAGTGTCTTATTTAGTCGAGTTTTTCAAAAGGCTTCAAGAAAAGCTGGTGTTTGTTTCTTGAAGCGCCTCTTTGATGTTTTTGACTGCAGGTATTTTTTTTTATTTTAGTATTCTTCCAGTTTTTGGGGTGTTTTTGTTACTGGTGTTTCCTTTTCTCTTTTCCTTTTATTATTTAAATACCATTCAACAATGAAGAAACTACTAGCGTTTTTTCAAGCAATAATGCAGGCAAAACATTGATCAAAAAGACGCCTGGGCAACTTTTGAGAATTCCCGTTGCCTTGTATTGTAAGGTTTTTCAAGGTCGTCAGAATGGAAGCTGCCTGAAGAACGGTCTGGTCACTTCTTTTAACTTCTTGGTGTCTTTGGAAATCTAAAACACATAAAAGACGCTCAAATGAGTGAACAAATGCACATAAAGTCGTTTTTATGTAGAAATGCATAAGCTCATTCTTTGGAGCATCTATTTAGCGCTTTTTCAGACATTTTTCGGAGTGCTCCCGTAATGAGTGCAGTAGACTATTCATCAGAGCTTTTACCCAGGAAAGCTGTTGTAAAAGTTTTGAAAAGTCACTTTGAATCAGCTCGGCGTAAATAGGCCGAACTAGGGAGTAGCCCGAACGAGATGACGTTAGGCCATGCCCGCCAGTCAAATTCATCAAAAATGTCGGCGCTTTGTACCGCACCGAAGAGCAAGCAACTCAGAAGATGCTCCAAAATCATTAAGGAGTGGCATGCTCCTCTTAATGAATTTGGCGCCTTGTACTCCAGCAAGACTGGTGTAGTGGGAGCATGTATAACGCCAATGAATCAGTTCCTATTCTTTAATGGCTCCTATCAGTATGTTCAGGTGACAGATCCCTACTAGGATGCAATTTGTCAATTTTCCAATACTTGATCACTTAATTTGAGATGGTTCTGCAAAGGGCTGTAAGCACAAATAATTACGTATTACATGGGAAACTATCTTCAGAGAAAGAACTCCTCCATATTTTGCCTCCTGCCAAAATGTAAGGGCTAAGGCGGGCCTAAAGTAGGATAAATTGTTGTTTGGGGATCGGGAGTGGAGAAGAGCTGGTGTCATATGCTCATCTACATGTCCATATGTCAGAGCCTCCGCGGCTGCAATGTGCGGCTCAGGTGGCATACTTTGAGAGTGAGGAGCGTAGTAAATCTTCAGTACTGTGATAGATATTGTCACTTGTCACTGAAGCAGAATTTAGTTTATGGCTCCAGAGCCGCGACTATGCATTAGAGAAATACAGCCAGCATAAATTACTGCCTCGCATGCAGACATTTCTGACTGACCAATATCCAGACCCCAGTTATGAAACATGATATAAATCTACGGCGGGGTGGGCATTATCATGTCCAACGCCAGCGCTTGTCTGTCTGATTAGGGAATGGGGATGCCTAGAGGGGTTTTGTAGAGAATTAAATCTTAAAGGAGCATAGCGTGAAGTTAAAAAAAAAAAAATTGTGGTATTGTTCCAACACTATAATTTCAGGTCCGTTGTACATGTTCTGGTTATCCTCTGTGCCGGGAACTATGGTGTCGTCCGCCTTGTTTACACACACAGTAGTTCAGTAAGCAAGGACTGCATGTGATTGACAAAAGTGCATTTCTTTCCATTTTTGTCAACACAAGGCTGCCCTCACATTACACAGCGTTTTTCATAAAAATAAAAATAGTACTTTTTTTACTGATACATTTTTTTTTTTGCAGCAGCTTTTCATGAGTTTCTGACACTTGTTTTTTATAAATGTTTGTTTACAGCTTCTATTCTAGAGTTTCTGACCTTTTTTGCAGCTTTTTTTTCTGAGTTTCTGACACTTATTTAAACTATTTTTTTGTTTGTAGCTTCGTTTCTAGAGCTTCCTTTTTTTTGCAGCTTTTCTATAGCTTAGACCCCTTTTTAATTTTTTATTTCACAGTTTGTTTTATAGAGTGTGACACTTTTGCAGCCTCTTTTCCAGAGTTTCTTGTTAATTATTTGTATGTTTATAGCTTCTTTTCTAGAGTATCTGACCCTTTTTGGTGCTTCCTTTCTAGAATTTTGACACTTTTTGTTGTGTAGCCAGATGTTGGCTGCAATTCAGTAGAAATCTATTAAATGCAGTGCAGATCGTTTGTCTCTTTTTGTGGGGAGTGGGACTCTTGAGTAATTTTACTTCTAGGCATGAATGGTTTTAAAATAAAAAACTAAAAGCCTGAGACATACCCGCCCTTCATATCTCCAGTGGATCCAGCGCAGTACATTCCCGCAGCAACGTCTTCTATTTGAAAGTTATCAGGACCTCTGCAGCCAGTGATTGGCTGCAGCATTTGGATGACGAGGAGCACATCATCGGATGTTCCTATGATGCACTGTTACTCGCCCGACTGCTGCACCAATCATAGATACTGGAAACTTCCGAACACAGTAGATATCACTGCTGTTGGGGCCTGCACTCGATCCGTGGGGTTGTTGAAAGGTGAGTAGGCCTCTGTTTATTATCTTATACCCATTCATTTCTAGAAACAAAATTCTGCAACTATTGGGCAACCCCTTTAGTATAATTTATGCTAGAAACTTGTGTATATTATAGTGTAAACCTTTACCTGTTGAAAGCAAGTGTAAATTTGCTTTTCTAGATCATGGACAAGCAAAGAATTATTTTTTTTCATTTCTATTTATTCTTTAGACGCCTGTGCCTTTGAATAGATTTGTTGCATTTTATTCCATCACATTATGAACCAAGAAAGGTATATGAAGTGCAGGTCTTAGTTACTTCCTCCCATTGTGTGGAAGATGGCGTTTCATTGACGTACAGTGGGGAAAATAAGTACTGTATTTGATTCACTTATGATTATGCAAGTTTTCCCCTACAAAGAATAGAGAGGTCTGTAATTGTTATCGTAGGTACACTTCAACTGTGAGAGAAAGAATGTAAAAATAAAAACCAGAAAATCACATTTGATTTTTAAAGGGAATCTGTCACCACATTTGACCTATCTAAACTATTAATATTAATATGCTCTGTAACAAGCATTTCAAGGTCCTGGAGTGGCCTAGCCAGTCTCCAGACCTGAGCCCAATAGAAAATCTTTGGAGAGAGCTGAAACTCAATGTTGCCCAACGACAGCCCCGAAACCTGAAAGATCTGAAGAAGATCTGTATGGAGGAGTGGGCCCAAATCCCTGCTGCAATGTGTGCAAACTTGGTCAAAAACTACAGGAAATGTCTGACCTCTGTAATTGCAAAGAAAGGTTTCTGTACCAAATATTAAGTTGTGTTTTTCTATTGTATCAAATACTTATTTCATGCAATACAATGCAAATTAATTATGTAAAAATAACACAATGTGATTTTATAGATTTTTTTTTAAGATTCCGTCTCACAGGTGAAGTGTACCTACACTAAAAATTACCGACCTCTCCATCCTTTGCAGGTGGGTAAATTTTTAAAATTGGCAGTGTATCAAATGCTTATTTTCCCCACTGTATACCATGAGAAAAAAATTATTTTTCTTGTAATTGCATGTAAGGGCCTATTTTACTGAAGCTCTGGTGGATTGTGATATATACCGTCATAAGTTAGAAGATTCTCTGGCAGGCAGGACCTGTGGACTCAGGTCATGTTACCCTGATGATATCATCATAGGTCCTTCTACACGTCTATATTTCTGCCTTCTTATGATTGGTCAGCATCATACATAGAGAAGAAGTACACGCCCCCAGTGAAAAATATCTAATAACACCCACTTGAACTTCACTAAAGTTAACTCATTAGGTGCCAAATATTTTATTGCTAATATCTACAAAATAGAGAGGTGAAATAAAAAAAAAAAAAAAAAAGGAAAACTTTATTCCGCACTGCAGCCACAATTACACAGTGTGTCCAGGTCAAGATGAAAAATTTGGTGACAGGTCCTCTGTAAATCACGTGGCATTTTCTACTTTTGAGATAGACAGTGTTTGGTGGGACTGACCTTACATTATCTAGCCAACTTCTTTACATTGGGAGAGGTGTTGTAGCCAAATGTAATAAAATGAAATGTATATTGTAGTTCCATATTATTTACCCATCAAATACACTTATGTATCGTGATGCAAGTCTGCGTTTCTTAGCAGCGACAGTCACAGAAGTATAATATAAGTCTATAGTTTACATATATGGTAGTTATTTTATGGGCGTGGAGGTGCTAGGTCCCCAGGTTGATACTCGAACACTTCTTTAAACAATGACTCTCATGCATAATATGCTTTTTTAGCCATTTATGAACTTTCTATTCCCTCACTTCCCTGGTTTGCATTGATATTGCACCTTGATACATGCTATATTGGTCGCTTTAAACTGAGAGGATAAATTGTAAGTTATAGATATACTGTATGTTGAAGAGGGAGGTTTCTTGTTGCGGTGATCTTACAGGGCTGAACGTCCAGTCCAGACCGAGAAAAGTAGGTGTAAAAAAATGTTATTTTAAAGTTCTTTTTGTAATTTAATGTCTCCCTGGATTCTTTTTTATAACATAACAAAATAAATGTGAATTCTATCCCCTGTTCTTGTGACCATCACAACCACTTGCTAGCCTCAGGAGTGATGCTGGCATGTATGTAAGGTTCTTCACGGACACCTCCAAATTTTTTTTTATGGACAGGGCAAAAATCCACCCTATTTTTACGGACTGTCCAGGAATTTTTGGATGGTTGGCAACCATGGTATGGGGTCTTTTAGAACGAGTACAGTTTACTACAAGTAAAATAGGTAGCTACAAATATAGGCCCCAACAGCGGAGGGATTTTTGTAGTTGGACCCACAGCAATCAGTTGATCACTAATGGGTCCCCAGAATGGGACAAAACCGTCAATGTCTCCTGAAGATAAAATCACTGTCGGTTCACACAAACCGGTTCCACTGAGCATTTCCCCACGTATATGCTGCGCATAGGCAGCAAAATCTGCATGTTTTAGATGCTCATTTTGGGACAGATTCACGGTAAATTAACCCTTTCTTCTTTATGCAGTGAAAATCTAAAGAGAGTGAGTATGCTGGAGATTTGAAAATGTGTGCATGCTGAAAATGTCTGCAGCACGTGGATGAGATTTCTACAAATCTGTTTTGCTTGCAAGATCCTGTAGTCCTCTGGGGATTTTACCTGCAAAGAGCTGCTGATAAAATCTACAGCAGTTACTATACTCTGTGGATTTAACCTTAGAGCTGAGGTCCACAGCCTGTACACTGCAGCTGTTGAGAAACTACAACTCCCACCACAGCTGCATGTTGGTGGTGGTTATAATTTTACAACAGCTGGTTGGTGTCAGGTCATAGCCATAACATAGCTGATGGTCGGGCATTCGTTCGGCAGACAGCTATGTTTCCTGAATCCCCCCCATGTGGTTGAGCGTTCATGTGTTTTTTAATGTAGAGGGGACAAGCCCGCTGTTAAGTGAAAATGATCGGGAGTTGAAATGTCATCTGCCTGATCTTTCTCTACCCAAAAAATCATGTCGGGGGAGAGTTGAGAGACCCCATACACAACGGATGGTTTGCTGGTACCACCAAAATTTCACTATAGGCTGACTTGCATCTATCTTCAGAGTCATCTAAGCATCAGAGAAAGTGACGTTTGATAGCAGTGATAATATATTCTTGTAAACTATGGGAGATTTTTGATATTTAAAGGGTAATTCACACAGGCTCATCTTTTACACATAATAACAATATAAATCAATGCTGGAAGCTAAACAACATTGCCGAAAATAGGAGAAGCAAATCTTATGTGCGCTAGATATGACTGTATGATGCATAAGAATCAATGATCCAGCAATATTCTGCTCATTTTTTGCTACATTTCAAAACACTCTCCCATTTTACAAGCAGGAGCAATTTGCAGTTAATCTGCACTTACTAGTGCTTAGCAGTATATAAGGGAGACAAGCGCTGGTAATTTCCCCTGTGATTCCCAGTGATGGCACTAAGTGTCAGTGTTGCCATAACTCTCCCTGCATTAGGCGAGTCCTCTGGAGCGTGAGGTTGGGATAGCAACTCGCGTTACCACCACTTGGGTTTTTGCACAATAGATGCACAGCGCCTTTTGATTCTGAAATTGTCTGATCTCTTTGCTTCAAGGAATGATTTACAGAAGACTTGTATGTTTCTTCAAAAACAGGCACCAGATTTTTAACCCACAGTTCAGTGTTTGTCAGTCTTTCATTGCTCAAGGCATACTGTCTGTTGAACTCACAAATTAGCTCTGTCACAGAACAAAAGACCCAGGAAAGGTAGCTAAGCCAACCTTCCACCCTATAACCATCCTTGCAACATGACCCAGGAAAAATGCCAGGCCAGTAATTTGTCTGCAGACAGCATGTTTCTGGGTGTTTGCCCCTCATCAGTTTATCAGCATCCCAAATTTCTGTGTGTGATCTTTCTTCCATGTTATAGGGGCTCTGATGTAGTCCAAGACTCTACTTTAGTCTTCCTTCACACGTCCTGGTGATTCCTGTACAGGAAAAACCAGTACGGTGAGATACGTGTATCCGTTTGCTATCTGTGTGTGACATCCATGTGACATCCGCGTGGGAAGAAGTAGTACACTTCGCGCTGTACCCCGGTCGCTGGCTGCTGAAGGCAGCTCTCATCATTATTGTAACTAATAAGTCATGTCAGACTAATTTAATTTCCTTCTATGACAGAATCACTGACTGGGTGGATCAGGGAAATGCTGTAGATATATTATATTTGACTTCAGCAAAGCATTTGACAAAGTATCTCACACAATCCTTATTGAAAAAATGACTAAGTATGGAATGGACAAGGCAACTGTTAGGTGGATTCATAACTGGCTTAGTGATAGGACCCAAAGAGTGGTAGTAAATGGCTGCACATCCAGTTGGAAGAATGTATCAAGTGGGGTACCACAGGGCTCTGTCTTGGGCCCTGTATTGTTCAACATCTTTATCAATGATTTAGATGAAGGAATTGAGGGTAAACTGATTAAATTTGCTGATGACACAAAGCTAGGATGGATAGCTAATAGTACAGAAGAGAGAGAGGATTCAAAAAGATATAAATAAACTGGAGCAGTTGGCAGCAACTAACAGAATGGTTTTTAACAGGGAAAAATGCAAAGTACTTCATCTGGGAAATAAAAATGAACATAGCATATACAGAATGGGAAGAATAGGGCTAAGCAACAGCACATGTGAAAAAGACTTGGGAATACTAATAGATCACAGACTGAACATGAGTCAACAGTGTGATGCAGCAGCAAAAAAGGCAAATACAATTCTGGGATGTATTAACAGAAGCATACAGTCTAGATCACGTGAAGTCATTATTGCCCTCTACTCCTCTTTGGTCAGACTTCATCTGGAATAATGTGTCCAGTTTTGGGCACCACATTTTAAAAAAGACATCAACAAACTGGAGTAAGTTCAGAGAAGAGCGACCAGAATGGTGTCCGGTCTGCAAACCATGTCCTATAAGGAACGGTTACAGGATTTGGGAATGTTTAGCTTGCAAAAAAGAAGACTGAGAGGAGACTTAATAGCTGTCTACAAATTTCTCAAGGACTGTCACATTGTAGAACTATTATCTTTATTCTCATTTGCACAAGGAAAGACTAGAAGCAATGGGATGAAACTGAATGGGAGGAGACACAGATTAGATATTAGAAAAAACTTTTTGACAGTTAGAGTGTTCAATGAGTGGAACAGGCTGCCATGAGATGTGGTGAGTTCTCCTTCAATGGAAGTCTTCAAACAGAGGCTGGACAGACATCTGTCTGGGATGACTTAGTGAATCCTGCTCTGAGCAGGGGGTTGGACCAGATGACCCAGGAGGTCTCTTCAACTCATTCTATGATTCTATGATTGTCGCTTGATCTTCCTGAGATCAGCGCGACCAGGCAACAATGATGGGAGTTGTATTCAGCACTGGCTCTGTACATTCTGTGTAAAATAAAGAATTAAATAAACTGTTGTGGGCTTTAATATAGATGTACTACCTCTCTACCAATTTTTGCTGTAGGAGCAGATGGATAGTTACCAGAATGCGGTCATATTACCAGTCAGGTATATTCGGTCTGTTTATCTATTGTCTGAGCACAATTGCAGAATATCCCGGGGCTATGGCCTCCTTCCCTATCCCTAATGCTAGCTACCTAGCCCTAGTTACCTCTGTTTCCCAGATTACTTCTGATGGTGAAGACACCGGGGCCACGTGCCTTACTGAGTTTCTGAATCAGCCCTATATCTGTCCCATCCCCACCCTAGAAAATGGGGAGTTGTTGTGTATAGGAATACACAAACCAGACTAACAAGCGATGACCTACAGGGATAAATGAAAATACCAATCATGCAAATATGCACCATATAGTAGAGGATGAGGATATGCACACAGACAAATAACCAAGCAACATTCTTCAGAACAACACTTGAAATGCCTTTACCAACAACCAACACGTCCAACTCCAGAACCAGGCAGTATTAAATTAAGTCTGGCAATGTCTGTTTGCCGGATGGAAGTACATTATATATAGGTGAGGGTAGTTGCCAACACTGAACAGCTGAGACCATCCAAGCAGGAAAGCTCCATGAGCTCTCAACTGAACAGATTAACCTGTGCACTGCTAGCAATAACCTGCACTGTTTAATATGATGGTAAAGTGCTTCAAGTCAGTGCAGGAGTATGTGAAATCAGACAGCGTGGTCTTCTGGCCCATCTCTATGTTGTGTTAAACCAATGACATCTATATAGAGGAAATTTACAGTTAATAAGGTCCTGTGATTACAGCAGCCTCAACATTGATTCAAGCATTATGTAAAAATCACATTATAGGTTGGGGGGATAGGAACGGGGAGTGGCAAGTGTAATCTCAGCTAGCAAACTGGTAGACACTGTGATTGCATTGCTATGCTCTTAACTCTGCTGTTCTGTTTGGGTCATAGTGACCTGTAGAGAATTTGTGAGGCCCTGTAGATTTTTTTCTATAAGTTTCTAAAACTTGATTTTATTTGACTTTTCCTCATTTGGGGGGACCTATCTATGAGTATTTTTTTTTTTTGGGGGGGGGGGGGGTTTACTTTTTGCTACACACCGATTTGTACACTTGTCGTGTTCGGGTCATAGTGACCCGGCATCGTTTTTTACAGCTGTGAGGCCATATTTTCAGTGAAATAAAGGAGTTATAACCTCAGTTGGGTCTATTTATTGCATCTACTATTCTATATCAATTTATTTATTTCCTAAATTATTTCAATGGGGTCGTACATGCGCTCTGCCGGGTGTATGCATTGAGATCTGCGCACCATAAAAATGGCTTTATATTGGTTATTTTTGGTGCACAGTCTATACTAAAATTTAGAGCGCATCCAGAGAGATCACTAGGTGTGCACTACACGTGTATATTCTGCGCAGAACGGACTGCGCAGCACGCGCTGTGTAAGAGGGCCTTATTTTGTAAAGCTGAGCTATAAATGCCTGCAAATTATTTTTTTTTGCTAAGTAAGTCTGTCTTTCTGGCTTATCTCCTTGTTTTCAGAAGGGTTATATAAAAATATGGGAATTGTGTGACAGCACAAGTTTTTACCATTACAATGCACAGGTGTATACCGGAAAAACACCAGGACAAAGAGTAGAAAAAAATCAGGGGATGAGAGTTGTGTTTGATTTGACATATGGACTCAAAGGACAAAATGTCACATGTGATAATTTTTTTACTTCCTACCAACTAGGGCAAATGTTACAACAGCGACAACTTACCACGTTGGGTACAATCCAAAAAAACAAGCCTGAACTACCACAAGGTATCTTGAGTAAAAGAAATGTACATCATTCCATGTTCTACTTTACTGCAAATACAACAATTGTTGCGTATGTTCCAAAAAAAATAAACAAGTAATAGTAATGAGTACGAACCACCATGATAATGCAGTAAGTACCCGGGAAGATAAAAAACCTAACATGATCTTGGACTATAATGCAACCAAAGGTGGTGTAGACACATTAGATCAGCTCATTAGTACATATACCTGCAAAAGAAAATCAAATCGGTGGCCTATGATTGTGTTTTACAACATTGTGGATTTGTCGGCATACAATGCTTTTGTGTTGTGGAGGGAAATCAACCAGAATTGGAATACAAACAAACTCCACAAACGAAGACTCTTTATTGAAGAACTTGGAAAATCACTGGTTAGGCCGTATATTGAGCAAAGAAAGGTAACACCCAGAACGGAAGGAGCAGCAGGACTTGTACAGAGCATCCATCAACATGCTCAGGAAACTGAAACCATGGCCTCCACAAGCACTTCTAAACCCATGGCCTCTACCAGCGGTGCTTCCAGAATAAAAAGAAAAAGGTGCAGCTATTGCCCTTATTCTTGTGATAATAAAACAAGTATTACATGTTCTGGATGCAAAAAATTCTTATGCAAAGCCCATGTTTATTGTTCTTCATGCAAGAATACATAAATAAATATTACCATGTAAATATGTTCAAATTGAAGTGTTTATTATCTTTAATTTTTTTTCACAAAATGTTTGATTTGCTTGTTTTGGTTTGTTTTTTTACCACATGTGTAGTTTGCTATTTTTCGTTTTGCTTATTACTAAGTTTTTTCGGAATAAAAAAACAAAAATAAAGATTTCAATTTCATTTTTCTTTTTTTTTTTATTTCCAAACATGTGCCCATACAGTCTAGTAAGCAAAAGGTATAAAAATAATTGAGTTAGAGTATCTAAAATCAAGATTTAATAAACCGTCATAGTGACCCAGGAGCAATACAAGTGTATAGTACATGGGAATAGAACAGCAGGGTTAATAAAAATGCAGCCTAAAGAAACGTAACAGCACAAACCTATAAGTTTGGATGGGAATTTTTTTTCTTACAATGATACTGCACATGAGGATCTTAAATTTCCCCGTACACATTAGACTTATCTGCAGGTTCGGCCAACTGTCTAATGTGTACCACTATTGCTTTATACTGTTTTACATTTTCTATAGGCTTTTGTAGGTAGGGAATGACGACCGTTTAATCTACCATCCGGGCCGCTGCCCATAACTTTTAAAGGCCCCAGTTGTTGTATAATTTTTATTATTACACTTCTATTTTACTAGGTGATTACTATACATGTGGCCACGAGGTTGCCTCTTATTAACCCCTCAGCCTGTAATAATATGGAAATAAGGACAAATTATAGGGGCCAAGCCAGAATAATTGGAGATTTCTTACAACTGTGAACATCACAGCCGCTTACTACATGCGTGTTTTATATAGCGCTCATAAAATGAATCCCACAAATCACAATTTCTATAATGATTGTTGGACTATGGTGGAAAGTGGAAGGAGCTTCCCATTTTGTATCAGGCAGATCCTTCCATGTCCAATTTACAGATTTGTTGATTCATTGCAAGCACCTTTTTGCTGCAAATGTCAAATCTCCTAACAAAAAGTGCTAGTACTTCAGTCTTGCATTTTTTTGTAAATGATTTACCTGCTGCCAGTACAAGAAAGGAGCAGCTCTGGCCGAGTCTCACTGCTTCTAAATTATTTACTTTCATTGATCGGTGCCCAGTTGGTATCTGCATGTGGGCAGCTCCTTCAAAGGGTAATCAAAAAGAAAACCTTGTATAAAACTAGTTAAAGGTAGTAAATCTACTGATTAGAAACATACATTCGCAGGAAGGTTATTTGCAATGGATTCATGTTGTATGCTTTTCTATGTGTGATGTCTCGGAGCAGCATTGTTAAAGAATCAGTTATTCTGCACTCACCGCATAGGAGTATATGATGTACAGGTGGAATTTTTCTTTTTTCTAAATGCATGTGTTTTGGGTTAAAAATCATTTTTGCAGTTGAGTTGAATTAAAATTTTTTGACTGTTTAGCCAGCAAGGTAGACAGAAGCATCTAAAAATTTTGAACTGGTTCTGTGCCAGCTAGGTAGACAGGAGCGCCTAAAAATTTTGGACTGGTTCCATGCCAGCAGGATGGACAGGAGCGTATAAAACGTTTGGACTGGTTCCGTGCCAGCTAGGTAGACAGGAGTGTCTAATAATTTTGGACTAGTTCCAAGCCAGCAAGGTAGACAGGAGCGTATAAAAATTTTGGACTGGTTCCGTGCCAGCAAGCTAGACAGGAGCATCTAAAAAATTTGGACTGGTTCCAAGCCAGCAAGGTAGACAGGAGCGTATAAAAATTTTGGACTGGTTCCGTGCCAGCAAGCTAGACAGGAGCGTCTAAAAATTTTGGACTGGTTCCAAGCCAGCAAGGTAGACAGGAGCGTATAAAAATTTTGGACTGGTTCCGAGCCAGCTAGGTAGACAGGAGCGTATAAAAATTTTGGACTGGTTCCGATCCAGCAAGGTAGACAGGAGCGTATAAAAATTTTGGACTGGTTCCGAGCCAGCAAGGTAGACAGGAGTGTAGGTAGAGCGCTCTACGCTCCTGTCTACCTTGATGGCTTGTAAATATATGGGTCATATCATTCCACCAGGAGGAGGTTTCTTTGGGAACATATGACAGAAATTAGACATATGTCTTTGCTCCAATCTTTCCATGCATACATTTTGCCATCCATTTCTCTCCTGACCAGGAGGATCAGAGAGGGATGTGGATGAGATCTCATTGTCAGATCCCAGAAGAGATCACGTGAATTGTAGAACTGTCCTAATTTCAGAAAATTTCATAGATCCAAACTATAAGACCTTTTGGCATTTATCCTTCTTATTTTGGTACTGTTTTTGCTTTGTGTGTAAATCTTATTATTTTTTCATCTTTTTATAACTTTTTAAACTCTGTACCCTTTATTTCATAATTTAAATTTAATAATTTTGTTTCTTGCTTCTCTAAACGTACCCACAACCTTGAAGAGGGAAAGTATAAGCCTGGTAGTGTTTGCTTGCGTATGCCAAAGTGCAAGAAGAGTATCTATAAGGTGTTTGCGAAAGTTGGGTGTACAAGTGTACTAGTGTGTTACCCAGGACTGACATCTTTGTGGCCTATCAAAATGGTGAGTGGTGGCACCAAGAAGTGTGGTGTGGATGTGGTACAGTCGGGGGCCTGCACTTAGCTTATCGTTAGCCTACTGCTATTGTTCAGTGGAAGAATGAGTGTCAGAAGTGGAGTCCCGCTTTACAGTCACATCTGCGTTGTGTGGTTGATGTTTGTAACATAGACACTTTCTGTGCCTTGCTTTTCAAGGTGCTTAGCATCACTACAAAGAGGTATGGCTTCCTTGAAACAAGGCGTCACCTAATTTGAAACACTGTGTGCTTAAAATGCGTCAACATTTTTGCACAGATTTCTGGAACAAACTAAGTTAACTAATATGTGGTATAAATTAAGACTTGACAGGCTAAAGATGCTCCAGATTTATCAAACAGCAGGAACTTCTGTAACAACTCTGGCGCATTTTAAAGGGAATTTTTCATTTAAAAAAATGCTATTAACCTGCAGATATGGGGTTAATCCGCTGGTTAATAGCCTTCAGAAGCTGCCTGGCACCTGTTCTGAGAGCACTGCTGCAGGGAGGAAACTAACTTTTTTCTCCTCTTGGTAGACTTGGGCTTTCAAAGAGATGTTGCTGGCATGGCTCCAGTCACCGCTCAGTACATAGTGAGCGGCAGATGTAAACGTGCCCCCGGCACTGACGGCCGGCCGACTTGGCATTAGGGTCAACTGTCAATCATTCCCGGGGCGCGGTTACAGCCGTCACTATTCACTGAGCAGTGACTGAACCTGCGCCGGCGCCACCCCTAGTACGGAAAGCCTGAGGCTGCCGGGAGGAATAACATTCATTTCCTCCCAACAGAGGGGGTCTTTTGTGGGCGTAGGGCAGCCTCAGGAGCTAGCAATGCTAAATAAAGCATAATTTACTACAACTTTTCCCACTGGATCATAGTTTCTGCCAAAGTTAACCCTTATTATTTATGGCTTTGAGCATTTTTTTTTTTTGCTCATAACCCATCTACTTGTAAAAATAGGAATAACCCTTCAAGTGAATACTGAAAACCTATGTATTACCTTTCCACCTTAAATTTATTTCTATTTAATCTGAGAGCAGCATAATGTAGAGGCAGAGAGCCTGATACAATGGATGTATCACTTGCATATCAGTTTGCTGTCAGTGTTTTATCAGCAGGAGATTATCACTGCCAGACTAGGTTTCATGTGCCTGCTAGTCAACTGCTCTATTTAACCCCTCCCCCACCACTGATTGGAAGCTTCTTGTGTACACTTTAAGAAAGCTACCAATCACTGATGTGGGCGGAGATATCCAGAGCTCAGTGTTCTGACCACTGCTACATCTACAGCAGAGAAAACAACAATTTTATCAAAACTGTACTAAGGAGCCCAGTGTGTGACACATCGCTGGAATCAGGGTCTCTGTCCCTACCTGATACTGCTCTCAAATTCAAAAGCAAAAAAAATGCTGACCTATTCCCTTTAAAAAAGTAGTGGCCGATCTACTTGATTTACTTTTACCTAGGCTAGTGGAAAATCTACATGTAGTGTGTGCAGCATAATTTGCCTAATAACAGATGCCCAAAGTAATATTATTTATAAAAGATTAAACAGTTTAGGCGCCTTTTTGTTCCATTTTTAACAAGACAAGTCCTTTTAATGAAATTCCCCTTTAAATTGAATGTCCCTTGAAATAAAGAAATAAAGGATAGTAGATGAGGGCTGGCCCTGGGGTTGCATTTCATTGCTGTGCCAGAGCAGGTGCCTTCTGTATACCTCTCATGCATCAAGCACTGGGAGAGCTGTCAGATCTCCGCTGAGCCTGTCACCCACTCACTTATCCAACCAGCTGCTTGAAATGCTCCCTACATCGAGCAATTCCCAGGGGAGCCCGGCTTACATTTTCATTTCAAACACACCGTTTGTCTTAAGCTTTATAAAGGTTAATGGGAATAACTGCGCCTGCCTCTTGTGTAACAAGGGTGGGGAGGGCAGGGAGACGGGTTATTACTTATCGGAGACCACGCTACCTCTTTTGACGGCAGTCTCATTCATTTAGGGGCAGCCCGGCTCATTACAGATGAATTTCCTAAGGGACAGCACATAGCTCAAACCAAAGGGAAGCAGCTGGAGAATTGCTGCCGCGTTCCTATGCCCATTAGGTAACCCTGCAGCATACAGCGCCAGCGCAGGTAGATCCAATTCTTGTATTTTCAGATTTAGGGTATGCAATTAATACCACGCCGGCTGAACGGTTTCATCTTCCGTACTTTTACACATGTACGCTTTGCCTCTTTTTCACGTCATTGCAATTAGTTGGCATTTTTACTATGTGTAAAGCTGATGTCTGAACAGAAATTTAAATGGATCACGTGAACAAATTGGTAGAATAGTTTTTAAGGGTCTGAGCATTTGGAGTCCATCACTGGCACCTCATTTTCAATGATTAGAGACTATAATAACGTGGGCCCCCTATAGAAAACTAGAGGTGAGGTCTGTGCTCATCACTATGGGGTTTGATAAGAAAAAAGTTGAACCAGTTGGTATCACAAAATACAGCAAATAATGGCAGTTTCTCTCACTCCTCATAGACTTCAGTGGCTTCTCAAAGGTCTCCCGTTTTCCTGATCGTTGTGGTTCCCAGTGTTGTGACCGTCACCAATCAGCCTTTATTGCATACACATATCCTATAAATCCTATATCCAATCAGCTGTTACGATCTCCGGTGGCTGGATAAAATGGAACTGCAGTGTTCCGTTAACTTGTAGCGGCTGCTGCCAAGACCTGGAGATTAGCTTCTATACTTCTCAATATCTTAATATAAAATTAGTGGAAAACCCCTTTTATTTAAAATCAAGCCGCTGACCTGATCAGACTCCTAAGGTCTGGAGAGGAATCTTCATTTTGTCAGAGAGGGGGAGCAGAGCTGGCTGCAAGTCATTGCTCCTTCCCTCCTGTATACTATAAATAGTAATGGAGAGAATTGTGGAGGCGGTCAAGCGATTACAGGATCAGGTTCAATTAGGGGACTAGCTAAAAATATTACATTGCAAAATATAAGAAAAAAATTAAAGTTTAAATCCTCTCTATTTCCCTATTATGTAAATATTAAAAAATGAAATATTTTATATAAAAAAATACAAATTTAGAGCTACAAATTGACTCTCAAAAAACAAGCTATGTTAATGGAAAAATAAAAAAGTTATGGGTCTTGGAAAAAGAGGAGGAAAAACCTAAAGGGCAAAAATGTAAAACTGCTAGTTCTTAAAGGGGTTGTCCAGTACTTTTATAGTGATGGCATTTCCTTAGGTTAGGTCTTCAATACCTGATTGGTTGGGGTGTGACACCCAGCGCCCCCACTGATCAGCTCTTAACAGCCGGATGTGCTTAGTTGCAGAAAGGAACAGCACAGCTTCCTCAACTGCAAACCCTTTCAGATAGGGGTGGACGTGCAGTAACCAGCTGTGGCCACTGTGCTGTTGGTGGAGCCCTACTGTTCTTGTCCGCAACTAAGCTCATCCGGCTGGGAACAACTGTTCGACTGGGACGTCGTGTGTCGCACCCCAACCAATCAGGTATTGATGACCTATGCTGATGAGAGGCTATCAATATTAAAGAATCAGACGTCTCCTTTAAGGGGTTCCAAAAAGTCTGGGTCTCCATATGTGTGGCAGTGACTGACGGACCTGCTTGAGGTATAAAACTGTTCCAGTTTTTCCATATTTTCATCTTATAGTAAATCGATAGAAATTGCATTAAAAATGATTTTTGTTTTGAGTTACATTTACAGCCAGTAATTTCTAAAGAAAGTCTACATTAAAGGAGTTCCAGAGGTCACATAATGACTGTTCCTACAATCTCTTTTCCAAAGTGGCCAGTCATAGAGCATACATAAAGTATACAGAATATTCGCAGACCTTTTCCAATTATCTTTCATTAGTCACTGTCGTGCTGAAATGACTTCAATTACAGTAGCCGGCATTAAGAGACTTATTAGAAAAGCCATCATTGCCCTTAAGTGTCGGCTCTTCCTGCCTGTTGACAAAAGATTTTGTGGTCTGCTTCGTTGTTATTTTTCACTATAAACCTGCTAAAAGTAGTTACCAACCATAAAATAAAATGTCTGACTGCGCCTATTTCTATCACAGGATGGTTGTTTCTCTTGAAATGCATATGGAGCCATTTCTAATGATGAAAATAAAATCTACACAGACTTAAGGAAAGCGCAGACGTTTCTCTCTTCAAGAAAATTCCCGCGGGACATTTGGAACGCAGATAGAAAGTGAAGTCAGAGGCTGGCGGCTTCTCTTTTCTTGTCGTCGGCCGTTAAACCTCTGTTCTTGATTCTTTCCCCTTCTCCCCTCTTACGTATGGTCTATCCAGGTTTCAGGGTAATTGCACAGACTCCTTTAAGTGCGTTAGAATTTTTTTTTATTTCTAAATTCCTTAAGGGTTTTATTGAATTTAATAAGACGCTCAACCGCTGAGCTAAACCTAAGGCTCCGTTACACCAAGAAACACACCGCACAAAGTCTTTTTTTTAAATTTTCGAACGTCTGTGATTTGCCAAGAAAATCAATCAGTCATTTCTCGCTGTACATTCCTATACTCTTTCCTAAATGCAGCGTATCCCATTTAGCAATTGAAACCGTAAATCTTGGCGACAGAATTAAAGGGGTTGTCTCCTATTGTTAAATGAGTAAAATCGCAAAAGTGCTTTGTAAAAGCAAAATATTTAGAGTTGAGAGTCCTCAGTGGTTGATACCTTTTAATGCTAACTGAAAGATGTTAACAAATGCAAGCTTTCGAGCTACTCAGTTCTCATCAGCTGAACTAATACAAATCGAAATCACATTTTATAAATAACACAGAAAAATGCAATAGTAATGACAAGTGACCGTGAAGCAATATCTTTAAGGCAAGGAATGAGCATAAATTGAACAATTATATAAGAGAAATTTATTCCCTGATTGGTCTGTAATTTTTGTGATTTTTCAAGGTATTTGGAGTAAATCTTAATTGATGTAATAGCCATAACCATGTGACAGGTTCATTCAGCATAAGAGTGATCAAGGTCCCATCAATTTGTACGCAAATTCTTCTCTGCCTTGAGATGTGATCTGCTTCTTAGTACAGTATTTTCATATTGACATGCTAAGATCAGGACAAAAAAATGTTTGCACGTAGATCCATTCTTTTTCTCTATGCTGCGATGAGAATCATCCTTGTTCTCATTTGCGTCTCCCACATAAGCCCATTGGACCATTTAGTAATATGAATAGTAAAATCATTAAGATGTGATGAAAGCGAAAGTACCTGATCTTGTTCCTGATGTATGGAAATTTCTTTCCGTGGCATATATGGACATTTGAATCTTCATGATTGAAAGGCAAGTTCTGAGGTGGGGGGACGGACTTCTGACAATATTTCTTGATTTGGGCGTCCTAAAACACATAGTGGGTCTTGAATATGGATTGTAACCGGCATCTTTTTGTAGTAAAGGTTATCAGTTTCCGTGAGCCCTTAGCACCTCAGATTGATTGTAGGTGCCTAAAGGCATCCGTTTTTATGCCTATTCATCATTAAGGAATTTACTCAATACTGTGAATATTAAAAACATACAACCCATCAGAGGTAATACTAACTTTCTTCCTATCATAATGTTAATATTATGCTCATCCTCTGCCTAAAAACTATTCTGCTTCACTCATTGTTTACTATTGCAATTTTCTGTGTTTTGTGTAAAATATGTGATCTCAGATTTGTATTTTCACCCTGATGAAGACCTATAGTCTCAAAGCTTCCAATTGTACATCGTTTTCATTTAGCCATTAAAGTATCAACACTGAGGACTCCAACATTAAAGTTTTCTATCTACTGCTAAATGGTACAAGAAAATCTGTGTTGTAAAAGCAAATAACTTTGCAATTTGCCTCTTAATTAAACTCCTGTGCATTCTGAAGAATGGAGGGATTTTTAATCTGTAGTATACAGCTAATTGTTTAGGCTACAGACCACTTCTGCAGTCTATCAGAGGTGGACGATTTCCAAGACAAGGAACATGCACTTGCATTCTCTTTGCTGTAAAGCCTTCAAGCAATACTCTGAAACTAGCCGGACAGTTCCTCCAATGCTGCAGAGGCAAAGCGACCTCCACTTGCAGCAACGTAGGATGCACCGCTCAGACCTGCAGGAACGAAATGTCAATCATGTTCGCAAGCAGGAAGTTGGGAGGCCAAGGAGCGGCGTGCTCCTGATCAAAGAACATTATCCCTTTTAAAGTTCAGAATTTTTTTGCTGCCTCATCTGAGATACACCAAATCGAAAAAAAAAAAAACTTTAAAAATTAGACTGAGTTTTTTTGATCAATTCGATCTTTTTGTGGAAATTTAGCCTTTCACTATTTCTGACCCTATACTGTATGTGGCAGACATACGACACTGGTTTTTATACCTTGTTTTTAACCTGATAATTAACAAAATCTAATTTTTTTTAAGGTTTTTTTTTTCTGTTTGGTGTAATACTAATTGACCCCCTTTTTCTGCCGTACCTTATCTGAAAGCAATATAATGAAGAGAAAGAGAGCCTGAATTCAGTGATGCATCACTTAGTTTATTGGATGCACAAGTTCTGATACAATCAATGTTTTTAGATGCAGCATGTAGCTGAGCTGAGAATGCTTATCCTGCCCACACCACTGATTATCAGCTTTCTGGGTACATTGCATATTGACTGTAAGCTGCTAATCAGTGCTGGGAGTGTGTTGGACTATGATGCATGTGGGCAGCTAGTCCAGCATTGATAATCTCTTGCTGATAAAACATTTATTGTATTGAAATATCACATAGCCTGATAAGTGATACCCTGAAATCCGTGTCTCAGCCCCTACCTCATGCTGCCTTCAGGTTGCATGGCAAAAACTTGTTGACAGATTCCCTTTGAGGTTAAACATTCACACTCCACGAATTAGAGCCTCGATGCCGGGAGGAAATGAACTGTATTCTTCCCGGCAGTGCTCTGGTTTTAGTCATAGAGGTGGAGTGATATCCAGGTACACGTTCTTCTGCTGCTGTATGAGGGAGTTGTCGTGTGGCTGTAGATTTGTTCCAGTGTGTCAGGATTAGTTTGGAAACTGTGTTAGGAGATGTAATACATTGCATTGTATTCTAGGACACATAAATGTGCTTTGCTGCCATCTACTGGCCAATGTGTATATGAAAGTTAGGTGATTATTCTCCTCACAACACGCTGCCATAGAAACGACTGGGAGGAGCCTCCCAGCTCAGTACTCTCACAGACTTCCTGAGGTAACTCCCAGCTCAGGACTCACACAGACTTCCTGAGGTAACTCCAGCTCAGGGCTCACACACTTCCTGAGGTAACTCCCAGCTCAGGACTCTCACACTTCCTTAGGTAACTCCCAGCTCAGGACTCACACACTTCCTGACGTAACTCCCAGCTTAGGACTCTCACTGACTTCCTGAGGTAACTCCCAGCTCAGGACTCACACTTCCTTAGGTAACTCCCAGCTCAGGACTCTCACAGACTTCCTGAGGTAACCCCAGCTCAGGACTCTCACACTTCCTTAGGTAACTCCCAGCTCAGGACTCTCACAGACTTCCTGAGGTAAGGCCCAGCTCAGGACTATCACACTTCCTGAGGTAACTCCCAGCTCAGGACTCTCACAGACTTCCTGAGGTAAGGCCCAGCTCAGGACTATCACACTTCCTGAGGTAACTCCCAGCTCAGGACTCTCACACTTCCTTAGGTAACTCCCAGCTCAGGACTCTCACAGACTTCCTGAGGTAACTCCCAGCTCAGGACTCTCACAACTTCCTGACGTAAGCCCAGCTCAGGACTTCACAGACTTCCTGAGGTAACTCCCAGCTCAGGACTCTCACACTTCCTTAGGTAACTCCCAGCTCAGGACTCTCACAGACTTCCTGAGGTAAGCCCAGCTCAGGACTATCACACTTCCTGAGGTAACTCCCAGCTCAGGACTCTCACACTTCCTGAGGTAACTCCAGCTTAGGACTCTCACTACTTCCTGAGGTAACTCCCAGCTCAGGACTATCACACTTCCTAGGTAACTCCCAGCTCAGGACTTCACACTTCCTTAGGTAACTCCCAGCTCAGGACTCTCACACTTCCTGAGGTAACTCCCAGCTCAGGACTCTCACACTTCCTGAGGTAACTCCCAGCTCAGAACTATCACACTTCCTTGAGGTAACTCCAGCTCAGGACTCTCACAACTTCCGTGAGGTAACTCCCAGCTCAGGACTTCACACTTCCTTAGGTAACTCCCAGCTCAGGACTCACACACTTCCTGAGGTAACTCCCAGCTTAGGACTCTCACTGACTTCCTGAGGTAACTCCCAGCTCAGGACTCTCACACTTCCTTAGGTAACTCCCAGCTCAGGACTCTCACAGACTTCCTGAGGTAACTCCCAGCTCAGGACTCTCACACTTCCTTAGGTAACTCCCAGCTCAGGACTCTCACAGACTTCCTGAGGTAAGGCCCAGCTCAGGACTATCACACTTCCTGAGGTAACTCCCAGCTCAGGACTCTCACACTTCCTGAGGTAACTCCCAGCTTAGGACTCTCACTGACTTCCTGAGGTAACTCCCAGCTCAGGACTCTCACACTTCCTTAGGTAACTCCCAGCTCAGGACTCTCACACTTCCTGAGGTAACTCTCAGCTCAGGACTCTCACACTTCCTGAGGTAACTCCCAGCTCAGGACTATCACACTTCCTGAGGTAACTCCCAGCTCAGGACTATCACACTTCCTTAGGTAACTCCCAGCTCAGACCTCTCACAGACTTCCTGAGGTAACTCCCAGCTCAGGACTCTCACACTTCCTGAGGTAACTCCCAGCTCAGAACTATCACACTTCCTGAGGTAACTCTCAGCTCAGGACTCTCACACTTCGTGAGGTAACTCCCAGCTCAGGACTATCACACTTCCTGAGGTAACTCCAAGCTCAGGACTCTCACACTTCCTGAGGTAACTCCCAGCTTAGGACTCTCACTGACTTCCTGAGGTAACTCCCAGCTCAGGACTCTCACACTTCCTTAGGTAACTCCCAGCTCAGGACTCTCACAGACTTCCTGAGGTAACTCCCAGCTCAGGACTCTCACACTTCCTGAGGTAACTCCCAGCTCAGGACTCTCACACTTCCTTAGTTAACTCCCAGCTCAGGACTCACACACTTCCTGAGGTAACTCCCAGCTTAGGACTCTCACTGACTTCCTGAGGTAACTCCCAGCTTAGGACTCTCACACTTCCTGAGGTAACTCCCAGCTCAGGACTCTCACACTTCCTTAGGTAACTCCCAGCTCAGGACTCTCACACTTCCTGAGGTAACTCCCAGCTCAGGACTCTCACACTTCCTGAGGTAACTCCCAGCTCAGGACTCTCACACTTCCTTAGGTAACTCCCAGCTCAGGACTCACACACTTCCTGAGGTAACTCCCAGCTTAGGACTCTCACTGACTTCCTGAGGTAACTCCCAGCTCAGGACTCTCACACTTCCTTAGGTAACTCCCAGCTCAGGACTCTCACAGACTTTCTGAGGTAACACCCAGCTCAGGACTCTCACACTTCCTTAGGTAACTCCCAGCTCAGGACTCTCACAGACTTCCTGAGGTAAGGCCCAGCTCAGGACTATCACACTTCCTGAGGTAACTCCCAGCTCAGGACTCTCACACTTCCTGAGGTAACTCCCAGCTTAGGACTCTCACTGACTTCCTGAGGTAACTCCCAGCTCAGGACTCTCACACTTCCTTAGGTAACTCCCAGCTCAGGACTCTCACACTTCCTGAGGTAACTCTCAGCTCAGGACTCTCACACTTCCTGAGGTAACTCCCAGCTCAGGACTATCACACTTCCTGAGGTAACTCCCAGCTCAGGACTATCACACTTCCTTAGGTAACTCCCAGCTCAGGACTCTCACAGACTTCCTGAGGTAACTCCCAGCTCAGGACTCTCACACTTCCTGAGGTAACTCCCAGCTCAGAACTATCACACTTCCTGAGATAACTCTCAGCTCAGGACTCTCACACTTCGTGAGGTAACTCCCAGCTCAGGACTCTCACACTTCCTGAGGTAACTCCCAGCTCAGGACTCTCACACTTCCTGAGGTAACTCCTAGCTTAGGACTCTCACTGACTTCCTGAGGTAACTCCCAGCTCAGGACTCTCACACTTCCTTAGGTAACTCCCAGCTCAGGACTCTCACAGACTTCCTGAGGTAACTCCCAGCTCAGGACTCTCACACTTCCTGAGGTAACTCCCAGCTCAGGACTCTCACACTTCCTTAGGTAACTCCCAGCTCAGGACTCACACACTTCCTGAGGTAACTCCCAGCTTAGGACTCTCACTGACTTCCTGAGGTAACTCCAGCTCAGGACTCTCACACTTCCTTAGGTAACTCCCAGCTCAGGACTCTCACAGACTTCCTGAGGTAACTCCCAGCTCAGGACTCTCACACTTCCTGAGGTAACTCCCAGCTCAGGACTCTCACACTTCCTTAGGTAACTCCCAGCTCAGGACTCACACACTTCCTGAGGTAACTCCCAGCTTAGGACTTCACTGACTTCCTGAGGTAACTCCCAGCTCAGGACTCTCACACTTCCTTAGGTAACTCCCAGCTCAGGACTCTCACAGCTTCCTGAGGTAACTCCCAGCTCAGGACTCTACAACTTCCTGAGGTAACTCCCAGCTCAGGACTCTCACACTCTAGGTAACTCCCAGCTCAGACTCTCACAGACTCCTGAGGTATACGCTGCTGGGGAGAATAAAGTTAATTTCCATCAGGCAACGGGTAAGGTTCACAACGCTATTACTCTGCAGATTAACCTCATATATGCAAGTTCATAGCGTTTTTTCACGTGACAGGTTCCCTTTAAGTGAGGCAGGCACACAGACATTAAAAATAAATTATTTTCTGTAAAATAATGACCTGTTTTATAAAACGCCTTATTTATCCAATACGGTGAACAACGTTAAAGAAGAAAATGCCATAAAAATTCCATATTTGCTCACCCTGCCTCCTTACAAACATAATAAGAAATGATGAGAAACACGTATAAGCCCCAAAACCGAAACTCGTTTCTCAAAAAATGAGAGATGGTATACAGGTCCTTTGGTCTCAAAATAAAAATGTTGTGAAACTTTGAATGCCGGGAACCAAAAGCAAATTATATTGTATGAAGTATTTTCTTTAGCAAAAGTATCAAAACATTGTGCCGTCCATTTTTTTGTCTTTTTTTTAGAACAGAAGACAAAGTGCTGAATGCAGAAATTTTTATTCTAAAAAAAACACACTGGACAGACTCCATAATAATCAATGGGTCTTTCTGCTTTTGTTTTTCTGATGCAAGGGATCTCTTTTGCACTTACCTCAGTATTGCCAAGGGTTGGTAACCATATAGGTCTGGATCCAAAGATCACTTCCGTAGAATCTGTTAATGGGAACCTGTCACCAGGCTTTTCCCATATGCTGTATATCTGCCCCTATCCGGCCTGCAAGACAAGAAAAAGACCTTTTATTATACTCCCCTGTGGGGCATCTCTGGGCTTGATCCAGCACCTCCTCTTTTGCTTGGTGTGGCTGATGCGTCCTACATCAACCACACAGTGTCCCCGGCATTGCGCTCCTCTATCTGCCCTGTGAAGGGCAGAGCAAAGTACTGCAGTGCGCA
Source organism: Oophaga sylvatica (assembly GCA_033576555.1). NCBI lineage: Eukaryota > Metazoa > Chordata > Amphibia > Anura > Dendrobatidae > Oophaga > Oophaga sylvatica. The sequence continues at coordinate 80,600,563 of JARQOD010000010.1, read as the reverse complement.
TGCGCAGGAAAAAGCGAAAGAGCAGCAGTGCATGCACACTGCAATACTTTGCCCTCGACAGGAAAGACAATAACGCCTGTGCAGGAGCACAATGCTGGACACTGCGTGCAGGGTCGGCTCCAGGTTTTAGTGGGCCCCGGACGAAAGAATCTCAGTGGGCCCCTTTAACAAATACCACAATTCATGATGCACAGATACGGCAGAGAAATATAGGTATAGTACAATGCCAAAGATTTCACTTCATACATTACATGAGTGATATCTATTCTACAATAGCTCAAAAGACAAACAGTATAGTCATCCATACAGTATTATGGGCACCACATAGTGCTCCATACAGAATAATGGGCCCATATAATGCTCCATATATAATGGGCCCCATATAGTGCTCCATATATAATGGACTCTATAAGATGCTCCAATATAGTAGGCCCAAATGATGACATATAATGGCCCCAAATGATGCAACATATATAATGGGCCCCATATGATGTTCCATATATAATGGGCCCCATATGATGTTCCATATATAATGGGCCCCATATGATGCTCCAGTATATGATGGGCCCCATATATGATGCTTCAGTGCATGATGGACTCCATATAATGCTTCATATATAATGGACTTATATATGATGCTCGAGTATATATGGGCCCCATATAATGCTCCATATACAGTATAATAGGCCCCATATATGATGCTCCAGTGTATGATGGGCCCCATATATGATGCTCCGGTGTATGATGGTCTCCATATATTGCGCCAAACAAAAAAAAAATAAAAAATGAAATACGCACCTCTCCTCGCTGGCCGCTGCTCTGCTCGAGGCACCGGCCCCTGGTACTGACACAGGCATCGGGCCCCCATATCATGCCGGTGTCCCCGACTGTGAGTGGGCCCCCCGCCTGCTCAGGGCCCCGGCACTTGCCCGGGTGCTGACGCCGGCCCTGACTGCGTGGATGACATAGGACGCTTCATCCACACATAGCAGGACGTCGATTGCAAGAAGAGAGGAGACGGCTGTTCAAGACCAGAGATGCCCATCGGATCGGACCGCCCTGTAGGTAAGTATACTGAAACATCTTCTTGTCTTACAGGCCGGATTTGGGGCATATATACAGCGTATTAGAATGCTGTATTAGAGGGCTTACAGGTACTGGCCTTACCTCATATGGCAAAAACTTGTGATAGGTTCCCTTTAAATACTCTCTTGGCCCCATCTTTTTTGCCTGTTAAGATATGTATTCATATTATAAGATGTGTTATTGTAATCGTTGATACCGATAAAGATGGTTGTCAGTTAGATGGTTGTCAGCATCAACATCTGTCCAATTCTGAAATGCCCCAAGAGCAGTTGTCACTCTGCTTTGCCCGAGGCTCTTGGACAGTTCTCACTATAGACATTAGGTATTACAGTAATCTAATGAGCACTGTCAAGATCTTATTCTATACTGAGAAGGTTGACCGGATAAGGGAAATTTAGAATTAGGAATAAAATTCTATTATCTCAAAACTCAAATGAATAATTATTGTCTGAAACTTTGCGCCTTCCATTGCAACCCATTGCTTTCTTTTAGAGACATTTTGTTAAAAGTAGACACACGCATTAAAACTGCACCCCAAAATTAGCAGCCGAGCATGTCCATTAATAATACTAGCAATTTATGTATTCTTTATATAATTTTATCGATCTGTTCTGACTATTTTTCCTTTTTGCAGGGAGCTGGTTCACATGTTGACACACATTGGGCAAGCGCTTCACCAGGCTCAACTTCAGTTCATCCTGGTTATACCTCCTGCAGTAGCACCGGGGTAAGCAAACCAACATTTATAATGCATTGTACATATTGTTTTGATGGCTCATTGTATGATGATGAGATGATGAGTTGTAAAGTGCATAGTATTGCTTTGGGACACATAGATATCATAGCAAATAAATACATATAAATATGGCCAAAGAATAAATAAATAGCAATACAGTAAAGTAGATTAATCATCCCGATGAGTGTTTCGCCACTGCTTCTCCAAGGGGCGGAAACCACTAATATAATGTGCATGTTTATTATTTTGTGGAACTGGTAAAAATCTGCCAGTTTTTTTTTCTGATTTTTCTTTTTTTACTTACAAAAACCCCATTCATATGTATTGAATGTGGAGAGTTGGCGGATTCAATAAGGATTTACTCACGTAATCCATTCTTAAATCCTAAAATCCATGACTTGTAATCATATACTTACAGTTTTACAAAACACTAATGGTTGACATATTGGCTGTCACCCAATGTAACCATGAAGTGAATGATAAAAAAAAGAAATATAAAGACTTTACGCATGAAAATGTAATGTATGTGGTACAGTTCATATAGCGTCTTGTGCTTGGGTGTGATGAAAATACTTGAGACACAGGTTGATAAAGAAAGTCTTGTATTGCTTCATACAAATTGGCAAAAATAAACACACAGGTTGCAAACACAGAAGCAGGAGACACAGCAGGCCAGAGTAATCTAAGCTCAGCAATAACTCTCCACAACAGATTCAGATCTTCTTCTCTGTTACCGCAAGTCCATGCAAACGTGAGGCTCTCAAGAGCAGAGTTCAGAGTCCACAAGTGCTTCAGAGTTCCTCAGTAGGAATGGCTGGAGTACAAGGTCCAAGGCTTCAGGAGTCAGAACACAGGTTCACTGCAGGCTAGATTCTGAAGCACTGATTGCTCAGCTGTGGCTGTTTAAGAAGCAAACGGAGAGAATCAGGGCGGGAACATGCAAGCTGGAAAACTCCATTTTGACTGAGGGCAAGATAGCTGCAGCAAAACAGAAAGCAAAATGGCCGACGAACAAACTGAGTTTCAGAAACAGATACACAGAACCTTACAGAAAATATCCTGCAAGGATATTTATTTTGAGGATTTTCTACAGCCACTTCAATGTTGTCTCAGATAATCGTATCCCCACAAACTTAAAGTGGTTGATAAAATGGCCATAAATGCTTATTCCATGTATGTCTATATAGAGTGTCTTGCAAAAGTATTCATACCCCATGAACTTTTCCACATTTCTTTCACATTGCACGCACACAATTGTAAATACATTTTATTAGGATTTTATGTGATATACCAACACAAAGTAGTAAATATTTCTGAAATGTTAAGGAATTGATAAAAGATTTTCTAATTAATTTTAAAATATAAATCTGAAAATTGAGACATGCATTTTTATTCAGCCCCCCCTTAGTCAATAGTTTGTAGGATCACCTCTCGCTGCAATTACTGCTATAAGTCTTTTGGGCATGTCTCTACCAGCTTTGTACATCTACAGACTGAAATTTTTTCTCATTCCTTTTTACATACTAACTTTATCTTAGTTAGATTTCATGGAGGCATCTGGGAGCAGCAATTTTCATGTCTTGTTAGTTAGGTCTGGACTTTTTACTTGGCCATTTAAGCACAAGAATATTGTGATGCTAGTGACTGCTTACGGACATTCCATGAGGTGGTGAAATCAGGGAGTCGAAGATTAAAAGCCAAGAGGGTACGTCATAAACAGAGGGGTAAGACAAAAGCATAGGCAGGTCATAGTCCGAGATCAGAATTCCAAGAAGGTAGTGGATCAAGACTAAGGGCCCCGTCTCACATAGCGAGATCGCTGCGGAGTCACAAATTTTGTGACGCAACAGCGATCTCAGAAGCGATCTTGCCAAGTTTGACATGCAGCGACGATCAGCCCCCCTGCTGGGTATCACTGATCGTCGCTGAATGTCCTGGACTTTTCTTTGATCGCTGATCTCCCGCTGGCCAGCACGCATCGCTGCGTGTGACAGGCAGGAGACCAGCGATCAGCGCCTAGAAACCCGATGTGTACCTTGGTTACCAGCTCCTTGCACCAGCGTGCTGGTATGCCAGTAACTAAGCGACGTGTGTCGCTTGTTACCGGCGTACTCGCTGTCCTGATCGCTGCTGTGATCTGCCTGTTTGGCATCTCAGCAGCGATCATGTAGTAACTCAGTAGCGATCCTGACAAGTTCATATCGTTGTCGGGATCGCTGTTGAGTCGCTATGTGAGACGGGGCACTAAGGGGCTAGATAAACGGATGGTCAAAGCAAATCCAAGGTTGGTAAACAAAGATCAAAATACTAGAACTCAAAGTTTAGTGCAAACACACACAAAATTGAGCAGCGCTACAACTGACAGAGATGAGAGGCAGACAGCCAGCTAAATAGCCTGGGAATAATTCCAAACAGTAGGTAGGAAACCCAGCATTCCCTGGCCCTGGTTGAGTGACTGTCACTCAACACACTGACAGCACAGCACGCCCTTGCTCCAAATTGGACGACTGAGCTGCCACTCACCACAGTGATAGGAGGTATCGTGATAAATATGCTTTGATCTAAACCATTGCATTCTAGATCTGGCAGAATGTTGTCCTGCTGAAAGATGAACCTACACCCCAGTCTCAAGTCTTGCAGCTCTAACAGGATTTCCTCCAGGATTACCATGCATTTAGCTCCATCCATCAACTCTGAACAGCTTCCATGCCCATGCTGATGAAAAGCATCCCCACAACATGCTGCTGCTACCACCATGTTTGATGGATGGTTTCAGGGTGCTGTGCAGTGTTAGCTTTCTGCTAGCAAACTGTGTCCCCTACATAGCATTTGAAAGAAGATGCTCTGGTCAGATGAGACCAAAGGAGAACTTTTTGGGCTAAATGCAAAACACTGCATGTAGTGTAAAACCAACACTGCAAATCCACCCTGAAAACACCATCCCCACTGTCACACATGGTGGTCGCATCATCATGCTATGACAATGCTTTTCTTCAGGAAGGACAGGGAAGCTGGTCATGGTTAGAAAACCATGTATCATTTTCTTTACACTTCACAAATACTTGCTACTTTGTTTTGTTATATCACATAAAATTCCAATAAAACATTTAAAGGGAATCTGTCAGCACGTTTTTGCTATGTAGTCTGAAGACTGCAGAAGATAGAGGCTGAGACATAGATTTGAATGTGTGCTGCTGTTTATTTATAGTGAAGCTTTTATAACTTGTGATTAAAATTGCTGGACTGTATCAGTCTGACCTTGTCCCCTCCCCCTGTGATAAGCAGCTCATGGTCTATAGCTATGTGCACTAAGAGCCTGGTGTGGGTGAGGTTAGCTTTCTCAGCTCTGCTACATGCTAAACCTAGCTCTGATTGTGTCAAATCGGCTGCACCCAGTAAAATAAGTGATACATAGTTGGATTCGGGGTCTTTTTTCTTATATCAGGCTGCTCTCAGATGAGGTCGAAAAAAACCTTCTGACAGATTCCCTTTAAGTTTGTGAGTGTAAGGTAAAAAGCGTAAAAAGTTCATGGGGGTATGAATACTTTTTGAATGCACTGTATAAGTACATATAGTCACGAGAAGAAGGAAAATAAGTACACCCTCTTTGAATTCCATGGTTTTACGTATCGGGACATAATTGAAAAAAAAAACATCTGGTCCTTAGACGGTATTAAATTTAGGCAAATACCTCCTAATGTTTCACATGGCTTCTACATTTTGGCCTAATTTGGTAAAGAAATAATGACTCGGTGTAATCTCTCACGTGTTGTTCATCTGAGGATTTATATATCTTATTTTAAGACCTTTTAAGGATTTGATGGGTTTTTATTACATCTATACTTAAACCCTTATAATTCAAAGAGGGAGTACTTAGTTTTTGCCATGACTGTATATATGTAATTGCTAACACTGCATCTGCAGTAAACTTGTGACCAATCTTTTGCTTTTATTTGCAGACTTTGTAGTTTTAGACAATTGCGTTCCGTTTCTGCATCTTTCAGCAGTAGACACCGCTCTCTTTCCTCTTCGATAAAATCTGTCATTCCTTTTGAAGGTGTTTGTGAGCGAGGTAAAGAGTCTGCATGTTGTTCCTGACCTGCCTTTATGTCTGATGAATGCAGTCACTGTGTGGGCTGCTTATCTGTAATAACCCGATAAAAACCCGTGACCCATAACTGCTTTCTGCGGGTGCCTCCTAATTACGTTATCCCACAATTCCCTTGAGGCTCTTGGTAACGGCCCGGAAAATCCATTACTCCGCTTATTTTCCATTTAATAGCTGCACACCATATTTCCCTAAGGCATTGCTGATTTACCCCCTAACTATTTCAGTTTCTGCGTGTCTTCTAAGTATATATAAGTATATACTGTTGCCCGCAGTTTTCATGTCGATGGAAATTACAAGATCTGTTACTTACTGTACTCTTACTGATCATATCTGTCTCCTCTTACCATTTTCTAAAAGCCCTTCTTGTAAAGTATTGACATTGTTTATTGAGATTATATATATATATATATATATATATATATATATATATATATATATATACACTGCTCAAAAAAATAAAGGGAACACTTAAACAACAGAATATAATTCCAAGTACATCAAACTCAAACTGTCCACTTAGGAAGCAACACTGATTGACAATCAATTTCACATGCTGTTGTGCAAATGGAATATACATCAGATGGAAATTATTGGCAATTATCAAGACACACTCATAAAAGAGTGGTTCTGCATGTGGGGACCACAGACCACATCTCAGAACCAATGCTTTCTGGCTGATGTTTTGGTCACTTTTGAATGTTGGTTGTTCTTTCACACTCGTGGTAGCATGACACGGACTCTACAACCCACACAAGTGGCTCAGGTAGTGCAGCTCATCCAGGATGGCACATCAATGCGAGCTGTGGCAAGAAGGTTTGCTGTGTCTGTCAGCTAAGTGTCCAGAGGCTGGAGGCGCTACCAGGAGACAGGCCAGTACACCAGGAGACGTAGAGGGGGCCGTAGAAGTGCAACAATCCAGCAGTAGGACCGCTACCTCCGCCTTTGTGCAAGGAGGAACAGGAGGAGCGCTGCCAGAGCCCTGCAAAATGACAACCAGCAGGCCACAAATGTGCATGTGTCTGCACAAACGGTTAGAAACCAACTCCATGAGGACGGTTTGAGTGCCCAAACGTCCACAGATGGGGGTTGTGCTCACAGCCCAACTTCGTGCAGGACGCTTGGCATTTGCCACAGAACACCAGGATTGGTAAATTCGCCACTGACGCCCTGTGTTCTTCACAGATGAAAGCAGGTTCACACTGAGCACATGTGACAGACGTGACAGAGTCTGGAGACGCCATGGAGAGCGATCTGCTGCCTGCAACATCCTTCAGCATGACCAGTTTGGCAGTGGGTTACTAATGGTGTGGGTTGGAACTTCTTTTGAGGGCCGCACAGCCCTCCATGTGCTCGCCAGAGGTAGCCTGTCTTCGATTAGGTACCGAGATGAGATCCTCAGACCCCTTGTGAGACCATATGCTGGTGCGGTTGGCCCTGGATTCCTCCTAATGCAGGACAGTGCCAGACCTCATGTGGCTGGAGTGTGTCAGCAGTTCCTGTAAGATGAAGGCAATAAAGCTATGAACTGACCTGCCTGTTCCCCAGACCTAAATCCAATTGAGCACATCTGGGACATCATGTCTCGCTGCATCCACCAATGTCACGTTGCACCACAGACTGTCCAGGAGTTGGCGGATGCTTTAGTCCAGGTCTTGGAGGAGATCCCTCAGGAGACCATCCACAACCTCATCAGGAGCATGCCCAGGCGTTATACAGTAGAGAGGTCATAGGCCCTTTCACACATCCGTTTTTTGACTTCAGGCACGATCCGGCGTGTTGTTAAAAAAAACGGATCCGGTACCGGTGCTTTCAGCTGCAGATGGAAGGGAGGGAGACACAGGAATTCATTACTGATGGGTAGGCGGAGCCCCAGATCAGGATGTCACCTAAGATCAAAAGAGTGCTGACTGGCTGGCCCGTCCAGCTCGGGCTCCTCCTACTCAGCTCCAGTCTAAGATTTGAGGTCCCAGAGGATGGTCGCTGCTAATGCAGCTCCTCAGAAGATTTTATTATTTTATATTCGGACAGGAGACTTGGATCACCAGTTGGTCTAGAGGTCTCAGGGGTACCAGCGCTGCTGTACCCCAACCTCTCCCTTGGCGGATCTGTATTTACTCAATAGTCCCTGCAGAATCCTTGCCGGCCCTGGGGGATGAGGATGGCTTCCCTGGCGGGGACACAAACCACACGTGCGGTCACTGCGTTCCTCGCCCTGGGGGGAAGCATGGGCACAAGCGCCACAAATCCTGAGGGGTCCCTGTGGCGCTAAGCTGGTGAGTACTCCACACAAAATTTTATTATTAATGTGTGAGTGCTTTAGCGTCTGATGGCAGCGCTGTTACATGTTTATCAGTGTATTTCACCAGCCTCTCCCTTGGCGGATCTGTAACTACATAATGGTCCCTGCAGAATCTTGCCGGCCCTGGGGGATGAGGAGAGTTTTCCCTGGCGGGGGCGCAAACCACACACTGGGGTCACTGCGCTTCCCGCCCTGGGGGGAAGCATGGGCATAGCGCCAGAAACCCCTGGGGGTCCCTGTGGCGTTTCGGCTGGTGAGTACTCCACATTTTGGTAAAATGTGTGTGAGTGTTTTAGCGACTGCTGCGGCAGCCGCTGTACATATATATGCCGGTGACTAGTTTTTCTATGTCCGCAGGAGGATGCCTGCAGGACGAGGAAAGGAAGGGAGTACGTGCTCTTTTTATTTTTTTGAATTTCGCGCCGCTTCTGAGCGCGCACTTTACTGCAGCCTCCATTTCCGGCTCCTCTATGGAGCACACGGAGGCAGAGCGCGGCGGCCATTGCTGATAAAGCGCTGCAGGCTGAAAGCTTCCCGGATCGTTCTCCTCCCCTCCCGGCAAGAATACGTGACCAGCTTGGTGAGTCGCTTCTAGCCCGCCGGGCAGAAGCTTAACCCCTTCACCTCCACAGCGCGGGCGCCGTCTGGGGCACTTCTGCGTGACAGATTGAGCTGTCCTGCGGCTGTTCTCGCATAAGGGGCTCGCACACTCTTTTAATATTAATAAAGAGGCTGTGGGGAGTCTGCGACATTAATGCTGCCACTATACATTTCCGCTGACGATCCTGATGGCGTCGCATAATATTGCGATCGTTTGTGTGTCATTTTTAGTGTCGCTGGTGGCTGCCAATCTGGGCAATCGCATAGGCGATTAGCGATCTCCTTGACAACTTTGGCGTCATTGCGTTATAAAAAACAGCGCAATTTTTTAGCGATCTTCTGGAACGTTTTTCTGTTTAGTGTGGCATGGCTGTCCTGCAGCTGCGACCTTATAAGAGGCGCCTGAGATTCGCACACCCTTTTTCATTATCAAGGTTGTGGGGAGTCAGCTACTTTAACCCCTTCTTAGGAGGTTAACTCTTAATGGGAGACAGCTGGGGTAGCTCTCGCTTTAGAGCTTTAACCCTTCAGCATTTGTTTTTTATTTAAGTACTGCTCTGGTTACTGACAGGTTTATCCTGCCATGTACTATGCAAGGGCATGTCAGAGACCCTCTCCCAGATCCGCTGCGGATCAGCCTCGCGTATCTGACACGCAGACCTCGACTCATGCACGGTCAGAGGTTCCAGTGGTGTCAAAATGGAGGCCTTCACTGGTTTCTATTGATGACCTTTTAGGTTATGACTGTCAACTAGATCCTCTCAAGGAAGCGACACAAATCGGTGCTTTCCTTCTCGCTTAGCGAAGAAGTCCGATTCGGACAAGGAGGATCGGCAGGGACACCCTGCCTCTCTCAGGGGCCGTACTAAAATTTTCTGTGGAAGCCATGTGGACGTTACAGTTACCGGAGGAGGTAACTTGTCGTCCTGGTAAGTCGGCCCGGATGTTGCAAGGGTCGCATGGGTCGCGACGACCTTACAAACTGTATCCGTTTTTCTACAGAGTTATTTGTTAATTGGACCCCTTCTCCTGAAGTGAATGTCCCTTTATTCCAGCTTAGCAAATCTTCCTGGTAAAAGGGAAGACGAGTCTGCAGGACACGCTGGACAGAAGAACGGAGATGGCAACAATTTCCATCTGTGTAGCCGTGGATCATAGTCGGTATTAAGGTTCTAGGTGTACTTGTTAAGTTCCCCTGAGCCGGTTGGACCTCTAAGGACGGCGTGGAAAGTTTCCCTCTATCAAGGTAGATGGGCTTTTCTAGTTGAAGGATAATGCGTCACTGCTATCCAGGGCGCAATCCTCGGCAGTTACAGTCAGAAGAGCACTGTGACTTGGATGGAACGCAGTTTTCCAACAGGGTTTGCTATCTTTAGCTTAGAAAGGGTCAGCTATTTGACTGACCTCACGGAGCTGATGCCAAGGCAAAGGCAAAAGAAGCAGCTTTACCGCAGCGCAGAGCTGTGACTTCTGCGTCTGGCAGGACTAGTGCCGATAGTTATCGGCAGTCCTTTTCGGTTCAAGGGATGATCTGACCAACCCTCTGGGGGTTTGTGTCGTCTCTCTCTTTTTAAAAAAAAAAAAAGAGAGGGGGAATTCTCAGAAATTCCGCATACCCTGGAAACAGAACTTCTGTTAAGGCAGAAGCTGGCAAAAAAAAAAAAAAATCCGCTAAGGCGGACTGACTTCTGACATTCCGTCAGAGCCGAGCATGAAGTCGCTTCGCTCAGTCATGGCAGCCCTGTCGCAGAACGATCAATCGACATTCGCGACCTTTTTGGCATGTTCCCGTCGGAAGACCTCACCAGCGCTTCCTTCGTTTTTTGCCATAGAATCAACCATTACCAGGTTGTGGCTCGACCATTCGGCTTGGCCTTAACGCCCAGAATTTTTACAACGATTCTGACGCCTAAATCTCATGGCAATTCTTCGAAGACGGGGACTTACGATTCGTCCCTATTTGGACGGCCTTTCGGTTGGGGCCTCAAAGGAGAAGTTGTCTCTGGAATCGTCGCAGGCAATCCTGTTTTTGAGGATGCATTTCGACACGGTACGGGCGGTGTTGTCCCTACCTCCAGACAAGCAGGCATGTCTGCTCCAGCATGTACAGACTATGAAGTCTGCGACAGCAGTGTCCCTTCGGAAGGTATGCGCCTTCTGGGTCTGACGGTGGCTTCCATGAGGTTTTTTCCGTTTGTCCAATTTCATTCCAGAGCTCTCCATAGGCTCATTCTGAGTCGTTGGGATCAATCGCAAGGTTCGCTGGATTACAGCGTCACCATCTTTCACAGGGTGCGAGAACCCGAGGATGGTGGTTATGTCCAGGAGCGTTATCCCTGGGAAAGCCTTTCCTCCCTCCGAAGTGGTCGGTCATAACCACCAATGCCAGCCTGACGGGCTGGGGGGGTGTTTGGAACAATCTCTGGATTTAGGGGGTATGGTCATCGGAAGAGTCTGTCCTTTCGATCAACATCCTGGAATTGAGGGCGATTTTCCTTTGCCTCCAGCATTGGACGGTCCTTTTGAGCGGTCTGCCGGTCCGAGTGCAGACAGACAATGCGACGGCTGTCGCGTTTATCAATCACCAAGGCGGGACAAGGAGTTCCAGACTCATGGTGGAGGTGTCCCGAATTCTGATTTGGGCCGAGGGCAGTTTACCAGCCATTTCGGCGATTCACATTCCAGGGGTTCAGAATATTACAGTGGACTTTCTCAGTCACAGGAAGATGGATCCCGGGGAATGGAGCCTCCACCCGGAAGTTTTTTGCACTACTGTGCTCCCGTTGGGGGACTCCCCAAGTGGTTTGATGGCATCCAGGTCCAATGCCAAGTTACCGACGTTCATGTCCAGGTACAAGGACCAGAAGGCTGTGGCGGTGGATGCTCTAGTGGCTCAGTGGGATCAGTTTGAGCTGATCTATGTATTCCCGCCGATATCCTTACTTCCTCTAGTACTGCGTCGGATCAGACTAGAGAGAATTTCAGCTATTTTGATAGCTCCAGATTGGCCAAGGAGGGTGTGGTTCTCGACAATAATGTCGCGGTTGGCGGCACCTCCTTTTCCGCTTCATCTTCAACCGGACTTGTTGACTCAGGGGCCCGTTTGTCATCCGGACTTGATGTCTCTGCGTTTGATGGCGTGGCTCTTGAGACCGAAATTTTAACCCGTAGAGGTTTTTCAGCCGAGGTCATTACTACTCTTCGTGCTGCGAGAAGTCCGGCTACTACTAGGATTTACCACAAAATTTGGGAAACCTTCTTTTCGTGGTGTTTGGGGTCCTCTCGGAACCCGAGAAAATTTTCCATTCCCAATCTGTTGGCTTTTCTGCAGCATGGGCTAGACAAGGGTTTGGCAGTTAGCACCCTGAAAGGTCAGATTTCTGCTCTGTCCTTATTGTTCCGGAGAACCATTGCTTCGAATAGGGACGTGCTCTCCTTTTTCCGCGGTATAGCTCGTAAGTTTCCGCCGCGGAAGGCACCCGTGTCTCCTTGGCGGCTCAACCTTGTTTTGGAAGCTTTTCAGCATAAACCTTTTGAGCCTATGGGTTCTGCTAGCCTTTCTTTGCTTTCTTGGAAGGTGGCCTTCCTTGTAACAGTCACCTCTTTGAGGAGAGTTTCTGAGTTGGCAGCTCTTTCTTGTTCGCCTCCTTTTCTGGGTTTTTTTCCGGATCGTGTAGTGCTTCGCACACGGGGTGATTTTTTACCTAAAGTGGTGTCACATTTTCATGTTAACCAGGATATTGTGTTGCCCTCATTCTGTCCGGATCTGAAGAATGCGAAAGAGCGAGCTTTGCACACATTAGATTTAGTGCGGGCCTTGAAGTTTTTATCTATCTATTACTCAAGGTTTTCGTAAGACGGACTCCCTATTTGTGGTTCCAGCTGGTCTTCGATGTGGTCAACGAGCTTCCAAGGATTCCATAGCTCTTTGGATCCGGTCAGCTATATTGGAAGCTTACCGTCTTCAGGGTGAATTTTGCCCGATTAAGTTTCGAGCCCATTCCACGAGAGCTGTGGCTTCATCGTGGGCTTTTCATCAAGGTGCTTCGGCAGTGCAGCTCTGCCGGGCAGCAACTTGGCACTCTGTCCACACGTTTACAAAGTTTTATAAAGTGGACGTCAGTGCTTCCACTGATGCAGCCCTCGGACGTAGGGTCCTGCAGGCAGCTGTAGTTTAAAGTTCTAGATGAACTTGTGTTTAGCGCTGTTTGCGCATTTTTTCTGTTAAGGTTGTTGGGTTTCTGCCTTTTGTTGGTTTTTTTCCCACCCTTATTTTTGAACTGCTTTGGGACGTCCCATCAGTAATGAATTCCTGTGTCTCCCTCCCTTCCATCTGCAGCTGAAACACGGATTTTGGTAAGAACTTACCTGTAAAATCCTTTTCAGCGAAGGAAGGGAGGGAGACACAGCACCCTCCCAAGGCAGAAGTGTGTTGATGTTTTCAGATGCAGCGCGACCCTTATCTGATAGCGATTATCTGGGCTGAGATCAGCGCGCTAAGGCTCTGTTCCAGCATCGCCAGCTCATCGCAGTAGTCAGGTTCCGTGAGTAGTACCTGGAACTCTGTGGTTTTTGGCTTTCTTTGCATGCATAACCTGTATCCTTGTGATTTTTCTCTGAAGTTCCTTCAGAAGGGGTTATGTTGCTCCGCTGGTGATCTTGGTTCTTTCCTAAAAGCTTTGGTACGACTGGAGCTGAGTAGGAGGAGCCCGAGCTGGACGGGCCAGCCAGTCAGCACTCTTTTGATCTGAGGTGACATCCTGATCTGGGGCTCCGCCTACCCATCAGTAATGAATTCCTGTGTCTCCCTCCCTTCCTTCGCTGAAAAGGATTTTACAGGTAAGTTCTTACCAAAATCCGTGTTTTATCTTTGGTTTTGTCTGTTTAGTGGCCAGTGTGAACATGCGCCTGCACGTTGCATGCACACCAACTTATATTCTAGTTCGTCTCTTTAGGTTTTTGTTTTGAGAGCTAAAGGGTTGTAACCTCAGGTTCATAAATGGTTAAAATCACATAGTGCTTGTAAAAACAAGCATCTTTTGAATGTACGGTACTTATCAAAATTCCTCCCTAACTGAGGAACAGAGGAATTTTTGAATTCTATGGTTTACTTCCTGTGGCTTAAGTTACCGTCCATCTCAGAGTGACCGATTTTCCTAGAGAAGGAGTTTGCGTTTGCAACTGTTTGCCATACATTATCCAAGCTCCGCTCTGAAGCTGTCATGGATCCAGCGAACCTTAATGTCCCTGTGCTTCTCCCATTCTGCAAAGCTGTCTCTGCCAGCAGCCTGGGAGAGCGTTCAGTTCTGGCCATCGGCGTGACTATGCCAATGATTTGAACTGTCAATCTTCAGGAAAAAATCGGTAGGCAAAGTAACAGTGTCCTACTGAAGACAAGATGATGAGCTCACCCCTTTAATGGTGACTGTCAGAAAAGTCCACAATACAAAGGGGTTTGCAGCTTGCTGTATGTGAGATGGTGTAGGTGCAGACAAGTCAGAGTGCTGACCCCAAGTCCAAAACCGAAAAAAAACATACAGTGTGAGCATCAAAACTGGACCATGGAGCACTAGAAGATGATGTTCTGGTCTGATGAATCATGTGTTTTTTTTTTTATATTTTGTGGACTGGAGGGTGTGTTCTTCACTTAGCTTGGAAAGATGTGCAACTGAGATACTTTATTAGAAGAAGACAAGCTGATGGTGCCAGTATGTCGCTGTGGGCAAAGTTCTCCTGGGGAACTTGGGTCCTGGCATTTATGTGGATCTTACGACCCATCTAAACCGTTTTGCAGGCCACGTATAACCCTTAATAGCAGTGGTGTTTCCTAATGGCTACGGCTTCTTTTAGCTGGATAATGCACCCTGCCACACTACAAATATTGCTCAGCAATGGTTTGAAGGACATATTAAAAAACTTCTAAGTGATGATTTGGCCTCCAAATTCCACAGATCTCAGTATGATCCAGATGTGTACTTCAAGATGGCTAATGATGGAAACCTCACCTTGCAAAAGGATCTGTTGCTGAAGTCTTGGTGCCATATACCACAAGACACCTTCAGAGGTCTAGTGAGGTCTGGCACAGCAGATCACAGCTATTTTGGCAGTAAGACAGAGACCTAAACAGTATGAGGCAGGTGATTGTGGCTGATCTTTGGGGAAAAAACACTAAGGATCCGATTCGTCTTGTGTTTTGTTTTTTAAAGACTCATTTCTTATTTGTCTAATGGTAGACATTGCCATTTTTTGTGGCCAATAAAAAATGCTCTTTATTTTTATATTTTAGCTTTCTGCTCCCTTTAAGAGAAGAAAGACACATGGGCCATTAAAATGTCAAACGCAACTTTAATATTAGCTGTAAAATTTTTGTTGAGCAAAAAAAAAATCACTATAGAGGGAATTGGAATACATTTATGCCAAATAATTTCGACTTTTTAAAGTTGCAAATAATGACTTGGCCGTGAACATATGGATTACAAAAGCCACCCCCATAATAATAATCCCCTCCCCCAAAAAATAAACAAAAACAGCTGAACAAGTAGAAAATGGATTACAAAATAGGTGAAATGTCAAAGAATGTGGAGAGGAACAAAAAAGATCTTAAAGGGCTTGTCCACATTTGTGATGAAAGTCTGCAGTCGCATACTGCACGCTGTCAGGATTGCCCAGAGAGTGGTCGTTTAAGTTTCCACAAGTATGCAATTTGCATTCCTCCGGTCACATTCCAACTAGACGTGTGTGTCCTCTCTCAATGCAAGTGAATTGAGAGGAGCAACACATGTCTAGTCAGAATGTATGCAAATTGCATACTTGCGGTCACTTGAACCGCCGGCACTGGAGACTCCCGACAGCGTGCGGTGTACACTCTGTGAGGATTCAAGCCTGCAGTCACATAGTGATTGCAGAATGTCATCCCAAACCCGGACAACTTACTTTAAGGTCTGATTCCAAAATCAGTGATTTTTTTTTTCTGGTATGTAAGAGAAAATGTTCTGAATTTCTTCACTGTATTTAATCCGAATTTCATCAGTGTTTCGGATCCAATTTTCATCTGTGTTTAGACAGTGTCCGTTTTGACCATCAGTTTTTCATCACAGATTTTACTGTTGAAAAAAAAATACATTGCAAAACTTCTCACAATGTTAAAGGGAACCTGTCACCAGGTTTGGCTGATATGAGATACGGTCACCAGCTCTCAGGCCTGATATACAGCATTATATAATGCTTTAGATCTGCCCCCAACCTGACCTGAAAGAGAAGAAAAAATCTTTTATTATACTCACGTGCGGGGCGGTCTGGTCGAAGAGGTGTCACTTTTCTTGGTCCGGCTCCTCCCTTCTTCTTGTGATGCCGTCCTCCTTCTTGCTTCGTATGGATGACACGTCCCTATGTCATCCACGCAGTCTCCCTGGCATCGCGCTCCTGCACAGGCGTACTTCTCTGACCTGTAGAGGGCAGACAAAATACTGCAGCGCGCAAGTGGCGGGAAAGGCAAAGGAGCCCCAGCGCATGCGCAGTGCTTTACTTTATTCTGCCCTAGTAAGGGCAGAGAAGTACGCCTGCGCAAGAGCGCGCTGCTTAGAAGACTGTGTGGAGAACATACGAAGCAAGAAGGAGGACGGCATCGCAAGAAGAAGGGAAATGCAGGACCAAGAAGAGTGACACTCCTCGGAACGGACCGCCCCGCAGTTGAGTATAATAAAGGCTCTTTTTCTCTCTTTTCAGGTCGGGTTGGGGCAAATATACAGAAAACCTGGTGACAGGTTCCCTTTAAGAACAGATAGCACCCGGATTGTATATGAATGACAATGTGTCTTGTCAGTGATTTTTCACAGATCCATGGACTTGTGTGAGCAATTTTGATCCATGACTCGAATAAAAAATGAACATATCTCTGTTTAAGTTTGAGGGCCACTTGATCTACAAAAACACATGGACATGTGAACAGCCTCATAGACTATACTGAGTACATGTTCTATTCATGAAAGACCCTAAAAACTGGAGGTTCATAAGCACAAATACAATTATGAATTGGTTCCGAAATTTATTGGCTTTGATGATTTCTATTTTTATTCTTTGCCATTTGCAGTTGCTCTTCCGCTAAGTACTCTGTTGAGATCTGATCTTCTTTTGAGCTGCTTTTTCTTATATTGTCTATAACCTTTATATAACTTCAGCACCTCGACTGCTGATTTGACGCATCAAGACCTGTATATTTCAGTATTTTATTCTGTGCAGCATTATGTTAGATGTGGTGTTTAAAAATTCCTTTTGAGGCTAGGTGCGCATGTTCTCACTGGAAGTCACCAGAATTTTGAATGTTTTTTGGGATTTCACTGTAGAAGACGTCATCGTTTAACTCCGTGTCAGTAAGATTTACGTGCAGCGAAAGGTTTGTAAAGTAGCTCCTTGTATGTAAGAGTCAAAATGACGCGGTAAAGACAATCAAGTAGGGAATTAAAGCGAAAAGGATAATTTTACGATCAACAGGGGTAAATAAAAATCATTTTATACAATAATACGAGGAGCCTCATGTTGTCTGTATGTATATAGCATGACTTAAAGGGAACCTGTCATGTTGTACGTGCAGTCCGATCTATGTTTAGCATGATATAGAGAAGGAGACATTAAGCAGATTCAGTAAAACTTGTATTTTATAAATTGAATTTCATTATGTTTGCATGCATGAGTCCAGTGAGCGGACTTACTCGGTGTAGAACCGCCCACTGGACTCATAGGCCAGAAACACCAGGGATTTTAATGAATATAATGCAAGTTATACTAAAACCTTTCCATAAAAATTGTATATCAATCTGATCAGCTCTGTTAAATCCTGCCTGCAGATCAGTTACTATTTTCAACATGACAGGTTCCCCTTTAAAAATCTATTCATGATCTCCACAATCCCTGACTTTCTGGACCAAAGACCCTTTATATTCCCACTTCATTTGTACTCCTGTCACTGTTAAAGAGCTATAGAAGGCTACTGAGTAATTCTCCCAAAGGCTCATAAGGATAAAACTGAATTTGTGATCTCGACTGGTGTAATTCAGGTGGATTGAGGATGCAGAATATAATCATACACGCTCAGCCGCTAAACTCTAATAATTACGCCCACTTTGCAGAATGACTCACCTCATTAGCTACGTACAAATAGCTGTCAGTGGCAAGAACTGCTCATTATCGCTGCTGCTAGCGTAAACCTGGATCACTGACGCCAAATATTCCAGGTCACAATTCCACCCTGAAATCTGACCTGTGACTCTGCGATATAAAGGTTGCTAATTGCAAATCCAAATTCCTTTTATGTTGGACAGTTCTCTTTTGTGTCCACTTTCAACAACTCTTTTTTTTAATAAACTCACCTAAAAATAAGACGATTCCAGCTTGTCCAACTACGGGTATCCTCATCAATCGACAGATCTCTGCTGATTGTACTAATGCATCATTTGCCTAAAATCTGTGGGCTGCAGGGGCGGACATATTATTGGTGCAACCTTTGTGACCGCACAGGGGCCCAAGGGGGCCAATTTCTACCTCCAAAGCAGGTGCAATTTTGCCATTTTAGGATTTCTTGGGCTGTAAAGGGCCCATATATTGATCTTGCACAGGGACACGTTTCTGTCTGTGTCCGCCAGTGGTGGGCTGTATGTGTTATACATGGTCAGACATTCTTAAATCCTCCCTGTTCGATCTAAAGCCCGTTTCACACGTTCGACATTCCCAGTCCGACTACAAACAGAACTGTCCAAACCTGCAGCATTTGCTCACAAATGTCAACCTTACTTTTGAGTTTGGGGCAGGAGACTTACGGCCCATCATCATAGTCCATAATTGGACCGTGAATATCGGACTTGTGAAACCAGCCTGATCTATGACTCCACTAAAGAAACCCCCTTTATATTAAGGATGGCACAAAAGGGTATTGGAATATAGTTTTACATCTCCAACAATTTCCTACTTGTTTTTGGGTGAAAAAAATTAGTTCATACCTTGGTTCTTCTTTAATAATGTGGATTTTATCAAAGCCTGGATGAATATTGGAAACAGCCGCATGTCACGGGTGTGTCGCGGCGGAGATCGTCGCGATTGCACACCCTGACTTCGCACAGCTGAGTTTCTGGTGCTGGGTGTTTTTCGGCACTGAGGGAGTTAATTCTTTCTCTCTCGGTGCTGGACTGACCAGCCTCGCCCAGCTGCGTTTGATGTTTTGTTAATTAGCTTCCTTCATATACCTGCTGGTCTGCTGGGGAAGTTGCCGGTGAAAGCATTCATTCAGACCAGCAGAGCGGATCGTTTCTGAGAAGACTTAAGCTAAGAGTGCCTGTTGTGGTTTTTCCTCTCCTCACTTATTGTTTATCTCCTTTACCTTTTGTGTTCCTCTGTAGTGGAAGTTTTGTATGCAAGACAGTGTTTTCTTTACCCCTTGTCTGTTTCGTTTGTCTAAGACTGTGTGTAAGCTGTGACCTGCCCATTTCCTGTGGTGGTAATCAGGGTCCTTCTCAGGACTAGATTACAGTGGTCAGGGATCTACAGGAGACAGGGTTACGCTGGTGGCCTGGACCTCTGTACCATTAACAGTACCTCCAGGTAGAGGGACTAGTCAGGACCCCAGTTCAGGGTCAGCTTAGACCCCGGTCCACCTCTATCCAGAGACAGCGTGACACGTACACTGTATAGACCCACAATTCATAGGATATTATGTCAGGTAAGACATTGCTGGCAGATACTATGTATATATGTTGATATTTTCTATTATATGTAATATAGAATGATGTCACATTAGATATAGGTTACTATCATAGAATATATCTGTTTACGTCGTGACATTTTCACTGGCCACTCTAAAAGATTCTCCCCAGCTACCATGGATCCAGTAGCCCAGTTAGCTCAGCAGTTACAGAGGTTGTCCATGGAGCTGACGGACGTTAAGTCCAAGGTTTTGTACCCCCGGGAGCAAACCAGATCTGAACCTAAAGTAGCTCTCCCGGACAGGTTCACTGGTGGGCGGGACAAATTTTTTACCTTCCGGGAGGCATGTAAATTATATTTTCGGCTACGGCCTCAGTCTTCGGGGAGTGAAGATCAGAGGGTGGGAATTGTCATCTCGCTCTTACAAGGGGACCCTCAATCCTGGGCGTTCTCTCTTCCTCCGGACTCCCCGGCTCTCCAGTCAGTAGATCGATTTTTTACAGCCCTGGGTCTGGTA
Source organism: Oophaga sylvatica (assembly GCA_033576555.1). Lineage (NCBI taxonomy): Eukaryota > Metazoa > Chordata > Amphibia > Anura > Dendrobatidae > Oophaga > Oophaga sylvatica. Next base: position 80,580,522 of record JARQOD010000010.1, on the reverse strand, counting down.
TATGATGATCCGGATCGGGTCTCCCTTGCTGAAATGAAGTTACGCAAGATACAGCAGGGAGATCGTCCGGCGGAGGAATTTTCTTCTGAGTTCCGTAGATGGGCCACAGATACTTAGTGGAATGACCCAGCTCTTAGGAGCCAGTTTTGTCAAGGATTATCTGACAAATTAAAAGATGTGTTGGCTCAGTATGATTCTCCCCCTTCACTGGAGGCCGCTATGGCCCTTGCTATTCGCATTGATAGACGGCTTCGGGAGAGGTGCGAGGTAACTCCGCCTCCTGTGATGACTCCACCTCCTTCTAAAGTCCCTAATATTGAGGTTCCCCTGGTTTGTTCTGAGGAGCCTATGCAGTTAGGAGGGACATCGTTTCGAGGGAGGGGATCGGCGGTGCACCGCAAGACAGGAAAGTGTTACTTCTGCGGGAGAAAGGGACATTTTGTTGGAGGGTGTCCATCCCGTACTTTGCTGAGCAAGGAGTCGCCGGAAAACTGTTGATCCCAGGTTGTGTGGTGGACGACAATCTGGGAGTATGTATTTCGTCCCCAAGTCCGTCTCAGTTTCTCGTACCAGCGGAGGTGGTGGTAGGTACGAGAACTGAGAGGATTTCTGTTCTTCTGGATAGTGGGGCCGCGGCTAATCTGGTGGACGCTCGGTTTGCCCAGGTGCAAGGTATGCAACTGAGTGTATTGGCCAAACCTATCCCTATATTCTCTATTGACGCCAGGCCTCTCGGTCAAGGTAGCTTTGTGCAAGCCGTGCATAACATAGACCTTCGAGTGGGGGCAATACATAAAGAACTATTGTCTTGTTATGTGTTGGAGGGCCTTCCCACTCCTATTGTGTTGGGACTTCCTTGGTTAACTAAACATAACCCAGTTATTAATTGGCAATCCAGGGAGATAAGCCAGTGGGGTGAATTTTGCAATATTAACTGCATGAACACGGTCATCGGTGCGGTCGTGCCTAGAACCTTACCTCCTTTTCTGGAGGACTTTGAGGATGTGTTTTCAGAGGAAGGGTGTCAAGAATTACCTCCTCATCGCGCATATGACTGTGCTATAAAATTGCTTCCTGATGCTAAGTTACCAAAATCTAGGTTATATAACCTTTCTGGTCCTGAGAGGCAAGCTATGAAGGATTATATTTCGGAAAGTCTGGCCAAGGGGCATATTAGACCTTCATCTTCTCCAGTGGCCGCGGGGTTCTTCTTTGTGAAGAAAAAAGATGGAGGCCTACGCCCTTGCCTGGATTTCCGTGAGCTTAATCGGATTACGGTCCGAGATCCGTATCCGCTCCCACTTATTCCTGATCTCTTCAATCAGATTGTGGGCGCCAAATGGTTCTCTAAGTTGGATCTCAGGGGGGCGTATAATCTGATTAGGATAAAGGAGGGGGATGAGTGGAAGACGGCGTTTAACACTCCGGAGGGACATTATGAGAACCTTGTCATGCCTTTCGGTCTGACTACTGCCCCGGCGGTGTTTCAACATTTTGTTAATGACATCTTTCGCCACCTAGTGGGACAGTTTGTTGTCATTTATCTAGATGACATCTTAATTTACTCGCCGGATCTTGTATCTCATCAGGAGCATGTGAGACAAGTGTTGCAGATCTTGCGAGACAATAAACTGTACGCCAAATGGGAGAAGTGTGTATTCGCCGTACAAGAACTTCAGTTTTTAGGATTCCTGGTGTCAGCTTCCGGTTTCCGTATGGACCCTGGGAAAGTGAAGGCTGTGCTTGAATGGGATCGGCCAGAGGATCTTAAAGCACTGCAGCGTTTCCTGGGGTTTGCTAACTACTACCGGAAATTTATTCGTAATTTCTCATCCGTTGTCAAACCTCTCACTGACATGACAAAAAAAGGGACGGATTTTTCTAGGTGGTCTGACAAAGCTTGTCAAGCATTTTCCTCCTTGAAAAAATGTTTTGCTTCAGCACCCATACTCATCCAACCTGATGCATCACAACCGTTCATTGTGGAGGTAGACGCATCTGACGTAGGAGTGGGTGCGGTATTATCTCAAGGTCCGTCCCCTGGTAAATGGCATCCGTGCGCTTTCTTCTCTAAAAAATTGTCGTCCGCCGAGAGGAATTATGATGTCGGCAATAGGGAACTCTTGGCCATTAAGTTGGCTTTTGAAGAGTGGCGTCACTTTTTGGAGGGGGCAGTCCACCCGGTCACCGTCATTACTGATCACAAGAACTTGCTGTATTTAGAGTCTGCAAAACGTCTGAATTCCAGACAAGCTAGATGGTCGTTGTTTTTTACCAGGTTTAATTTTGTCGTCACATATCGTCCTGGGTCAAAAAATGTAAAGGCTGATGCCTTATCTCGTAGTTTCCCGGGGGCCGGGAAGACGGATGACCCGGTTCCTATTCTTCAGGAGGGAGTTGTGGTGTCGGCTGTTTGCTCTGAGCTTGAGGAGGAGGTATTGGAGGCTCAGGGGGACGCCCCTGTAGGACCTCCAGGGAGACTGTTTGTTCCAGATCAATTAAGACAAAAGGTTTCGAGGCACATCATAATTCTGCTTTGGCAGGACACCCAGGGAGTAAAGCAACTGTAGATCTCGTTTCTTGCCGGTTTTGGTGGCCTAACTTAAATAAAGAGGTGGTAACTTTTGTCGCGTCCTGTGGGGTATGTGCGCGCTCTAAGACCCCACATACCCGTCCGTCTGGGGCCCTTTTACCGTTGAAAATCCCAGAGCGTCCATGGACCCATCTGTCTATGGACTTCATTACTGGGCCTCCCTCCGTCTTCAGGTAAAACTGTCATACTAGTTGTAGTTGACAGGTTCAGCAAAATGGCACATTTTATTGCTCTTCCTGCTCTTCCTAATGCTAAAACTCTGGCGCAGGTGTTCATTGGGGAGATTGTGAGACTTCACGGGTTGCCTTCCGATGTGGTGTCGGATCGGGGTTCTCAGTTTGTGTCCAAATTCTGGAAGGCATTTTGTTCTCGTCGGGGGATGCAGTTGTCATTTTCTTCGGCTTTTCATCCGCAGACCAATGGTCAGACAGAGCGTCTGAATCAGAGCTTAGAGACATATCTCCGGTGTTTTGTCTCAGAGAACCAAGAGGACTGGTCTTCTTTCTTGCCTCTGGCAGAGTTCGCTCTTAACAATAGGCGGAGCGAGTCCACTGGTAAGTCCCCGTTTTTTGGGGCATATGGTTTTCACCCCCAGTTTTGTACTTTCAATGGGGGGGACTCTTCTGCGGTTCCTGAGGAGGAACGATTTTCGTCGTCACTTGCTTCAGTGTGGAGAGGAGTGCTTAATAATCTGAGCACTATGGGGAACCGATACAAACGTATGGCTGATAGGAGGAGAGTGTCTGGTCCGGACCTAAGTGTGAACGATCTGGTATGGTTGTCTACCAAGAATATAAAACTTAAGGTTCCCTCCTGGAAACTCGGTCCCAGATTCATCGGGCCATACAGGATCAGTTCAATAATTAATCCGGTGGCTTTCCGTCTTGACCTGCCTCCTACGTTTAAAATCCACAATGTGTTCCACAAATCGTTGCTTAAGAGGTACGTGGCACCAGTTATACCGTCACCTCTACCTCCTCCTCCAGTGGTGGTCAATGGTAATTTGGAGTTTCAGGTATCGAAGATCATTGACTCACGTCGGAATCGCCGGTCCCTTCAGTACCTTGTTCATTGGAGGGGGTATGGTCCTGAGGAGAGGATGTGGGTTTCTGCGTCGGATATTAACGCAGACCGATTGGTTCGGGCCTTCCACACTACTCACCCAGATAGACCAGGCCCTGAGGGTCCAGAGGCCCCTCGTAGAAGGGGGGGTACTGTCACGGGTGTGTCGCGGCGGAGATCGTCGCGATTGCACACCCTGACTTCGCACAGCTGAGTTTCTGGTGCTGGGTGTTTTTCGGCACTGAGGGAGTTAATTCTTTCTCTCTCGGTGCTGGACTGACCAGCCTCGCCCAGCTGCGTTTGATGTTTTGTTAATTAGCTTCCTTCATATACCTGCTGGTCTGCTGGGGAAGTTGCCGGTGAAAGCATTCATTCAGACCAGCAGAGCGGATCGTTTCTGAGAAGACTTAAGCTAAGAGTGCCTGTTGTGGTTTTTCCTCTCCTCGCTTATTGTTTATCTCCTTTACCTTTTGTGTTCCTCTGTAGTGGAAGTTTTGTATGCAAGACAGTGTTTTCTTTACCCCTTGTCTGTTTCGTTTGTCTAAGACTGTGTGTAAGCTGTGACCTGCCCATTCCTTGTGGTGGTAATCAGGGTCCTTCTCAGGACTAGATTACAGTGGTCAGGGATCTACAGGAGACAGGGTTACGCTGGTGGCCTGGACCTCTGTACCATTAACAGTACCTCCAGGTAGAGGGACTAGTCAGGACCCCAGTTCAGGGTCAGCTTAGACCCCGGTCCACCTCTATCCAGAGACAGCGTGACACGTACACTGTATAGACCCACAATTCATAGGATATTATGTCAGGTAAGACATTGCTGGCAGATACTATGTATACATGTTGATATTTTCTATTATATGTAATATAGAATGATGTCACATTAGATATAGGTTACTATCATAGAATATATCTGTTATACGTCGTGACACCGCATCATTCAAACATCTGTTTTTACGCCTTTACGAAACAAACGGTCCAAATCTCATTCGTGTTTTGGATCAAAATTTCATCAGCATTTGGTCCGTGTGTCAGTTTTTACAATCTGTGTTACAGAAGTGATTTTCTCACATGCAAAAAAAAGAAAAATTTAACAAAGCTTCTTCAACCGACACGGACTTCACACAGAGGGCATCCGTATGCTGTCTGTGATTTTCACAGATTCCTGCACTTGTATGGGTAATTTTGATCTATGATTTAAGATTAAAAGAAAATGTAGCTCTGTGATTGTTTGCATCATACGGTTCGCTGAAGACGCTGACATGTACAGCACCATAAATTTATATTAGGTACAAAAAAAAGGATAAATTGCTTGCGTGAAAAAAGGATATCTGAAAAAGTCCTTCATTTAACAAACTGCTGTTAAAATCTGATAACCTGGCAGCTGTTGGTTTGTTTTTTTATGTTCCCCCAGAGATTGGTTAGAAATTTAAAGGGAACCTCTCAGGTCATATAACTCTGTTAATCTGCAGGTTAATAATGTTAGGAAAGTGCCTAGCTGCCATATAGAAAGTGCGGCACCTGGGAGAAAATTAACTTTATTCCTCCCAGAAACTGCCAGCTTTCAGTCATGCAGGCGTGCCAGCAGGTCTTCAGTTATCTCTCACAGCTTGTCCTTACACCTTGACTGACAGCCGGCTCTTCACTGATACATTTCAAAGATGGCTGTCAGTCAGTACCGGGGTGTGCTTATAGCCGTGGAATAAAGTTTGTTTTCTCCTACTTTCAGTACTGCAGCCAGGTTTCTTCTTAAGGATATGATCACACTATGCATTTTAATGCTTTTTTTAATGTAAATTAGAAGCTGCTTTTTACAGTACCAGCAAAAGCTGTTTGATTTCAGAAATATCATGCACACACTTGCTTTTTGTACAAACTAAATTGGAAAACTTCTGACGGGCTGCAAAAGAATTTTCCATTTTTTTTTGCTCTTTTGTTGGGTTTCATCTGCCTATAAAGTCAGTATTTATGATTATTGATATATATTAGGGAGTTGTTGGCCTGGCCATTTCCCAGTATCCCAGCATCTCCTTGTCATTTCTCTAACTCTTTCACAGATACTAAAGAACTGATATTTGGCTTCTTGCTTTACTCGTCTAAAGTGTTTCACTGCAGATCCTTCTGTACACATCAGAAATTATACCCATGGGGAACTTACACCTCCTTTTCCAAGTAGTTGTTATATTTCCTCCAAGTGTAACAATCACTCCTGCCCCCTCATTGCTGGAGAAGTAATACTTTGTAATTCCCTTTGGCATATGTGAAACATTCAGTTATTTGTTTCCAAAATGTCAATTACTTCTAATACCCATGGCAGGGAAGGTCAGAGGCAAGGTGAGAAAAGCGCCTCCATCTGACGCCTCCAGCAGCGTATGAGGGTGAAAAAGCGCCAATAAAATGATGATTGGATCCGGAGCGGCGGCGGTCCATCCAGCCCTCTCCTCTGCCATGTGCACTGCTCAGAGGGAAGTCCATTAAGCTGTCCGCAGACTCTACGGATAACCTTTACTGGTGCAGCCGCCCTCCCTTCACCTCGGCTGAATCCAGGGAGATAAAACACCAGCCCCAGTGTTTGATCATCTCCTTTTCTTCAAACAGATTAGAAACTATTCCAGTTCAGGGCTTTGGAAATTGATTTCTTTCTCTTCTCTTCGTCCTGGTTGACGAGTGACCCTGCTGTTCTTGCTTTTTTTTTTTTTTCTCCTATAATTTTTTTTTTCTCATTTTCTCTTACAAGCCCTTTGTGTCCTATCATAAATTGTCGCTGACTTTCTCCTGTATCATCCGCTGAACAGCCCCCTTTTTACTCTTTTGTTTCTGGCCTCTCTAATCACATCATTAGGCCTAGAGACAAAAAAGGTGAATTCATAGTCTCTGAGAATTTTGTGCATTCTCCTGGTGAAGAGACATTAAGCAGATGAATTATGGCTGATGCTTTTCGATTGACCCGAATATTGATGACGAGTATCGTTTCATTCAAAGCACTATCATCCTTAGTAGGATCGTAACGTAATCTGTCACCAGTTTTTTGCTGCTCCACCAGGAGCAATTTGCTTTCAAGAGCACTTTAACCTAAAAGTCATCAATTTCTTCTTTTATTTGAAGTTCGGGGATAACTGGTTGACAACCATTTTCACAGATTACAGCACCACTTGGGGTTGTCAGACAGCTTCCCTACAGTTTTTAACTAAATTGCTTGTGAAGTGACATATCCCCACTCCATACACTGTACAACTAGGGAAGATTAGACGTTTGGTGACGAGCTGTATTGTCCTTATTCCTTTTTGTCCAGTTTTTCCTGAAATGGATATAACTAAAGGTAGTTAAATGCATTAAATTAATGTCAACCAAACCAGCCAATTTCTGACTTGCTAAATAATCATGTGTACGGACTCACCACGGAGAAAAGAAGGATCAGGCATGTTGAAATTCTGTTGTTCTCCATTATCTAAAGGACCGCATTATATATACCTTTTAATGGCTAACTGAAAAGATGGTAACAAATTGCAAGCTTTCGAGACTACTCAGGTCTCTTCATCAGGCAAAGACTAATACAACATCTGAAGAATCACATATTTATACACAACACAGCACAGAAACAATGCAATAGATAAGACAAGTGACGTGAAGCAGAACTGTCTTTATGGGAGATAGAGATGAACATAAATATTGGAACAGTTCATAGATAAGGAGTGTGAAAGTTTTATTGCCCTCTGATTGGGGTCTGGTAATGTTTATTGATGCCCCCACAAGGTCTTCGGAGTAAATTCCTTAATTGATGTAAAAACATAAATCCATGCGACATTCATTCCTAAGGAATGAACGTGTCGCATGGATTTATGTCTTTTTACATCAATTAAGGAATTTACTCCGAAGACCTTGTGGGGGCATCAATAAACATTACTAGACCCCAATCAGAGGGCAATAAAACTTTCACACTTCTTATCTATGAACTGTTCCAATATTTATGTTCATCTCTATCTCCCATAATGACAGTTCTGCTTCACGTCACTAGTCTTATCTATTGCATTGTTTCTGTGCTGTGTTGTGTAGAAATATGTGATTCTTCAGATGTTGTATTAGTCTTTGCCTGATGAAGACACCTGAATAGTCTCGAAAGCTTGCAATTTGTTACCATCTTTTCAGTTAGCCATTAAAAGGTATCAACCACTGAGGACTCTCAATTTCTATCTACTTGCTAACATGGTACAAAGATATACATCTTTACTGTATCTAAGTAATTTAATTCATATTACACCTCTTTGTTATTTTTTTACTGTAATTTTGGCTACAGATGCTCCAATGAAGAGAAGCTATTCCCTATCCAAGGGATAGGTGATAAATTATTGATCATGGGGGTCCGTCCCCTGCTCCAATTAATTTTTTATGGAGGGATGGTCCGCTTTTTCGGCACCCCCATACTAAATGGAGCAGTAATCATACATTCGTACTGCTTATCGATATATGTCCCAGCTGTCAGACCTCCATCGATCTGTAGGTGATAACTTTATCTTCACTGGAAACCCTATTTTGTGGTCACATACAAACCAAATTTATCAATTGTTCTCTGTAAAACCAATATACAGCATAAAACAATTGCTGAATGGCATTTTGTTTTCTCCTGTACATCCACCATACCTGTACTCTCCTTCATTTTTCTAAATTGATCTTAGATCTACAATATACTTATATATAAAACTGCCCTTAAGGTAAATATCTACTTTTGAATACCATTTTGTGTGGGGGGTTTTTTTAGGTCAAAATTCTGAGCTAATTAATTTCTTAAAATATCTTTATCACAGTCCGGGCATAATTTCACTGATACGGGTCTCCAAATCCCCTGCGTAGCGACGGGTTTGAAAAGAAAGCTTGCAGACTATCTTCAATCGCCGCTTACTGGAAACTTTCTAACTTTCTGCATTGAACTTGAATGTTCACTTTTTAGTTCCAATATTTTTTGCTAATTAATTTCTCTTTTTTCTTTTATACACTGCACCATTTCATTTTTTTTGCCCCTACTTAAGCTGGATAAACACTTGATTGCTTGCACTCGTCATAAAAGGAAGTTTTGTCGCTTACTTTGCATACATTGAACTTGAGTCTCATGTTTTTTGCTCCAACATTTTTTCAGTATCCGCAAGATGTGAACCCAGCCTTATAAAAGAGAAATCCCTGCACTTCCATGCCTTGCATGCTATCAGTGAAGTTATGAATGGTTGTCTGAGGAATAGTCTAACTCTAAATGCACTTGGGCAAATCATCAAGATCCATTGCTGGCAGCTTCCTGTGCAATTGAGAATCAATGACGTCCTTGATGGGAGACAAGTCTGCAGTTTGGCTTCTGGTCACATTGGAAGCCACTGTGTGCGGCTGGATGTGTAACAGAATGGTCTCCGTGAGGTGCTATAATGCTTCACTATAGAGTCTGGAATTACTAATAGAGTCTACAAAGCAAATGTTATCAGAGCCTGTTATTGAAAGAGGCATGGATCCTATGTGGCATCAGCAGGAGTATTCCAGACATTAATATTCACCACATGCTGTGTTTTAGTGGATGAACGAATGTTAGATCTGTGGGTATCTGAACCCTTACCAACCAAGCTCTAGCCAAGCGTGCATGCTACCTCTTCATACAATTCTATGGAAAGTATGGAATCCGTCATGTAGAGCGGGGAGAAATGTCGATAACTGGAATTCTCTTTTAAGTCCTTAAAGGGAATCTCTCACCAGGTTGTTACTAATTCATCTGAGCGCAGCATACGGTAGAGAAAGAGACCATGATTCCAATGATGTATCACTTAGGTCACTAGGTGCCGCAGTTGTAACATAATCCGAGTTCTTAGATACAGCATGTAGCAGAGCTCAGAAAGCTAACCCCGCCCACATCAGGTTCATTCATTGTCTGTTGATAGTGAACTGCTTATCAGAGGAGGTGGAATGGTGGACAACTTGGCAGGAGGGAACTAATCTGGATAATGATAGTCTCCTAGTGATAAAACCTTCATTGTGTGAAAAGAGCACGCAGCCTGATAAGTGACACATGTCTGAATTCAGAGTTTTATCCCTTACATCATGCTATCCTCAGATTACATAGCAAAAACCTGCTGACAAATTCTCCTTAATTATTAATCCTAAGGATATCATCTTGTTTATGCTGCGTTTTGAGTCCTTCCTTTGTGGCGAGATATTTTCATTTTATAGAAGTTGGCTTAGCCCTCAGATGGTTAAATGTCTGCTAGAAAAAAAAAACCTTTGTTAAAAAAAAGTTTATTTTTCTGTCGGTTGCAAATAATTAAAATACATATCATTATTTTCTAATTGCTGTTTTTTGCTAAAATAATTTTCAGCTATTTTTGATTGCAATTGATCACCCTGCCGCTCGGTATATAATTAAAGGTTACTTACGTTTGCTTTCCTTCCGTCGTGTCTAATCAAACCTAACCAATCACGTAATCTCCTCAGTAACTCAGATATCCTGGTCCTGTCCTAATACTGTCATTTATTGTACGCAAATTTACATTTTCCATCTTTTTTTTTTCCTGCCGCGGCCGAGTAAAACTGGCACTAGATGAGTTTGTTACTTATTTTTTTTTATAGTTTTTATGATTTTGTATAATATTCGTGCCTTTCTGTTTTTCAAAATCAATTTATACACGCAATCATTGCAAGGGAAATTGAGGCAGGAAGCTTCTGAGATGTTCTTCTATGTCGCGTTCATTTTTATTTTTCGTTATAGCAATTGCTAATATCTTTTTTTTTCGCCCATAATTGTAAACAGAAATATATAGAATTTTTTTTTTGTTTCAGTACTAGTGTTGAGTAGTGTTGAGCGATACGATACTGCAAATATCGGGTATCGGCCGATATTAGCTGTATCGGGCTTTCGATTCCGAGTGCCGATATTTTCGTCATATCGGATACCGGAATCGGATTTGTCACTGTCACTGTGAGTGTCCGTCGGTCGGGTCTGTCAGGAGTCAGCGGCACTTACCTGGCAGAAAATCTCCGGCGGTCACGTCCTGGACTGCTTGATGGCCGCCATTATCTTCTCCCTGGCGGTCACATGCAGTTTTTCGCGATAACTGCAGTGACTGCAGGGTAATCCCGGCCGTAAACCAGTCCGATGACGTCACCGCCGGGGAAGCAGGTAATCAGCTGTGCTGCGCCGGGATGACAGGCTCTGCCTGTCATTCTGATGTAGCAGAGCTGGATCGTCGTGGGACACTCGTTACTATGGACTGCGTCGGACAGGTGGTATACTGCTGTTTTTTTTTTCTTCATTTTTTTACAGGAGATCGATGGCGTCGCAGGATGAGACTGTAATAAAAGTAATGAAAACTGTGTTGTGTTTTTTATTAAATTAAAAAAATTTTTTATGAACATTCACCCGTCCGGGTACATCAACAATTTAACTATTTACATACAGGGACCCTGTCCGGGTTATTTATAATTCTTTGGCAGGGGTGTTCCAGGTACCACCTGGTACTCTTCTGATGCTTGCCAAACATCCGAGACACCAAGGACCACCAGGACCTGATGACGTCGTGTGGCCTGTACAGTCAAGTCGTGACCCGCTATCTGTGTCTGTGTGGCCACCTCTTTCATCTCCCTCCGGGTCTGGAGCCCTATGTCCCGGACTGAACGAACCCCAGGGGGCCTAACAGGCGCCGGGTACGGACCAGCTATAGTTATCATGTCCATAGCTGGGGCTGCTGAGGAGACCACTGAGGGAGGCTGGGGAGATTTACGGCGTGGGGTGGGCACTTGTGCAGAGGCCTGGATGTGGGAGGCTGAAGGCTCCGAGGGTCTCACAGGTTCCTGACACTCTGGGGAGTAGGGGTCGCACCTGGTAACATTTAGAGCGTACCATCCATTGTAACCCCAGTGTCGGGTGTAAGTCACCAAGTCTCCTGGCAACAGGTCCCTCCCCGGGTGTCCTTCTGGGAGGTGAGTCTCCACGTCCCGCCGGGTCACAAAGACTTCTAAATAAAGTCCAGGCTCCTGGATGAAGCCCCAACCACCTTTCAATTTAAAGCTCCGTACTGCACCCTTACGCCGCGGCTCCCACAGGGTTCCTTTATCTTTTCTCATCCGGTCCTTATCTGCCCGGTCCTTCTCCAGGTGACGTTGCCGAAGCTTTTGGGATTCTCGCTGCTCCCTTTGTCGCTCTGCTTCCCGCTCCCAACGTCTCCACTCTTCCTCCTGACGCCGGTTGGAATTCTCCTCCACCAGCATCTCCATGTCTCCACCATCAAACTGCAGCTTACAATGTCCGGTTTGCGGCAGCTCTCCTGGCGCCCCCCAGTCCTGGCGGCGCTCACCTGCGGAGGAAGCAGCCGGCTCTGGAACAGATGACAGTCGGGCTCCGGTACAGACAGGTAGACCTCTGGTGCCTGCACGGCCTCCTCCATGAGGACGGGTGTCGCTTCTTCTGTCTCAGCGACGGGGGCAGACAGCGGGATCTGGGGTGCTGCCGGTGCAGAGTTTTTTGCAGGAACGGGTGCCTCCACTGAGACAACGTCAACCGGATCACATTGCAAGGGCTGGGATGCCCGCACGGACTCCTCTACTAGAACGGGTGCCTCACCTTCCGGTACAGACAGTTCAGGTAAGAGGGATTGGCGCCGCTCCAAGTTTAGTTTTAGGGCACGCCAGCTGGCTTCCATCTTGGCGACCTCCTCCCGGTGCCGGGCCAGGCCTCTTAGGGTATCCTCCGCTTCTTGCAGCGTAGGAGGGTTTCCAGGCCGGGTGCCCAACGGTGGTTCCGTGGCGATTGGGTCGCTTCCGTGGGGGGAGAGCTCTGACTGCTCCATCCCTTCACACTTCTGCTCGTGTCCATTAGCCATCTCTGCCAAGTCACATGTGTCATTAGCATCTGGAGAGGGCCCCTCTTTTGTAGGGAGGCGGGACCTTCGTGTTAGTTTCCGCACACTGAGGAGGATGAGGAGGCGGAACTGAAGAGCTGTGGGGCACGATCTTACATTGCAGTACCATTTAGAGTGGTCGGCCATCGTTTTCGCGCCACTGAGTGAGTGTACACCCACGAAGAGCACGACCTTCTTCTTCACCAGTGCCTCGTCGTGACGCAGATATAGCGGAAAAGTGGCAAATACATTCTCTGATGATTTTAGCAATTCTCAAGCACAAAACCAGTTCAATTCAGGCACACAGGACTCGCTTATAGCGAGCTACAGAATCCTGTTGTGACGCCCAAGTTGAGTCGCACAGAGCCAGAGGTTTTGGGGGTACTCGGCACCGAGCCCGTCGACTTCTATGGGGTATGTCACGGCTTTACCCGGCAATTGAATCAGAGTCTATTTTACTATGTAGAAGTGTATAAACTATAAATATATGTATATATATATATGTCACAATGACATGTATATATATATATGTATTCTATGTGTGTATATTTTGTGTTTACAACGAAAGAAAGGGTTTTTTTTGTTGCGATATTTTGTTCCCATAGACTTACATGGGACTTCCGGTATCGGAATCGGATATCGACGATATTTAGTGATATCGGCGATACCATTCCGATACGATATTTTTAGATATCGAGCAGTATCGCTCAACACTATTCAGTACAGAATGAAAATGCTTAGGAATTAAGTATCCTTTATTATCCCAGGGACGGGGGGTATATACATGGAAACTGGTTGAATTAGTGCAAATAAGATTGCCATACAGAGAAGCACGGGGAATATAAGCATCTACCGTACACAAAATTCTGCACTGTCGTCCTGCGAGTGTCAATGAGTCTCCTACCCGCCACAGACGTAGCTGTCGGCCAAAGGGATGGTTTTGACATCCGTGCCGATTCATTTATATAAGAGAAGTAATTCCTGCAAAAAGAATAATATAGAACGAGCAGCAGATCCTGTGGTGTTTTGCGCTGTGTAGAGATTGTGTAGGTTTATTGCATGCAATAAAAATAATTTCTTTTTACATTTTGTTGTTAGGGTATTGGTGTATTACACACTGTGCTACCAGTTTCCATCCTACTCTGTAAGTAAAGTCCCATTTAGTCAGGCCGATAATTTGTAGGAACACCCGTTTCCCGATTATCAGCCTAACTAAACAGGCCAGTGATCACCAAGGAGCACAAAGAAAACTCTTGTTTGTCGGGTGAAATGATTTTTAAAGTAATTGTCTACTACTTGGACAACCACTTCTTAAATGTCCTACTATAATATAAAAAAGTTTATGCTCAACTCGGACCAGCTATGTCGGCGTGCATTTCGAGGCATCTGCGTGACATTATGATACGTGAGTTAGCATGAACTGACCCGTGGAAGTTCGGGTTCTGGTACCCAACCTGAACATTAGTCCAAAGTTCGGTTTCTGTACCAGAGCTATACCTGAACTTGAACCTGAACCCAAACCCTATTAAAAACAATGGGGACCTGAACTTTGGAGCTGGAAAAATTTCTCTCTCTATCTCACGCTCTATGTCACGCACTCTGGCACGCGCTCTCTCTAACTTGCGCGCTCTCTTTAACTCACTCTCTCTAACTCATACACTCTCTAACTCATGCCCTCTCTCTAAGGCTGGGGTTACACTTGCAAGTGCAATGCGAGAAACTCGCACGTATCTCTCGCATCAATACCCTGCACTGTCGCCGGCACTCGGGACCGGAGTGTGCGGCTGCATGTATTTCTATGCAGCTGTACGCTCCGGTTTGCGTGCCGACGACAGTGCTGGGTTTTGATGCAAGAGACTCGTGCGAGTTTCTCGCATTGCACTTCCAAGTGTGACCCCGGCCTAACTCACACACTCTCATTATGTCACACACTCTCTCTTTCTCGCTTTCTCGCTAGCTCTTCTCCCGGACTTCCTCCAGAACTCCGAACATTAAAATGGACTTATGGATGGACACTAAGTGTACAGTACAAACCCCAAACTTTTAAGTTCAGATTCGCTCATCTCTACACGTCAGCAGCGCTGCAGACAATCAGGACAGCAGCAGTCTTGACTATTGAGACTTCTATATGACGAAGTGTTTTCAAGTATCCATAAAATAGTTTTTTTAGGGTTTTAGTCATTCAAATCCTATTTAGTCACACACCCAAACTGTACACACAGTCACATGTAATGGCTCCATTTAATAGCTGTCAGCCTATGAATTTTAATCAAATTCTCTCAATGGTAATGTTTCTGGAGGTCTCCTAACCTCATCAATCCCCCCTGTCCCTCAGTTCCGCCTCAGCCTTTCCTTCACAAACACTCACTGACTTTATGCTTGTAGCTGCAGAATCTTTTAAAGAGGACCTGTTACTAGCTCAAAAGCGGTCAACCTTTGGCTTTAATTTATTCCTGCTGCCCCGCTGATTATTCAGCTTTATGGTGGTGTTTTGTTTTTTTTTAAATCTGCCATATGGTTCCAGAGATGTGAGCCTCTTTATTTAGTGCTAGTTTTTATAGTCATTACTAAGGGGTGTGGCTCACAGGATCCTCTGGGGCGTGTCTTTAGGCAGCTATGCATTATTATTCTGTGAACACCATCCCCTTAGTAAAGAGCATAAAATTAAGTACTAAACAAAAAGGCCCAAACCTCTGGAAAAATATGACAGATTTAAAAAAAAAAAAAAAAAAATCGGAGTCCACAGGAGAACAGTGGGAATTAAATTACAGTGAATATTGGCCATTTTGACCTTGTTACAGGTCCTCATGATGTTTCAAACTTCCTTATTTGTCAAAAAGTCTTCAAGTATTCCAGAAGCGGACTCCGGCACCACATACAGGGGAAACATTAATACATGACAAGGACAGCGATGCTTAGATCCCGATTAGAAAGGAGGATCCCCCACTGATTTTTCATATACTCACAAGAGCCAGATCTTGGATTACGACATATTGAAAAACACTATAAGGATGCAACACAGATAGCGCTGGACCAGCTTCTCCTCCTGGCTTTGTCAAAGGTCACCTTGGTGGTTGGTGCTTTCTGTGTTCTTTTATGGTGTATAATTAAAGATGTGTCTCTTATTGCTGCAAATCTGAATATCGATTTTTTTTTCATGAATACTTAAAGACTTGAATTAGAAAGTTTGTTGCTCTCCCGAGATAAATAGAACTAGAACTTTTTTCAGTGTTTCTATCCTTATTCTGTAGGGTCTTGTTGTAGGTAGCATATTGATCCAGTGCTATTTAGATTTTCTATTTATATACAGATGTAGCAGAGGTTATCCTGATCCGCCAGGCACAATCTTGATAACTTGTCACAGGTTGTATTGTCATAAGATAACAATGCCCAAGCCATTGACCAGAGTCAGATGACACTTTATTGTGCAGTAATATCTCAGTGTTGTGTGATTTTCTGAGTCAAGGTAATCTTTTCTAGGTCTGTTTTAGTCCATGACCACAACGTAATTTGTAATGTATCTTGTCAGAAAAATCTGTTTCCATTAGAGTAGGTGCAGATTAACATTTTTGCCACGTCCGACAAAATCGGGCCGATGAGTGCGATCAGAGTGTGATCCGATTTTTTTCGAAGGTGAAGAGAAAAATAAAGTTTCTCCACCTTCTCTATAATGGAAAGGAAAAATTCCCCTCAGGACTACATAAGATCAAGTGCTGTCTGTCAAAACGACAGATACAACTTGTCAGAGTTATACAGTAGTCTGCACAAGCCCTTACTCTCAATTCATGGGTAAAATTTGTATGCAGAGAAGACAGATTTTTCTATTACTGTGTAAGGTGCTTGGGAGAAGTAGTCATGGGCGAGCTGCTACTTCTGCTCGCTCTCGCACCTACAGCCAAAACGTGTCTCGGTGTGCTGCTGTGTGTGTGGTGCAACACACTTACTTGTGGCCCATAGGCCTCCACTGACTCCAGGCTTTCATCTTTCAGGAGCATTCGCAGCCCACAATCCAGGGGACACTGAATTTGTTAAAACAGTCAAGCTTTTACTTGCCGGCTTTCCGTCATTACAATCAAGCATACAGGATAAGGCCCAACAGGTAGCAGTCTTTCCTTCAGGTACCGGACTAAACTTCAGCCCCAGTTCTCGGTATGGGTTGAGCATCCCTCTTGTTAACTCCTCTA
Source organism: Oophaga sylvatica (assembly GCA_033576555.1). Classification (NCBI taxonomy): domain Eukaryota; kingdom Metazoa; phylum Chordata; class Amphibia; order Anura; family Dendrobatidae; genus Oophaga; species Oophaga sylvatica. Next base: position 80,563,822 of record JARQOD010000010.1, on the reverse strand, counting down.
GCACTATGAATTCTTCACCACCACAAGCAGTGCACCCGGATTCCATCACCTCTGAAAGTTTGAGTCCATCTTTCCCTGCAGCTTTGCAGGCTTGAGGCACCCAAAGGCCCCAATATCCATCTCAAGGTTCCCAGGCCGATAGAAGAACTCACACGGAAGGGTTCTTTGGCAATCAACTGCCCCGAGTAACAAGCTCTCGATGTCCCTAGCAGCCTATAGCCTATGACCGCTGCTGTCACTTCATCACCCTTTCTCTTCACTGAAAACAGATTTTACCTCAGAATTGAGAATTTTTGTAACGGGTCCGGAGGGCGGAACCTCTGAGCTACTATACAAGGGGGCGGTCCTTGTAAGGGAGCGGGTGGCGACCAGGGTAGACAGGCAGGCAGTCACAGCAGGTAACCGGGGCAGTCTCTGGATGGACGGGCAGGAGGTCACGGCAAGTGACCGGGGCAGTCTCTGGATGAACGGGCAGGAGGTCACGGCAAGTGACCGGGGCAGTCTCTGGATGAACGGGCAGGAGGTCACGGCAAGTGACCGGGGCAGTCTCTGGATGAACGGGCAAATACGACCTGTGATGGCTGAGCCTCCCGGTAGGCTAGCAGGCAGATAGCAGATGAGCGCTCCCAGGTGAGCGGGCGAGAGTCTCTGGAATAGCAGGTGGTCACCGAACGTGACGGCAGAGCCTCCAGGTAGGCTAGCAGGCATGCAACAGATGAGCGCTCCCAGGTGAGCGGGCGAGAGTCTCTGGAATAGCAGGTGGTCACCGAACGTGACGGCAGAGCCTCCAGGCAGGCCAGCAGGCAGGCAACAGGTGAGCGCTCCCAGGTGAGCGGGCAGGCTGGTCCATAGACTGGCAGGTGATGGTGGACAGACTGTCGGACGGTGGAGCCTCCAGGTAGGCTAGCGGGCTGGTAAAAGGTGAGGGCTGAAGCAGAGTAGTGAACAGTGCAACAACATTGCTCGGCACCTCCATTTTGGAGGAGGTGCCTTATATATGGTGAAGTCCTCCGGCCATTGGCCGGGGACTACTTAGGAGGACGTGCGCGGCCCCTATAAGAGGAAGGGAGCGCGCGCGCCCTAAGCACAGTGGCCGGAAAGGAGCGTACGCCACCAGCAGAGCGGGAGGAGGAAGACGGACCCGGAGCAGAGGGGTGAGGGGAACAGCGTCCCTGCCTAGCAGAGGGCAGGGACGCCGACGCTACAGTACCCCCCCTTTAGGCCCCCCCTTTTTTAGGCCAGAGAGAAATTTAGCTAATATGAGAGGGGCATGGATGTTCTCCCGAGGCTCCCACGTTCTCTCCTCAGGACCAAACCCCTTCCAATCCACCAGAAAATAGGTCTTCCTTCTTACCCTTTTGGTGGCCAGAATGTTCTCTACCTCAAATTCGTTTTCAGCAGAAACTGGAGCAGGAAGCGTACCTGTAGGCTTGACAAAAGAGTTAAGTACCACCGGTTTGAGGAGAAATACATGGAAGGAGTTAGGAATCCGCAAATTGGCCGGGAGTTTCAATTTATAGGCCACCGGGTTGATCTGACTGATGACCTCCAGAGGACCGATGAACCGAGGTCCTAGCTTATAGGAAGGAATCTTGAGCCGGACATACTTGGACGAGAGCCAGACCTTATCCCCAGGACGGAATTGAGGAGGATCCAGACGTTTTTTGTCAGCATGTTTCTTCATGCGCTCGAATGACAGAATGAGTGCGGACCGGGTACTCTCCCATATGGTGGAAAATTCGTTAACAAGAGATTCCGCAGCTGGATTGTCCACAGAGGTGGAGACGGGAACAGGGATCCGAGGATGCTGACCGAAGACTACAAAAAACGGAGATTTGGAGGAAGACTAGCTCTCGTGATTGTTGTAAGAAAATTCGGCCCATGGCAGGAGATCCACCCAGTCAGAATGGTGGGCATTAACGAAGTGCCGGAGGTAACTGGACAGAATCTGATTGATCCGCTCCACTTGACCATTGGACTGTGGGTGGTAAGCGGAGGAGAAATCCAGGGAGACGTCTAGCAACTTACAAGTGGCTTTCCAGAAACGTGAGGTGAACTGTACCCCACGATCCGACACAATGTGACGAGGCAGGCCATGAAGACGGAAGATGTGGCGGATAAAGTCTTTAGCCAGTTCGGGTGCTGACGGAAGACCTGGCAGGGGAATAAAGTGAGCCATCTTGGAAAAACGGTCAACGACCACCCAAATGACCGTACAACCAGCAGAGACGGGGAGGTCAGTTATGAAGTCCATGGCTATATGCTGCCAGGGGGCAGCGGGTACCGGAAGCGGAAGGAGGCGGCCGGCAGGCAGGTGTCTCGGAACTTTGTTTTGCGGGCACAGGCAGAAGCAAAGTCTTTTACGTCCTTGTGCAGGGTAGGCCACCAGTAATGCCGGGTAATAAGCTGGAGGGTCTTTTTCTGACCGGCGTGGCCAGCTAGTTTAGACGAATGACCCCAGTGTAGGATCCTCTCTCGATCGGGTACCGATACGAACGTCTTACCAGGAGGGAGACGATTTAGACTCACGGGAGCCACCTGCATCACTCTGGCGGGATCGATGATATGTTTAGGTTCCTCCTCGAGATCCGACACCAGGAAGGATCGAGACAAGGCGTCCGCCTTGATGTTCTTGTCTGCCGGGCGAAAATGTAGAAGAAAATCAAAGCGAGCAAAAAACAAGGACCACCGGGCTTGGCGAGGGTTAAGTCTCTGAGCATGCTGGAGGTAAGCCAAGTTTTTGTGATCAGTGTAAATGATTACCGGATGAAGAGCCCCCTCGAGTAGGTAACGCCACTCTTCTAATGCCAGCTTGATGGCCAATAGCTCTCGGTCTCCTATGGAATAATTGCGCTCGGAAGAGGAGAAGAGTTTAGAGAAGAAGCCGCAAGTTACCATCCTCCCGGAAGAAGATTTTTGAGTAAGTACCGCTCCGGCTCCAGAGGAGGAAGCGTCAACCTCCAAGAAGAACTGCTTGTTGCCGTCCGGGCGATGCAGCACTGGAGCGGAAGAGAAGGCTTGTTTTAAGGAAAGAAAGGCCTCCTCTGCCTCGGGCGTCCACTGTTTGGGGTTAGCGTCCTTGCGGGTGAGCGCGGAGATTGGAGCAGTCCGGGAAGAGAAGTGCGGTATGAAGAGGCGGTAATAATTGGCGAAGCCCAGGAACCACTGAATGGCCTTCAATCCCTCCGGTCGGGGCCATTTCTCGATGGCAGATAGTTTCTCCGGATCCATTCGTAGTCCTGTCTGAGAAATGATGTAGCCCAAAAACGGAAGCGAAGTCTGCTCAAAGAGGCACTTCTCATATTTAGCGAAGAGGTGATTCTGCCTGAGCCTGAGCAGAACCTGACGAACGTCCCTCCGGTGAGACTGGAGATCCGGAGAGAAGACCAAGATGTCGTCCAGGTACACCACTACGCAGGAGTAGAGAAGGTCCCGGAAGATGTCATTGACCAACTCTTGAAAGACTGCCGGAGCGTTACAGAGACCAAAGGGCATCACCAAATACTCGTAGTGGCCGTCCCGGGTGTTGAATGCCGTCTTCCATTCATCTCCCGACGGATACGGACTAGGTTATATGCCCCACGAAGATCCAGTTTGGTGAAGATTCTAGCCCCCCTCAGACGATCAAATAATTCTGGAATGAGTGGAAGGGGGTACTTATTCTTCACCATGATCAGGTTAAGACCTCTGTAGTCTATACAGGGACGGAGAGAGCCGTCTTTCTTTTTTACGAAGAAGAAGCCTGCTCCCGCTGGGGAGGTAGATTTCCGGATGAATCCCTTGGCCAAATTCTCCTCGATATATTCGGACATCGACCTGGTCTCAGCGGCAAACAATGGGTAAATACGCCCACGGGGAGGCGTAGTACCGGGTAGCAGGTCGATAGGGCAATCATAAGGTCTGTGAGGGGGTAATGTCTCTGCCTCCTTTTTATTAAAGACATCAGCGAATGACCAATATGGAATCGGGAGCCCAGGTAGATTAGTTGGTGTAGGAGAAGGACGGACGGGATGAACAGGAACCAAACACGTTTTATGACAGTCTTGTCCCCAGCGAAGGATCTCTCCAGTCTGCCAGTCGAGCACGGGTGCATGCTTTTGGAGCCAAGGTAGACCTAGTAAGAACGCGTGAGAGAGTCCAGGCAGAACATGAAAAGAGATGCTCTCAGAATGCAGCATACCCACCTGCAGAGTTATGGATTCGGTGATAAGTTGGATGGGACGTGGTAAGAGACCCCCATCCACAGCAGCGACAGATACTGGTACAACCAGAGGTTTGGTAGGAATGCGGTATTTTTCTACCAGAGCCTGTGAAACAAGATTCCCGGCTGCTCCAGAGTCAAGTTGGGCTAGTTCGAAATAACGGTTCTCCCCGAGGAGAATTGAGACTGACAGCAGCAGAGATGGAGAGGATTTATCTTTGTCTAGGTCGCCCTCTCTGAGCGAACCTAGACACAGGCGTTTCCCGACCTCTCCGGGCAGGTACGGATCCGGTGCTCCTTACTGCCACAGTAGAAGCAACTCCCCTCGGCACGGCGTAAGTCCTGACGGGTTTTGACCATCTTGGTCTGGTCGACCTGCATAGGCTCAGGAGAGTGTAATTTGGGAGAAACGGAGGGAGTGACGGGTTTCTGAAACGTAGGAGCTAGACGTGGAAACCTCCTCTCACGAGTAACCTCTTTGGCCCGCTCCTGGAACCATAGGTCAGTCCGGGTGGCAAGAGTTATTAGGTCATCGAGAGTGGTAGGAATGTCCCGACCGGCGAGTTCATCTTTAATACGACCGGACAGACCCTCCCAGAAAACAGATACCAGAGCGTCGTTATCCCAGGCCAGCTCCGAGGCAAGGGTACGGAACTGTATGGCATATTGGCCCACGGTGAGACCTCCCTGACGGAGGCGTAGCAGAGATGATGCGGATGAGGTCTTCCGTCCGGGTTCGTCGAAGACCTTCCGGAAAGCCGCGAGAAAGGCAGACAAATCGGACACCAGGGGATCTCCTCTCTCCCAAAGAGGATTTAGCCAGGCCAGGGCCTCCACGGTGAGATGGGACATGATGAAGGCAATTTTGGCCCGGTCGGAGTTAAACTGGTGGGACAGGAGTTCAAAGTGCAGGGTGCACTGATTAATGAAGCCCCGAGCCTGAACGGGGTCGCCTCCGAAGCGAGGAGGTGCAGAAAGCCGGGGTCCGGGACAGGAAACCACGGAATGGGTGGAGAGCGGAGCTGCCGGATTGCGGGTCATGGCACCAGCGGTGGTTGCTGGTGTAGCGGCCAGAGTGTCCAGGCGAGAATTGACATTCCGCAGGTGACCCAGGATGGACTCCTGTTGGGACCTCTGACGGGACAGTTCATGACACAAGTCCGAGAGCGAGGGAGCTTGGGTGCCACCGGGTTCCATGGCCCGAGCAAACTGTAACGGGTCTGGAGGGCGGAACCTCTGAGCTACTATACAAGGGGGCGGTCCTTGTAAGGGAGCGGGTGGCGACCAGGGTAGACAGGCAGGCAGTCACAGCAGGTAACCGGGGCAGTCTCTGGATGGACGGGCAGGAGGTCACGGCAAGTGACCGGGGCAGTCTCTGGATGAACGGGCAGAAGGTCACGGCAAGTGACCGGGGCAGTCTCTGGATGAACGGGCAGGAGGTCACGGCAAGTGACCGGGGCAGTCTCTGGATGAACGGGCAAATACGACCTGTGATGGCTGAGCCTCCCGGTAGGCTAGCAGGCAGATAGCAGATGAGCGCTCCCAGGTGAGCGGGCGAGAGTCTCTGGAATAGCAGGTGGTCACCGAACGTGACGGCAGAGCCTCCAGGTAGGCTAGCAGGCATGCAACAGATGAGCGCTCCCAGGTGAGCGGGCGAGAGTCTCTGGAATAGCAGGTGGTCACCGAACGTGACGGCAGAGCCTCCAGGCAGGCCAGCAGGCAGGCAACAGGTGAGCGCTCCCAGGTGAGCGGGCAGGCTGGTCCATAGACAGACTGGCAGGTGATGGTGGACAGACTGTCGGACGGTGGAGCCTCCAGGTAGGCTAGCGGGCTGGTAACAGGTGAGCGCTCCCAGGTGAGCGGGCAGGAATCTGGCAGGTAACAGGCAACGGAACCTGAGGGCTGAAGCAGAGTAGTGAACAGTGCAACAACATTGCTCGGGCACCTCCATTTTGGAGGAGGTGCCTTATATATGGTGAAGTGCTCCGGCCATTGGCCGGGGACTACTTAGGAGGACGCGCGCAGCCCCTATAAGAGGAAGGGAGCGCGCGCGCCCTAAGCACAGTGGCCGGAAAGGAGCGTACGCCACCAGCAGAGCGGGAGGAGGAAGACGACCCGGAGCAGAGGGGTGAGGGGAACAGCGTCCCTGCCTAGCAGAGGGCAGGGACGCCGACGCTACAATTTTGAGAAGGAATTATCAGTCCAGAAGGAGAAAGAAGCAGATTTCTCTGAGAAGATATATTGTGAAGCTTCTTATTTTCACGCGTACTATTGATTTCTGAAAAAAATTAAGTTACTCTTTAAGTACTTTATTATGTGTCACGGATTCTAGGCGTGTCTGTCCTCATTGTTCATGGTAATATGATATCTGAGGTTCCTTTGTGAAATAGTATTAAACTCCTTGTTTCTATGGTATGATACATTCGTGGGGGATTGAAGGGACTTGTAGATTGGAGAGCCAGCATTGTGATTGGTTGTGTATTGGGTTACAATTGATCCTGTGCCAGACAATAAAGTCAGTTTGCCGCAAATGAGTTTTAAGGCGTAAAGATCTATAAAATGTTTGTAATTCTTATTCTAGCTGGAATATATCCTTAGGGGATGCTGTTCAAATGACAGTCCCTTTTTCTGATAAGGTTCAGTAACAGGTAAATGGATGAAATACTAGAAAAACTAGATTCTGCTGTCAACTTCAGACTTGGTCTGAATTCTTCTGTAGAGTCATGTGCCTGTCCTCCGTGTAGTTCTCTGTTTTTTTACTTTTTACAATTTTCTCCAAAATTTCTCCAAAATATTGACACATGAGAAGCAATGGATTGAAACTGAAAGGGAGAAGATACAGATTAGATATTAGAAAAACTTTTTGACAGTTAGGGTGATCAATGAGTGGAACAGGCTGCCACAAGAGGTGGTAAGTTCTCCTTCAATGGAAGTCTTCAAACAGAGGCTGGACAGACATCTGTCTGGGATGATTTAGGGAATACTGCATTGAGCAGGGGGTTGGACACGATGACCCTGGAGGTCCCTTCCAACTCTACCATTCCATGATTCTATGATCCATGTCTTGTATGTGAAACATTCATACCTTATATAGATATATGGCCATTACCATGGACCAGGTAGAAGCACATGTTGAGCACGAAATGTCTGTTGTCCATGTGCCTAATATTGCACATACCTCCCTGCTGTATTTTAACTTAATTGTACTTAAGTAGTAGAGTTTTTTACCTACTGGTGAGATCCACCATTCGTCTTCTAGCTGGTATTATCCCATGCACTGTTCAAACCTTTCATTGGTTTCTAAGGAATTGCTATTACTTTGACCATGTACCAACATCTTAAGCTTTTGGGGTGTTGATGATCTCTCTCAACTAACCAGGTTGTAATCACTGGAACATTTTTTTAAGTCAGAACTAATTATTATAATTACATAAATGGTTGTGATAATATTTGACGATCCTTTATCCCGGTCATTGAATTTTCTATTTCCCTAATGATCCAAGTGTAATAAATAAATATTTACCTCCTGAACTGGGCCCGCTCCTCCCCTCGTTTTCCAGCGATCTCATGACATTGTTTATAAACCCTGCAGCCTGTTAGCGGCCACTGATCGGCTGCAGCCTTCACTGTTCCATAAGATGTTGTGCTGTGTGAGAAACATCAGAACTTCACATTTCTTCATGAGGTTTATGGCTTTTTTACATGTAAGTGGTCAACAAAAAATGGATGATTATTCATCTACTTGCTGGATCCGATTTTCATCTGTTTTTTTTTCTTAGTTGTGTTGTTTTTTTTCCATCCCTGTCTTATCCTTTTTTCTCGTTTGTACTACTTCTCGTCATTTTCAAAAACAGCCAGCACAAGGACCCATGTTATTTAATAGAACTATTCACACATCATTTTTTTTACCAATTTTAATATTATGCAGAATTTGGGAGACAAAAGGTAAATTAGGCAGTATTTTTTTTAATTTTTTTAAATTTTTTACCACAGATGGGAAATCTCAATCATTACCTTGATCTGTAACTAAAGGACTAGGTGTCATGTTGGCCTGTCTCCTGTCTCTCAACTCTTTCTCAGTCTGTGAATTAGGGCCCCGTCACACATAGCGACACACCAGCGATCCCGACAACGATATGCACTTGTCAGGATCGCTGGTGTGTCGCTACATGATCGCTGGTGAGCTGCCAAACAGGCAGCGATCAGGACAGCGACACTGCGGGTAACGTCGCTTAGTTACCTGCAGTGTACGTTGGATACCAGCCCGCTGGTGCAGGGAGCTGGTAACCAAGGTACACATCGGGTTTCCAGGTCTTAACCCTTTCACAACATGCACCGTATATAAGGCGCAAATTGGATGTGGGTCTGTGGAGCGGTATCACGCAGCAAGCATGCCCCAGCTTAAGTAGTTTTTCCTATTTAATCCTTTTATGAAAATTTGGGCTTGGTCAAAATAATAAAATCAGCCGAAACTCACTATCCCTCAGGTCCAGAGGCGTGTGTTCACTGCTTTTCCAGTGATTGTGTATAGGCATCAGCGGCTATGTCACACTCACAGTGCTGCAGCCTATCGATGACCTCAGCAGCTCTGTCAATGTAAACGACTCGAGCTGATGAGCTCAGGGATCGGCAGCAGCGTTAAAGATGTGACATCGCTGCTGCACTCTATACACAATTCCCAGATCGACAGTGGAGACGCAATGCTGGACCTGGGGATGGTCATTATCGGCTGATTTTATTATTCTTAGCATGATAAATTTGCACATAAGGTTTAAAAAGTACTTGTCATGTTAAAAAAAAAAACGTTCTTAAGCTTCAGATATTGGGATAATCTGCAGGTTAGTAGTACTCTGAACCTGCCCAGCGTCCACACTGAGAGCCCCGCTGTTGGTAGGAAATTAACTTTATTCCTCCCGGCAACATTCGGCTTTCAGTCATGGGTTGGGCCAGCACGGCTTCAGTCAAACCAATCTCTGTATAGTGAGTGGCTACTGTAACCACCCCATGGCACTAATTGATAGTCGGTGAAAGAAGCTCGGTTACAGCCGCTACTCTAATGCTGAGTCGACAGTCAGTGTTGGAGCATGATTACAGCCGCCAATCACTATAGACTGAGTGGTGACTGAAAACACACCAGCCCACCTCTATGACTGAAAGCCAAAGACTGCCAGGAGGAATAAAGTTAAGTTTCTCTGGCAGCGGGGCTCTCAGTGTAGTTGATGGGCAGGTTTAGAACACTATTAACCTGTGGATTAACCCCATATCTGCAGGTTTATAACTTTTTTTTTTACAACAGATCACCTTCAAAGGCAAAAAACTCCTGTAAGCACTGAGATTACGTCACTGCTAGCAGATCTACACAAATGATTGCCAGTCATTGGTTTTTGCCTCTACCACCCCATCCCTTTCTCATACTTTCCAACTATCCCAGAAGTCTAGGATGCTCCTGGTAAAGCGGGAGACCTCAGACGTCCCAAATTCCTAGAAGAGTTGACACCAACATCGTTTGGAAAGCAGTGCGTACCAGAGAATTTTTCGGATGCCCCCAGGGATAGTCCATCTATTCGTACATTCAGGAGGCAAGAAACTGTGCAAAGTGGAGTATAGAGGAGCATGGCCTGTAAATGTTATAAAGGGTTTGGCCAAAGCTCATTTTCCCCCTCCATAATTAAAAGATAAACATGCATGACCGAAGAGTGCGTGATTCTGGAAAAGTGAGAGGATACGGCTGAACTTTTGGTAACTTTTTAGAATAGAATCCTAATACCTTATTTACCTTTATAAATATTTCAGCAGTGCTAATCTCTGACCTCGTATACATTTTATTCTGGTGCTGTGTTTCTCTTCCTGTGTCTAACCTCTCACTCTATTTCAATCGATAATTTCACACTTCGGTATTACTATGATGTGGGACTTGTCAGGCTGCTGGCTAATAAAACAGTTTCACATATCAGGGTTAGTGGACAGACGATATACCGTATATAATGAAAGGCTAGAAGCATTGATGTTCTTCATTATCGTTTTGATGTATTTGATACCAGCTTTCACAAGGAGAAAGAATGGTAAATGTCTTCATAGGAAGCCAGGTTGCTACCCGTTATAAAGGGTCAACACCATTATCTAGTTTATGTATTTTTTATATGTTTCCATCATAAACTTGTGGTAATGGCATATTTTATACCAGTGCAACTCTATAGAGGAAAGCTAAAGGTATAGTGTTTGCCTTAGAACTGACCCCATTCTGGGTGAAGTTTTTTTTTTCTTTTCATATTTTTGAGAAGTATTGTTGAATGTTGAACAGAGACTACCAACAAGCACATGATTAAGGCCCTGGGGAAATCACCATGGAAAGGAAAATAATTCTTACTTATCAGCTTATCTTACTTCATCTCCTTCTAAACTAATCAATTTAAAGAGAAACTGTCATTTTAATATTTATTTCATAAATCAATAGTATACGAGAAAATAAAAAATGTTGAAATATACCTTAACAGAGAAATTTGCTTCTTCTCCATTGGAACTGATGATTCTTAATTTTGTGGTAAAGTCTTTATTCAGTGAAGACAGGCTTTCCCATTACTGAGATTGGAGATGACAGTTGGTGTTCTTAAGATTCTATGTAGAAGGAAGAGGGGAGGACCTAGAGACAGCGCTACTTTCTCTCCTCTCCCGTCTACATAAAATCTTATCCATAACAACTGTCATTTCCTATAATGGGAAAGTCTGTCTTTATAGAGTAGTGACTACCCCAACCTCTCTGAGTTATCATCAAGCCAATGTAGAATTGACCTTATGCTTCTGTGCATTATCTGCTCCTGCACTGTACCCTCCCTGGCTGATTTTATCTTTTTCCATCTAGATCAATACAACTGCTCGAGTGATTTTACATAATTGTTAGCTGTTTTTTAGCAAACCTCGACTCTCCTGCATTCCTTTACAACATAGCTTGTAATTACTAGGCAGTGCAGGGCTGAGGCGTAACCTTAAGGTCCCGTTACACATAGCGAGATCGCTAGCATGACCGCTGAAACGTCACAGATTTTGTGACGTAGCAGCGATCTTGCTTAGTGTGACACTTAGCGACGATCAGCCCCCCTGCTGGGTGTCGCTGATCGTCGCTGAATGCCCTGGACCATTTTTTGATTGCTGGTCTCCCGCTGGCCAGCGCGCATCGCTGCGTGTGAAAGGCGGGAGACCAGTGATAAGCAAGCTGGAGCTGGTAACCAAGGTAAACATCGGGTTTGGAAACCCGATGTGTACGTTAGATACCAGCGCGCTTGTGCAGGGGAGCTGGTAACCAAGGTACACAACGGGTTACTAAGCGCCGAGCGGCGCCTGGAAACACGATGTGTACCTTGGTTACCAGCTCCCTGCACCAGCACGCTGGTATCTAAGGTACACTGCGGGTAACTAAGCGACGTGCGTCATTTGTTACCCACACAGTCGCTGTCCCGATCGCTGCCTGAGCTGCCTGTTTGGCAGCTCCGCAGCGATCATGTAGTGACACACCAGCGATCCTGACAGTTCTGTCAGGTTGGATGGTGAACGTTGGTGGACAGCCATTTTCTGGTCTCTCCAGAGATGTTCAATTGGGTTTAGGTCAGGGCTCTGGCTGGGCCAGTCAAGAATGGTCACAGAGTTGTTCTGAAGCAACTTCTTTGTCATTTTAGCTGTGTTCTTAGGGTCATTGTCTTGTTGTAAGGTGAACCTTCATCCAAGTCTTGGAGCACTCTGGAAGAGGTTTTCATCCACGATAACTCTGTACTTGGCCGCATTCATGTTTCCTTCAATTGCAGCCAGTCGTCCTGTCCCTGCAGCTGAAAAACACCCCCATAGCATGATGCTGCCACCACCATGTTTCACTGTTGGGATTGTATTGGGCAGATGATGAGCAGTGCCTGGTTTTCACCACTCATACCGCTTAGAATTATCACCAAAAAGTTTTATCTTCATCTCATCAGACCAGAGAATCTTATTTCTCATAGTCTGGGAATCCTTCATGTGTTTTTTAGCAAATTCTATGCGGGCTTTCATATGTCTTGCACTGAGGAGAGGCTTCCGTCGGGCCACTCTGCCATAAAGGCCCGTCTGGTGGAGGGCTGCAGTGATAGTTGACTTTGTGGAACTTTCTCCCATCTCCATCTGTGGAGCTCAGCCACATTGATCTTGGGGTTCTTCTTTAGCTCTCTCACCAAGGTTCTTCTCTCACGATTGCTCAGTTTGGATGGACAGCCAGGTCTAGGAAGACTTCTGGTGGTCCCAAACTTCTTCCATTTAAGGATTATGGAGGCCACTGTGCTCTTAGGAACCTTGAGTACTGCAGAAATTATTTTTTAACCTTGACCAGATGTGTGCCTTGCCACAATTCTGTCTCTGAGCTCCTTGGCCAGTTCCTTTGACCTCATGATTCTCATTTGGTCTGACATGCACTGTGAGCTGTGAGGTCTTATATAGGCAGGTGTGTGCCTTTACAAATCAAGTCCTATCAGTTTAATTAAACACAGCTGGACTCCAATGAAGCAGTAGAACCATCTCAAGGAGGATCACAAGGAAATGGACAGCATGTGACTTAAATGTGTGTCTGAGCAAAGGGTCTGAATACTTATGACCATATGATATTTCAGTTTTTCTTTTTTAATAAATTTGCAAAAATTTCTACATTTCTATTTTTTTCAGTCAACATGGGGTGCAGAGTGTACATTAATGAGAAAAAAATGAACTTGTTTGAATTTACCAAATTGCTACAATGAAACAGTGAAAAATTTAAAGGGGCCTGAATACTTTCCGTACCCACTGTAAATGGCTCCTCAATGACTTCCAGCACTGTTGCGTATCCATCTGTATTTTATATGTGAGAAAATAACTTGCGTGTGAATTCGGTGTAAGGCCTCATACCTATCGCCCGTATCTGTGGTAGTCTATGGGGCCATTCCCATGTCCATGATTCTTGGACATGTGAATGGTCCATGAAAAAAATCATACCGCGCTCTGATGACATCTGAGTGCAGTCCGATTTTCATGGATTGTCAGAAAGGAAAAGGTGGAGAAACATTTTTTTTTCCCTCGTTATGAGAAAAACTTTTGACCCTTGGGCCGCACTCTGATCACAGTCTGAGCAAAATAAGCGGTCCGCTTTTCTTGTACGTGAGAAAAGCTGACGTCTGAATGAGCCCTTATTCATGAGTCAGAGTTTTGCATCAGTATTGGTAAGCTATAATCGGGTCTGGAACCATAAATGACAGACGTTCATCTGTACTGTGCTCTGGAGCTGCTCCTGGTTTTAGCTTACAAGTAAAGAATAAATACTGACTAAAATACTGTTGTGTGAATAAGGCCCAAGAGATGATTTTCAATTGACTGCCACAGACAGCATAACATCATTTGGAGCAGAATGAAACATCACACAGGGAAATAACATCTAAAATTGTTAACTAAGTTTTACTCTAAGACTAACTTAATTCAGCTTGTTATTTCTGAGCCCAAATGGGTAACATTGCATTTCCCACTTATTACTTTGTTCTGCATTTCATCATTTTCATGAGTTTCATTTTGTTCCATATTTTGTCATCTAAATGGATGTATGTTTTGTAATTTTACTTTTCCTGCCTATGCATATTTTCAATGGAGATTGTGTTATTGTTTCAAAATGCTGCCAAATAATTTTATAGGAAAAACAAATTTTGTTGTAAAAGGGGCATGACCTATCTTGAGAAAGAGTGCACCAACATTTTCGCACATAATCCTGGCACAAAGCAAGGCAACTATTCTGTGGTGTGAACTTAGACAGTTTTAAAATTGCCAGATCTATCAGGGAACTTGAACCATTATTTATTTATTTTCCTCACTGGTACACCGCCATTACTTCCAGAGCTCTTTACAGGCATGATCTATCAGTATGTCTTTGGAGTGTGGAAGGAAACCGGAGAACTCGGAGAAAACCCACACAAACAAAGGGAGAATATACAACCTTGTTGCAAATATGGCGGGATTTAAACCCAGGACCTCAGCACTACAAGGCTACCGTACTAACCACTGAGCCACCGTGCTTCCCTATGTTAGACTATGATCATCAGTATGGAATACTGTAAAACTGTCTACTTTGAAAAGTGCACAGTGTAAGAATTTGTCAGTATTGATAAATGTACCCCAATGTCTACAGTTCCTTTTTCATCCCTACATTCTAGTTGCGTATTTCAGATTTATTGAATTTTTTTTTAATAGACTCCTAGTTTATAAGCGCGGATAAAAGTGAATTTGAGACCTGTCACCAATAGAAAAGATTCACCTTTTATATTTGAAACTCAATTTTCTTACTAAATTGTATTTTAGGTTTCAATATCTCAGGATATGAGGGATTTGTAAACAGGGTTCCAGATCCGCCAATGCTGACATAGTGCCCTGTGATCCCTAATAAAACAGTCAGCTTTACCAGAAGTATATTGACTTTCAATAAATGACATTATTAATAGAACTTCTCTTATTGCTAGAAGGGTAAACGGCTGTCTTAGACTTGCATTACATTCTGTTCTGTCCTATGAAATATGCATAGAAATATTTTGCTCCTCGATATGGGAGACGGCGGCAAAGAGTTTAATGGAAAATCCTCTGTGAAATAAAGGTAGCTAGAATGAGATTGTACAAGTTAAATATCACTTATTCTGGAAATCTGTCTCAGAAGGTTCTATCAATATGACATCCTAGGATCAAGTCCTAAATGTTTTGGTGATCTGCAGATCTGGGCATGATGCCAATAATTCATTAAATAGATCTAGAACCGTCTACATCAATTATTTTAGAATTGGGCATGGCGAGCAGTACATTAATGAGTGTCTGCAGGCAACAGTGAAGCATTGGGGAGTTGCAAGTTTGAGGCTGCATTTCAGCAATTGGAGTGATTAGTAGTGTCCTCAGTGCTGAGAAATACAATCAGATACTTATCCATCATGCATCACCATCAGAGAGGCGTCTAATTGGCTTCAAATTTATTATGCAGCACGACAAAGATCCCAAACATACGGCCAATGTCAATAAAAACTATCTTCAGCGTAAAGAAGAATGAGTCCTGTAAGGGATGATATGACCTCCACAGAGCCGTGATCTCGGCATAACCCAGTCTGTCTAAGGCCGGTGAACAAGATCCCGAAGTGGCAGCGCATTGGATGGAGCTCATGTTCGATGCGTCCAAAGCGCTGCCATCTATTGAACGCAGGTGAATCCGCATGTGATCACTGAACCGTGCGGATACAATGCATCCAATACCTTGTACGGGTGAAATGATAAATAGACATGCTGCGGTCTGGAAATACGCGCACATGTCAGTCTCCACAGGTGATCCTCTGGTGTCTATGGACGTATAGTGGGCATGGGATTTCTTGACATCCCATCCACTGACTATGCTGTAACATCTGACTGCTGCGGGTTGGACGATGCACAAGTACGCAGCGTCCAACCCGCAGCGTTAAAGGATCGTGTGCACATACCCTAAGATTACTTGAAGGATTCGCACAAGCAAAATCCACAGAAGATCTGTGGTTAGTTCTCAAAGATTTTTAGAATAACTTCCTTGCCTAGTTTCTTCAAAAACTGTGTGCTTGTGTTTCTAGAAGAATTAATGCTTTGATGCTGCTTTGAAGGTAAAGGGCGGCCATACCAAATATTGATTTGACTTAGTTTTCTTTTGTTCATTCACTTTACAATGACATAACTGATGAATATAAGCTATTAAAACTTCTATTTTTGAAAGCATTTTTACTTTGCTGCATTTTACGGTAGTATGGGGGGTTGCGGGGACGGTGGAGCGGAGTCCCAGGAGGAAGGGTCGCTGCTTCAGGAAGCTGGTGGTGGCAGGAGTGGTGTGATGCTACGGTCCCCAGGCAGGGAGGAGGGGGTGTTTGGCGGTGCAAGGCTGCAGCAGGCTCTTGGCTTTCAGAAAATGTCGATGGAGTCCCCGCATTTCCCATCATTTTCACTGCATTGAACTTTGGGGAAATGGCTGCCAGAGGCAGCGTATGCAGAGTTTGAGATCTCGGGAGCCGTATGTATGTATATATGTGTGTAGGAACATGGTCTGGTCATACCACAGCTACTGGCCAGGGAAGAAGAAATAGAGTATACAGACAAGACAGCACGATATCGCAAATAATTCTTTCTTTGAAGTTAAACATTGTTTAAAAACAGGCAGTGAAATGCTTTATCTCACAGAATCATTTGCGACTCCATACTCTCCTCTCTGTATACTCTCTTTCTTCTTCCCCTGGCACGGAGCTGGGGTATGATCATGTTCCTGCACGGTCAGACACAGCCATTGCACAGTACACAGCAGGGGCACATTTATAAGATTATCTCAGCATCGGTATATTATTTTTAAACACATTTAATTGTGGAACTTATTATTATTCCAAGATCTATTGATTAAAATCAACTTTTGTTCGTGGGAAAACCTCTTTAAGTAGTAGCATGCAATGGTGATTTTCTCATATCAAACAATTTATTGAAACAAAAGCCAACAACAGTGTTGGGTATAACTCAACAAAAAATGTCAGTGTCTCAATAACTTGTCATGGGGCATCAATTACAGCTTGACAACAAGGTCTGATGCTGTTTACAAGTGCAGTTATTGTGTGCTGAGGCATGGAGTCCCACTCTTCTTGAAGGGCGGCCCTCAGGTCATTGAGGTTCTGAGCTACAGAGTTAAGGAGCCTCTACACGGCGACTCAGCTGATCCCATAGGTTTTCGATGAAATTCAGGTCAATCCATTTGAAGCCAATCAAAGTGTAGGCCAATCCATTTGAGATACCACAGTCTCCAGCAGGAATTCCCTAATGATGCGACCTCAATGAGCTGGAGCATTGTTGTCCATGAAGTTGAAATTAGATCTATGCTGTTCATGAAGAGGCACAATGACTGGATTAATGATGTCATTCAAGTAATAGGGGCTTGTCACTGTACCATTCACAAAGTGTGGGGCAGTTCTGTATTTACTAGACACACCTGCCCACACTGTAACACAACCACCACCAAAGGCTCATCTGGTGAGAACAGTGGATGATGCATAGTGCTCTCCTTGACGTCTCCAACATCATTGGCGGCCATCGTTTCTTTTCAGTTTGAATCTACTTTCATCAGTGAACAGCACTGAGGCCCACTGGTTCCACATCTAGTATAGATACTCCCTTGCCCATGCAAGGCAATGGTGGGTGGTCAAGTACCCTTGCAGGTTGTCTAGCGCGCAGACCACACTGATGTAAACGATTCTGAATAGTCTGATGAAACACTTGGATGCCTTTTTTCTCCCTTTAATGTGCCTGTAGTTGTGTGGTATTCATCATCCGGTTCTGAAAGGCGTTGTTCACAATGAAGCTTTCAGCTGCAGAGGGAAGGAAGAGAGCCACAGTATTCATTACTGATGGGTAGGCGGAGCCCAGATAGAATTGACACCTCAGATTAAAAAGAGTGTTGACCGGCCCCTCCAGCTCGGGCTCCTCCTACTCAGCTTTCTTCAGTCTAAAATTTGAGGTCCCAGAGGATGGTCGCTGCTGGAAGCAGCTCCTCAGAAGACTTTATTATTTTACTCGGACAAGAGACTTGGATCACCAGAAGTGGTCTAGAGGTCTCAGGGGTCTCAGCGCTGCTGGACCCCAACCTCTCCCTTGGCGATCTGTATTAACCTGATGGTGGTCCCTGCAGAACCTGCCGGCCCTGGGGGATAAGGATGGCTTCCCTGGCGGGGACGCAAACCACGCATCTGGGGTCACTGCGTTCCCCGCCCGGGGGGGAAGCATGGGCATAGCGCCAGAAACCCCTAGGGGTCCCTGTGGCGCTTCGGCTGGTGAGTACTCCACATTTTTATTAAAGTGTGTGGGAGTGATTTAGCGACTGCTGCGGCAGCCGCTGTACATATACATGCCGGTGATTAATGTCCGCAGGTTGATGCCTGCAGGACAGGGGAAGGGAGAGGAGTGCGCGCTTTTTTTTTTTTGAATTTCGCGCCGCTCTGAGCGCGCGCGCTTTACTGCAGCCTCCATTTCCGGCTCCTCTACATGGAGCACACGGAGGCAGAGCGCGGCGGCCATTGCTGATCATGCAGGCTGAAAGCTCCCCGGATCGTTCCCCTCCCCTCCCGGCAAGAACCGTGACCAGCTGGGTGAGTCGCTTCTAGCCCGCGGGCAGAAGCTTAACCCCTTTCACCTCCACAGCGCGGGCGCCGTCTGGGGCACTACTGAGTGACAGATTGAGCTGTCCTGCGGCTGTTATCGCATAAGGGGCTCGCACACTCTTTCAATATTAATAAAGAGGTTGTGGGGAGTCTGCGACATTAATACTGCCACTATACGTTCCCGCTAACGATCCTGATAACGACGCATACTAATGCGATCGTTTGTGGATTATTTTTAATGTCGCTAGTAACTGCCAATCTGGGCGATCTCATTAGCATCGCATAAGCGATTAGCGATCTCCTTGACAACTTTGGCGGTCATTGCGTTATACAAAACAGCGCAATTTTTTAGCGATCTTGTGGAACGTTTTCTGTATAGTGTGGCATAGCTGTCCTGCAGCTACGACCTTATAAGAGGCGCTTGAGATTCGCACACCCTTTTCATTATCAAGGTTGTGGGGAGTCTGCTACTTTAACCCCTTCTTAGGTGGTTAACTCTTAATGGGGGACGGCTGGGGTAGCTCTCTCTTTTAGAGCTTTAACCCTTCAGCGTTTGTTTTTTCTTTAAGAAACACTGTTCTGGTTACTGACAGGTTTAAACTGCCATATACTGTGCAAGGGCATGTCAGAGACCGTCTCCCAGATTCGCTACGGATCAGCCTCGCGTATCTGACACGCAGACCTCGACTCATGCGCGGCGGTCGGAGGTTCCAGTGGTGTCAAAATGGAGGCCTTCACTAGTTTCTATTGATGGCCTGTCTGACCTTTTAGGTTATGGAGTGTCAGCTAGATCCTCTCAAGGAAGCGACACAAATCGGTGCCTTCCTTCTCGCTTAGCGAAGAAGTCCGATTCGGACAAGGAGGATCGGCAGGGACACTCTGCCTCTCTCATGGGCCGTACTAAAATTTCTATTGGAGATGAGGGCGTTACAGTTACCGGAGGAGGTAACTAGACGTCCTGGTAAGTCGGCCCGGATATTTCAGGAGTCGCATGGGTCGCGACGGCTTTACAAACTGTATCCGTTTTTTCTACGGAGTTGTTTGTTGATTGGACTCCTTCTTCTGAAGTGAATGTCCCTTTATCCCAGCTTAGCAAATCTTCCTGGTAAAGGGAAGGCGAGTCTGCAGGACACGCTGGACACATAGATTCGGTATTAAGGATCTAGGTGTACTTGTTAAGTTCCCCTGAGCCGGTTGGACCGTCTAAGGACGGCGTGGCAAGATGGATCCCCTCTATCGAGGTAGATGGGCTTTTCAAGTTGAAGGATAATGCGTCACTGCTATCCAGGGCGCAATCCTCGGCAGTCACAGTCAGTAGAGCACTGTGACTTGGACGGTGGAACGCGGTTTTCCAAGCAGGGTTTGCTATCTTTAGCTTACAAAGTGGTCAGCTATTTGAATCTGACCTCACGGAGCTGATTGCCAAGGCAAAGGCAAAAGAAACAGCTTTACCGCAGCGCAGAGCTGTGATTTCTGCGTCTGGCAGGACTAGTGCCGATAGTTATCGGCGGTCCTTTCGGTTCAAGGGATGATCCGGCCAACCCTCTGGGGGTTTGGGTCGTCTCTTTTTTTTTTTTTAAAAAAAGAAAAAAAAAAAGGGGAATTCTCAGAAATTCCGCATACCCTGGAAACAGAACTTCTGTTAAGACAGAAGCTGGCAAAAAATCCGCTAAGGCGGGCTGACATCTGAATCTCACTCGAGCGCTCTCGAGTGGGGGGTCGTTTACTCCAATTCGAACCGACTTGGGTTTCCTGTGTGTCGGACGCCTGGGTGACACAGGTTGTGTTGGCAGGCTACTTCATAGAGTTTCTTTCTCGACCCCCGGACAGTTTTTTTGCCAATCTCGCATTCCGTCAGAGCCGAACTATTTACCTCTCTACTGCGAGAGGTCGATTCCCTTCTGCAGAAGGGTGTGGTGATACCGGTTCCGCAGAGGACCGGGGAAGAGGATTTTTTATTCAACCTCTTGGTAGTCCCCAAAAAAGGAGGACAAATTTCGCCCTATTCTGGAAAGATTGAATCGGCTTGTCCACACCCGAAAATTCCGCATGGAGTCGCTTCGCTCCGTTATGGCAGCCCTGTCGCAGAACGACTTTTTAGTCAATCGACATTCGTGACGCTTATTTGCATGTTCCCGTCGGAAGAGCTCACCAGCGCTTCCTTCGTTTTTGCCATAGATCAACCATTACCAGGTTGTGGCTCGGCCATTCGGCTTGGTCTTAACGCCCAGAATTTTTACAACGATTCTGGCGCCTAAATCTCATGGCAATTCTTCGAAGACGGGGACTTACGATTCGTCCCTACCTGGACGACCTTTTGATTGTGGCGTCCTCAAAGGAGGAGGCAGTGACGGCTCGCAATCTATCCCTTCAGTTCCTGGAGGATTTCGGGTGACTGGCCAATTGGGGGAAGTCGTCTCTGGAATCATCGCAGTCAATTCTGTTTTTGGGGATGCATTTCGACACGGTACGGGCGGTGGTGTCCCTACCTCCAGACAAGCAGGCATGTCTTTTCCGACATGTACAGATTATGAAGTCTGCGACAGCAATGTCCCTTCGGAAGGTATGCGCCTTCTGGGTTTGACCATGGAGGCACTTCCGTTTGCCCAATTTCATTCCAGAGCTCTCCAAAAGCTCATTCTGAGTCGTTGGGATCGATCGCAAGTTTCACTGGATTGCAGCGTCACCATCTCTCACAGGGTGCGAGAATCCCTAGGATGGTGGTTACGTCCAGGAGCGTTATCCCTGGGAAAGTCTTTCCTCCCTCCGAAGTG
Source organism: Oophaga sylvatica (assembly GCA_033576555.1). Classification (NCBI taxonomy): domain Eukaryota; kingdom Metazoa; phylum Chordata; class Amphibia; order Anura; family Dendrobatidae; genus Oophaga; species Oophaga sylvatica. The sequence goes on along the minus strand of JARQOD010000010.1, from coordinate 80,542,691 downwards.
GTCGGTCATAACCGCCAATGCCAGCCTGACGGGCTGGGGGGGGTGTCTGGAACGATCTTTGGATCCAGGGAGTATGGTCATCGGAAGAGTCGGTTCTACCGATCAACATCCTGGAATTGAGGGCAATTTTTCTTTGCCTCCAACACTGGACGGTCTCTTTGAGCGGTCTGTCAGTCCGAGTGCAGACAGACATCGCGACGGCGGTCGCGTATATCAACCACCAAGGCGGGACGAGGAGTTCCAGGCTCTTGATGGAGGTGTCTCGGATCCTGATATGGGCCGAGACCAGGGTTCCAGCCATCTCTGCGATTCACATTCCAGGAGTCCAGAATACCACGGCGGACTTCCTCAGTCGCGAGAAGATGGATCCCGGAGAATGGAGTCTTCATCCGAAGATTTTTGCACTGCTGTGCTCCCGTTGGGGAACTCACCAAGTGGACTTGATGGCGTCCAGGTTCAATACCAAACTACCGACCTTCATGTCCAGGTACAAGGACCCGAAGGCTGTGGCGGTAGACGCTCTGGTGGATCCGTGGGACCATTTCGAGCTAGTCTATGTGTTTCTGCCGTTATCCTTACTCCCTCTGGTGCTGAGTCGGATCAGACTGGAGAGAATTCCGGCTATTTTGATAGCCCCAGATTGGCCAAGGAGGATGTGGTTCTCGACACTGGTGTCGCTTTTGGCGGTGCCGCCATTCCCACTTCCTCTTCGCCCGGACCTGTTAACCCAGGGACCCGGTCGTCATCCGGACTTGAAGTCTCTGCGTTTGACGGCGTGGCTCTTGAGACCGAAATATTGACCCTTAGAGGTTTTTCAGCAAAGTCATTGCCACTCTGCGAGCTGCCAGTAGTTCGGCTACTACTAGGATTTATCACAAGACTTGGGAAGTCTTCTTTTCGTGGTGTTCGGGTTATTCAAGGAACCCGAGGGTTTTTTCCATTCCCAATTTGTCTACAGTATGGGCTGGACAAAGGTTTGGCAGTGAGCACCCTGAAAGGTCAGGTTTCTACTCTACCTTACTGTTTTGGAGGGCTATCGCCTCCCGTAGAGACGTGCGTTCCTTTTTTCGCGGAGTAACCCGTCAGTTTCCGCCGCGGAAGGCGCCTGTGTCTCCATGGCGGCTCAACCTTGTCTTGGAGGCTCTTCAACATGTGCCTTTTGAGGCTATGATTTCTGCTAGCCTTTCTCTACTTTCTTGGAAGGTTGTCTTCTTAGTGGCGGTAACCTCTTTCAGAAGAGTTTCTGAGTTGGCGGCTCTTTCCTGCTCGCCTCCTTTCCTGGAGTTTTACTCTGATCGAGTAGTGCTTCGCACACGGGACGACTTTCTACCTGAGGTGGTGTCGCATTTTCATGTTAACCAGGATATTGTGTTGCCCTCGCTTTGCCCGGGCCCGAGGAAGGCAAAGGAACAGGCCTTGCACACATTGGATTTGGTGCGGGCCTTGAAGTTCTATTTGCCTATTACTCAAGTTTTTCGGAAGTCAGATTCTCTGTTTGTAATTCCTGCAGGTCGCAGGCGTGGTCAACGAGCTTCCAAGGACTTTATAGCTCGTTGGATTCGGTCGGTCATTTTGGAAGCTTACCGACTTAAAGGCGAACCTTGCCAGATTAAGGTTCGAGCTCACTCCACGAGGGCTGTGGCTTCATCGTGGGCCTTTTATCAAGGGACTTCGGCAGCTCAGCTCTGCCGAGCGGCGACCTGGCGTTTCTGTCCACACATTTACAAAGTTTTATAAGGTGGACGTTAGTGCTTCCGCTAATGCGGCCTTAGGACGTAGGGTCCTGCAGGCAGCGGTAGTTTAAAGTTCTAGTTAACTTGTATTTGGCGCCTGTTGCGCTTTTGTCTAGGTTGTTGGGTTTCTGCCTTTTGTTGGTTTTTTCCCACCCTTATTTTTGAACTGCTTTGGGACGTCCCATCAGTAATGAATACTGTGGCTCTCTTCCTTCCCTCTGCAGCTGAAAGACGGATTTTGGTAAGAACTTACCTGTAAAATCCTTTTCAGCGAAGGAAGGAAGAGAGACACAGCTCCCTCCCATGGCAGAAGTGTGTTGTTGTATTTACAGATGCGGCGTGACCCTTCTCTGATAGCGTTTATCTGGGCTGAGGTCGACGCGCTACGGCTCTGTTCCAGCATTACCAGCTCATCGCAGTGGTCAGGTCCAGTGAGTAGTACCTGGATCTGTGTGATGTTTTGCCAAATGCATGCATAACCTGTACTATTGTGTTTTTCTCTGAAGTCCTTCAGAAGGGGTTATGTTGCTCCGCTGGTGATCTTGCTCTTCTTTAAGCTTGGGTACGACTGAAGAAAGCTGAGTAGGAGGAGCCCGTGCTGGAGGGGCCGGTCAACACTCTTTTTAATCTGAGGTGTCAATCCTATCTGGGCTCCGCCTACCCATCAGTAATGAATACTGTGTCTCTCTTCCTTCCTTCGCTGAAAAGGATTTTACAGGTAAATTCTTACCAAAATCCGTCTTTCATCATTATGGGATGTGTCCAAAGGACGTCCACTTCTATGACTCTTCCAGTCTATCTGTTGCAACCTGCAGAAAACACTCTGTGACACTCTAAGCTCAGTGGCCACTTCTGTCTGAGAACATCCTGCTTGAAGCCTCGCAATATTACGTGTCGTCTTTGGTCTCATCATGTCAAAATGTGAACAGCATGATGAGGAGGACTGTTTAAATACCAATTCTAATTGACCCCCGAAAATTTGTTGGACTATTCATGGATCAAACACCTGTTGTGAATTTTGCCATTAAAGGGAACCTGTCAGCAGGATTGTGCACAATAACCTACAGACAGTATCAGGTTGACGCCGTTATACTGATTACAGCGATACCTAGTGATGAAATCTGTCTTGTGGTTGTTGTTTAATCTTTATTTTCATTTTTGAGTTAATGATATGCTCGTGCTCTGGGTTGGCCTGTGGTGGAGGGTCTTCATGTGGTGCTCTGATTAAGTATTCACCAGTATGGCTTCTAACAGGTCACTGATCCCTCACTGACCGGCCGTCTAGTTTACATAATGAATATATATATATATTTAAAAAAAAATCACCCTTCTTGTGACAGATAAGATACAGCTGTCAATTACCGAACTCAACTCCCTCAATACACGTGGGAGAATACATCTGGCTTTCTCAATATTCAATTTTGCTCATACATCCATGTTCCTTGTGTTGAGTTAATTATATTGAATGATATCTGGTGCCGGCAGTTCATTGGTGAACACAGATGACAAGTGCATACAGGGCCGGCGTCAGCACCCGGGCAAGTGCCAGGGCCCTGAGCAAGCGGGGGGGCCCACTCACAGTCGGGGACACCGGCATGCTATGAGGGCCCGGTGCCTGTGCCAGTACCGAGGGCCGGTGCCTCGAGCAGAGCAGCTGCCAGCGAGGAGAGGTGAGAAGTTCATTTTTTATTTTTTTTTATGTTTGGCACAATATATGGAGACCATCATATGGGGCCCATCATACACTGGAGTATCATGTATGGGACCCATCATACACTGGAGTATCATATATGGGACCCATCATACATTGGAGCATCATATATGGGGCCATCATACACTGGAGCATCATATATGGGGCCCATCATACATTGGAGCATCATATATGGGGCCCATCATACACTGGAGCATCATATATGGAGTATTACATGGGGCCCATCACACACTGGAGCATTATATATGGGGCCCATTATATATGGAGCATTATACCTGTAGAATGTGAGCCCTCGCGGGCAGGGTCCTCTCTCCTTCTGTACTTGCGTGTCCCTTGTCTAGCACATGTTTATTGTACCTGTCTATATTCTTCCCTTTTCATATGTAAAGCGCCATGGAATAAATGGCGCTATATAAATGTATAATAATAATGATAATTATATGGGGCTCATTATTCTGTATGGAGCTCTATGTGGTGCCCATAATTGTGTATGAAGCAATATATGGAGCTCATTATACTGTATGGTGCAATATATGGGGCTCATTATTCTGCATGGAGCACTATGGGGTGCCCATAATACTGTATGGAGCAATATATGGAGCTCATTATTCTGTATGGAGCACTATGGGGTGCCCATAATACTGTATGAAGCAATATATGGAGCTCATTATTCTGTATGGAGCACTATGTGGTGCCCATAATACTGTATGGATGACTATAGTGTTTGTCTTTTGAGCTATTGTAGAATTTCCAATAGATATCACTCACTCATGTAATGTATGAAGTAAGTGAAATCTTTGGCATAGTACTATACCTATATTTCTCTGCCGTATCTGTGCATCATGAATTGTGGTATGTGTTAAAGGGGCCCACTGAGACTCTGTCGCCCGGGGCCCAAGAAAACCTGGATACGACCCTGAGTGCATATGTAATATTTCTTTCTTCCCTTTGTCCTCTAAAATTATATTACTATTGTCAGCTTTTAATTGACTGATGGCATATGTGTTTTTTCTTTTTGGCATTAATATATTTATAAGATTTCTTCAGATTTTCTTGTAAGCAATTCGTTTTTCGGTAGCTTTGTCATTTTTACGTGTCCTATTGAGATTGTTATACGTCTGGCATACTATTTCTAACTCCCCAACAGATTTTGGTGTTCACCAGAATCAAGTGTTCTTATAGTCTGTGCAGGGGACTTGTAAGATTGATGTCTCCATGCAAGCCTCCATGAAGCAGTGTTTGTTCCTCCACAATACACAGTATCCAGGAGCAGGAGAATAATCCTCCGGCAATGCTTTTGTAGGATAAATAGATATATCCAACCATAATGTAAAACAGTAAGGATTGATTTATTAGTTCCAATGTATTTTACTCGCATAGATAGATAAAACAGCGCTTTAAGATAATTTAATAATCCATAAAACAGCACGCCTCATGTATCTAGCCCATAGTTCTTAAATTGAATTTCAGAGAAATACACACCCCTCCTTTTTTATCTTTTCCTATCCTTTCTGAACAGTGTGTAACCCTCAAACATTCATCACCCACTCATGGTTCTCTTCAGCCAGGTTTCTTTAATTCCCACCAAGTCATAATCTGGGGCTGATATTGCACTCTACAATTTGTGCATTTTGTTTACATGACTTTTTTAATTCTCCAGGAGACATTTGGTACTATTTGCACATTTTATCTTTCCTAGGTCTAGGTTTATTCCTAGTCACCTCCCTACTTTCCTCACTAGTGCCAGCTCTCTCATTAAATCTTTATTAACTTCTACTGAATCCCACTCTACTATCCTCTTTTTGGAAAACCACCTTCCCTACTTCCAGATCCTAGTTTAAAAGCTTCTCCATCCGCCTGACCATGTTTTCCCCAGCACCTGTTGAAGTGCAGCCCGTCCCTACTGTCTCGCCTGTAGCCAACAGAGAAGTTGGCCCAGTTCTGTATGAACTTAAAACATTCCCACCTACACCAATTTCTGAGCCACTTATTTACCTCCCTAAACTCTCGCTCTCGCGCTGGCTTTCTAGTGATGTTCATGTCATTCATAGTCTCGGCAGCAGATGACTGCGTCTGTCCGCCTAATTATAGAATTTCCTACTGTTAACATCTATCTTGTTTTCACAGCACTCCTGTCAAGGCACTGTTGCAGGATATTCCGGGGCTAGGGGCTCCTTGCCTATCCCTAAAGCTAGGGGCATCCTAGCTATCCCTGCTCCCCGGATTACTTATTATGGTTTAGACGCCGGGGGCCTCGTGCCTTATTGAGCTCCCAAATCATCCTTTTTCTTCCCCTCCCCCACCCAGGGAAGTAGGGAGTTGTAGTGTATAAGAATACACAAACCAGACTAACAAGGGAAGACGTACAGGAATAAATGAAAATGCCAATCATACAAATATGCACTCACAAACAGGGTGGAACACCAGGAAGTAAAGGAAGGAAAAAACAAATGGAGAGGATGAGGATATGCACACAGACAAATCGCTAAGCAGCAGACTTCAGAACAACACTCCAAACGCCTCCTCAAACAACCAACACCTCCAACTCCAGAACCAGGCAGATTGAAACTAACACTGGCATAGCAGAGGGGAGTGGCCAACACTGAACAGCTGACACATTCAAAGCTGGAAAGATGCAGGAGCTCTCAACTGAACAGATTAACCACTACACCGCTAACAGAAACCTGCACTGTTTAATATGATGGTGAAGTGCTTCTAAATCTTGCAGGAGTACATGAAATCAGATACCACGGTCTTCTAGCACCATTCTTTCACAGCAAATCCATGACAACTCCCATTTCCTTTCTTCCTGCAGCACTAATTTTCCTAGTTGCTAGGAGCAACATCCTCCTGTAGTGATCCTAGTCCTTGGACTTGCATCTATAATCAGGGCTGGCGTCAGCACCCGGGCAAGTGCTGGGGACCTGAGCAGGTGGGGGGGCCCACCAGGGCCGGCGTCAGCACTCGGCATACCCGGGCAAGTGCCGGGGCCCTGAGTAGGTGGGGGGGCCAGTGCCGCCCCGCTTGCTCAGGGCCCCGGCAGCAGCCGGCGCAATACTTACCTCTCCCCGTGCCTCCGCTGCCGCAGCTCCGGGCTCCAGGGGACGCCGGCGCTTCCTCTCTCACAGCAGCGCCGCTGAATGACGCCGGACAGGTGAGGTGTGTGTGTGTGCCTGCGTGTGTGTATGTGAGAGAGTGCTGCCTGCGGTGCTGTATGTGTGATAGTGGTGGGGGGAGGCAGTGATGGTGGTGAGGAGGCAATGATGATGGGGAGGCGATGATGATGATGATGATGATGGGGAGGCAATGATAATGGGAAGGCAATGATGATGATGATATTAATGGGGAGGCAATGATAATGATGATGATGGGGAGGCAATGATAATTAGGAGGCAATGATGATGATAGGGAGGCGATGATAATGATGGGCAGGCAATGATGATGATGGGGAGGAAATGATGATGATAATGGGCAGGCAATGATGATGATAATGGGCAGGCAATGATGATGATAATGGGGAGTCTTTCCACAGCGCCCTTTCCTGAGCCGTAACAGTGCAGAACGCAGCACAGTGTAGAGGAGAGCTCCATATTTTTTATGGAGCATTATATTGGGTCCAGTATTCTGTATGGAGCATTATATTGGGTCCAGTATTCTGCATTATATGGGGATGGGGGGGTGACATCCTGCATGGGGTATTATATGGGTGATGAGGGGGAGACTATGTGGTGCCCATAATATTGTATGGAGGACTGTACTGTCCAGTCTACTGTGCGCTGTGAGGATTTGGCGGTTTTTGAGCTATTGTACAATTTACAATAGGTATCAGTCATGTAATGGAAGAAGAGAAGTGTTTGGCATTGTACTATACCCATATTTCTCTGCAGTATCTGTGCATCATGAATCGTGGTCTGTGTTAAGGGGGCCCACTGAGACTCTTTCGCCCGGGGCCCATAAAAACCTGGAGCCGGCCCTGGGGCCCACTCAGTCGGGGACACCGGCATGCTATGGGGACCCGGTGCCTGTGCCAGTACTGGGGGCCGGTGCCTCGAGCTGACCAGCTGCCAGCGAGGAGTGGCGAGTAGTTCATTTTTAATTTTTTTTATGTTTGACGCAATATATGGAGACCATCATATGGGGCCCATCATACACTGGAGTATCGTATATGGGACCCATCATACACTGGAGTATCTTATATGGGACCCATCATACATTGGAGCATCATATATGGGGCCCATCATACACTGGAGCATCATATATGGAGCATTACATGGGGCCCATCATACACTGGAGCATCATATATGGGGCCCATTATATATGGAGCATTATATGGGGCTCATTATTCTGTATGGAGCTCTTTGTGGTGCACATAATTGTGTATGAAGCAATATATAGAGCTCATTATACTGTATGGAGCAATATATGGGGCTCATTATTCTGCATGGAGCACTATGTGGTGCCATAATACTGTATGGATGACTATACTGTTTGTCTTTTGAGCTATTGTAGAATTTCCAATAGATATCACTCATGTAATGTATGAAGTAAGTTAAATATTTGGCATTGTACTATACCTATATTTCGCTGCCGTATCTGTGCATCATGAATTGTGGTATGTGTTACAGGGGCCCACTGAGACTCTTTCGCCCGGGGCCCACAAAAACCTGGAGCCGACCCTGTCCATAATATCAGCCATACAGGCATATTTACTAAGGTGTGCCGGCTCAGGTCTAGACTCCCTCCACATCACTGGCCCAGGCCAGAGCATGCTCAGTGAGCTCTAAACACCGCTCCTGGTTTGCTATGTTCCTGAGTGTTACAAGCTGCATATTTAGATCCATTACACGAGCTACCACTTTTACAACACGCTGACATCCTGTACAGATACATTGACAATCTAACAGCTGTTCAAGGCATGCATACAACCCACAAGATGCACGTTTGGCATATCTATATATAATTTAACAGTACTGTTTTATATATATATATATATATATATATATATATATATATATATATATATAATATATCTAGTGATGAACCCGTTCTACGCCCGAGTGGCAAGCATTTTTATTGATATATGGTCTCCCATCCTGGTATGTGCTGCTCCCTCCTATCCTGGTATGCATGGTCCCCTCACCCCACCCAATCCTGGTATGCATGGCACCCAATACCATATCCTGGTATGCATGGTCCCCTCACCCCCCTATCCTGATATGCATGGTCCCCTCACCCCCCAATCCTGATATGCATGGTCCACTCACCCCCCTATCCTGATATGCATGGTCCCCTCACCCCCAATCCTGATATGCATGGTCCCCTCACCCCCCAATCCTGATATGCATGGTCACCTCACCCCCCAATCTTGATATGCATGCCCCCCTCAGTCCCCTATCCTGATATGCATGGTCCCCTCACCCCCCAATCCTGATATGCATGGTCACCTCACCCCCCAATCCTGATATGCATGGTCACCTCACCCCCCAATCCTGATCTGCATGGCCCTCTCACCCCCAATCCTGATATGCATGGTCCCCTCACCCCCCTATCCTGATATGCATGGTCCTCTCAGTCCCCTATCCTGATATGCATGGCCCCCGCAGTCCCCTATCCTGATATGCATGCTACCTCTCACCCCCGTATCCTAATATGCATGGCCCCCTCAGTCCCCTATCCTGATATGCATGGCTCCCTCAGTCCCCTATCCTGATATGCATGGCCCCCGCAGTCCCCTAACCTGATATGCATGGCCCCCTCAGTCCCCTATCCTGATATGCATGGCCCCCGCAGTCCCCTATCCTGATATGCATGGCCCCCGCAGCCCCCTATCCTGATATGCATGGTCCCGTTCACCCCTATGAAACTGCACACATACAAAAAAAAAAAAAAACATTTATACTCACCTTTCTTCCCAGTGCTCCAGCGTTGTCCCGTTCTGCCAGAGGCTGGGGGAGGAGAGCGGCGCCGTAGTACACGCATTCCAGCGCCATTTTCTTGAAGACACTGCAGTGTGTGTTCCACAAAATGGCGCCGGAAAGCGCAGACTGGGCATGCGCCGATGACGGCAAAACCGGCGCCTGCGCAGTCCTTGCTTTCCGGCGCCATTTTCTAGTGTATAGATTACATAGTCTGAATCACATGTTAGAAAATGGTTAATTTTATATATTTTATCTGTATCGTGATGCACAAACTAATTCAAACAGGGATAACATCCCTTTCTAACGGAACCCGTTAAGGTTGCTTGGACCGTTTTTTTAAAGGTCTGATATCAGATCGAACTAGATGATCCCTGATATTCTTACCTCTTTTATAAGAAAAGAGGGGGGGAGTTTGTAACTTTTAATTTGTGGGAGACATTTCGTCAAAATTCCCCAGTGCTTTTTAATAATCCTTGAAATATAGCCACTCTCTTTCGTAAATCTGGAGACAAACGGGACTCTAGTTAATTCCTTTTTGGGACGTCGCATCCTCAACAGATCTATTCTACTTTTTTGGATTACACTTTCCCTAGTTGATTCCAGTAGATTCCCCTCTCTAGAAATTTCTCTACCATAGAGTCCAAAATCACATCTACATCTTCTGTCTCATTCACTATGCGCCTAATTACTCTCACTCTCACATCTTACAGTAATGACTATTGAATCTATGGAGTGCTGCCTGTTTTTTGGAATAAATATATATATATATATATATATATATATATATATATATATATACTGTATTAATCTATTTCTGCTGTTCTTATTCTTTGGTAGTTTTTTACTTTTAGTGTCTTAACCTTTGACCTTAGCTGCTTCATTGCAATTAAAAGGGTATTTTAGTTAGACAAAATGAAAAATAAGCAAGTTTGCAGTTGAATTAGTTTTTCATTTGTTGTCATTCTCCTGCTATGAGAGTTTTTATCTTGCATTATGTACATCTGGTTTCCATAGATCTTGGCCACTAATGACTGCATAAGGCCTCTTTCACACATCCGTTTTTTTGTATCAGGCATGATCCGGCGTGTTGCTAAAAAAACGGATCCGGTACCGGATGCGTTTTTTTACCATTGACTTTCATTAGCGCCGGATCGTGCCTGATGTCATTGCGTTGTATCCGTTTTTGTCCGGATCCGGCGGAAATGTACATTCCGGCGGCCGGACAAAACGGTGCATGTAACGTTTTTTTTTGTTTACCGGAGCCGCCTGATAGTGCCTGAAGCGGTGCATCAGGCGGCCGGAAACAATAGAAGTCAATGGAACCGGATCAGATTTTTGTGCAATCCGTCAAAAGTCTGATCCGGATTCTGGAAATCTACTACTACTACTACACTACTACTACTACTACTACTACTTTTCCAGTGTCTCCGGGCATCCAAAACCCTCTTTTTCTGGGTTCAAAAGTTCAGGTCGAATCAAGCAAAAAAACGGATCCGTTGCATCAGTTTTTTTTTTATTTCAGTGCCGGATCCGTCCCTTCAGGTGTTCGACGGATCATGCCTGATACAAAAAAACGGATGTGTGAAAGAGGCCTAAACTGGAAGGAGAGTGCACATTAGTTACATTCTGGTACTTGGGTTAACTCTTAAAATCCTAACCACCTGTCTCTGGTCCATTGATTTCTATACATCAGTTCACCTCCCTCACTATCACGCACGTATCCATACTGTTATAAATCTTTCAAATCATCAGCCGGCAGCATTAACTTCTAGATCAAGTCTCCTAATCACAACTGTCTGGACCTGTGCGCTTGTTCAAATGCCCTGTTATCTGTTATATGTAAATACAGTGATAACAGTGTTGACTCTGAACAAACCGCTGATGGGTTAATGTGTCACAGTAGAACTTGTGATGAGCTATAATACTGCAGCTCTGATGCTCAACAGAACTGTCACTCAAGGAAAGAACCTGCCCTGCCTCAAACCAGCAAATAAGGAGACAGCATTGCTCTTAGCTGCTCAAGAGACAACTTGAGAATACCCCTATTATTGCAGTCATCTTTCCACTTAGGAAGCTTTTCTTAGAGTCTCTGAAACTCCTAGTGCAATACAAGTTCACTTCAACACCATCACATTTTTTTTTATTTCAAAATTACGAGAAACAAGTTAAAAAAAAACCCTGAAGAAATTATAATGTTTCACTGTTCAAAATATTTTAGCAGTGCACAATGTGAATCTTTCACAATAACTATGACTAGTGACTTTGTGCAGAAGCGTTCATTTCAGGCATCACTTGAAAGCACATTATGAAATATGTTGATAAATGGTGATGCATATTTTTGTATATAATTTACTTTTGTAAAGCAACCGTACGTTATCTTTGTCTCTGACTAGGACCTACAATACAGATGCGATCTTGGCCTTAGATTAATTGATTTTAAAGGGAGCTTGCCATTAGATTCTCTCTGCCTGAACCATGGGCGGTCTTTGTCAGGTACTGAGTGAACAAATGCAGCCAGGTACATTAAAGCCCCCGTCACACACAGCGATCACGCTAGCGAGATCGCTGCTGAGTCACTAGTTTTGTGACGCAACAGCGATCTCCCCAGCGATATCGATGTGTGTGACTTTCAGCGACGATCAGCCCCCCTGCCGGGTATCGCTGATCGTCGCTGAATGTCCTGGACATTTTTTTGATCGTTGGTCTCCTGCTGGCCAGCATGCATCGCTGCGTGTGACAGGCGGGAGACCAGCGATCAGCTGGTAACCAAGGTACACATCGGGTTTCCAGGCGCCGGGCAGCACAGGCTGGTAACCAAGGTACACATTCGGTTTCCAGGTGCCGCGCAGCGCCTGGAAACCCGATGTGTACCTTGGTTACCAGCTCCCTGCACCAGCGGGCTGGTATCCAACGTACACTGCGGGTAACTAAGCGATGTTACCCGCAGTGTCGCTGTCCTGATCGCTGTCTGAGCTGCCTGCTCATGTAGCGACACCAGCGATCCTGACAAGTGCATATCGTTGTCGGGATCGCTGGTGTGTCGCTAGGTGTGACGGGGCCCTATCTCTGAAACACTGCAATGCTTCAGAGTAAACATACTTTGAAAAGCCACACGGGAGCTACATGTCTCTGCTGATTAGTCTGATTTGGTCCCTGGCTAGTTTTTCCCAGCTGGGGACCAAATCGGACTAATCAACCGAGACATAGTCACTGGCCGGCACTCCTCCCATCAAAGTTTTTATCCTCTTGATATAGTACAGTCATCATATTATACAGCGCTGTGTACTTACAATTGCTGATTTTTCCTTTCTACCCAGTAATTCTCCTGTTTTCTCTGCTCTATGTAGAAACAGTAACTCTCTTGTTCCTGCATTTATCATTCCCCCTCTTCAGCTCCTGACCCAGCTTCCGCTGCCAGGTACTTTTGCAGTGACTGATGACTCCTGCAGAGAAAATTGACCTCCTACTTCTACATAGAGCTTAGAAGGATTCAGCTAGTCAGTTTTTAATCACGTGATGTCATAGACCTAATGGGAAAGAGAAGAATTAGCTAGGTAGTAAGTCAAAATGAGCAATTGTAAGTGCACAGTTCTATATAATGTGATGACTGCAATATTTTAAGAGGATAACAATTTTGATGGGAGGAGGAGGGCTTATTTAAGTAGCTCAGAGTAAAACATTCCTAACTTTCAATCATGCACCAGGTGTCTGACTAAGTTCTGGGTCAGACATGCGAGAAACTCGCACGAGTCTATGTATTTCTATGCAGCCGCACGACCAGTCCGAGTGTCGGCGGCAGTGCTGGGTATTGACATGCGAGACTCATGCGAGTTTCTCGCATGTCTGACCCCGGCCTAACGCTGGTCCGGGAAGCATGAGTCTGATGACAGGTTCTCTTTTAAAAGGTTGAGGGAAAGAATTGCAAGAGGTGGTAGGGTCTGCCAAGGGTGCTGTGGAATCTTTGCCAAGAGCGTGCCGCTTTTTCCCCGTGTCATCTGAAAACGTATAGAGACTATACCACTCCTACATATGCACCAGTATGGGACAGCATGGTGGCTCAATGGTTAGCACTGTTACTTTGCAGTGACTGTTTCCTGGGTTCATAGCCCATCTGTAAGTAGTTTGTATGTTCTCACCGTGTTTGTGTGGGTTTCCTCTATTTATTCCGGGTTCCTTCACACTCAAAGTACATAATTTTACATTGTGAGCAGTGCATATGTTGGTAAGCATAATAAAAAGTATAAGTGCTAATAGTGCAGCCAGGTATTTCATACATCAGTGGGATTTCTTGACTGCTATGGTCAATCTGAGTTTAGGTCTTGCATCAATTTATTTACATTCTTCATTGCTCTAGTCACAGGTTTAACCATGTGCTGTCAGGGTCGGCATTGGGAGGGGGTCAACTGGGTAATCGCAATTTTCATGTAGTGCCGGGGCGTGAGAAACAAGTAGTTTGCCAATGACTATCCCCGTGTATCACATTACATTGCATCCACATTTATCAATTCTGGCAGCACAGACAACAGTTTGTAGGTGTAAACATGTCAGAAATCACACAATGAACAAAAATAATGCTCATTTGTCAGGTGATTAGATCGGCCGGTGTAACCAGGACATGTTCTGCCAATAATCTATTAACGATGGTTCTCTCCTTATCATTCTTCATAAGTCTATATAACGAAACCATTAAACAAGTGCATAATGATTTGTATATAATGGAGCATCACTTGTTTAACAGTCTGAAATTGTCTTATGTAAATGCACCCTACGTATTTCTGTGTGACAGTGCAGTATGGTAGCATTTGGGGCTCCACTTTTATTTTTTACCTAAGGCCACACTTTGTCTAAAGTCAACCCAGGGTGTCACTGCCAGGAGTACCAGCCTCAAACCCGGTTGTGAAATTAAAAAATTGGGTGAGTTTACATGCTTTCACTACTGTGCGGATATGCCCTTGTGTATGAAAATGAAATCGACTCCTATAATTCTTAATATAGTGTTTTGTAATGGATTCAGTGATTGTGATGAATTAAAAATGTTCACACGAAAATTGAATAAACTAAATTGAATTTACTTAATAAAAGATAAGAAATAAACAGTCACTCAAATAACACATATAAGCAATAAAGTAAAATAAATACATGTGCATCAGAAGCAACCATTTTTCATACACTACATTCTCAAAGTAGAAGTCCATCAGCCTGTGAGTCTATTTACAATCTGTCTGTCCCTTCTCCCTCCCCAAGAGTTCAGTCATCTTTTATATGTTAACTGTCAATTGAAACTCATCTAGAGGCTTTGATCTCCCAAGGTATGTGTCCTGGAGACTATTAAACAGCCTCTATCTCACACATACTTAACATATACAGGATAAAATCCCTGGGAAAGTTCTGATTAGTTGACTTCTCTTTGAATATCAAAATGCTCCTTTGTTAGAATGTAAGTGTCAAGATTGTAACAAAAACCCGGTTATTGACGCTCCCTGGACAATTGGCCATCTGGTTGAAAACATCAGTAGGACTGCAAACTTATTTACTGAAATGATTGGAACCATATCAATAATTAGAATTAATTAATTGGAGTGTTGAAACCATTAAAAATAACTCTTACTAAATATACAGCTCTGGCAAAAATTAAGAGACCGCTGCACAGTTTTATAAAAATCAGCTTCTCTACATGTCTGACAGCCATTCCATTCCAATGTCAGTTGAATTCCAATCAGTGTACACCTCATTCTACTTAATGTGCTTCTGATTAAGTGATCACCTGAACCAAATCTTATTTAATGAAGGAAAGTATAAAAAACACTGCTGTGGTGTTCACAATCCTCTAACACTAGGTCAAGCTGGATGGCAAAACAAGTGCTAGTAATATCCCAAAAGTAATGGGACTGAAAAAAATTACTTTAAACCATGCCAAAGGAGTTAAAAAAAAAAGTCTTGAGTGAGGAAAAGATGGGCTCAATTCTGGCTTTACTAGAAGAGGGATACAGTGAGCGTCTTGTTGCCTCCATCCTTAAAATTTCTAAGACGGAAGTCTATTACAACAACGTCAAGCAGCAGACTTTGGGGACAACAAAGCTACAGTCCAACAGAGGGCGAAAACGACTCTCCACTGACCAGGATGACTGTCCTCTTATTTGAATGTCACTCAGCAACCGCAGGACAACATCAAGTGACCTACAAAAGGAATGGCAAATGGCAGCTGGGATGAAGTGCATGGCAAGAACAGTTCGTAACAGGCTCCTAGAGGCAGGGCTCAAGTCATGTAAAGCTAGAAAAAAGCCTTTCATCAATGAGTAGAGCCAGGCTGAAGTTTGCCAAAGACCATAAGGATTGGACCATAGAGGACTGGAGTAAGGTCATCTCTGATGAGTCTAATTTTCAGCTTTGCCCAACACCTGGTCGTCTAATGGTTAGACGGAGATCTGTAGAGGCGTACAAGCCACAGTGTCTTGCACCCACTGTGAAATTTGGTGGAGGATCAGTGATGATCTGGGGATGCTTCAGCAAGGCTGGAATTGGGCAGGTTAATCTTTGCGAAGACGTATGAATCAAACCACAAACAAGGTTATCCTGGAAAAACAGTTGATTCCTTATGCTCAGGCAATGTTCCCCAACTCTGATGTCTAGTTTTTCTAGCAGGACAATGTACCATGCCACACAGCTAGGTCAATCAGTGTGTGGATGAAGGACCACCACATCAAATTCCTGTCATGGCCAGCCCAATCTCTAGACCTGAACCCCATTGAAAACCTCTGGAATGTAATCAAGAGGAAGATGGATAGTAACAAGCCATCAAACAAAGAAGAACTGCTTAAATTTTTGTACCAGGAGTGGCATAAGGTCACCCAAAAGCAGTGTGAAAAACTGGTGGAAAGCATGCCAAGACGATTGAAAGCTGTGATTAAAAATCATAGTTATTCCACAAAATATTGATTTCTGAACTCTTCCTGAGTTAAAACATTAGCATTGTTGTTTCTAAATGATCATGAACTTGTTTTCTTAGCATTATTTGAGGTCTGCAAGCACTGCATTTTTTTGTTATTTTGACCATTTCTTATTTTCTGAAAATAAATACAAAATTTATTGCTTGGAAATTCGGAGACATGTTGTCAGTAGTTTATAGAATAAAAGAGCAATTTACATTTTACTCAAAAATATACCTATAAAGAGAAAAATCAGACAAACTGAAAATTTTGCAGTGGTCTCTTAATTTTTGCCAGAGCTGTAGACTGGCATGTTGGAGCAATTAAAGTGTAGCTTGTTCTTTTAGCAGCATAGACTATAGTGTAAGTTGCTGTACACTTACACTAGTCAGTAAAAAATAGGCATCTTGTTAAAGAGGACCTGGCACTTACTCAAAAACATTTGTAAAATACCTTGTTGTTATGATTTGGTAGCTGAGGAGAGCAAGCAAAAAAGGAAATACACCAGAGAGGTTGGAATCTATGGGATTGCAGTACCCTCACTGACCACCACAACTAAAGGCAGCCGTGGAGCGTACCTACGTTGGTCCTAGATGCCTCGTCACAGCCTGATAAGCTAACTACACCTAAAGACAGAAAGAGGAAAACTATCTGCCCCGGAGCAGATCCCCAAAGAACATAGAAAGCCCCCAAACATGTAATGGCGGTTAGACAAGGGGAAATACAGACACAGACAGAAAATAGTATGAGCAAACGTTGGGGCCCAAACTTCCTAAATAGAAAAGGATAGGAAGGACACTTACTGCAATCCCAAAAAACCCTGAAAAGTACCAACTCTACTAATTACAAAAACACCTGAGATCACACGACCTCTACCACCTAAATTAGTTCTCTGGTGTAACAAAAACTAAACAGCAGCCACTGAAAAAACTGGAAAAGGCAAATGAACAAACAACAGTGTCTGAACTAAACTGAGAGGAGCACAAGCCCCCGGAGGGGACCCGGCAGACCCCCACAGAAGTGCAGGACAAAATGCAAAAAGCAAGCACAAAAAACTAAAAGAAGAAAATGTCTTATCTGTTAGCAGAAGATGCAGGCACGAAACAGCAAGCTACTAAGTGAACAGGAATCAAAGATGAGACCAGAACAATTGATCACCGGCAACCCTAATGGGAGGGAACCTCCCTTATATAAGACCAGTCAGTAACACCTGATCGCCAATCTTCACAATCTTCATTGGATAGTTCAGTACTGTTTGTAACCACCAGAGGGAGCTTCTGCTCAGAATTCATTTCTAGCACATTCACAACAGTACCCCCCCTTGAGGAGGGTCTCACCGAACCCTCATTTGAGCAACCAGGTCGGTCAGGATGAGCTCTGTGATACGCACGGATGAGTCTCCTAGCATGGATGTCCGAAGCAAACACCCAAGAATTGTCCTCCTGACCATAACCTCTCCACTTAACCAAATACTGGAGTTTCCGTCTAGAAAAACGAGAATTCAATATTTTCTCAACCACATACTCCAGATTGCCCTCAACCAAAACAGGGTCAGGAGGCACAGCCATAGGAACCACTGGCTCGACAAACCTCTTCAATAAGGACTTGTAGAACACGTTATGGATCTTAAATGTCCCTGGAAGAAGTAAACGAAAGGAAACAGGATTAAGAATCTCCATGATCTTATAAGGTCCAATGAACCTAGGCTTAAACTTAGGAGATGCAACTCTCATAGGGATATTTCTTGAGGACAACTAGACCAAGTCCCCCACTTCAAACCGAGGACCATCAGTCCTATGCCGGTTGGCAAACTGCTGGGCCCTCTCCTGAGAGAGGGACAACCTCTCCACTACCTGGTCCCAAATCTGCTGCATACGCTCCACAACAGAGTCAACACCTGGACAGACAGAAGCCTCCGTCTGTCCAGAAGAAAATCGAGGGTGAAACCCAAAATTGCAGAAAAATGGAGACATCAAAGTGGCAGAGCTAGCCCTATTATTAAAAGCAAACTCAGCCAAAGACAAAAAAGAGACCCAGTCATCCTGATCAGCAGACAAAGCATCTCAGATAAGTCTCCAATGTCTGGTTTGTTCTCTCAGTTTGTCCATTGGTCTGAGGATGAAAAGCCGAGGAGAAAGACAATTGAACACCAAGTTTAGAACAAAAAGTCCTCCAAAATCTGGAAACAAACTGGACTCCTCTGTCAGACACAATGTTCTCAGGAATGCCGTGTAACCGAACCACGTGCTGAAGGAACAAAGGCACCAATTCAGAGGAGGAAGGCAACTTAGGTAATGGCACAAGATGTATCATTTTGGAAAACCTATCACAAATCATCCAGATAACGGTCATTCTCTGAGAAACAGGGAGGTCGGAAATGAAATCCATAGAGATATGGGTCCATGGTCTCTTGGGCACAGGCAATGGCATCAACAAACCACTAGAGCGAGAGCAAGGCTTGGAGCGAGAGCAAGTCCCGCAGGACTGCACAAATTCCCTGACGTCACGAGACAAAGTAGGCCACCAAAAGGACCGACTAACCAAGTTTCTGGTACCAAAAATTCCGGGATGACCGGCCAACGCGGAACAATGAATCTCAGACATCACACTCTTTTTCCATCGGTCTGGGACAAACAATTTCCCAATAGGGCAGCGCTCGGGTTTATCCTCCTGACACCCTTCCAGAGCCAGTCTCAAATTGGGCGAGATGGCGGAAAGAACTACACCCTCTTTCAAAATAACAGCAGGATCAGATAACTCAGGAGAGTCCGTAAGGAAACTCCTCGAGAGGGCATCCGCCTTAACATTCTTAGTGCCAGGAAGAAAGGAAACCACAAAATTCAGTGCAATGGGTCTGCTCCAGACGTAGTCTGCTCCACATATTTCAAATCCCATATTTCAAATTACAGATTTCTAATTACACTACTGTGAATTAGACTAGAATTCTAGAATGCATTTGGCCACACATCAATCCTACAGCATTGTCATCATCACATTGTGACTGAGATGTTCTTCTGTTCCCACAGGTATGAAAACCCCAGCTTTTCTATGCTCCTGAATGCATCATGTATATTGCTTTGTTAATGGTATGAAAACCCCAGCTTTTCTATGCTCCTGAATGCATCATGTATATTGCTTTGTTAATGGTATGAAAACCCCAGCTTTTCTATGCTCCTGAATGCATCATGTATATTGCTTTGTTAATGGTATGAAAACCCCAGCTTTTCTATGCTCCTGAATGCATCATGTATATTGCTTTGTTAATGGTATGAAAACCCCAGCTTTTCTATGCTCCTGAATGCATCATGTATATTGCTTTGTTAATGGTATGAAAACCCCAGCTTTTCTATGCTCCTGAATGCATCATGTATATTGCTTTGTTAATGGTATGAAAACCCCAGCTTTTCTATGCTCCTGAATGCATCATGTATATTGCTTTGTTAATGGTATGAAAACCCCAGCTTTTCTATGCTCCTGAATGCATCATGTATATTGCTTTGTTAATGGTATGAAAACCCCAGCTTTTCTATGCTCCTGAATGCATCATGTATATTGCTTTGTTAATGGTATGAAAACCCCAGCTTTTCTATGCTCCTGAATGCATCATGTATATTGCTTTGTTAATGGTATGAAAACCCCAGCTTTTCTATGCTCCTGAATGCATCATGTATATTGCTTTGTTAATGGTATGAAAACCCCAGCTTTTCTATGCTCCTGAATGCATCATGTATATTGCTTTGTTAATGGTATGAAAACCCCAGCTTTTCTATGCTCCTGAATGCATCATGTATATTGCTTTGTTAATGGTATGAAAACCCCAGCTTTTCTATGCTCCTGAATGCATCATGTATATTGCTTTGTTAATGGTATGAAAACCCCAGCTTTTCTATGCTCCTGAATGCATCATGTATATTGCTTTGTTAATGGTATGAAAACCCCAGCTTTTCTATGCTCCTGAATGCATCATGTATATTGCTTTGTTAATGGTATGAAAACCCCAGCTTTTCTATGCTCCTGAATGCATCATGTATATTGCTTTGTTAATGCTATGAAAACCCCAGCTTTTCTATGCTCCTGAATGCATCATGTATATTGCTTTGTTAATGCTATGAAAACCCCAGCTTTTCTATGCTCCTGAATGCATCATGTATATTGCTTTGTTAATGGTATGAAAACCCCAGCTTTTCTATGCTCCTGAATGCATCATGTATATTGCTTTGTTAATGGTATGATTTGCTCACCCATCTTCCTGTGCACATAATTGTACTCCATTCTTCTTATCTTCACCACACATCTGAGTGGTCTGTGTAACACCTACCCCTTTTATGATCTTTCCTTAAAGGTACTGCCACACTAAGCAATCCGCTAGCGATCTCGTTAGCGTTGCATACTAATGAGATCGCTAGCGGATCGTTTCTATATCGCTAAATGCGGCCACATTAGCGATATAGTTACGACGCTATCGCCGTTAGCGATCTTCTTAACGACTTTAGCGTACAAAAGTACCGCTAAATCGCTAAGAAAAGGTGCCACACAGCGATAAGATACTTACCCAGCGGAGCGCCAGCGATGAAATAGGTCCGAACGATTCCAGCGACGAGCGAGATCACAGCAGGAAGCTCATCGCTGGAAGCTGCCGCACTGAACAATATCGCTAACGGATCGCTAAATAGTGACGTTTTTTAGCGATCTCGTTAGCGATATTGTTTAGTGTGCATACCCTTTACTCTGTGCATTTGGCCTGAGCAGTCCAGCCCACTTCCCAATCACACCTGATTGCCCTTAGCTGCATTATTTATTCAGTGCAATGGGTCTCCTCCAGACGTAGTCTGCTCCACATATTTCAAATCCCATATTTCAAATTACAGATTTCTAATTACACTACTGTGAATTAGACTAGAATTGGACTGGAATTTGGCTGCAAGGTAACATAATTTAAAACCACTATGTTTCATTTTCTTATCACTTTCACCCCCATCCTCCTTTCTTTCTTCCTATCCCCTGTAATCCCCCCACCTAGTAAGGAATTAGTCATTTCCCCCTCCATTCTCCCCAGCCATCTCACCTTTCCCACAGAACTGTTCCTCCACATACAATCCTTTTCACCAAGACACACACGGCCACACCATGGCTTATCCTGCTCTCACCTTCTAACGCTCTGTCTGCTACTCCTCATCGCTGGCGATGTATCCCAAAATCCTGGCCCTCCTCATCACATCCCCACACTCATTTCTAACACCCTGCCACGATCTTCCACACGTTTTTGCAACCCTGTCAACCTCATACCTATCCA
The DNA here is from genome assembly GCA_033576555.1 of Oophaga sylvatica. Lineage (NCBI taxonomy): Eukaryota > Metazoa > Chordata > Amphibia > Anura > Dendrobatidae > Oophaga > Oophaga sylvatica. Next base: position 80,521,110 of record JARQOD010000010.1, on the reverse strand, counting down.
TCCACACCCCCCTCCCCCAGTCCCCCTACCCGGAGCACTATGGAACGCACGCTCCGTCTGCAATAAACTGTCATTTGTCCACGACCTCTTTATCACCAACAAACTCTCCTTCCTTGCCATCACTGAAACCTGGCTCACCCCCTCTGACACAGCCTCTCCAGCTGCGCTCTCCTATGGCGGATTTCATCTTTCTCACACCCCTCGCCCTAGCAACAAACGTGGTGGAGGAGTTGGCTTACTCCTGTCTGATACCTGCTCCTTTACCCCTATTCAAATTCCACCCTCCGCTGCTATTCCCTCGTTCGAAGTGCACTCCGTCCGCATCTATTCCCCTCCAACCTCCAACTGGCTGTCATTTACCGCCCCCCGGAACTAGCCATCTCCACCTTTCTCGACCACTTCACCACCTGGCTACTCCATTTCCTCTCTGCTGACATCCCCACCATCATCATGGGCGATTTCAACATCCCCATTGACACTTCCACCCCGGCTACCTCTAAACTTCTTTCGCTCACAGCTTCCCTTGGCCTCACTCAATGGTCCTCTGTGGCCACTCACAAAGGCGGTCACACGCTGGACCTTATCTTCACCCGTCTCTGTTCCCTCACTAATCTCACTAACTCCCCACTCCCCCTGTCTGACCACAACCTACTGACATTCTCTTCCCTCTCCTCTGTTAGTACGCATCCCCCACTCCACAAACTCACCCACCCTCGCAGAAATCTCAAACACCTCAATTTACAATCGCTCTCTGAGTCCCTCCTCCCTCTCACAGACATAGCCTCACTTAATGACACAGATGCTGCTGCCACATTTTATAACACCACAATAAAAACCACACTTGATTCGGCCGCCCCCCTCATGCAGAGCAAAACTCGTACAATCAACAGGCAGCCCTGGCTGACCGGCCTGACCAAAGAACTGAGACGGGCTTCCAGGGTTACCGAGCGGAGATGGAAGAGAACCCACTCCATCGAGCACTTCAACGCATACAAGCAGTCCCTTGCCAGCTTCAAGTCCACGCTCTCTGCCGCAAAACAAACTTACTTTGCATCTCTCATATCCTCCCTGTCTCACAACCCTAAACAGCTCTTCAACACTTTCAATTCTCTACTCCATCCCACAGCACCTCCTCCCTCTCCTCTCATTTCTGCCGAAGACTTTGCCTCCTTCTTTAAGCAAAAGATTGATACTATCAGAGAAGGCTTTGGCCCGCAGCCCCCAATGCCCCTCTTAGCCACTCAGCCCTGTTCTTCCAAAACCAGCTTCACCACCATGACAGAAGATCAGCTCTCCACTCTCCTGTCAAGATCACACCTCACCACTTGCGCGCTTGACCCACTCCCGTCCCACCTCATCCCTAACCTTGCCACAGTCTTCATCCCTACTCTCACACACCTCTTCAACCTTTCACTTACAAATGGTGTCTTTCCTTCATCCTTCAAACATGCTTCAATCACCCCGATCCTCAAAAAGCCCTCCCTCGACCCATCCTCAGCGTCTAGCTATCGCCCGATATCTCTTCTCCCCTTCGCCTCAAAACTACTGGAACAGCATGTATATCTTGAACTGTCCTCCCACCTTTCCTCCTGCTCCCTCTTTGACCGGTTACAATCAGGCTTTCGACCGCATCACTCAACTGAAACTGCCCTAACTAAAGTCACCAACGACCTACTAACCGCCAAGAGCAAGCGACACTACTCTGTCCTCCTTCTCCTGGACCTGTCTTCTGCCTTTGACACCGTAGACCATTCCCTCCTCCTACAGATTCTCTCATCTCTTGGCATCACAGACTTGGCCCTATCCTGGATCTCATCATACCTAACAGACCGAACTTTTAGTGTCTCCCTCTCACACACCACCTCCTCACCTCGCCCCCTGTCTGTCGGTGTTCCCCAAGGCTCAGTCCTAGGACCCCTACTCTTCTCCATCTACACCTTCGGCCTGGGACAGCTCATAGAATCCCATGGCTTGCAGTATCACCTCTACGCCGATGACACGCAGATCTACCTATCTGGACCTGACCTCACCTCCCTACACCAAAATCCCACAGTGTCTGTCTGCTATCTCAGCCTTCTTTTCTGCTCGCTTTCTCAAACTGAACATGGACAAAACAGAATTCATCATCTTTCCCCCACCTCATTCTACCCCTCCACCAGGCCTATCCATCAATGTCAATGGCTGCTCGCTTTCCCCAGTCCCACATGCTCGGTGCCTTGGGGTGATCATCGACTCTGCCCTCTCTTTCAAACCACATATCCAAGCCCTCGCCACCTCCTGCCGCCTCAAACTCAAAAATATTTCCCGGATCCGCTCATTCCTCAACCATGAAACCACAAAAACACTAGTGCACGCCCTTATCATCTCCCGCCTCGACTACTGCAACCTCCTACTGTCTGGCCTCCCCTCTAGCACTCTGGCACCACTCCAGTCCATCCTACACTCTGCTGCACGACTAATCCACCTGTCTTCCCGCTATTCCCCAGCCTCCCCACTATGCCAGGCCCTTCACTGGCTTCCTATTGCCCAGAGGCTCCAGTTCAAAACCTTAACCATGACATACAAAGCCATCCATAACCTTTCTCCTCATACATCTGTGACATGGTCTCCCGCTACCTACCTACACGCAACCTTCGATCCTCTCAAGATCTCCTTCTCGACTCCCCCCTCATCTCTTCTTCCCACAACCGCATACAAGACTTCTCCCGGGCTTCCCCCATACTCTGGAACTCCCTGCCGCAAAACATCAGACTTTCACCAACAATGGAGACCTTCAAGAAAAACCTGAAGACCCACCTGTTCCGACAAGCCTACAACCTGCAATGATCCTCAGTCTACTGAACCATCGCACGACCAGCTCTACCCTCTCCTAGTGTATTCTCACCCATCCCTGTAGACTGTGAGCCCTCGCGGGCAGGGTCCTCTCTCCTTCTGTACTTGTGTGTCCCTTGTCTAGCACATGTTTATTGTATCTGTCTATATTTTTTCCTTTTCATATGTAAAGCGCCATGGAATAAATGGTGCTATATAAATGTATAATAATAATAATAATAATAAAATTAAAACGTGTGAAAAACAAGGCCCACCTGGCCTGTCTAGGATTAAGTCGCTTGGCTGATTCCAGATAAACCAGATTCTTATGGTCCGTGAGGACCACCACCTGATGTTTGGCTCCCTCCAGCCAATGTCTCCACTCTCCAAAAGCCCACTTCATGGCCAATAACTCCCGATTACCCACGTCATAATTACGTTCAGTTGGAGAAAATTTTCGAGAGAAAAAGGCACAAGGGTTATTTTTAGAGGTCTCTGGATCTCTTTGGGACAAAACGGCACCTGCCCCAATTTCAGAGGCATCAGCCTCCACCTGAAATGGCAGAGAAACATCAGGCTGCCGTAGAACAGGAGCAGAAGTGAATCTCTGCTTAAGTTCCTGAAACGCAGAGTCTGCCTCAGGAGGCCAATTCACCACATCAGAACCCTTTTTGGTCAAATCAGTCAATGGTTTAACAATAACAGAGAAATTACCAATAAATTTACGATAAAAATTGGCAAAACCCAAGAATCTTTGAAGAGCCTTTAATGAAGTAGGTTGGACCCAATCACAGACGGCCTGAACCTTGACCGGGTCCATTTCAATAACAGATGGGGACAAAATGAATCCCAGAAATGAGATCCTCTGTACGCCAAAAAGACACTTTGATCCCTTCACATACAGAGCATTCTCTCTCAAAATCTGGAACACAGTCCGAACATGTTTCACATGAGAGTCCCAGTCATTGGAAAAAATCAAGATATCATCCAAATAAACAATCAGAAATTTATCCACAAAATCCCTGAAAATGTCATTCATGAAGGACTGGAAGACGGACGGAGCATTAGTGAGCCCAAAGGGCATCACTAGGTACTCAAAATGCCCCTCTGGGGTATTAAATGCCGTCTTCCATTCATCCCCGTGCTTAATGCGAATAAGGTTATATGCCCCCCTGAGGTCAAGCTTGGTAAACCAAGTAGCACTTTTCACCCTGGAAAACAGGTCAGAAATCAAGGGTAACGGATATTGATATTTCACAGTGATATTGTTCAAAAGACGAATAATCAATACACGGCCTTAATGAACCATCCTTTTTGGCCACAAAGAAAAAACGGCACCCAAGGGTGAAAAGGATGGTCTGATATGACCCTTCTCCAATGACTCCTTGATATAAGACCGCATAGCGTCATGTTCAGGTACAGACAAGTTAAAAAGGCGACCTTTAGGGAATTTACTACCAGGCACTAATTCAATAGCGCAGTCATAGCTCCTATGGGGGGGCAAGGATGCAGATTTACTTTCGCTAAACACATCAGAAAAATCAGTCAAAAAGTCAGGAACATCCTGAGCCTGGGGGGAGGCAGAAAAAACAGGAGTGTTGGTATTAACACATTGGCAGCCCCAACTGGTTACAGACACAGATTTCCAATCCAAAACAGGATTATGAGACTGTAACCAAGGGAAACCCAGTACGATAATGTCATGCAGATTATACAGCACCAAAAATTTGCAACTCTCCTGATGATCAGGTTCAACACTCATTATCACCTGAGTAGAGAACTGAGGTTTATTCTCAGCCAAAGGGGTAGAATCGATCCCCAGTAGGGGAATAGACTTCCGTAGGGGTATCAAGGGAAACCCACAACGTTTAGCAAAATCAAAATCCATCAGGATAATAGCTGCTCCCGAATCAACGAAAGCCTGAGCAGAAAATGTGGACAGGGAGCAAATCAGGGTAACAGTCAACAAAAATTTAGTCTGAACACTACCCAAGACAACTGAGCGTGCAAAACGTCTTCCCCGCTTAGGGCAGACTGAAATAGCATGAGAGGCATCACCACAGTAGAAACATAACCCATTGCGTTTTCGAAACTCATGACGCTGTGCCCCAGAAGCCACTCTATCATACTGCATGGGTTCAGAAGCTGGTTCACAAGGCAACACTATTCCACGCATACCTCTACGCTCATGCAAACGTCTGTCAATTTGAATCGCTAATGACATAGAATCATTGAGACCAGAGGGGACAGGGAATCCCACCATAACATCCTTTACATTCTCTGACAGACCCTTCCGAAAAAGGGCTGCCAAAGTATCGTCATTCCATTTGGTCAGGACTGCCCACCTTCGGAATCTTTGACAGTATAACTCAGCGTCCTCAAGCCCCTGATTTAATGCCAACAAGGCTTTTTCAGCTTGATCAGTGACATTAGGCTCATCGTACAATAACCCCAAAGCCTGAAAAAATGCATCAACATTACTCAAAACAGGATCCCCAGGTGTCAGGGAAAAAGCCCAATCCTGAGGATCGCCGCGCAGGAGAGAGATGACAATTTGAACCTGCTGTGCTGCGTTCCCTGAGGACTTAGATTTCAAGGCAAAAAACAACTTACAGTTATTTTTGAAATTCAGAAATTTAGCTCGATCCCCTAAAAACAAATCTGGCATGGGAATCCTAGGTTCCACAACAGGAAACTCGCAAGATAGGTAGCAATACTCCGAACTTCAGTGGCAAGCTGATCCACACGGCCAGACAACTGTGCAAACTCCATTGAGAGAAAAAAAAATCCTCCTCAGCACCCAGAGATACAGAGGGAAAAAAAAAAAAATCTCTGACAATCTTCTTTTTTAACACTATTTTTCCCTTCTGTGAGTACCATACAAATATCAGTTTTTGGGCCGGTGATACTGTTATGATTTGGTAGCTGTGGAGAGCAAGCAAAAAAGGAAATACACCAGAGAGGTTGGAATCTATGGGATTGCAGTACCCTGACTGACCACCACAACTAAAGGCAGCCGTGGAGCGTACCTACGTTGGTCCTAGACGCCTCGTCACAGCCTGAGAAGCTAACTACACCTAAAGACAGAAAGAGGAAAACTGTCTGCCCCGGAGCAGATCCCCAAAGAACATAGAAAGCCCCCAAACATGTAATGGCGGTTAGACAAGGGAAATACAGACACAGACAGAAAATAGTATGAGCAAACGTTGGGGCCCAAACTTTCTAAATAGAAAAGGATAGGAAGGACACTTACTGCAATCCCAAAAAACCCTGAAAAGTACCAACTCTACTAATTACAAAAACACCTGAGATCACACGACCTCTACCACCTAAATTAGTTCTCTGGTGTAACAAAAACTAAACAGCAGCCACTGAAAGAACTGGAAAAGGCAAATGAACAAACAACAGTGGCTGAACTAAACTGAGAGGAGCACAAGCCCCCGGAGGGGACCCGGCAGACCCCCACAGAAGTGCAGGACAAAATGCAAAAAGCAAGCACAAAAATCTAAAAGAAGAAAATGTCTTATCTGTTAGCAGAAGATGCAGGCACGAAACAGCAAGCTACTAAGTGAACAGGAATCAAAGATGAGACCAGAACAATTGATCACCGGCAACCCTGATGGGAGGGAACCTCCCTTACATAAGACCAGTCAGTAACACCTGATCGCCAATCTTCACAATCTTCATTGGATAGTTCAGTACTGTTTGTAACCACCAGAGGGAGCTTCTGCTCAGAATTCATTTCTAGCACATTCACAACACCTTGTAAAAAAACTGATTCTGTTGCTTTTTTTCCGTTTTGCAATGCGTCGCTCCATTGCAGAGATATTCACAATTATTACTTTTGGAGTGCAGTATGTGAAATCTCTGCTTGCAGTTCAACTGGGTGTTTCTTCAAAGTCTTCTCTGAGGATGTGTGCTTTCACCCCTCTCTTCTAGATGCTGCCAATCACAGCATGGCAGTGTCTGAGACTGCTTAATTAGCTGTTAAGCTGTCGGAGCATCTGGGTAAGAGAGGTGAAAGTGCAACCCCCCCACATATAACTGTAGAAACACCAAGTTGGACTGCAAGCAGAAATTTCACATTCTGCTGTCCAAAAGCAACGAATGTCAATATCTCTGCAATGGAGTGACACGGTTCAAAATGGAAAAACGTGACAGAATCAGAAGAGCTTGGGGATCTTTACAAGGTATTTAACTCAATTTTTTTTTCTTAAGCGAGTGACAGGTCATCTTTAAGGTGGATGTTGTAGAAATTAGCTGCCATGTGTATGGCATTATAAGCCCCAATAATCAGCTAGTATTGCATGGAATACTGTGGTATTATATGGCATTTATTCGAATAATTGGCAGCTCATGAAATACAGTGGCGGGCTAATGACTCCAGAAAGAGGGCCACTGATAGTTTTGTCCATATGTGCCAACGGGATATCCTTATAAACCCGCAGTATCTGCACTAAATAAGAATTCTGTTCCCTTTATTATTTCCTCATAAGATAAATAATTTCATTCAATCTTCAGGCCCATTACCTCTGACATTGCTTTTCTGTGTCTTTTGCGTCACATATCCATTTTGTTTGGTTTCTGTAAGTCATAAAGATGACATATAAGTCGGCTGACGGCAGATGACTGCTTTATGATATTCAGAGGTAGAATTCAGCTCTTTAATGTCAAGGGGATAGATATCCTTAAGTATTCCTAATAGCCGCTGTTTGGAGGTGGTAAATACTCGCTCTTGCGAAGGATAATATCTGTGTACACATGAAACGCTGCTGTGTGTATAAAGAAAACTCATTAGCAAAGTAAGATATGAGTTTGACAAGCAGAATCCACAGCGCCTTGTACAAATCACCATTCCACTGACAAATGGTTTCCACACTTTGTTAAATGTCAAGCCATTTTTTTTCTCTTCGCTGGTTTTCACAGTGTCAGATAGAGAGATTAGATGAAGGGCCTAATGGGCTATAAGTAATAAATAGCTATAGCTGGGGAAGCCAAGACAGGCAGGTTGTAAAGACGCAAATGTAAAGCGCTGTTCAATATGATAGCACGATGTAAGTAACATAAATAATAAAATACAAGATAGCGAACTACAATTCTCAGTGCATCTTTACATCCATAATATTTAAAGGAGTGTGTACACCTCCACACAAAATGCCATAAAGCTTTTAGGAACTTACATCTGTTTCTAAAAGCGTGGACCCCAAACCTAGACATTTATCACTTACCTTGTTGGATGTATGATAAAGGACCTATGTGTGGGGAAAAATTAACTCTTTAAAAGATACATAAATGGGTATTGTGAATACAAGCAATTTTGCTATTTACTGCTTCTGAAAAATGTAATCCGTTCTTGAGAGTCTTAGGCGTGCTCAAAAAATATGTGAGTCCCCACGGCTGCATGTCTCGACATCCCCAACACATGAAGGGATTGTCTGTTTGTTAGACAGCCGCGACTCATGCAGGGATTGTCTTACAGCCACAAGACATGCAGCCACGGGGACTCGAACATATTTGTTGAGCACGCCGAAGACACTCGGTTAGCACCCGAGCGTGCTCAGATAACACCTTATCCAAGCACGTTCACTCATTACTAGATATTAACACTTTTGTTTACAGCTCATTGCCTTGAAGATTGAACAACGCTGCTATACAACAGAATATGATCAGTGCTTACAAGCTCTTTTCTTTTCAGCTTGTAAGCATTGTTTTGGAAAAAAAGATTGAAAGTACTGCTTAATATGCTGTGTAGGAGTAATGGAACGGCTGAATACTCCCGTTACTGCCATGTTGGTACTCTTGTCATATTATTATTATTATTCATTTTTATAGCGCCATTTATTCCATGGGTCTTTACATGTGAGAGGGGGCGAGTATAGACAAGTACAATAAATATGAGCAATACAGGACACACATAAGTACAGAAGGAGAGAGGACCCTGCCCGCAAAGGCTCACAATCTATAGGGGATGGGTGAGGATACACTAGGAGAGGGTAGAACTGGTTGTGCAGCGGTTCATATGTACTGTAATATTGTCCTATGTACTGAAGTGCAGTATATAGAAAAATAAATCAAACCATTGCAAGTTCGTTTTCTACGGGGATAAAAAAAAATGAAAGTTAAAAAATTTCTAACAGTAAAAGGTTTTAAAAATATTACAAAATGAAACAGACAAAAAATAGAATGATGTTTGTTTCTAGATAAAAAATAAGCATATTCAGTGCTGCCAGACTTGTAATTCTTATATATGAAAATCTAAAATAGTTTACTCCATACAGAAAACATCGTAAAGAAAAAAAATCTGGGAAAAATCACTATTTGATCGCAGCACCTCAAACAAAATGTATCATTAAAACCTACAGTAATTCAGGCAAGAAAAACAAGCCCTCACATTGCACCATCTACAGAAAAATAGTTCTCAAATAGGTCTCAAAAAATGAGACACAAATGTGTGTATATATAAAAAAAACATCCTTCTCACCCCCAACGGGTCTTTTATTTTTTATTTTTTGTTTCTGTCCTTCCTCATTCTCGGGTCATCTACCAGAGGCCTGGGAGTTTGAGGGTTCTGCACAGGATCGTAGTTTCTGGACAGAGAGCTCAGATGTTGGTCCTGGGAACTGTTGTAGCCATTCTTCCAACTTAGGGGGTCACTGCTCCACGTGCTCCTATCACCACTGGAATTACTGTTGCCTTCACCTTCCACATCTTCTCCAGTTCTCCTTTGAGGCCCTGGTATTTCTCCAGCTTCTCATATTCCTTCTTTCTGATGTTGCTTTCACTTGGCACTGCCACATCTATTATCATTGCTGTCTTCTGATCCTTGTGTACTATCACAGTGTCTGGTTGGTTAGCCAACACCTGCTTATCTGTCTAGATCTTGAAGACCAACATGATTTTAGCCCTTTCATTCTCCACCTGTCATGATCCGTTCCAGGGTTTAATCCTGTCTGCCCTTTTTCCGGGCGGATCATGCCAAGGGTTAACTTTGCTCTGCCTCATTCTGGGTTCAGGTTTGCTATTTAGCTCCTATGCATCTTCCTGGCGGTGTGAGCTATATTTCTGCCTTCGGCGTGTGAACCTCACTCTGGTTACCCTTGATTTGTCCTGCTGTGATCCCTGACTTTCCCCGTGTCTGTCGTCCTCTGCCCTTTTCCTTGCATTTCCCTGTTTGTCGGTTCGATTCTCTGGTTTCTGACTTGGCCTGTATTCGGACTCGCTTCTGCTTTCTCTCTTTGTCTTATCTGCTTCTGACCGTTGCTGAACCTCCTGGCTTTCTCCTGACCACGTGTACTGTTTATTCCCTTTTGTACTTCTGCCTCTGAACGTTTTTGACTCGGCTTGTCTGACCACTCTCCCGCCACTTGGTGGTTCCTGTGCTTCTGCTCTGTGGAGCTACTCTGTGTACGCAGTCTCACGTCCCTCCCAAGCTCTCTCTGGGTGTGATCGCGCTACACTGTAGTTGCCTGACACCACCACTTTTTCTGGTGTCTCCCACCTGGATATATATACACAGTTGGCCTGGTGCAGGGCTACAATTTTTTTTCTGATATCCTTCGACAGCTCTTTGGTCTTCACCATAGTGGATTTTGGAGGTGACTGTTTGAGGTTGTCGACAGGTGTTTTTTATACTGATAACAAGTTCAAACAGGTGCCATTACTACAGGTAATGAGTGGAGGATAATAAAACTATACATGTTTGTTATTGGTGTAGTCATAATAACATGGACGATGATGCCACACAAAGAATGCTGCAAAAACGAAACATTAAAATTAAAAATGGCAGAATTACCTTTTATTCAACTTATTTAGAATTTTTATTCTTGTTTTTCAATACAGTAATAGTGATTTGTGTAATTCAAAACTTCAACTTCAACTCATACCACAGGAAAGCTATGTCCATGGAAAAATATATAAAAAAAAGTTACTGCATGTCTCTTGGAAGAAGGGGGGGGGAGAAATAAGACATGTAAAAACAAAAAACATTTGGCTGTAATCTTAAGGGGTCAGAGCACATAAATAGTGTTCAGAATGACTTTTATCATTTTAGAGTTCATGGTTATGTTCACAAGAAGCTTTCTTTTTTTTCTAAATGAAAAAATTGCACGGAAACAGCACATCAAAATAGATGCATGTGAACAAGCCCTAAGGTGCTCATCTTTTCTCTGTCCTCAGTCTCTGATATCACTTGTGAGATTACAAAGTAGCACTAATGTTCATGAAGAACAACTTTAGTATTCAAAATCCGAACCAAGGGTTAAGCTGTTTAGGGGCTCTTATTTTCGTTTCTTCATTAACCTGCCTCTTCCTCTAGCTTTAGATATACGACTTTGTTGCCTGAATGTTAAGGCATCGTTTATCTTTTTGATACCTTGTGTACCAGACCTTGCATGAGAGCTTCCCATCCCTACACTGTACAGTAATTGTCCCTCCTTTCTTGTGGTGTTACCTAATGTGTCAGCCAGTCCTCTTAATTCACACGCTTTGTGTAAATGCTCGACTTCGGTTATTTTAATTATGTTGGTTGTCAGAGAAGCTTCGCAGAAAGTCTAATTATACATCCAAGTCAAGCAAACAAATGGCATAACTTGTGTACTTACTGTAGGATACAGTGGGACCTAAGGAAATTCTGGATTAGCTGTTCTGAGCATGTTAAAATGAGGCAATTCAGGTTTTGTTTTTTTTTTTTTTGCCTTACTGGTTAATTAATTTTATATTTTCATAATTTTGTGAGGCCAAAGTTTACGACTGTGGTGATACCAATTTTGTTTCCTTTTTTTTTTTTAAACGAAGGAGAAGTAGGGTGATTTTTATTTTTTTTTTTAGATTTTTAAAACTTTATTTTTAACAAGAAACTGTGATCGTCTGATCGCTTATGCTATAATGCCACTGCATTGAAACCGTATAGAACAAATCACTGTCTCATATGAAGCTCAGCATGAGACAGGAGAGAGTAAAAAATGGCAGCGACAGTCCTTCAAATACAAAAGTATAAAACAGATGCAGTAATCATTGTCTTGCCAGAAGGCACAATTCTTTTTAACACAGTCATGTAGCATGTTTTCTGTCAAATTCTAGATTGCTGCAGTTGTTTACAATCTGAAGCAATAATGATACAGGAATATGAGTCACACAACACACGGTACCAGGGCTTATGGGGTACTCGGCACCGAGCCCATTGAAGTCTATGGGGAATGTCACAAGCAGCACAGCTCCGTCCGTTGCCCTGGGCGCTCATACAAAGGGGGATATTTACAGGGGATTTTAGGAATAGTTTGTGACGCCACCTGTGGTTTCTGATCAATGTGACCAGCGCTGCAGGGTGAATCCTCTGAGGGTTGGGGCAGCAAGGTGGTAAGTCTCCCACAGGTGAGACTAGATGGATCCCTCAAGGTGTAATGGCGGTGCAGGGTGCAGGCAATAAGTCAGTCACACACAAGCTGGTCTCTTTCCATACCTTTACTGATGAAGGTTGCAGGTATGTCCCGGGAAGCTGCTCAGGGTGGAGTATGCACATCCAGGTAATTGCTAAGTAGGTTTAAGGCCTCCTTTCCCTTTAAAGTGTATGAGTCCTAACTTGCGTGAAGTCAAGTTTAACTCTGAATAGCATAGCTTCGCCCGGCCAACATTGTGGTGGAAGTCTTCTTGTGGCAAGAACTAAGTCTATATGGCTGCAGACCCGACTCCTGTTCTGCCTGACCCCGGTTACGTATCGGCACTTAGGGCTACCCTCTGCGACTTGAAGTCCAGCAGGGTCTCCGGTGTTTCTATCACTAGCCGTGAAGGTACTAGCAATACTTCGGACCCGGTGTCCGGTTAGTTGAGTGAAGGTGGTCTGTCACCGAAGTCACTCCTTCCTAGGGTCACCACTCACCCGTCGCCCTACTCTCATCCTTAACATAAGCACAGGGCAGCAGTAGGTTCTGTCATTAGCTTTCTTCCTTCTTTCCAAAGCTCGCTGACTGATTCTCAGTTAACTCGATGTTCTGCAAACTGTAGTCCCCTTCCTTCTTTCTTTCCTTCAAAGACTCTGTCCAAAGCAGCTTTCAGGACGTTTCGTCAGACTGATTACAAGCCCGCTCCGAGAGTCACTTTCCACTTGCATAGGGTACTAGCAGTCTGTCTGTTCTGAGATATCAGCTTGCAATTTCTCTCTCCTCTGTCTCTGACAGGAAATCTCACACACGTCTGTCTCTAGCTCAGACTGAGCTCTGACAGGAAACAACTCGCTGATGAATCACCCAAGACTGGAATGACCTCTGACAGGAACTGATCTGAGCTACTGCTACCTAACTCACACCCTTAAATAGTCTAAGGTTCCCTCTAGTGGTAATCTAGAGAAGTGTGAGTGTTGTGAATGAATATCAGATTTTGCAGTTACCTTTTAGTGCATACTCCTGGAACATGTGTACCAAGCGCAACTGGGCCACACATCCCCCCCTAGTTATCATCAGCACTCCCGGGCTGAAATAGAAAAAAACAATTTTTATAATAACATCAACATAACTCATCCCTTGCGGGAGGTAAGGACTCTTTAACGTTACAATTTGTACAATGGCAAGTAGAAAAATATCAAAACACTTTTCACATTAAATACAATGTTAGATTCTTGTGGAGGACCCGCACCAAAAACCTCCCACGTGGGTCCTGGGTGGGCTGCAGGACTTCATTGCTGCAGACCTCACTCAAGGCCACACCATACGGGTTTTTCTTCTGAGGTAGTAAGGCTTTATGTAAAACCAAGATGGGGCACCGAAGTGCGAACTATTTACATTTACAGTTTTTGGGCTGGCAAAGTCCTCAGCACGCAGTCCTTTGGATAAAACATTTTTAGAAAATCACATTTCTATAATAATACTGTGTTAAATACTTCACATTACCCAACTGGGGTATTCTATGCAAAATTATGCAAACATCATTACATATTATCAAGATTTCTATAAAGTGCAAATTCTTCAACTTTGTACAGATGCAGTAAACCCTGTCTGGGTCCTACTGGTCTTCTTCTTTTTTGCAGATAACAGTGACGTCTTCCACTCCTGGGGCTGGAAGCACTCGGTGCTCTCTAGAACGCATTACAAACATATCATGTCCTGCTACCTGTGTCTGGGTAGCCACAGTCCTTGTTGCACTTGTGCGATCTGCCTGAGGCCTAACGGGTGCCTCTTCTAAGTACAGGTCTTCCAATGATGACGCAGATTTGCGCAGTGGCTTAATTGAGGACGCACTGGCTGGTTGCGTTGCAGAGTAGGAAGCAGTATACGATGCAGGGCACGATGCAGGTGCGCGGCCTGGCAATGATGTAGCTGGGGCTTGGGACACTGAGACACGAGATGCATCGCTGGCTTCAGGGACGGGGTCGCTGACACGGGTGACGTTCAAGGCATACCACCCCTTAAGACCCCAGTGCCGTGTATAGGTGACTATATCCCCATTCATGAGATTCCTTCCCGGATGTCCCATGGGCAGATGAGATTCCACATCCCTGCGACTGACAAATACCCCTTGGTACAGGCCTGGCTCATGGATGAAACCCCAGCCTTTGCGGAGTTTGAAGTCGCTAGCGCACCCCTGGCGCCGCGGTTCCCAGAGCGTACCTTTATCTCTCCTGACGCTTTCTTTATCAGCAAGAAACTCCTCCTGGTACCTCTGGCGAAACTGCTGCACTTCCCTCTGCTCCTGCTGCCGTCGCTGCTCCTGCTCCCGGTGTCGCCACTCGTTCTCCATCTGGGCGGCATATTCTATGTCGTTTAGGTACTCCATATCGTCCCAGTCGACCTCCATCATGGACGACTGGGTCCCCTCCGGTGTCCCTACCGGGGACTGCATTCCGCTGCGGCCTCCAGGCCTGGCTGGCACTCCGGAACGAGCAGGGCCTCCTCAGCCTCCTTCTCTCCCGCCGCATCATCGGTGGAGTCGGGATCAGCACTTTTGGAGCCGGCCTCCGGTTCTTCATCAGCCGCTTGCAGTGGTGGCACAGGTAACGGCTGCGCTTCTGGAGGGGAGAGCGTTGCGTCCCACAGCAGCTGCTGTTTCAGGGCACGCCAGCTTTGCTCTATCACCTCCGTCTCTGCGCGGTGTCGGGCTATCACTTCCAGCACCGCATCCACCTCCTCCACTTTTTCCATTCTTTGGTCGTTGTCCCGACCTGGGGACGGCTCAGGCACAGGCAGTAGCTCCTCAGGGGAACGGGGCCTGCGCACCGCCGTTCCTCCACACAGCGTCTCCTGTCCTTCCGCCATCTCACTCCAGGCCAGACTGTATTTTCCATCGGGAACAATCTGGTCTCTTCCGTGGAGGCGGGACTTTCGCTTCCTCTTCTTGGCATAGAGGATGAAGAGGAGGCGGATCTCCCTTGCAGTAGGGCAGGCTCTCGTATTGTAATAGCATTTTGACAGGGCGCCCATTGCTTTCGCGCCACAGGGGGGGGGTACGCCCACGAATGCACGCCCACCTTCTTCACCAGCGCCTCAGGGCGCGAATATAGCGGTAAAATGGCGGAAAATGGCGCCAAAAATCACTAAAATGCAACACAGTCTTTTTGCACAAAACAGTCCAATTCAAAGCACACAGGACTCACATTCAGTAAGCTTCGTATCCTGTTCGTGACGCCAAGAAATGAGTCGCACAACACACGGTACCAGGGCTTATGGGGTACTCTGCACCGAGCCCATTGAAGTCTATGGGGAATGTCACAAGCAGCACAGCTCGGTCCGTTGCCCTGGGCGCTCATACAAAGGGGGATATTTACAGGGGATTTTAGGAATAGTTCGTGACGCCACCTGTGGTTTCTGATCAATGTGACCAGCGCTGCAGGGTGAATCCTCTGAGGGTTGGGGCAGCAAGGTGGTAAGTCTCCCACAGGTGAGACTAGATGGATCCCTCAAGGTGTAATGGCGGTGCAGGGTGCAGGCAATAAGTCAGTCACACACAAGCTGGTCTCTTTCCATATCTTTACTGATGAAGGTTGCAGGTATGTCCCGGGAAGCTGCTCAGGGTGGAGTATGCACATCCAGGTAATTGCTAAGTAGGTTTAAGGCCTCCTTTCCCTTTAAAGTGTATGAGTCCTAACTTGCGTGAAGTCAATTTTAACTCTGAATAGCACAGCTTCGCCCGGCCAACATTGTGGTGGAAGTCTTCTTGTGGCAAGAACTAAGTCTATATGGCTGCAGACCCGACTCCTGTTCTGCCTGACCCCGGTTACGTATCGGCACTTAGGGCTACCCTCTGCGACTTGAAGTCCAGCAGGGTCTCCGGTGTTTCTATCACTAGCCGTGAAGGTACTAGCAATACTTCGGACCCGGTGTCCGGTTAGTTGAGTGAAGGTGGTCTGTCACCGAAGTCACTCCTTCCTAGGGTCACCACTCGCCCGTCGCCCTACTCTCATCCTTAACATAAGCACAGGGCAGCAGTAGGTTCTGTCATTAGCTTTCTTCCTTCTTTCCAAAGCTCGCTGACTGATTCTCAGTTAACTCGATGTTCTGCAAACTGTAGTCCCCTTCCTTCTTTCTTTCCTTCAAAGACTCTGTCCAAAGCAGCTTTCAGGACGTTTCGTCAGACTGATTACAAGCCCGCTCCGAGAGTCACTTTCCACTTGCATAGGGTACTAGCAGTCTGTCTGTTCTGAGATATCAGCTTGCAATTTCTCTCTCCTCTGTCTCTGACAGGAAATCTCACACACGTCTGTCTCTAGCTCAGACTGAGCTCTGACAGGAAACAACTCGCTGATGAATCACCCAAGACTGGAATGACCTCTGACAGGAACTGATCTGAGCTACTGCTACCTAACTCACACCCTTAAATAGTCTAAGGTTCCCTCTATTGGTAATCTAGAGAAGTGTGAGTGTTGTGAATGAATATCAGATTTTGCAGTTACCTTTTAGTGCATACTCCTGGAACATGTGTACCAAGCGCAGCTGGGCCACACAAATACATCACCAGTATATGACTAGATCACTTCAGCCATCATCAATACATTAATAATTCACCAGAACGATCATCAATTAATAAATACAGGACCAGAACTATCATCAGTATATTATTACACCATCAGAACAATTATCAGTAGAGGAATACATCACTGAACTTATCATCAGTAGAGGAATACATAAACAAAACCACCATCTGTACATGCTGTGTTAGGTAGACTCACTCGGCTGTACATGGAGGTAGACACGGGAGCACTACGGCTTTAAAAACTTAATTTGGTTTATTATGGACGGCATAAACCAAGGTGTAGTAAAACAAATACAAACCTTGAGCAAAACAGGTAAGCAAAACAAAATGGTAGCAGAAAACACAGTCCTTCTGAGAGCGGGGTTTCTTTCGCTCACCACTAGCAGAACACACACACACACACACTGCTCAGTTTGGTTCCAGCACAACAACTTCTCTGGAGTGTTCATCTCCAGACACATAACACTCCAGCCTTTGGAGGCTGGCTACTTAAGCCCCAGACCAAACCCTGGGATGGAGATAAGGTGGATATCCTCCCACCCACTGTATGGATGTCCACATAAAAGCTAGCCCATTATGCAAATTAGCTTAACCCCTCACAACACTAAAGGGTATGCCACACTAAACAATATCGCTAACGGGATCGCTAAAAAACGTCACTATTTAGCGATCCCATTAGCGATATTGTTCAGTGCGGCAGCTTCCAGCGACGAGCTTCCTGCTGTGATCTCGCTCGTCGCTGGAATCGCTCCGGACCCTATTTTCTCGTCGCCGCTCCCGCTGGGTAAGTATATATCGCTAGTGTGGCACCTTTTCTTAGCGATTTAGCGGTACTTTTGTACCGCTAAAGTCGTTAAGAAGATCGCTAACGGCGATAGCGTCGTTAACTATATCGCTAAATGTGGCCGCACTTAGCGATATAGAAACAATCCCGCTAGCGATCTCATTAGTATGCGTCGTTATCATGATCGCTAGCGGGATTGTTTAGTGTGGCAGTACCTTAACTGTGGTGGAGAAAAAACTCTGGGTTTTATATCAGTGATGCCATTAGGAGTAGTGAAACATATCCCCCCTCCAGCACTTTAACAGTGACTTTGTCACAATGCATACATCACCAGAACTACCATCTGTATTTGAATACAGCACCAGATCAATGTATGAACACATCGCCAAAACTATTGTCAGTACATGGATATAGCACCAGAACCATCACCAGTACATGAATATATCACCAGATCTATAGTCAGTACTTGAATACAGCACCTGAGCCATCATCAGTACAGGAATACAGCACCAGAGCCACCAACAGTAACATGAGTAGAGCACAAAAACCACCAACAACACATGAATACCAAACCAGAACCACCCTTGGTGGTCTTATCATAGTACAGCAATCAATTGCAATGTCAGGTCAGCCGTCACCATATTAAGTTGTATCACTTGAACCTACAACTCCTAGTACGTTCTTAACTATGGTAAGGAAATTTTGGGAGTTGTTACCTGCCAACATCAGACTGCGGGCCAACAATGAACCACAGCACTGATGCGACACAGCATCACAAAAAACATTTGCATTCAGATACCTTCTCTCATTGGAGTTGTCTCCATCTAGTTCAGACGCCATGATGACTTTTTTCATCCACAGCTCATCTCTACAGCTTTCTGCAGCACATGCCGACATGGTGCCCTTAAAAATAGCAGTGTCATTATAATGTCCCTAGGATAAAAATATTTGCCCATATTGGGCCCCTGAATATATAATTGCTTTTTACTGTGCTTCCTGCACAAAATATGACCTCTCCACTGATGGTACATTGCCTACACTTATGAACTAAAACTGCCACACTGTTCGCACTTATGAACTATGGCCTTCACACCATTCCCAGTTCATGCTGTCTGTTTCCACTGTTTTCCCTAATTCTGTTTCCATTTCCATGCCACCCCCACACTGCATCCATCTTCAGTGCCCCACATCATATTGCCCAGTCTCTGTTTTGTTCTACACTGCCGTCCCACTGTATAAGACACAATTGCAATTGAATGCAGGGATCCGGCATTTACAGTGGTTTCCTTAGATGGCTTATGGTTTAACCAGCCAAATCCCACTATGGGAGTGAGCAAAAGGCTGCCCTTTGTGAGATACCTCGGACCGCCATCTGAGGTATCTCGCCACATGGCAGAAGCCACAATGATGTTATGTTGAGCAAAGATAAGGAACGACAAATAATTCCTCTAAATGTTGTTGATTGAAGTTGAATAATATTTTCTGTCCTCTGTTCATTTGTCGCTCATGCATTATATGTAACCTTATGTAGAAATAACGTTTTATACCTGTATTTTATAAATTACAAAGTCTCAAATGGCGAATGATGAGACTGCTAATAACTTGTTTCTGCACAGTGGCAATGTAAATATGAAAATCTTTGTCATTTGAGACAGACTTACTGCTGCATCCATTTACATAGCAACTAGGAGTGTTTGACAGCTATGGCTGAAGCGAGTCCTAGGTGGTCCCCATTGGTTGTAAGATCAGTAATCTGGTATAGGATGTACTGTTATCACCACCAAAAGCCTAAAACACTAATGAATATATAATTATACTCATAGTGACTTGTCCAACATTAGTTCCCATCTGAAGTTCAACCCAGCATCTTCTCAACCTCCATCCACCATTTATCTCACCTCCAACCTTTATTTTGTATCCGTTCACTCCATGACAGACCATGACTAACACTCACAGCTGCTCCAGGACTTGCGCCTCCATCTCATCTGTTTCTATTTCCAGACTGGTGCCGTTTGTGAACACTTATAGCGATGTATTTACCATGTCCCAAGAAAGCTAGATACTTAAAGAAGCATTCTCATCAAAGTTTTTATCCTCCTGCAATCATCATATTATACAGCACTATGCACTTACAGTTGCTCATTTTGCCTTTCTACCCAACTAATTCTTCTCTTTTCCATTGGGTCTATGACATCCTCCTAAGCTATATGTAGAAACAGAAGGTTAGGCTGCTTTCACACATCAGGCTTTTTGTGTCAGGCGCGATCCGGCATGTTTTTAAAAAAACGCATCCGGTACCGGATGCGTTTTTTTTACCATTGACTTACATTAGCGCCGGATCGCGTCTGATGTCACTGCGTTGCATCCGTTTTTGTCCGGATCCGTCGGAAATGTACATTCCGGCGGCTGGACAAGACGCTGGCTGCAACTTTTTTTTTTCCGGAGCCGCCTGATCGTGCCTGAATCGGCACTTCAGGCGGCCGGAAACAATGCAAATCTATGGAGCCGGACCAGTGTTTTGACAAATCCGTCAGAAAACTGATACGGAATCCAAGGTCTCTCTCTCTCTCTCTCTCTCTCTCTCCCTCTCCTCGGTCCGGACATTGGTACCTGCAATTTCAACATGGAAATTTTATCTTTCCGGGTTGAAAAGGTCAGGACGGATCCGGCAAAAAAACTGATCACTTGCATCAGTTTTTTAAAATCAGCGCCGGATCCGTCCTGTCAGGCATAGGACGGATTATGCCTGACACAAAAAGCCTGATGTGTGAAAGTAGCCTTACTATGCATGAGTCATTATTACAACTACAATACTACTCACTGCAATATCCCTGGCAGGTGGAAGGAGCGGAGCAGCTGGGTCAGGAGTTGGAGTGGGGGAGGAGCTGGGATACTAAGCACATTGCAGTGATGTAGCATTGTAGTACTAATGATGATTCATGCAAGGACAATTGACCTGTTTCTACATAGAGCTTAGAAAAATTCGGCTAGTCCGTTTTTAATCACGTGAATCTCAGAAGAATGAACTAGGTAGAAAGGCAAAATGAGCAATTGTAAGTACATAGTGCTGTATAATATGATGACTGCAATATATTAAGAGGTGTGGTGTAGTGACCCCTGATGCAGCTAGGGGGCACTGTGTATGCTCCTCGGGATATGCATGGAGGCATGTCATGGATGGACGGTATGTATCGCAGAGGTGGGTGGCCCTGTGATGGAAGCCTGGGCGTGTTTTGTTCAGCAGATCTACTGTTGAGAGTTGTGCTATACATTGGGAGGCTTCCAGGTGACTTGGAGAGCTGGGCGGGTCCAGTCACCTACAAACCCACCCAAGGGGTATGTGTCTGTATACCCGGGATAAAACCTGTATGTAATAGTGTGTTGTGGTAAAGGACCTGGGATGAGGTCATGACCAGGTGACCTAACCATGTGATTCTGACCTCATCGGTAGGTGGGGTTACACCTATGTAACAGAAGTGTGCTTGGCACCTGTGAGAGAGTGTGTGGGAGTCTGCCAGTGTGGACAGACTTCCATGTGGGACATTACCGAGAGGACTCTGTGACTGAGGAGTGAGGCTCCAGGCAGGAGCTGGATTGATGGAAGATTTGTATTGCCTGTTACTATGTGGTTTATGAAGCAATAAACCTAAGGACTTTTTGTATAAGAAAGTGTCTCCTGATTTACCTCTGAAGCAGCCGAGTGAGTAAAAACCTTACAATTGGTGGAGAATGCGGGCAGCGACCCAAGGAGCACATGTTCCAGGACTGGGAATCATGAACCAGAGGAGGAACAGACGGTCTGTGAAAACCTTGAGTGTGACCAGTGGTCACGAATAAAAACTGTGTGTATGTTTATGTGGTGCCTCTGAAGATATGAGGTATCTGAAGAAGCTGTTAAACAGTGGTGACAGACAGGAGTCTGTGTTATGGTGACCGGGGTCATTGATAAGTGGAGAAAAAGCATGCTGAGAGAATACCTCAGAGGAGGTGTCCGCAAATCTCTGGCCGAGTGTGTCCTGAATAGGGCTGCCTGCAAGGTTCCTGGAAGGTCTATCAGTGTTGGAAGATCCTGGGGTTGGATCGGATTCCTGGAAGCACGTGGTGAGACTTGGAGCTTGGTGGCCGGGGTGTTGGACGGGGGGTCCTGAGTGGCGCCTGGACAGGACACATGTGTGTGCGGAGCCTGTGACGGTCCCACACTGAGAACCATGCGGTTCTGTTGAGGAGTTTTGCTCGAGTCAACCAGGAAAAGTGACTTTCTGGTACAGTGTGTCAGGGAGAAACTGTTTTTCCCTTGGTGTTTTTTCTCTGGAACACGTGTAAGGTGTGCGCTGTGGCTCGTCAGAGTCCACGAAGGGGACAAGCGGCTGGCTGTGACTCGTGGGGTCACGAAGGGGACAAGCGGCTGGCTGTGACTCGTGGGGTCACGAAGGGGACAAGCGGCAGACTGTGGACCAGCAGGTTCACAAAGTCGGCAGTGCAGGGACTTGCAGCCGCAAGAGCTGCAGTGGCAGCAGCGGCTTGTGCGTGGCAGCCGGAGGTGCTGGCGGGTGGTGGCAGTACCAGCAGGAGCTGGTGAGGTACCAGAAGGACATCAGAGGTCCAGAGTGGGTGACCTCTTAAAGGAACAGTACCAGCCCAAAGAGACATAAGGGTCTGTGCGAACTGGGGTCTCGTAGTGCCGTGGGGGAGTCCACGGTGTATAACCCAAGGAGGGGTGATGGCCCAAAAGGGGGCGGATGTCCCAAAAGGGGGTGGCAACCCAAAAGGGGATGATGGCCCAAAAGGGGGCGGAGTCCCAAAAGGGGGCGGTTGGCAAAAAGGGGGTGGAGGATCCCAATGTTAAAGGGGAGATGCCGGAGAACTGTTGCCCGGGGCAAAATTGTTATGTATGTCCAGTTTGTCATATGAATTACCCTCCAGGTGAGAGGCTTCGTGTGTGTAAC
Organism: Oophaga sylvatica; assembly: GCA_033576555.1. Taxonomy (NCBI): domain Eukaryota; kingdom Metazoa; phylum Chordata; class Amphibia; order Anura; family Dendrobatidae; genus Oophaga; species Oophaga sylvatica. The sequence goes on along the minus strand of JARQOD010000010.1, from coordinate 80,498,613 downwards.
CTGCTAATGAATGGTGAGGAGGAGGTACACGGACTGGTCGATTCAGGAAGCTCGGTGACCCTAGTGAGGACTGCACTTGATAACTTTATAACCACAAGAAAAATCAAGGTCACCTGCATCCATGGGTCCACTAGAGACTATGTAGAGGTCTGTGTGATTATAGAGACGGTCAGGAGCAGTAATAGCCTTAGGGCAGCTTTGGTTCCAAACTTAGCTTGTCCAGTAGTTGTAGGCCGGGACTCTAAACTGTTCCCTGACTTGTGGGACAGGGGAGTTCCTCTACAGCAGGAGGGAGGCCTCTCTACTGTTGGGGTGGCAGACATTGGGACAGTGACACCTCCCAAAACTGACGAGTCAGACGGTGACACAGGAGGAAAGGGTGGGTCTGCCCGACTTACTGACATGATGTCCTCTGAAATGTGTGACAGTAGAACCAATGACGATGTGGTAGATAAGACCTCTAGAACGGACACCCAGTTAGAGGGTAACTGGAGGGGCCCCGAGAGTGACTTTTGTGCAGACTGTGACTCGACCGCAAGGGAAAGCGAGGGCAGTAGCATGGAGCCGAGTAAAAATGGCCGATCTTCCTCTCGCCGCAGTCGCCGCGGAAAGGCGGGACAGGCTACATCCTCTAAGAAGAGAAATGATGAGTCAGGGCCAGGTACTGGTCAGGTTACTGTCCTTGATAAAGAGACAATTGAGCACAGAATGGAGGAGCTGGAGAGGGAAGTCTCTAGGCTCAGAGATCATCTGTCCGTGTGTCATAGTATGAACAAGGCCCTATGGAAAGATATGGAGGTGCTCAGAGAGGCCCAGGAGAAGCATCAGCAGGAACTTCTCAGGAGGGAGGATGAGTGTCGCGGCTTGGCAGAGGAGCGAGATAAAGTTCTCCGTATGCTCAAGATACAGGAGGAGACTAATGCCCAGCTCCAGAAGTCCACGGGAGACGAAGTACAGCAAGCGAAGTGCCACACAGATGGCCACACAAGAAATGCTGAGGTCTTGGAGAACTGCGCTGATGCTCAGGATGAGGAGGTCCAACCGCATGTGCAGGAAAAGGAGAAATCGCTTTTCAAGTGTATAATAGAGGTACCCGAAGACATGCAAGAAGCTTGTGCCAGTGAGGATGCACATCAGGCCTTTAGAAAAGCGGTGGAAGCATGTAGTGTGAACTGGGTGCCAGAGAAGAAGCAGTTGGTTATACTGTCGACTAGGGAAGTCACAATGAAGCGAGTGGCTATCCTGAGGGACATTCACCTACATTGTCTCCGCACAAAGCAAATAATCCTGTTGAGAAATCATGACGCCACTCGACGTCTGGAGCAAGCAAGAAAGACTCAAAGTCAGCTTGGATTAATGGAAGACATCATTCAAGTGCCCAGAGGACTGGTGAAGAAAGTCATCGGAAGACTTGTGAAAATGATGCAGGAGATGGTGAATAAGTCCGGTGTGACGAGAGTCAGGATTCCGGCTGATGACGAAGTCCAGGTCAGGGGTGAAGATGGGATGGTTCCATTCCTCATTGTCGGATCCATGGAGAGCCTTGGGAATATCCGGATGCTCCTCGAGTATCGTGTGTCATACCTGAGAGAAGTAGAGCAGCTACGACTTAAGAGGGAGCAGGTCAATAGAAACCTACAAAAATTGGAAAGAAGATGGCCGCCACCTTCAACCCATGGGATTGAGAGGCGAAGAGGTTCGCTCAAGACTTCAAGTACTCAAGCTGGAGCTAATACAGGAAATAGGTCGCCTGATGGAAGAGGTAGAAGTAGTAATGCTTCAGTTAGCTCAGTGATGAGTGACCTAAGCAGGAGAACCTGTAGTAGACAAAAAGAAAAGGACTCAGACCAGACAGGACGTATGGGTGCATGGGAATTGCGACGCCGTACTGACCGCTGGGGACACGGGTGGTCTGACAAGGGGGCCTCGTCAGCAAAAGAGGTGACAGAGTCGGAGGACAGACGCCTACCAAAGAGATCAGTAGCAGGGTCCGACTTAGAGAGACGGTTTGACTGGCAGAGACGACCAAGAAGGATCTCTGGTCAGGTAACATGTGTCCACCCTCCTAAGGTTGAACAAAGGGGGGAGGTATGTGGTGTAGTGACCCCTGATACAGCTAGGGGGCACTGTGTATGCTCCTCGGGATATGCATGGAGGCATGTCATGGATGGACGGTATGTATCGCAGAGGTGGGTGGCCCTGTGATGGAAGCCTGGGCGTGTTTTGTTCAGCAGATCTACTGCTGAGAGTTGTGCTATACATTGGGAGGCTTCCAGGTGACTTGGAGAGCTGGGCGGGTCCAGTCACCTACAAACCCACCCAAGGGGTATGTGTCTGTATACCCGGGATAAAACCTGTATGTAATAGTGTGTTGTGGTAAAGGACCTGGGATGAGGTCATGACCAGGTGACCTAACCATGTGATTCTGACCTCATCGGTAGGTGGGGTTACACCTATGTAACAGAAGTGTGCTTGGCACCTGTGAGAGAGTGTGTGGGAGTCTGCCAGTGTGGACAGACTTCCATGTGGGACATTACCGAGAGGACTCTGTGACTGAGGAGTGAGGCTCCAGGCAGGAGCTGGATTGATGGAAGATTTGTATTGCCTGTTACTATGTGGTTTATGAAGCAATAAACCTAAGGACTTTTTGTATAAGAAAGTGTCTCCTGATTTACCTCTGAAGCAGCCGAGTGAGTAAAAACCTTACAGAGGATACAAACTTTGATGGGAGGAGGAGTACTTCTTTAAAATCTGCTCATAGACAGCCATTCACCTGATGTAAAAAAGTGTATTTTTTTTACCTTCATCACACTGGCATATGGAAGTATTCTTATTTTTTGTATACAGATTAGCGAAACTGACTGCGGTATTTCAGGCAGGAAATTTGAGCGAATCTGACAGTAGTCAGGAGACGGACGGGATTTCTGTGAACCACCTCCAACCTACCTTCATCTGTAACTCTTTTAAATACTCGGAGCACACGACATTGAGCATGTGTAATGTCGCACCATTTAACACCTTAATGTCCATTGACGTTCACAGTCCGTCATGGCCGGGTGTCAGTTCCGACACCAGGATGGACTGTGCACGTCATGCCTTTGAACTACCACTGCGTGTAAACACGCAGTGGTAGTTCAGTGCCGACAGCTGTCTATGACAGCTGACAGGCACGGCAAGAGGTGCAGGGACGCTTGCCGTTGGTCCCCGCACCCACAGCGCTGTGATTGGTCAGTCAATCTGACTGACCAAACAGCAGCGATCGGGAAGGAGAGGCTGAAACTTCAGCATCTCCAGCGCGATCAGTGCAGGAACTCAGCGCTGCAGTGGCTGAGCTTACTGCACTGACAGCCAGGAGCGGCGTCCGCGCCGCCCCTGGCTGTTAACCCCCTGATTGGTGCGATCGATTTAAATTGCAGCGTTCAGGGGGGAGGCAGAGGGTCGGGGGCTCCCTCTGCCTCAGATCGGCGTCCCCACAGTGTAATTGCAGGGCCCGATCTCTGCTTTGATGACCCGGGGTTGTCATGATAACCTCCGGGTCATCCAGCTACGGAAAGCCGCTGTGACCATGCTCACAACATGCTCAACAGCTTTCAACATTGGTATAATGCATTGCAATGCAGGAGCATTGCAATGTATTATACCTACAATCAAAAGTGAAAAAGTGAAAGTCCCATAAAGGGGCTAGGTAAAAAAAAAACATTTTTTTAAAAAATTTGTAAAAAAAATATTAAAAATTTCCCCTAAAAAATACACATTTTTATGTAAAGCAAAAAACAAAAAAAATGCACATGTTTGGTATCGCCGCGTCCGTAAAAATCCCATCTATAAAAGCGTAACCCTAGTTAACCCCTTCAGTGAAAGCCAAAAAAAAACAAAAAAGTAGTAAATTATACTTTTTCCAAGCGGTATCATCATACCGCTTGGAAAAAGTGCAATAACACGCGATCAAAAAGACGGATATAAATAAACATGGTACTGCTGAAAACGTCATCTTGTCCTGCGAAAAAATACAAAAGTTATAGCTCGCAGAATAAAGTGATGCAAAAATATTTTTTTTCTATAAAAGTTTTTATTTTGTAAAAAACGCCAAAACATAAAAAAATATATAAATGAGGTATCGCTGTAATCATAGTGACCCGAAGAATAAAGCTGCTTTATCAATTTTACCACACGCAGAACGGAGGGGAAAAAAAAAAACAATTTCTGAATTGCTGGTTTTTGTTCATTCTGCTTCCACAAAAATCAGAATAGTAAGCGATCAAAAAACTTTATGTGCCCGAATATGGTACCAATAAAAACGTCCGCTCGTCCCGCAAAAAATAAACCCACACATAACTCTGTCGGCTGAAATATGGAAAAATTATAGCTCTCAAAATACGGCAATGCAAAAATTTCTTACAAAAAATTCTTACAAAAAAAGTATCTTTTAGTGTGTGACAAAAGCTAAACATGAAAAAAGGATGTAAATCTGGTATCGCTGTACTCGCACCGATCTGAAGAATAAAGTCGCCTAATCACTAATACCACACGAGGAACGGCGTAAAAAATAAAACCAATTCTTCACCTTTTGTGGATTTGTTCATTCTGCCTCCCAAAGTTCGCAGTAAGGCGATCACAGTGGTTCCCCCCCACACATGGGGTATTAGCGTACTCAGGAAAAATTGCACATCAACTTTTGGCGTCCTATTTCTCCTGTTACCATTATAAAAATAAAAAATTGTGGGCAAAAAGATCATTTTTGTGGAAAAAAAATATGATTTTTTTATTTTCACTGTTCTACGTTATAAACTTCTGTAAAGCACTTGCGGGTTCAAAGTGCTCACCACACATCTAGACAAGTTCCTTGGGGGGTCTAGTTTCCAAAATGGGGTCACTTGTGGGGTGTTTCTACTGTTTAGGCACATCAGGGGCTCTCCAAACGCGACATGACACCCGCAGACTATTCTTCAAAGGCTGCATTCGAAAACGGCGCTCCTTCCCTTCTGAGCTCTGCCATGCGCCCAAATAGTGGTTTACCCCCACATATGGGGTATCAGCGTACTCAGGACAAATTGCATAATAACCTTTGGGGTCCTGTTATCCTTTGGAAAATAAAAATTGGGGGTGAAAAGATAATTTTTGTGGAAAAAATATGATTTTTTAATTTTACGGCTCTACGTTATAACCTTCTGTGAAGCCCTTGGGGGTTCAAAGTGCTCACCACACATTTAGATAAGTTCCTCGGTGGGTCTAGTTACCAAAATGGGGTCATTTATGGGGGGTTTCCATTGTTTAGGCACATCAGGGGCTCTACAAACGCGACATGGTGTCCGCTCTCGATTCCAGCCAATTTGACATTCAAAATCTCAAATGATGCTCCTTCCCTTCTGAGCTCTGCCGTGCGCCTAAAGATTGGTCTTCCTCCAAACATGGGCTATCAGTGTTCTCAGGAGAGATTGTACAACAAATATTGTGGTTCATTTTCCTGATGCCCTTGACAAAATTTAAAAAATTGTGTCGAAATAAAAATTTTGGGGAAAAAAAGTTAAATGTTCATTTTTTCTTCCACATTGCTTCAATTCTTGTGAAGTACCTAAAGGGTTAGTAAACTTCTTGAATGTGGTTTTGAATACCTTGAGGGGTGCAGTTTTTAGAATGGTGTCATTTTTGGCGTATTTTCTGTCATATTGTCATATAGACCCCTCAAAGTGACTTCAAATGTGATGTGGTCCCTAAAAAAAATGGTTTTGTAAATTTTGTTGTAAAAATGAGAAATCGCTGGTCAACTTTTAACACTTATAACTTACTAACAAAAACAATTTTGGTTCCAAAATTGTGCTGATGTAAAGTAGACATGTGGGAAATGTTATTTATTAACTATTTTTTTGTGACAACTCTCTCTGATTTAAGGGCATAAAAATTAAAAGTTTGAAAATTGCAAAAGTTTCAAAATTTTCACCATATTTCCGTTTTTTTTCATAAATAAACGCAAGTTATATCGAAGAAATTTTACCACTAACATGAAGTACAATATGTAACAAAAAAACAATCTCAGAATCGCCAAGATCTGTTGAAGCGTTCCAGAGTTATAAGCACATAAAGTGACAGTGGTCAGAATTGTAAAAATTGGCCTGGTCATTAACCTACAAAATGGCTTGGTCCTTCAGGGATTAAAGTGGAGCCAGGGATGCCAGCAGTTACGGGACGTTTTTCACGGCTCCTATCTGGCGGTTATATAATGGTGTCCTAGCTGCTACTTACTTATTTCTTCTGCACGGCAGAGGGTATTTTTACATTTATAGATCCCATGTGTGACAGACAGCAACGTATGCCTATGAAGTCGCATCCATCAGGCGTATTTGTCAGAAGATCGCTGAAAAATTAAATGTGAAATACCCTTATTAATAACCTTGCATAGGTCTTGCGTTCACACCTATAGTTGAACCTTTGTAAGCTACATCCGATTCCATTATGTGGCTTCCTTTAATTATAGCATCAACTTTGCGCCTTTTTAGATGCCTTTTAAAAAGTAGGATTGTTGTCAAACGCCGGTTATTACACTACATGGCGTGATGTAATACATAACAGCAGATTTTCACTGTCATGTGGAAATCTTCCAACCTACATTTGCATTCTGGATTCTACCCGTTAATTACATCTAGTCATCGATTTGTGTATTTGCTCCTTTTGTCTAAGTGGATTTTCGTCTACATCCAAAGCTGTGTGACTATGGTGTTCATTAAACTTCAGAGATTTTAATGCGGAGAGAGCCTTCTTTATAGGATATTGACTTGGAAGCAGTAATAAGGCAACGCTTCTCTCTGTACTCCATAGAGATGCTGGCAGGTTCTCCCTGCCTTGTCAGCTTTGCAGATTTGTGTTGCCTTCGCTATCAAAAAGGACATTACTGACTTAATCAGAGGCAGACAACTACCCGGAGGTCGTTTGCAGCTTCTCTGACTCTGGAGATGAAGAAGAAAAGTTAATTTGGCAATTATGAGACTTAAGAAAAAGTTTCATCCTATGAAAGAGACGGGCGGCTCATTTCATCACTGTAATAAGGCTGGTTCGGACTAAACCCTAGACGATCCTTGAAGAAATGCAAAGGAATAACTTGTTTCTGACCCATGACATTGTGAATATGGTCATCGGACAGTTGTGGCATCGTGTTCATTTTTTAAACAGGCTTTTCCATTTGAATCCAGTGGGTAAAGCAATTTTTTACATGACTAATATAATCTAACCCAATTAATAATAGTCAGTGGGAGATCTGGCTGTGAGGAAGAAAAATAAATTACTGGTTGAGATTCCAACCTGTTGCATGCGTGCCTTGAGGGGTCCTCATCATGGCCCCCATTTATAAAAAATGGCAGAGATAAAGCATAGCTCATTTATTAACATACCGTATGTTGTGACCGAAGATAGACATAGTCCTAAATGTGCCACAATGTAGGTCATTAGTGGTTACGCTGGTCGAAATGATGGCACTTTTTCTATAATTTTTTTTAGAAGCACTTTTTAACAATACTCCCCACCTGACATCAGATATTAGCACCAAGCATGTTGTAATGTCAGCTGACCAAAGAACAAATTCTATATGAACATGAGCTGTGTCTTCATCAACGCTCATACACATTTTCAGTTCTGGTGGTTTCTTATGGAAACAGTCTCCAAGTGGGTGAACACATTCATGCAAGTCGCTGGAGCAGAATAGGAATGCAGCTCTGGACTATTGCTGGACCATAAGCCCGGACCATTGATGGAAAAGATAAATCTTCAAGGCAAAGTTCTTTACACCAAGAAATGATCTCGTCTGCATTAAACACATTTTATATACAGTCATTAATTTATTAGACAAAGTACTAGAATGAAAGAAGTTCCCATAATAAGGTGTATTAGCCACAAGATCTTCTCTCGTCCCTTTTCCGTGTCTTGGTCACAGAGGTGATCACCTAAATGCCGTAGCCTTAGGTGTGCACCCCTAAAGGGGTTTACCCACCATCACACCCATTATATATCTACGAACATGAATATTTGAAATGTACATGCTGATGGATAAAACAATCAGAAGTTATGACCGCCCCGGTGACTGAAACGTGAACGCTGCTCGGGAGAATAAAGTTGATTTTCTCTCCACAGTGTTAGGCTACATTCAGGCGTCGCCCAGTATAATAACGCTATTAACCTGCAGATTATATATATCTGCAGATTATATCTGCAGGTAAATAGCATTTTTCTGATGACAGGTTCCCTTTAATGAATCAGGACCATTGTTCTTGTTAACACATCTCCCAGTGTAAATAGATGTGCTGCTGATAACATGATACAGTATGTATGGGGACAGAATCATCTGTTAGTGATTGTTCTAACCCCATCGTTCTTCATCAATCTGTGTAAAGAGCAGATTGTTGTACATGGAAAAAGGAAATATGATGGAATTCATGATGGAATTGAGGGTTTGGAGAGTTATGCTGATGTTCCAGAATGTCATGACATGATTGTATTTCATTATATTTGAATAAATGTTTTTGTTTTTTTTGTGCAACAATAAATGTGGATTGTTCAAGGGAAAAAAAATAAGACATCCCCTAAAAATAAGCCCTAACTCATCTGTTGGAGCAAAAAATAATATAAAACCTTGTCTTATTTTCAGAGAAACCTGGTAACAACTGACTGGTTTCGGAAATACGTTCCTTATTCATAGATTTTTCATTTTCTGTGATCTAGATAGTTTGATTAGTAATGTTGGGACAAACGTTACCTATCCAGACTCCCTTTTAGGACATATAGACATAAAGAGGGAATCCCCATTTGAGACCCTTACCCCCACTTCACCGAGGTGACCGACTAACTTTGGACGAACCTTTCACTCTCTACATGTACCATTTGGTATGTTGGCTTTCTATATAGTCTGATTCCACTGCTGGTGTATATGACCTTGGTTCATATAATATATTAGCAGTTTTTTTCTTGCATAGATAAATTCTCAAACCAACTGTTTTATTTTTCTTTGGTATATATTTTATCCAACAATATACGGTACTTTTAAAAAAAATCCCATTTCTGTGTGTGAGTCTTGACTTCTCCTGTCTATTTGTATCTATTACAGATGTATCCATCGTGCGGAGGAACTCTGCACGGTAACATTCGCAGTAAATTAATCCGACAAGGTGGTGCACAGCAAGCCCTGTTACTCTACAAGGCAGCGCAGTGGTCTCTGCTGGGAAGCTGATCACTGTGTTATACCAGTCTTTTATTTTATCCGAACTTCATGTACCCTCCCTTAGGCCCTGTGATAGACTACCAGCATCATTCACATCCGTGATCTCTCAATCTACAAAATAATACCGCCTGCCATAAAACCTAATGCGCACGTTAATTATCCTTTATTTGTGTGCCCTTGTGAGTAATTAAAATCAATTTCTAACAAACTATGAGTTTCCCGAGGCCTGTTCTTTCCCACAGTGTCCTGGCTTGTGGTTTTCAACTTATGAACTGAAGACTTCGCCAATTATTTTGTGTTTTGAGATCAGTGTTGGCGAGAACTTTTACATTAACTGTTCCTCGTAGTGTCTTGCATTGCTAATACCGTGGTCGAATCAAAGTGCAACTGTCTCCGATTACATAAATTAGAACTGATGTTGCAGAAAGCAAAGAGAACAGAATAATGATCATGGCAATATCTTTTGTTTTTGCTTTTTAAAAATTATCAAATGTCTAGCCATGACTGTGTGTTCCTGGTCAGTGTCATAGCAAATGTGAATAAAGTCAATGGGCTACTATATTTAATTAAATGGAAGTTGTATGTCATAAAAACACAATATTTTATTAATATAAATAAAAACATGTTAAAAATTAATCATGCAGGGACACCTGAATGCAGAGAAAATCACAATGAAGTAAAAAAATGCAAAAATATTATACCACATGAATTGTACGTCTCATAAATAAATAATTAATTCACAGTGAAATAAAGGCTAAAAAAATGATTTTTGAATGTACTTAAATGAAGAATCAAAATATGTGAGGAGCCAGATAGCTTCCAAATAATAAATAGCCCAATAGTAAAAAATCACATGTGATAGGCCCATAAATTTTTAAATAAGTGCAAAAGCACCAGCCCAAGAGTCTATTGTTTTCTTAATTCAACTGCAATCAACTAGAAAGTCAACAATAAAGTGAGCAGAGTATGCAAGAAAAATCACATATTAAACATGAGGTAGAGACTGAAAGAGGAAAGAGTTAGGCAGAGCGGTATAAAGGCATCTTTACCTCAAAGTGACGACACCCCGACGCGCGTTTCGCGTTTAGCTTGTGTGTCCCCTGGAAAAGCTAAATGAGAAATGCGTGTCGGGGTGTCAACGTCACTTTGAGGTAAAGATGCCTTTATACCGCTCTGCATAACCCTTTCCTCTTTCAGACTCCGCCTCATGTTTAATATGAGATTTTTCTTGCATACTCTGCTCTCTTTATTGTTGACTTTCTAGCTGATTGCAATTGAATTAAGATACCAATAGACTCTTGGGCTGGCGCTTTTGCACTTATTTAAAAATTTATGGGCCTAGCACATGTGATTTTTTACTGTTGGGCTGTTTATTATTTGGAAACTATCTGGCTGCTCATATATTTTGATTTTTCATTTAAGTACATTCAAAAATCATTTTTTCAGCCTTTACTGTATTTCACTGTGACTTAATTATTTATTTATGAGACGCATAATTCATGTGGTATAATATGTTGGCATTTTTTACTTCATTGTGATTTTCTCTGCATTCAGGTGTCCCTGCATGATTAATTTTTAGCATGTTTTTAATTATATTAATAAAATATTGTGATTTTATGGCATACTACTTCCGTTTGCTGTTGTGATTTATTCTTGCTTTTTTGGAAGTGCGATTGAACTAGGCAATTTGTTGACTTTGATATTTAATTAAAGGGTTTGTCCAGTGCCCCCACAACATGCATAAATGAGCTTTAAAGGCGTTTGCTACTTTTACAACTTTTTTAAATGAAGTAATTTCCAGTGTAAAATAAAAATAAAATATACTGACCTCCAGGAACGGCGCCTTTCCAGCGATGTCACCGTTGGGTATCCCAAGGCTCATGTTTATGTGTAATTTTTATGCCACATGAGACCAACAACCAATCAGCTGCTGCTATTGAGCTGCTGCACTCTCTTGTTTTGCTTGTTTGTCCGAAGGAAGTGAGAGCACAGCAGCCCAATAGCAGCCACTCATTGGTTCCAGAGCGCACGTGGCTATACAAATTTACATTGCTGGAACAGTCCTGTTGAATTTTTTTTATTTTTTTTTTATTTTACAATGGAGACGAGATAATTTAAAAAGAAGCTGTCCATGTAGTGGACAGCCCCTTTAAAAGTTTGTTGCTTAACTTTCTAATATAGTTCAATTATGCCAGGTGACCCGATTGTCAGGAAGCAGATCCTGTCCAGGGTACAACATTTTCACTACTAGTCCTATGCTCGGGCGTCTATCGTAGCTAGTGAACAGAGCCTTATATCCTTCCCCTTAAAGAGAATGTGCCAGGAGGTTTTTCTATTTAATCTAAAAGCAGCGTAATATAGGGCAAGACATCCTGATTCCAGGGATGTGTCACTTACTAGCCCATGTGTTGTAGTTTCAATATAGTCAGTGTTTTATTAGCCGTATATTATCATTACCTGACTAGGTCTCACATGCATGACAGTCCAGCGAATCTGTGTAACCCCGCCCCATCAATGATTGGCAGCTTGCTGACCAAGTACACAGGAAGCTGCCAATCAGGGATATGGGTGGGGTTAAACACATCCCAGCATTCTGACTGCTGCTACATCTGTAGCATAGAAAACTGATTTTATCAAAAACGCATCAATCAGACCAGTAAGTGATATATCCCTCTATTAAGGATTTATTGCCCAATAATATGCAACTACCAGATTAGATGGCAAAAACTTGCTGATTGATTCCCTTTAACAAATGGCTGTCGTCATGTGTCAATTCAGTAAAACTTATTTTATGTTGATCTGAGAAGTGGAGATATACAGTAGCTGCGAAACCTAGGGCAGGAGAGGCAACCTGTCATTTGGAGCACCTGGAATAATTCAACCGAATTAGCAAATTATAAAAAAAAATTGTATTAATTATTTTTTTTAAAGCCCCTATTTCATTATTGGTACAGTTAGATGTCCTACAAAAAAGCCGAAAAAAGGTTGATGGATAATATCCAAAGATGTCATTATTTTGAGAGTTTTTTGTAGGGGCCAATTGGGATTCTAAGTTCCTGAATGTTTAGTATTGCTTCTTTTTTTCCCCCCAGCTTCTTTAGTTGTGTATCGCACATATCCAAGCTAGTGGTAGTACCAACAGCTAATATTCAACTTTTTAATGATTGTGAGAATGTAACGGTACGATATTCTTGTTTTCTCTCCTAGAACTGACCAGTTGGGCATGTTTGGGAAAAAGGAGTTTGACCTTTTGGCTCCATTTGTTGACAGCTTTAGCCTAATGACCTACGACTATTCAAACCCTCATAGGTGAGTAGTAAAATACAGATAATATTTAATAGTTATCCAGAATGTAGTAAACATATCATATAAGGAACCTGGAGACAAACAGGTAAAAAAAAGTTAATATTTCTCACAAACTTATAGGGAACCAATTACAATTACTCATATAGATTCTCATAGGCTTCAGGGAAATACTAGAAATTCCTTGGGGGTAAGGTTTCTCCTTGTGGAGAGTGACATACCAGCTCTGGCGTGTCGAGGTAAGGAGGCTTATTCGCCATGCAATGCTCCTCTGGGAAATTTTAATATGCAAATTGCCTCTTCAAACAAAGAGGACTTGTACTCTATAGCGCCACCTATTGGAAGTAGCGATCCTACAAGTCACAATCAACCCTTTAACGAGTCTTGTAATATGACTTAGGGTAAAAGCCAAATGGAGATTCTGATTTGGCTTTTATCCTAAAGGTACTGCCACACTAAGCTATCCCGCTAGCGATCTCGTTAGCGTTGCATACTAATGAGATCGCTAGCGGGATTGTTTTTTATATCGCTAAATGCTGCCGCATTTAGCGATATAGTTAACGACGCTATCGCCGTTAGCGATCTTCTTAACGACTTTAGCGGTACAAAAGTACCGCTAAATCGCTAAGAAAAGGTGCCACACTCAGCGATTAGATACTTACCAGCGGGGCGCCAGCGATAAAATAGGGTCCGGAGCGATTCCAGCGACGAGCGAGATCACAGCAGGAAGCTCGTCGCTGGAAGCTGCCGCACTGAACAATATCGCTAACGGGATCGCTAAATAGTGACGTTTTTTAGCGATCCCGTTAGCGATATTGTTTAGTGTGGCATACCCTTAAGTCATATTACAAGACTCGTTAAAGGGTTGATTGTCACTTGTAGGATCGCTACTTCCAATAGGTGGCGCTATAGAGTACAAGTCCTCTTTGTTTGAAGAGGCAATTTGCATATAGAAATTCCTTGTGCATTGTACTTAATTGCAAAAACCGTCTGCCAATTATAGGGTAACTGAGTTTTCTTGTCTGACTGTAAAGTATATAACTATAGAAATGAGATGTATGTACTTGGACAAAAGTATAAGGATAAAAACTAAAATATGTATGTAGCATTTCTCAGAAATAAATGTTTTTCTGTGTAAAAAGAGAGGAATCAAAACCATTCTTGAAAAGTTAGAATGTTAGTTGCATATGACAAGTGCACTAGTGGTAGCTCTGCTTGCAATCTTTGTATCTGCGACAATGACGTGGTATTATATGACAGCAAAAGTTTGTAGCTGAGAGCAGGCGCTGAGAAAGCCTGCAGCAGTGCCTGTGAGATCGCTGGTCTCACAGCGTGCTGTGCACACTGTCAGACCAGCGATCTGACATTATACAGTGATGTCCCACCCTGGGACAAAGTAAAAAAGTTAAAAAAATGAAAATCACATGTGTAAAAAAAAATAATTCTAAAATAAAGGAACAAAAGTCCCCAATAAATTCATTTCTTCATGTAAATAAAAAAAAAAAAACAATAAAAGTACACATATTTGGTATCACCGCATCCATAACGACCCGCCCTATAGAACTGTCCCACTAGTTAACCCCTTTAGTGAACCCCTTAAAAAGAAAACAAAGCAAAAAATCAATGCTTTATCATACCGCCGAACAAAAAGTGGAATAACACTCGATCAAAAAAACCGATATCAATAAACATGGTACTGCTGAAAACGTCATCTTGTCCCTCAAAAATCGAGCCGCCATACAGCATCATCAGCGAAAAATAAAAAAGATATAGCTCGCAGAATAAATCGATGCAAAAATAATTATTTTTATATAAAATTGTTTTTATTGTATAAAAGTGCCAAAACATAAAAAAATGATATAAATGAGGTATCGCCGCAATCGTACTAACCCGAAGAATAAAACTGCTTTATCAATTTTACCACACGCGGAACGGTATAAACGCCCCCCCCAAAAGAAATTCATGAATTGCTGATTTTTGATCATTCTATCCTCCCAAAAATCGAAATAAAAAGCGATCAAAAAATGTCACGTGCTCAAAAATGGTACCAATAAAAATGTCAACTCGTACCGCAAAAAATAAGACCTCACATGACTCTATGGGCCAAAATATGCAAAAATTATAGCTCTCAAAATGTGGTGATGCAAAAACTATTTTTGCAATAAAAAGTGTCTTTTAGCGTGACAGCTGCCAATCATAAAAACCCTCTATAAATAGTAAATCAAATCCCCCTTTATCACCCCCTTAGTTAGGGAAAAATAATAAAATTAAAAAAATGTATTTATTTCCATTTTCCCATTAGGGTTAGGGTTGGGGCTAAAGTTAGGGTTAGGGTTGGGATTAGGGTTAGGGGTGTGTTAGGGTTAGGTTTGTGGTTAGGGTTATGGTTAGGGTTGGGACTAGGGTTAGGGGTGTGTTGAGGTTAGGGTTGGAGTTAGAATTGGGGGGTTTCCACTGTTTAGGCACATCAGGGGCTCTCCAAATGTGACATGGCGTCTGATCTCAATTTCAGCCAATTCTGCGTTGAAAAAGTCAAACGGTGCTCCTTCACTTCTGAGCTCTGCCATGCACCCAAACAATAGTTTACCCCCAAATATGGAGTATCAGCGTACTGAGGACAAATTGCACAATAACTCTTGGGGTCCAATTTCTCCTGTTACCCTTGTGAAAATAAAATATTGGGGGCGAAAAAATCATTTTTGTAAAAATAAAAAGAATTTTTATTTTTACGGCTGTACGTTATAAACTTCTGTGAAGCGCTTCGGGGTTCAAAGTGCTCTCCACACATCTAGATAAGTTCCTTGGGGAGTCTATTTTCCAAAATGGGGTCACTTGTGGGCGTTTCCACTGTTTAGGCACATCAGGGGCTCTCCAAACGCGACATGACGCCCGCAGACCATTCCATCAAAGTCTGCAATCCAAAACGTCACTACTTCCCTTCCGAGCCCCGACGTGTGCCCATACAGTAGTTTTCTCCCACATATGGGGTATCAGCGTACTCACGGCAAATTGGACAACAACTTTTGGGGTCCAATTTCTCCTGTTACCCTTGGGAAAATAAAAAGTTGGGGACTAAAAGATCATGTTTGTGGAAAAAATATGATTTTTTTATTTTCATGCTCGGACGTTATAAACTTTAGTGAAACACCTGGGGGTTCAAAGTTCTCACCACACATCTAGATAAGTTCCTTGAAGGGTTTAGTTTCCAAAATGGTGTCATTTGTGCGGGATTTCCACTGTTTAGGCACA
This sequence comes from Oophaga sylvatica, assembly GCA_033576555.1. Lineage (NCBI taxonomy): Eukaryota > Metazoa > Chordata > Amphibia > Anura > Dendrobatidae > Oophaga > Oophaga sylvatica. Next base: position 80,482,859 of record JARQOD010000010.1, on the reverse strand, counting down.
TCAGGAGCTCTCCAAACACGACATGGCGTCCAGCCAATTCTGTGTTGAAAAAGTCAAACGGCGCTCCTTCCCTTCCGAGCTCTGCCATGCACCCAAACAGTGGTTTACCCCCACATATGGGGTATCAGCATACTCAGGACAAGTTGCACAATAACTTTTGGGGTCTTGTTACCTTTGGGAAACTAAAAATTGGGGTGAAAAGATCATTTTTGGGGAAAAATATGATTTTTTAAATTTACGGCTTTACGTTATAAACTTGTGTGAAGCACTTGGGGGTTCAAATTGCTCACCACAGATCTAGATAAGTTCCTTAGGGGGTCTAGTTTCCAAAATGGGGTCACTTGTGGGGGGTTTCCACTGTTTAGGCACATCTGGGGCACTGCAAACGGAACATGACCCCCATCAGCATCTGCATTCCAAAACGTTATTACTTCCTTTCCAAGCCCTGCCGTGCGCCCAAACAGTTTCCTCCCCACATATGGGGTATCAGCGTACTCAGGACAAATTGGACAACAACTTTTGGGGTCCAATTTCCATGGGAAAAATCAAAAATTTAGGACTAAAAAATCATTTTTGTGGAATTTTTTTTTTCCACACCCAGGCATTATAAACTTTTGTGAAACACTTGGGGGTTCAAATTGCTCACCACAGATCTAAATAAGTTCCTTAGGGGGTCTAGTTTCCAAAATGGTGTCACTTGTGGGGGGTTTCCACTATTTAGGCACATCAGGGGCTCTCCAAATGCAACATGGCGTCCAATCTCAATTCCAGCCAATTTTGGTTGGAAAAAGTCAAATGGTGCTCCTTCCATTCCGAGCTCTGCCGTGCGCCCAAACAGTGGTTCCCCCCCACATATGGGGTAACAGCGTACTCAGGACAAATTCGACAACAACTTTTGTGGTCCAATTTCTCCTGTTACCCTTGGGAAAATAAAAAATTAGTGACTGAAAGATAATTTTTGTGGGAAAAAAATAGGATTTTTTATTTTCATGCCCGGGCATTATAAAGTTGTGTGAAGCACTTGGGGGTTCAAAGTGCTCACCAAGATCTAGTTAAGTTCCTTGGGGGGTCTAGTTTCCAAATTGGGGTCACTTGTGGGGGGTTTCCACTGTTTAGGCACATCTGGGGCACTGCAAATGGAACATGACCCCCATCAGCGTCTGCATTCCAAAATGTTATTACTTCCTTTCCAAGCACTGCCGTGCGCCCAAACAGTTTCCCCCCCCCCACATATGGGGTATCAGCGTACTCAGGACAAATTGGACAACGACTTTTGGGGTCCAATTTCCTTGGGAAAAATCAAAAATTTAGGACTAAAAAATAATTTTTGTGGATTTTTTTTTTTTTTCACACACAGGCATTATAAACCTTTGTGAAACACTTGGGGGTTCAAAGTGCTCACAACAGATCTAGATAAGTTCCATAGGGTGTCTAGTTTCCAAAATGGTGTCACTCGTGGGGGGTTTCCACTGTTTTGGCGCATCAGGGGCTCTCCAAACGCGACATGGCGTCCAATCTCAATTCCAGCCAATTTTGGTTTGAAAAAGTCAAACGGCGCTCCTTCCCTTACAAGCTCTGCCGTGTGCCCAAACAGTGGTTTTCCCGCTCATATGGGGTATTGGCGTACTCAGGAGAAATTGCACAACAACTTTATCTGTCCATTTTCTCCTTCTACCCTTGTGAAAATAAAAAAAAAGTTTGTAAAAGATCATTTTTGTGACTGAAAAGTTAAATGTTCATTTTTTCCTTCCACGTTGCTTCAGCTCCTGTGAAGCACCTGTAGGGTTAATAAACTTCTTGAATGTGGTTTTGAGTACCTTGAGAGGTGCAGTTTTTAGAATGGTGTCACTTTTGGGTATTTTCTGCCATATAGACCCCTCAAAGTGACTTCAAATGTGAGGTGGTCCCTAAAAAAAAATGGCTTTGTAAATTTTGTTGTAAAAATTAGAAATCGCTGGTCAACTTTTAATTTCCTAACAAAAAAAAATTTTGATTCCAAAATTGTGCTGATGTAAAGTAGACATGTGGGAAATGTTATTTATTAACTATTTTGTGTGACATATTTCTCTGTTTTAAAGGAATAAAAATTCAAAGTTTGAAAATTGCAAAATTTTCAAAATTTTTGCCATATTTGCGTTTTTTTCAAAAATAAACGCAAGTTATATCGAAGAAATTTTACCACTAACGTGAAGTACAATATATCAGGAGAAAACAGTCTCAGAATTGCTAAGATCCATAGAAGCGTTCCAGAGTTATAACCTCATAAAGAGACAGTGGTCAGAATTGTAAAAATTGGCCCGGTCATTAACGTGCAAACCACCCTTGGGGGTGAAAGGGTTAAGGAAATGGGTGGACTGCAATACCAAGACAGGTTTACAAACTTGGGGTTATTCAGTTTTGAAAAACAAAGGTTTAGTGGCGATCTTTTTACAATATACAAATATATCAAGGGAAAGTTTTAATGATCTTTTTACACCTAGACCTGTGACAGTGACAAGGGGTATCCTATATGTCTAGAGCAGGGGTCTCAAACTCAGCTGGGTATATTTGCAGCAGATAGAAAAAAAATTGAGTTTGGGGGAGCGCATTCTTTGCAGGACAAAGTGACATTTTTAGTGATGCAATTTTTTTTCAATACACATTTTGACCATTTTTTTTACATTTTTGCTGTGTTTGTTATATTTTTTTAAATTGCATTCATCGTATGGGTTATGGTACAGTTTTATAGTTTGGGTCGTTATGGATGTGGCAATAACAAGCGTACACTTTTTTGTTTATTTTAGTTTATATATAAAACAACATTTTTAGTGTCAAAATACTTTTTCATGTTTTATTTTGATTTATTTTTTTACATTATTACAATTTTGTTTCTCCTAATTGGTCTCATACAGTAATATGCACCATACGGTAATTCTGGCAAACATCTTGTAGTAATGTACCTCAACCTGATCCCCATCTTGTAGTAATGTCCCCCATCCTGGTCTCCATCTTGTAGTAACTCCCCATCCTGGTCCCCTTCTTGTAGTAATGTCCCCATCCAGGTACCCATGTTGTAGTAATGCCCCATCCTATTCATCTTGGAGTAATATCCCCATCCTGGTCTTCATCTTGTAATAAAGTACCATCCTTGTCCTCATCTTATATTAATGTTCCCATCCTGGTCCACATCTTTTAGTAATGTCCTCATCTTGTAGTACTGTCCCATATCCTTGTCCTCATCTTATAGTAATGTGCCCAATCCTGGTCCAAATAGTGCAGTAATGTCTTCCATCCTGGTCCCCATCTTATGGTAACGCCCCGTCCTGGTCCCCTTCTTGTAGTAATGTCCCCATCCAGGTACCCATATTGCAAAAAAAATACCCAGTTGCATTCTAGATGCCAGGGAGGTTTACACAAAGGGTGCAGCTCATCCCACTGGAACAAAACCAACTCCAATGAAACATGTAAATTCAGAAAAATAAGGAGTAATCAGGTTGAAAGAGTATAAAATCTTTTATTTAAGCATTAATATATACATAACTATTGCGAAGTAAGGTGACTAAGGTGCATACAGACTGACAATTGTACAGGGTCAGACAAAGTCACTGTTATAAACCCATCAAGGGTAATTTGTAATACATAGTGAGAACATTTAGGTATACCCCAGTTAAGCGTATCACTGCATAGACCATAACTTATAATAGTGATAAATCAGACCAAGTGGTAACACATAGGAAGCACATACAGATACGGGCAAAACATACCGAGGAAAAGACTAGTTACCCTGAACCGGATGGCGAGACCCCAACACGCGTTTCGCGTGTTTGACACACCACTTTCTCAAGGGAATGCAGTGATGGTAGCAGCAAGGACCTTTTTGTAGCCCTAACAACCTGTCACATGATTGGTCACATTGTCCGTATGGACGAATAAACGAGGCTCCCATTGCGCGTGCTCATCGCGTCTGGCTAGTCCTAGCGACCACAGCCTCAGACATCAAGCATCACTGCGCTTGTGTGGGGGAAGACATGGGTCACAACCCAAAGCCATGCGCAGGAGGCATGGAGACATCTGGCCGCGCGTGAGACACGGAGGATAGCGATGCGCGCGCCGCCAACAGAAAGATAAGAGAACAGACATGAATCTTGTGCGAGACCGGCTTTAGATATAATAGATGCTACAGTAATCCCGGCATATAAAAAGCAACAGAGCAATATAAGACAGTCCATCAATAACATACAAAGCGTGAATATACAGATAATTATATATAGAAGCAGTCTCAGCACTTATCTTACTGTGTTTATGGCATTTCAGAAGGACGTCACTGGGAATCATAGTAACTCAGGCACAACAAAAGGTCAATGATGGCACTATGGATCAATCTTGGCTCTAGGTAATAAGGACATAACAAATTTAATGAAGAGAATACAAAAAGAATAAAGATAATAGTGTTGTGAATGGACTTGAAATGAGTTCTGAGCAGAGGCTCCCTCTGGTGGTTACAAGCGGTACTGGACTGTCCAGTGAAGATTGTGAGGAGTGGGAATCAGGTGTTACTGACTGGTCTTATATAAGGGAGTCGCCTTCCCATCAGGGTTGCCGGTGATCAATTGTTCTGGTCTCAATCCTTGAGTTCCGTTTCCTTTGTAGCCTGCTGTGTCGTGTCTGCATCTCCTGCTAACAGATAAGACATTTTCTTCTTTTTGTTTTTGTGCTTGATTTTTGCATTTTGTCCTGCACTTCTGTGGGGGCCTTCAGGGTCCCCTCCGGGGGCTTTTGCCCTCTCAGTTTAGTTCAGCCACTGATTTTGTACTTTTGCTTTTTCCAGTTTTTTCAGTGGCTGCTGTTTTGATTTTGTTACACCAGAGAACTAATTTAGGTGGTAGAGGTCGTGTGATCTCAGGTGATTTTGAAATTAGTAGAGTTGGTGCTTTTCAGGGTTTTTTGGGATTGCAGTAAGTGCCCTTCCTATCCTTTTCTATTTAGGTAGTTTGGGCCCCAACGTTTGCTCATACTATTTTCTGTCTGTGTCAGTATTTCATCTTGTCTAACCGCCATTACATGTTTGGGGGCTTCCTATGTTCTTTGGGGATCTGCTCCGGGGCAGATAGCTTTCCTCTTTCTATCTTTAGGTGTAGTTAGTTTCTCAGGCTGTGACGAGGCGTCTAGGACCAACGTAGGAACGCTCCACGGCTGCCTCTAGTTGTGGTGGTTAGTCAGGGTACTGCAATCTCATAGATTCCAACTTCTCTGGTGTATTGCCTTTTTTACCTGCACTCCTCAGCTACCGTAACATAACAGTATCACCGGCCTAAAAATTGAAAATTGTATGGTACTCACAGAAGGGAAAAAATATTGTGAAAGAAAAAAGGTTGTCAGAGTTGTCAGAGATATTTTTCTGTTTGTTGCATTTTTTTTTCCTCTGTATCTCTGGGTGCTGGGGAGGATTTTTTTTTTTTTTTCTCTCAATGGAGTTTGCACAGTTGTCTGGCCGTGTGGATCAGCTTGCCACTGAGGTTCGGAGTATTGCTGCCTATCTTGCTAGGTTGCCTGTTGTGGAACCTAGGATTCCCATGCCAGATTTGTTTTTAGGGATCGAGCTAAGTTTCAGAATTTCAAAAATAATTGTAAATTGTTTTTTGCCTTAAAATCTAAGTCCTCAGGGAACGCAGCGCAGCAGGTTCAAATTGTCATCTCTCTCCTGCGCGGCGATCCTCAGGATTGGGCTTTTTCCCTGACACCTGGGGATCCTGTTTTGAGTGATGTTGATGCATTTTTTTCAGGCTTTGGGTTATTGTACGATGAGCCTAATGTCACTGATCAAGCTGAAAAAGCCTTGTTGGCATTAAATCAGGGTCTTGATGACGCTGAGTTATACTGTCAGAGATTCCGTAGGTGGGCAGTCCTGACCAAGTGGAATGACGACGCTTTGGCGGCTCTTTTTCGGAAGGGTCTGTCAGATAATGTAAAGGATGTTATGGTGGGATTCTCTGTCCCCTCTGGTCTCAATGATTCTATGTCATTAGCGATTCAAATTGACAGACGTTTGCGTGAGCGGAGAAGTATGCGTGGAATGGTGTTGCCTTGTGAACCTGCTTCTGAACCCATGCAGTGTGATAGAGTGGTGTCTGGGGCACAGCGTCATGAGTTTCGAAAGCGCAATGGGTTATGTTTCTACTGTGGTGATGCCTCTCATGCTATTTCAGTCTGCCCTAAGCGGGGAAGACGTTTTGCACGCTCAGTTGTCTTGGGTAGTGTTCAGACTAAGTTTTTATTAACTGTCACTCTGATATGCTCTCTGTCCTCATTTTCTGCTCAGGCTTTCGTTGATTCTGGAGCAGCTATTAACCTGATGGATTATGATTTTGCTAAACGTTGTGGGTTTCCCTTGATACCCCTACAGAAGTCTATTCCCCTACTGGGGATCGATTCTACCCCTTTGGCTGAGAATAAACCTCAGTTCTCTACTCAGGTGATAATGAGGGTTGAACCTGATCATCTGGAGTGCTGTAAATTTTTGGTTCTGTATAATCTGCATGATATTATCGTACTGGGCTTCCCTTGGTTGCAGTCTCATAATCCTGTTTTGGATTGGAAATCTGTGTCTGTAACCAGTTGGGGCTGCCAATGTGTTAATACCAACACTCCTGTTTTTTCTGCCTCCCCCCAGGCTCAGGATGTTCCTGACTTTTTGATTGATTTTTCTGATGTGTTTAGCGAAAGTAAATCTGCATCCTTGCCTCCCCATAGGAGCTATGACTGCGCTATTGAATTAGTGCCTGGTAGTAAATTCCCTAAAGGTCGCCTTTTTAACTTGTCTGTACCTGAACATGACGCTATGCGGTCTTATATCAAGGAATCATTGGAGAAGGGTCATATCAGACCATCCTCTTCACCCTTAGGTGCCAGTTTTTTTCTTTGTGGCCAAAAAGGATGGTTCATTAAGGCCGTGTATTGATTATCGTCTTTTGAACAATATTACTGTAAAATATCAATACCCGTTACCTTTGATTTCTGACCTGTTTTCCAGGGTGAAAAACGCTACTTGGTTTACCAAGCTTGACCTCAGGGGGGCATATAACCTTATTCGCATTAAGCACGGGGATGAATGGAAGACGGCATTTAATACCCCTGAGGGGCATTTTGAGTACCTTGTGATGCCCTTTGGGCTCACTAATGCTCCTTCTGTCTTCCAGTCCTTCATGAATGACATTTTCAGGATTTTGTGGATAAATTTCTGATTGTTTATTTGGATGATATCTTGATTTTTTCTAATGACTGGGACTCTCATGTGAAACATGTTCGAACTGTATTCCAGATTTTGAGAGAGAATGCTCTGTATGTGAAGGGATCAAAGTGTCTTTTTGGCGTACAGAGGATCTCATTTCTGGGATTCATTTTGTCCCCATCTGTTATTGAAATGGACCCGGTCAAGGTTCAGGCCATCTGTGATTGGGTCCAACCTACTTCATTAAAGGCTCTTCAAAGATTTTTGGGTTTTGCCAATTTTTATCGTAAATTTATTGGTAATTTCTCGGTTATTGTTAAACCATTGACTGATTTGACCAGAAAGGGTTCTGATGTGGTGAATTGGCCTCCTGAGGCAGTCTCTGCATTTCAGGAACTTAAGCAGAGATTCACTTCTGCTCCTGTTCTACTGGCAGCCTGATGTTTCTCTGCCATTTCAGGTGGAGGTTGATGCCTCTGAAATTGGGGCAGGTGCCGTTTTGTCCCAAAAAGATCCAGAGACCTCTAAAAGTAACCCTTGTGCCTTTTTCTCTCGAAAATTTTCTCCTACTGAACGTAATTATGACGTGGGTAATCGGAGTTACTGGCCATGAAGTGGGCTTTTGAAGAGTGGAGACATTGGCTGGAGGAGCCAAACATCAGGTGGTGGTCCTTACGGACCATAAGAATCTGGTTTATCTGGAATCTGCCAAGCGACTCAATCCTAGACAGGCCAGGTGGGCCTTGTTTTTCACACGTTTTAATTTTGTGGTTTCCTTTCTTCCTGGCACTAAGAATGTTAAGGCGGATGCCCTCTCGAGGAGTTTCCTTGCGGACTCTCCTGAGTTATCTGATCCTTCTGTTATTTTGAAAGAGGGTGTAGTTCTTTCCGCCATCTCACCCAATTTGAGACTTGCTCTGGAGGGGTGTCAGGAGGATAGGCCCGAGCGCTGCCCTGTTGGAAAATTGTTTGTCCCGGACCAGTGGGAAAAGAGTGTGATGTCTGAGATTCATTGTTCCGCGTTGGCTGGGCATCCCGGAATTTTTGGTACCAGAGACTTGGTTAGTCGGTCCTTTTGGTGGCCTACCTTGTCTCGTGATGTCAGGGAATTTGTGCAGTCCTGCGGGACTTGCTCTCGCTCCAAGCCTTGCTCTCGCTCTAGTGGTTTGTTGATGCCATTGCCTGTGCCCAAGAGACCATGGACCCATATCTCTATGGATTTCATTTCCGACCTCCCTGTTTCTCAGAGAATGACCGTCATCTGAGTGATTTGTGATAGGTTTTCCAAGATGATACATCTTGTGCCATTACCTAAGTTGCCTTCCTCCTCTGAATTGGTGCCTTTGTTCCTTCAGCACGTGGTTCGTTTACACGGCATTCCTGAGAACATTGTGTCTGACAGAGGAGTCCAGTTTGTTTCCAGATTTTGGAGGACCTTTTGTTCTAAACTTGGTGTTCAATTATCTTTCTCCTCTGCGTTTCATCCTCAGACCAATGGTCAAACTGAGAGAACAAACCAGACATTGGAGACTTATCTAAGATGCTTTGTGTCTGCTGATCAGGATGACTGGGTCTCTTTTTTGCCTTTGGCTGAGTTTGCTCTTAATAATAGGGCTAGCTCTGCCACTTTGATGTCTCCATTTTTCTGTAATTCTGGGTTTCACCCTCGATTTTCTTCAGGACAGACGGAGGCTTCTGTCTGTCCAGGTGTTGACTCTGTTGTGGAGCGTATGCAACAGATTTGGGACCAGGTAGTGGAGAGGTTGTCCCTCTCTCAGGAGAGGGCCCAGCAGTTTGCTAACCGGCATAGGACTGATGGTCCTCGGTTTAAAGTGGGGGACTTGGTCTGGTTGTCCTCAAGAAATATTCCTATGAGAGTGGCATCTCCTAAATTTAAGCCTAGGTTCATTGGACCTTATAAGATCATGGAGATTCTTAATCCTGTTTCTTTTCGTTTGCTTCTTCCAGGGACATTTAAAATCCATAACGTGTTCCACAAGTCCTTGTTGAAGAGGTTTGTTGAGCCAGTGGTTCCTACTGCTTTGCCTCCTGACCCTGTTCTGGTTGAGGGCAATATGGAGTTTGTGGTTGAGAAAATATTGAATTCTCGTTTTTCTAGACGGAAACTACAGTATTTGGTTAAGTGGAGAGGTTATGGTCAGGAAGACAATTCTTGGTGTTTGCTTCGGACATCCATGCTAGGAGACTCATCCGTGCGTATCATAGAACTCATCCTGACCGACCTGGTTGCTCAAGTGAGGGTTCGGTGACCCCTCCTCAAGGGGGGGTACTGTTGTGAATGGACTTGAAATGAGTTCTGAGCAGAGGCTCCCTCTGGTGGTTACAAGTGGTACTGGACTGTCCAGTGAAGATTGTGAGGAGTGGGAATCAGGTGTTACTGACTGGTCTTATATAAGGGAGTCGCCTTCCCATCAGGGTTGCCGGTGATCAATTGTTCTGGTCTCAATCCTTGAGTTCTGTTTCCTTTGTAGCCTGCTGTGTCGTGTCTGCATCTCCTGCTAACAGATAAGACATTTTCTTTTTGTTTTTGTGCTTGATTTTTGCATTTTGTCCTGCACTTCTGTGGGGGCCTTCAGGGTCCCCTCCGGGGGCTTTTGCCCTCTCAGTTTAGTTCAGCCACTGATGTTTGTACTTTTGCTTTTTCCAGTTTTTTCAGTGGCTGCTGTTTTGATTTTGTTACACCAGAGAACTAATTTAGGTGGTAGAGGTCGTGTGATCTCAGGTGATTTTGAAATTAGTAGAGTTGGTGCTTTTCAGGGTTTTTTGGGATTGCAGTAAGTGCCCTTCCTATCCTTTTCTATTTAGGTAGTTTGGGCCCCAACGTTTGCTCATACTATTTTCTGTCTGTGTCAGTATTTCATCTTGTCTAACCGCCATTACATGTTTGGGGGCTTCCTATGTTCTTTGGGGATCTGCTCCGGGGCAGATAGCTTTCCTCTTTCTATCTTTAGGTGTAGTTAGTTTCTCAGGCTGTGACGAGGCGTCTAGGACCAACGTAGGAACGCTCCACGGCTGCCTCTAGTTGTGGTGGTTAGTCAGGGTACTGCAATCTCATAGATTCCAACTTCTCTGGTGTATTGCCTTTTTTACCTGCACTCCTCAGCTACCGTAACATAACATAATAGGTTAAAATCAAAGCATCAGGGATATAGGGGTTAAGATGGGAAACAAGAATTGGGTACATATGTAGAGATGAATGAATGCATGCACTATAGGAAAGAGGCGAAGCTGAGAGTCTCATTAAGACCCTTTGGTGTCATAGTGCTATTGTAACAGTCCACTTTGTTTCCTCTGGGCCAAGAGGTTTTTGTTGTTGACTCCTTTAACCTCCATGTGAATGCTGTCGATGCCCTAACTGTGAGTGATTTAGCATCACAATTTTGGTAAGCCTTAAAATGGCGGGGGATAGTTTTGAGGTCAGAGGAATCGGCTGCTGTCTTGGCCACACAAATGTCCCACACATGATCCCGCACCTGTACACGAAGCTTTCTGGATGTGAGGCCAGCGTATATCATGGAGCAGCCATGTGTGGCATAATAAATAACATTAGTACTGCTGCATGATATACGCCGTCTAATCTGAAAACGTCTGGAGCCATCTGAAGACTCGAATGTGGAGCAGCGCAGGACAGTCGCACAGGCAAGACAATGGCCGCATGGAAAGAACCCCAGGACGGGACGTCTAGTTCCAAATGGTTTAGTATTGGCCGGGATGTAGTGAATTTTTACAAGGAGGTCATAGAGGCACAGTCACCCAGAAGTGGTCCCAGGAGGATTCAGCACCGAGTATGGCCCAATGTTTAGTGAGAATTTCACTCATATTGTTTCACTCGTTGTTATAGGTGGAAATAAACTTAATTTTCTTGTCCCTTCTCACACTGGTGTTTTTCTTACTTTAATATAGAAGACTATACAGGTGTCTTCCTTGCCCTCTCATAGCCATACTGAATTCACCTGTGACTGTAGCTGTGAAGCTCAAAAAATTTTTTAAGATCAGAAGCTTTTGCCTCGAATCTTTCATCAAAGGAGCAAATCCGCCTCATTCTTAGGAACTGTCCGACCGGGACTGCCCTTATGGTGGCAGGGTTGTGAGCAGAATTAGCACGTATCAGAGCATTGACAGATGTGGGTTTCCTGTAGACATCCGTCTGGATACACGAATTGTCGTCTATCTTCAGAGAAATGTCCAGGAAGTAACTTTTTTTGGAATTGTAAATACCGTATATATCAGTCTTATGTTACATGAGTGCAAATTGAGATGTTCAGTAAACTCCCTGAGCTGCTGCGCTGTCCCATCTCACAACATAAGGATGTCATCAATATACCTGAGCCAGCACAGCACATGGAAAATGTCTGGTGCGATTGCACCGCCAAAAAGGAATCTCTCCCAAGAGCCAAGGAAGAGTTTAGCGTATGAGGGTGCACAGGCTGCGCCCAGGGCCATGCCACGCTTCTGCAAGTAAAAAATGTCCTTAAATGCAAAAAAAGTTGCGGGTGAGGACGAAATGCAGCACCTCGAGGATGAGCTCACACAAAGGGCCGTCCAGGCCGGAGGTGCATAAGAAGAGGTGGAACGCATCCAGACCATGAGAGTGGCTGATGCAGGTATATAACGTTTCAATATCTGCTTTGACAAGTAGAGTGCTTTTGTCCACAAAGATGCCATCAACTTGTGCCAGGATGTCCATCGTGTCACGGACATACGATCATAGTGTCTCAACCAGGGGCTTAAGATAGTGATCGATGAATCTACAAGTAGGGTCACAAAGCTCCTCAATCCCTGAGACAATCGGATGGCCAGGAGGGTTGACTGCATCTTTGTGGACTTTGATCAAGAGATAAAAGGTAGTGACTTTAGGAGACTTGACCATTAATCCTTCCAACACCTTTTTATCAGTAAAAAATCCTCGCAAGCTCTGACAAGGATTTGTTGAAGTGAGAAGGAGGACACTGGATTGCTTGAAAGTTGGGTATGCATATTTGGATCCCTGAGTTAGCAAAAAACCTTTCGTTCATATTTATCATTTTTTCGTTCATATTTATCATTTGGCCAGATTAAGATATCCCACCCTCCTTGTCCGCCTGTTCGAAGACAACATCCTAGAGAGATTGGACTTGTGTAATGGCTTGATGTTGTTTGAGTGTAAGATTGTCAAACCTGCGTCTCGAGGAAAGTTTCTTAAAATCCTCAGATACAAGTCTAGTAAAAATTTCAATGGCCGGGCTTAGGGACAAGTCGATCTGGGCATAATAGAAGATGGAAACCTACCTTGGTGTGATGTAGATTGTTCACCAAGGAGGTCCTCTAAGTTTTGTAGTGCCTCCTTTTCAATTTCACTCAAAGATTTCCGCGAGGATTTGTTTTTTCCTGTGTAATTTTCCACAAGATGAGCTTGCGGGAAATTAATTGCAAATCCATCAGAGCTGCAAAATAATTAAAGGAGTTAGTTAGGGAAAAGGTCAGGCCCCTGCCTAAAACATCCAATTATACATCGGAAAGGGTATTAGTGAAAAGGTTCAGTACCTGTAACCCCTCCTGGGAGCCGCCAGCCGTTGCTCTTTCCACAGGACCTTTGTTCTTTGAGAATTGTCTGGTCACAATTCGTTTAGTAGAGGAATCTGAGGTGGTTTGACCTCCATGTGGGCTTGTTTGGAATGATGCTTTGTCACATGATACATTAGACTTAGTAGACGCTGATCTAGACCTTGAATATGAACCGTTTCTGTACTGTGAGCGGGATCGATCATTGTAGTTTCGTCATCTATATACCTTAGATGTTTGTTTAACATTGATGTCTCTCTTAAATTTTTTAGATTTGGTAGTTTGTATCTCATGCGTCCATTTTTGCAATTCTGCATTAGTTTCATCTTTAAATTTTTTAAGGGCTTCACCTGTCATATCCCTTTGTATAGTGTATTGTAGACTCTCAATTTCAGCTTCTAGATTCCCCAGAGAATTAAAATTCATTTATTTTAGAAACTCCGTGAACCCAATTACTGGAGAGTTCCTCCCATATAGTTTTTAATGAATCATCCTGTATCGGGAAGGAGGGAAACACCTGGATTCAGAGACCTCTCGGGATGAGCCCTTTCTGGAGGTATCTTTCCAAAAATGCATGATTCTACCAAATGCGTGTCCTCTTTCTGAGTAGATCCTTAAATTGGTGGATGACCTCCTACAGGTCCCTTTTCGACCCATTAACACCCCCATCATTTCTGTCTTTAAATTCATCATTAATCTGTGTGCTCCACGTGCCATCACATGCTCGAAAATCCATATAGGACCTGGGAAAAGCTGTGAAAAACACAGAACAAATTACTGCAGACAAAATACCCAGTTGCATACTAGATGCCGGGGTCGTTTACACAAAAGTTGCAACTCATCCTGCTGGAACAAAACCAACTCCAATAAAACATAGAATAACAAATGCCACATACAGTGATGTAAATAATTATTTGATCCTGTTCTGATTTTGTAAGTTTGCCCACTGACAAAGACATGAACACGCTATAATTTTAAGGGAAGGTTAATTTTAACATTGATAGATAGAAATCAAAAATAAAATCCAGAAAATCACATTGTATAAGTTATATAAATTTATTTGCATTTATTTGCGTCTGGCATTGGTATTGTTGTGCAGAGAGCTTGTCTCTGTCCGGCGATACATTTCAATTGAATGTCCGTCCAAGGATGCACATTCAATTGAAATAAAGTGGTGACCTCGGTGGCCCCTGGATTGGGCTGCGATCATCAAGGAGTCTTCAGGCATGCATGAACAATAAACAACCTTTAAAGAAAACATACCCATATACAATTCAATTACTGAATGATTTGCTCAAATTATAAGTCTACAAGTAATTGGGCATAATTAAATGGACATTAAATGAGGGACAATCGCTAAATTAATAGACATAAACAAGAAAAAACCATCAAAAAATCCCAAGATT
>JARQOD010000010.1:80260129-80468584 GCA_033576555.1 Oophaga sylvatica | reverse complement strand
AAGGCTCTTCAAAGATTTTTGGGTTTTGCCAATTTTTATCGTAAATTTATTGGTAATTTCACGTTATTGTTAAACCATTGACTGATTTGACCAGAAAGGGTTCTGATGTGGTGAATTGGCCTCCTGAGGCAGTCTCTGCATTTCAGGAACTTAAGCAGAGATTCACTTCTGCTCCTGTTCTATGGCAGCCTGATGTTTCTCTGCCATTTCAGGTGGAGGTTGATGCCTCTGAAATTGGGGCAGGTGCCGTTTTGTCCCAAAAAGATCCAGAGACCTCTAAAAGTAACCCTTGTGCCTTTTTCTCTCGAAAATGTTCTCCTACTGAACGTAATTATGACGTGGGTAATCGGGAGTTACTGGCCATGAAGTGGGCTTTTGAAGAGTGGAGACATTGGCTGGAGGGAGCCAAACATCAGGTGGTGGTCCTTACGGACCATAAGAATCTGGTTTATCTGGAATCTGCCAAGCGACTCAATCCTAGACAGGCCAGGTGGGCCTTGTTTTTCACACGTTTTAATTTTGTGGTTTCCTTTCTTCCTGGCACTAAGAATGTTAAGGCGGATGCCCTCTCGAGGTTTTCCTTGCGGACTCTCCTGAGTTATCTGATCCTTCTGTTATTTTGAAAGAGGGTGTAGTTCTTTCCGCCATCTCACCCAATTTGAGACTTGCTCTGGAGGGGTGTCAGGAGGTAGGCCCGAGCGCTGCCCTGTTGGAAAATTGTTTGTCCCGGACCAGTGGGAAAAGAGTGTGATGTCTGAGATTCATTGTTCCGCGTTGGCTGGGCATCCCGGAATTTTTGGTACCAGAGACTTGGTTAGTCGGTCCTTTTGGTGGCCTACCTTGTCTCGTGATGTCAGGGAATTTGTGCAGTCCTGCGGGACTTGCTCTCGCTCCAAGCCTTGCTCTCGCTCTAGTGGTTTGTTGATGCCATTGCCTGTGCCCAAGAGACCATGGACCCATATCTCTATGGATTTCATTTCCGACCTCCCTGTTTCTCAGAGAATGACCGTCATCTGAGTGATTTGTGATAGGTTTTCCAAGATGATACATCTTGTGCCATTACCTAAGTTGCCTTCCTCCTCTGAATTGGTGCCTTTGTTCCTTCAGCACGTGGTTCGTTTACACGGCATTCCTGAGAACATTGTGTCTGACAGAGGAGTCCAGTTTGTTTCCAGATTTTGGAGGACCTTTTGTTCTAAACTTGGTGTTCAATTATCTTTCTCCTCTGCGTTTCATCCTCAGACCAATGGTCAAACTGAGAGAACAAACCAGACATTGGAGACTTATCTAAGATGCTTTGTGTCTGCTGATCAGGATGACTGGGTCTCTTTTTTGCCTTTGGCTGAGTTTGCTCTTAATAATAGGGCTAGCTCTGCCACTTTGATGTCTCCATTTTTCTGTAATTCTGGGTTTCACCCTCGATTTTCTTCAGGACAGACGGAGGCTTCTGTCTGTCCAGGTGTTGACTCTGTTGTGGAGCGTATGCAACAGATTTGGGACCAGGTAGTGGAGAGGTTGTCCCTCTCTCAGGAGAGGGCCCAGCAGTTTGCTAACCGGCATAGGACTGATGGTCCTCGGTTTAAAGTGGGGGACTTGGTCTGGTTGTCCTCAAGAAATATTCCTATGAGAGTGGCATCTCCTAAATTTAAGCCTAGGTTCATTGGACCTTATAAGATCATGGAGATTCTTAATCCTGTTTCTTTTCGTTTGCTTCTTCCAGGGACATTTAAAATCCATAACGTGTTCCACAAGTCCTTGTTGAAGAGGTTTGTTGAGCCAGTGGTTCCTACTGCTTTGCCTCCTGACCCTGTTCTGGTTGAGGGCAATATGGAGTTTGTGGTTGAGAAAATATTGAATTCTCGTTTTTCTAGACGGAAACTACAGTATTTGGTTAAGTGGAGAGGTTATGGTCAGGAAGACAATTCTTGGTGTTTGCTTCGGACATCCATGCTAGGAGACTCATCCGTGCGTATCATAGAACTCATCCTGACCGACCTGGTTGCTCAAGTGAGGGTTCGGTGACCCCTCCTCAAGGGGGGGTACTGTTGTGAATGGACTTGAAATGAGTTCTGAGCAGAGGCTCCCTCTGGTGGTTACAAGTGGTACTGGACTGTCCAGTGAAGATTGTGAGGAGTGGGAATCAGGTGTTACTGACTGGTCTTATATAAGGGAGTCGCCTTCCCATCAGGGTTGCCGGTGATCAATTGTTCTGGTCTCAATCCTTGAGTTCTGTTTCCTTTGTAGCCTGCTGTGTCGTGTCTGCATCTCCTGCTAACAGATAAGACATTTTCTTTTTGTTTTTGTGCTTGATTTTTGCATTTTTGTCCTGCACTTCTGTGGGGGCCTTCAGGGTCCCCTCCGGGGGCTTTTGCCCTCTCAGTTTAGTTCAGCCACTGATGTTTGTACTTTTGCTTTTTCCAGTTTTTTCAGTGGCTGCTGTTTTGATTTTGTTACACCAGAGAACTAATTTAGGTGGTAGAGGTCGTGTGATCTCAGGTGATTTTGAAATTAGTAGAGTTGGTGCTTTTCAGGGTTTTTTGGGATTGCAGTAAGTGCCCTTCCTATCCTTTTCTATTTAGGTAGTTTGGGCCCCAACGTTTGCTCATACTATTTTCTGTCTGTGTCAGTATTTCATCTTGTCTAACCGCCATTACATGTTTGGGGGCTTCCTATGTTCTTTGGGGATCTGCTCCGGGGCAGATAGCTTTCCTCTTTCTATCTTTAGGTGTAGTTAGTTTCTCAGGCTGTGACGAGGCGTCTAGGACCAACGTAGGAACGCTCCACGGCTGCCTCTAGTTGTGGTGGTTAGTCAGGGTACTGCAATCTCATAGATTCCAACTTCTCTGGTGTATTGCCTTTTTTACCTGCACTCCTCAGCTACCGTAACATAACATAATAGGTTAAAATCAAAGCATCAGGGATATAGGGGTTAAGATGGGAAACAAGAATTGGGTACATATGTAGAGATGAATGAATGCATGCACTATAGGAAAGAGGCGAAGCTGAGAGTCTCATTAAGACCCTTTGGTGTCATAGTGCTATTGTAACAGTCCACTTTGTTTCCCTCGGGGCCAAGAGGTTTTTGTTGTTGACTCCTTTAACCTCCATGTGAATGCTGTCGATGCCCCTAACTGTGAGTGATTTAGCATCACAATTTTGGTAAGCCTTAAAATGGCGGGGGATAGTTTTGAGGTCAGAGGAATCGGCTGCTGTCTTGGCCACACAAATGTCCCACACATGATCCCGCACCTGTACACGAAGCTTTCTGGATGTGAGGCCAGCGTATATCATGGAGCAGCCATGTGTGGCATAATAAATAACATTAGTACTGCTGCATGATATACGCCGTCTAATCTGAAAACGTCTGGAGCCATCTGAAGACTCGAATGTGGAGCAGCGCAGGACAGTCGCACAGGCAAGACAATGGCCGCATGGAAAGAACCCCAGGACGGGACGTCTAGTTTCCAAATGGTTTAGTATTGGCCGGGATGTAGTGAATTTTTACAAGGAGGTCATAGAGGCACAGTCACCCAGAAGTGGTCCCAGGGAGGATTCAGCACCGAGTATGGCCCAATGTTTAGTGAGAATTTCACTCATATTGTTTCACTCGTTGTTATAGGTGGAAATAAACTTAATTTTCTTGTCCCTTCTCACACTGGTGTTTTTCTTGCCCTCTCATAGCCATACTGAATTCACCTGTGACTGTAGCTGTGAAGCTCAAAAAATTTTTTAAGATCAGAAGCTTTTGCCTCGAATCTTTCATCAAAGGAGCAAATCCGCCTCATTCTTAGGAACTGTCCGACCGGGACTGCCCTTATGGTGGCAGGGTTGTGAGCAGAATTAGCACGTATCAGAGCATTGACAGATGTGGGTTTCCTGTAGACATCCGTCTGGATACACGAATTGTCGTCTATCTTCAGAGAAATGTCCAGGAAGTAACTTTTTTTGGAATTGTAAATACCGTATATATCAGTCTTATGTTACATGAGTGCAAATTGAGATGTTCAGTAAACTCCCTGAGCTGCTGCGCTGTCCCATCTCACAACATAAGGATGTCATCAATATAACCTGAGCCAGCACAGCACATGGAAAATGTCTGGTGCGATCGCACCGCCAAAAAGGAATCTCTCCCAAGAGCCAAGGAAGAGTTTAGCGTATGAGGGTGCACAGGCTGCGCCCAGGGCCATGCCACGCTTCTGCAAGTAAAAAATGTCCTTAAATGCAAAAAAAGTTGCGGGTGAGGACGAAATGCAGCACCTCGAGGATGAGCTCACACAAAGGGCCGTCCAGGCCGGAGGTGCATAAGAAGAGGTGGACCGCATCCAGACCATGAGAGTGGCTGATGCAGGTATATAACGTTTCAATATCTGCTTTGACAAGTAGAGTGCTTTTGTCCACAAAGATGCCATCAACTTGTGCCAGGATGTCCATCGTGTCACGGACATACGATCATAGTGTCTCAACCAGGGGCTTAAGATAGTGATCGATGAATCTACAAGTAGGGTCACAAAGCTCCTCAATCCCTGAGACAATCGGATGGCCAGGAGGGTTGACTGCATCTTTGTGGACTTTGATCAAGAGATAAAAGGTAGTGACTTTAGGAGACTTGACCATTAATCCTTCCAACACCTTTTTATCAGTAAAAAAATCCTCGCAAGCTCTGACAAGGATTTGTTGAAGTGAGAAGGAGGACACTGGATTGCTTGAAAGTTGGGTATGCATATTTGGATCCCTGAGTTAGCAAAAAACCTTTCGTTCATATTTATCATTTTTTCGTTCATATTTATCATTTGGCCAGATTAAGATATCCCACCCTCCTTGTCCGCCTGTTCGAAGACAACATCCTAGAGAGATTGGACTTGTGTAATGGCTTGATGTTGTTTGAGTGTAAGATTGTCAAACCTGCGTCTCGAGGAAAGTTTCTTAAAATCCTCAGATACAAGTCTAGTAAAAATTTCAATGGCCGGGCTTAGGGACAAGTCGATCTGGGCATAATAGAAGATGGAAACCTACCTTGGTGTGATGTAGATTGTTCACCAAGGAGGTCCTCTAAGTTTTGTAGTGCCTCCTTTTCAATTTCACTCAAAGATTTCCGCGAGGATTTGTTTTTTCCTGTGTAATTTTCCACAAGATGAGCTTGCGGGAAATTAATTGCAAATCCATCAGAGCTGCAAAATAATTAAAGGAGTTAGTTAGGGAAAAGGTCAGGCCCCTGCCTAAAACATCCAATTATACATCGGAAAGGGTATTAGTGAAAAGGTTCAGTACCTGTAACCCCTCCTGGGAGCCGCCAGCCGTTGCTCTTTCCACAGGACCTTTGTTCTTTGAGAATTGTCTGGTCACAATTCGTTTAGTAGAGGAATCTGAGGTGGTTTGACCTCCATGTGGGCTTGTTTGGAATGATGCTTTGTCACATGATACATTAGACTTAGTAGACGCTGATCTAGACCTTGAATATGAACCGTTTCTGTACTGTGAGCGGGATCGATCATTGTAGTTTCGTCATCTATATACCTTAGATGTTTGTTTAACATTGATGTCTCTCTTAAATTTTTTAGATTTGGTAGTTTGTATCTCATGCGTCCATTTTTGCAATTCTGCATTAGTTTCATCTTTAAATTTTTTAAGGGCTTCACCTGTCATATCCCTTTGTATAGTGTATTGTAGACTCTCAATTTCAGCTTCTAGATTCCCCAGAGAATTAAAATTCATTTATTTTAGAAACTCCGTGAACCCAATTACTGGAGAGTTCCTCCCATATAGTTTTTAATGAATCATCCTGTATCGGGAAGGAGGGAAACACCTGGATTCAGAGACCTCTCGGGATGAGCCCTTTCTGGAGGTATCTTTCCAAAAATGCATGATTCTACCAAATGCGTGTCCTCTTTCTGAGTAGATCCTTAAATTGGTGGCTGACCTCCTACAGGTCCCTTTTCGACCCATTAACACCCCCATCATTTCTGTCTTTAAATTCATCATTAATCTGTGTGCTCCACGTGCCATCACATGCTCGAAAATCCATATAGGACCTGGGAAAAGCTGTGAAAAACACAGAACAAATTACTGCAGACAAAATACCCAGTTGCATACTAGATGCCGGGGTCGTTTACACAAAAGTTGCAACTCATCCTGCTGGAACAAAACCAACTCCAATAAAACATAGAATAACAAATGCCACATACAGTGATGTAAATAATTATTTGATCCTGTTCTGATTTTGTAAGTTTGCCCACTGACAAAGACATGAACACGCTATAATTTTAAGGGAAGGTTAATTTTAACATTGATAGATAGAAATCAAAAATAAAATCCAGAAAATCACATTGTATAAGTTATATAAATTTATTTGCATTTATTTGCGTCTGGCATTGGTATTGTTGTGCAGAGAGCTTGTCTCTGTCCGGCGATACATTTCAATTGAATGTCCGTCCAAGGATGCACATTCAATTGAAATAAAGTGGTGACCTCGGTGGCCCCTGGATTGGGCTGCGATCATCAAGGAGTCTTCAGGCATGCATGAACAATAAACAACCTTTAAAGAAAACATACCCATATACAATTCAATTACTGAATGATTTGCTCAAATTATAAGTCTACAAGTAATTGGGCATAATTAAATGGACATTAAATGAGGGACAATCGCTAAATTAATAGACATAAACAAGAAAAAACCATCAAAAAATCCCAAGATTGATTTAAAGTGCAAAATATTTTATTAATCATGTATATTAAAAAGGAGGGGAGCAATGTAGAAAGACTCCATGCCAATTAGCACTGGTGGGAGAAAACAGGACACACATGGGTGAAAATTGACCAAACTGTGTTTGTTCACAAGCAATCTATAATCTGCAAGTGCAGAAATCACATATATGCATTACATGTATTACAGCTTCACATATGGCCAATATAGTGAACAGATAACATACTATCACTAATATTGATGGGGCTACATAGGTACAGTAACAGTGTATCTGTCCAAAACTAAAATCGAATTACCCTCAAATGCAGGCATATTTTATACATCGATACAATGCTATGGTATCCCAGATGGTCAGTTTAGCTGGACATATTAAACATCACCAAAATTGGAATTGATGCCATAATCAGTATTAGTATACCTGTTTAGATCCGAGACAATCACCCGGTGTGTCCACCCCCGATGCGCGTTTCGGCTATTGTGCCTTCCTCAAGGGGAATACAGTCATGGCCAAAAGTTTTGAGAATGACACTAATATTATATTTTCACATGATCTGTTGCCCTCTGGTTTTTATGTGTGTGTTTGACAGATGTTTTTATCACAGACAGAAATATAATTGCAAACATATGAGTAACAAAAGCTTATATTGACAGTCAGAATGAGTTAATGCAGCAAGTCAATATTTGCAGTGTTGACCCTTCTTCTTCAGGACCTCTGCAATTCTCCCTGGCATGCTCTCAAACAACTTCTGGACCAAATCCTGACTGATAGCAGTCCATTCTTGCACAATCAATGCTTTCATTTTGTCAGAATTTTTAGGTTTTTGTTTGTCCACCCGTCTCTTGATGATTGACCACAAGTTCTCAATGGGATTAAGATCTGGGGAGTTTCCAGGCCATGTATCCAAAATCTCTGTTTTGTTCCCTGAGCCATTTAGTTATCACCTTTGCTTTATGGCAAGGTGCTCCATCATGCTGGAAAAGGCATTGTTGATCGCCAAACTGCTCTTGGAGGGTTGGGAGAAGTTGCTCTTGGAGGACATTCTGGTACCATTCTTTATTCATGGCTGTGTTTTTAGGCAAGACTGTGAGAGAGCCGATTCCCTTGGCTGAGAAGCAACCCACACATGAATGGTTTCAGGATGCTTAACAGTTGGCATGAGACAAGACTGGTGGTAGCGCTCACCTTGTCTTCTCCGAATGAGGCGTTTTCCTGATGTCCCAAACAATCGAAAAAGGGATTCATCAGAGAAAATAACTTTACCCCAGTCCTCAGCAGTCCATGCCTGTACCTTTTGCAGAATATCAGTCTGTCCATGATGTTTTTTCTGGAGAGAAGTGGCTTCTTTGCTGCCCTCCTTGAGACCAGGCCTTGCTCCAAGAGTCTCCGCCTCACAATGCGTGCAGATGCACTCACACCTGCCTGCTGCCATTCCTGAGCAAGCTCTGCACTGCTGGTAGCCCGATCCCGCAGCTGAAACACTTTTAAGAGACGGTCCTGGCGCATGCTGGTCTTTCTTGGGCGCCCTGGGGCCTTTTTGGCAACAATGGAACCTCTCTCCTTGAAGTTCTTGATGATGTAATAGATTGTTGACTGAGGTGCAATCTTTCTAGCTGCGATACTCTTCTGTTGTGAATGGGTTTGAGATGAGTTCTGAGCAGAGGCTCCCTCTGGTGGTTACAAGCGGTGCTAGTGAAGATTGTGAGGACTGGGAATCAGGTGTTACTGACTGGTCTTATATAAGGGAGTCATTTTCCCATCAGGGTTGCCGGTGATCAATTGTTCTGGTCTGAATCCTTCATTCCAGTTTCCCTTGTAGCCTGCTGTGTCGTGTCTGCATCTCCTGCTTACAGATAAGACTTTTGCTTCTTTTGTGTTTGTGCTATATTTTTGCATTTTGTCCTGCTCTTCTTTGGGGCCTTCAGGGTCCCCTCCGGGGCTTCTGCCCTCTCAGTTTAGTTCAGCCACTGTGTTTTGTTCTTTTGCTTTTTCCAGTTTTTTCAGTGGCTGCTGTTTTTATTTTGTTACACCAGAGAACTAATTTAGGTGGTAGAGGTCGTGTGATCTCAGGTGATTTTGAAATTAGTAGAGTTGGTGCTTTTCAGGGTTTTCTGGGATTGCAGTAAGTACCCTTCCTATCCTTTTCTATTTAGATAGTTTGGGCCCCAGCGTTTGCTCATACTATTTTCTTTCTGTGTCAGTATTTCCTCTTGTCTAACCGCCATTACATGTTTGGGGGCTTTCTGTTATCTTTGGGGTTCTGCTCCGGGGCAGATAGCTTTCCTATTTCTATCTTTAGGTGTAGTTAGTTTCTCAGGCTGTGACGAGGCGTCTAGGACCAACGTAGGAACGCTCCACGGCTGCCTCTAGTTGTGGTGGTTAGTCAGGGTACTGCAATCTCATAGATTCCAACTGCTCTGGTGTATTGCCTTTTTTACCTGCACTCCTCAGCTACCGAAACATAACAGTATCACCGGCCTAAAAATTGAAATTGTATGGTACTCACAGAAGGAAAAAAAATATTGTGGAAAAAAAAAAGTTGTCAGAGTTGTCAGAGATATTTTTCTGTTTGTTGCATTTTTTTTTTTTTTTTTTCCTCTGTATCTCTGGGTGCTGGGGAGGATCTTTTCTCCCAATGGAGTTTGCACAGTTGTCTGGCCGTGTGGATCAGCTTGCCACTGAGGTTCAGAGTATTGCTGCATATCTTGCTAGGTTGCCTGTTGTGGAACCTAGGATCCCCATGCCAGATTTGTTTTTAGGGGATCGAGCTAAGTTTCAGAATTTCAAAAATAATTGTAAATTGTTTTTTGCCTTAAAATCTAAGTCCTCAGGAAACGCAGCGCAGCAGGTTCAAATTATTATCTCTCTCCTGCGCGGCGATCCTCAGGATTGGGCTTTTTCCCTGATACCTGGGGATCCTGTTTTGAGTGATGTTGATGCGTTTTTTCAGGCTTTGGGGTTATTGTACGATGAGCCTAATGTCACTGATCAAGCTGAAAAAACCTTGTTGGCATTAAATCAGGGGCTTGATGACGCTGAGTTATACTGTCAGAGATTCCGTAGGTGGGCAGTCCTGACCAAATGGAATAACGACGCTTTGGCAGCCCTTTTCCGGAAGGGTCTGTCAGATAATGTAAAGGATGTTATGGTGGGATTCCCTGTCCCCTCTGGTCTCAATGATTCTATGTCATTAGCGATTCAAATTGACAGACGTTTGCGTGAGCGGAGAAGTATGCGTGGAATGGTGTTGCCTTGTGAACCAGCTTCTGAACCCATGCAGTGTGATAGAGTGGTGTCTGGGGCACAGCGTCATGAGTTTCGAATGCGCAATGGGTTATGTTTCTACTGTGGTGATGCCTCTCATGCTATTTCAGTCTGCCCTAAGCGGGGAAGACGTTTTGCACGCTCAGTTGTCTTGGGTAGTGTTCAGACTAAGTTTTTATTAACTGTCACTCTGATATGCTCTCTGTCCTCATTTTCTGCTCAGGCTTTCGTTGATTCTGGAGCAGCTATTAACCTGATGGATTATGATTTTGCTAAACGTTGTGGGTTTCCCTTGATACCCCTACAGAAGTCTATTCCCCTACTGGGGATCGATTCTACCCCTTTGGCTGAGAATAAACCCCAGTTTTCTACTCAGGTGATAATGAGGGTTGAACCTGATCACCAGGAGTGCTGCAAATTTTTGGTTCTATATAATCTGCATGACATTATCGTGCTGGGTTTCCCTTGGTTACAGTCTCATAATCCTGTTTTGGATTGGAAATCTGTGTCTGTAACCAGTTGGGGCTGCCAATGTGTTAATACCAACACTCCTGTTTTTTCTGCCTCCCCCCAGGCTCAGGATGTTCCTGACTTTTTGTTTGATTTTTCTGATGTGTTTAGCGAAAGTAAATCTGCATCCTTGCCTCCCCATAGGAGCTATGACTGCGCTATTGAATTAGTGCCTGGTAGTAAATTCCCTAAAGGTCGCCTTTTTAACTTGTTTGTACCTGAACATGACGCTATGCGGTCTTATATCAAGGAATCATTGGAGAAGGGTCATATCAGACCATCCTCTTCACCCTTAGGTGCCGGTTTTTTCTTTGTGGCCAAAAAAGATGGTTCATTAAGGCCGTGTATTGATTATCGTCTCTTGAACAATATTACTGTGAAATATCAATACCCGTTACCCTTGATTTCTGACCTGTTTTCCAGGGTGAAAAACGCTACTTGGTTTACCAAGCTTGACCTCAGGGGGCGTATAACCTTATTCGCATTAAGCACGGGGATGAATGGAAGACGGCATTCAATACCCCTGAAGGGCATTTTGAGTACCTAGTGATGCCCTTTGGGCTCACTAATGCTCCTTCCGTCTTCCAGTCCTTCATGAATGACATTTTCAGGGATTTTGTGGACAAATTTCTGATTGTTTATTTGGATGATATCTTGATTTTTTCTAATGACTGGGACTCTCATGTGAAACATGTTCGAACTGTATTCCAGATTTTGAGAGAGAATGCTCTGTATGTGAAGGGATCAAAGTGTCTTTTTGGCGTACAGAGGATCTCATTTCTGGGATTCATTTTGTCCCCATCTGTTATTGAAATGGACCCGGTCAAGGTTCAGGCCATCTGTGATTGGGTCCAACCTACTTCATTAAAGGCTCTTCAGAGATTTTTGGGTTTTGCCAATTTTTATCGTAAATTTATTGGTAATTTCTCGGTTATTGTTAAACCATTAACTGATTTGACCAGAAAGGGTTCTGATGTGGTGAATTGGCCTCCTGAGGCAGTCTCTGCATTTCAGGAACTTAAGCAGAGATTCACTTCTGCTCCTGTTCTACGGCAGCCTGATGTTTCTCTGCCATTTCAGGGGAGGTTGATGCCTCTGAAATTGGGGCAGGTGCCGTTTTGTCCCAAAAAGATCCAGAGACCTCTAAAAGTAACCCTTGTGCCTTTTTCTTTTGAAAATTTTCTCCTACTGAACGTAATTATGACGTAGGTAATCGGGAGTTATTGGCCATGAAGTGGGCTTTTGAAGAGTGGAGACATTGGCTGGAGGGAGCCAAACATCAGGTGGTGGTCCTTACGGACCATAAGAATCTGGTCTATCTGGAATCTGCCAAGCGACTCAATCCTAGACAGGCCAGGTGGGCCTTGTTTTTCACACGTTTTAATTTTGTGGTTTCCTTTCTTCCTGGCACTAAGAATGTTAAGGCGGATGCCCTCTCGAGGAGTTTCCTTGCGGACTCTCCTGAGTTATCTGATCCTTCTGTTATTTTGAAAGAGGGTGTAGTTCTTTCCGCCATCTCGCCCAATTTGAGACTTGCTCTGGAGGGGTGTCAGGAGGATAGGCCCAAGCGCTGCCCTGTTGGAAAATTGTTTGTCCCGGACCAATGGAAAAAGAGTGTGATGTCTGAGATTCATTGTTCCGCATTGGCTGGGCATCCCGGAATTTTTGGTACCAGAGACTTGGTTAGTCGGTCCTTTTGGTGGCCTACCTTGTCTCGTGATGTCAGGGAATTTGTGCAGTCCTGCGGGACTTGCTCTCGCTCCAAGCCTTGCTCTCGCTCTAGTGGTTTGTTGATGCCATTGCCTGTGCCCAAGAGACCATGGACCCATATCTCTATGGATTTCATTTCCGATCTTCCTGTTTCTCAGAGAATGACCACCATCTGGGTAATTTGTGATAGGTTTTCCAAAATGATACATCTTGTGCCATTACCTAAGTTGCCTTCCTCCTCTGAATTGGTGCCTTTGTTCCTTCAGCACGTGGTTCGTTTACACGGCATTCCTGAGAACATTGTGTCTGACAGAGGAGTCCAGTTTGTTTCCAGATTTTGGAGGACCTTTTGTTCTAAACTTGGTGTTCAATTATCTTTCTCCTCTGCGTTTCATCCTCAGACCAATGGTCAAACTGAGAGAACAAACCAGACATTGGAGACTTATCTAAGATGCTTTGTGTCTGCTGATCAGGATGACTGGGTCTCTTTTTTGCCTTTGGCTGAGTTTGCTCTTAATAATAGGGCTAGCTCTGCCACTTTGATGTCTCCGTTTTTCTGTAATTCTGGGTTTCACCCTCGATTTTCTTCAGGACAGACGGAGGCTTCTGTCTGTCCAGGTGTTGACTCTGTTGTGGAGCGTATGCAACAGATTTGGGACCAGGTGGTGGAGAGGTTGTCCCTCTCTCAGGAGAGGGCCCAGCGGTTTGCTAGCCGGCATAGGACTGATGGTCCTCGGTTTAAAGTGGGGGACTTGGTCTGGTTGTCCTCAAAGAATATTCCTATGAGAGTAGCATCTCCTAAATTTAAGCCTAGGTTCATTGGACCTTATAAGATCATGGAGATTATTAATCCTGTTTCTTTTCGTTTGCTTCTTCCAGGGACATTTAAGATCCATAACGTGTTCCACAAGTCCTTGTTGAAGAGGTTTGTTGAGCCAGTGGTTCCTGCTGCTGTGCCTCCTGACCCTGTTTTGGTTGAGGGCAATCTGGAGTATGTGGTTGAGAAAATATTGGATTCTCGTTTTTCTAGACGGAAACTCCAGTATTTGGTTAAATGGAGAGGTTATGGTCAGGAAGACAATTCTTGGGTGTTTGCTTCGGACATCCATGCTAGGAGACTTATCCGTGCGTATCATAGAACTCATCCTGACCGACCTGGTTGCTCAAATGAGGGTTCGGTGACCCCTCCTCAAGGGGGGGTACTGTTGTGAATGGGTTTGAGATGAGTTCTGAGCAGAGGCTCCCTCTGGTGGTTACAAGCGGTGCTAGTGAAGATTGTGAGGACTGGGAATCAGGTGTTACTGACTGGTCTTATATAAGGGAGTCATTTTCCCATCAGGGTTGCCGGTGATCAATTGTTCTGGTCTGAATCCTTCATTCCAGTTTCCCTTGTAGCCTGCTGTGTCGTGTCTGCATCTCCTGCTTACAGATAAGACTTTTGCTTCTTTTGTGTTTGTGCTATATTTTTGCATTTTGTCCTGCTCTTCTTTGGGGGCCTTCAGGGTCCCCTCCGGGGGCTTCTGCCCTCTCAGTTTAGTTCAGCCACTGTGTTTTGTTCTTTTGCTTTTTCCAGTTTTTTCAGTGGCTGCTGTTTTTATTTTGTTACACCAGAGAACTAATTTAGGTGGTAGAGGTCGTGTGATCTCAGGTGATTTTGAAATTAGTAGAGTTGGTGCTTTTCAGGGTTTTCTGGGATTGCAGTAAGTACCCTTCCTATCCTTTTCTATTTAGATAGTTTGGGCCCCAGCGTTTGCTCATACTATTTCTTTCTGTGTCAGTATTTCCTCTTGTCTAACCGCCATTACATGTTTGGGGGCTTTCTGTTATCTTTGGGGTTCTGCTCCGGGGCAGATAGCTTTCCTATTTCTATCTTTAGGTGTAGTTAGTTTCTCAGGCTGTGACGAGGCGTCTAGGACCAACGTAGGAACGCTCCACGGCTGCCTCTAGTTGTGGTGGTTAGTCAGGGTACTGCAATCTCATAGATTCCAACTGCTCTGGTGTATTGCCTTTTTTACCTGCACTCCTCAGCTACCGAAACATAACACTCTTCCCTGTTAGGCCATTTTTGTGCATTGCAATGATGACTGCACGTGTTTCTTTAGAGATAACCATGGTTAACAGAAGAGAAACAATGATGCCAAGCACCAGCCTCCTTTTAAAGTGTCCAGTGGTGTCATTCTTACTTAATCATGACAGATTGATCTCCAGCCATGTCCTCATCAACACCCACACCTGTGTTAATGGAGCAATCACTGAAAAGAGGTTAGCTGGTCCTTTTAAGGCAGGTCTGCAATGATGTTGAAATGTGTTTTGGGGGATAAAGTTCATTTTCTAGCCAAATATTGACTTTGCAAGTAATTGCTGTTAAGCTGATCACTCTTTATAACATTCTGGAGTATATGCAAATTGCCATTAGAAAAAGTGAAGCAGTAGACTTTGTAAAAATTAATATTTGTGTCATTCTCAAAACTTTTGGCCATGACTGTACATAAGAGAAAGTATCACACTTTCGCTTTAGGTGTTCAATAGCCAATTATTGTACAAATGATGTAGAAAATAACGTGACATTTTGATATTGAACTTCCAAATACAATGCGAGGATTTATCTGTAATATTACTCTGCAGATCTCTCGGTAATAAATAAAATACATATTGTCACAGGAGAGCGGAGAAACTCAAGGGAAATGCAGGTTGGGAACGCAGTTATCATTCAGTTTCTGGATATCCAGTGACTTAAGAAAAGAGAAGGTTATTTTCAGCCATGCACGAGAATACATCTTGTCCTAATGCCGGTTGATAGCCCACAGAAAATATCATCCACTTTCCAAAATATCATCTTATTTTTAAAGGAACTGTGATTTATTATAGTGCAGAATCCAAAAAAAGTCGTTCTTCTGCAGCTCCATATTTCTCCTATCGCCTTCAGCAGACTATGAAGGGTTACAGAGACTCGCAGGCGGGTTCATTTAATCATTTAACTGCACTGCGATATTTAATTTATCCAGACTATGATTGAGGAAATTGAGAAACTCTCACAATTTACAGAAATGGCAGCGCTGTCTGCTGGAGCTGCAAAACGAGCCCAATATTAGAATATCATATTACCATTTACATTCTGCTACAAGGTCTACAGACTGAATGTTAAGGTACTGCCACACTAAACAATCCCGCTAGCGATCACGATAACGACGCATACTAATGCGATCGCTAGCGGGATTGTTTCTATATCGCTAAATGCTGCCACATTTAGCGATATAGTTAACGACGCTATCGCCGTTAGCGATCTTCTTAACGACTTTAGCGGGTCATTAATACCCTAAATCCTAAGAAAGGTGCCCACAGCGATTAAAATTTTCCACGGAGCGCCGACGAGAAAATAGGGTCGAGAATCTCAGCGATCACGAGATCACAGCAGGAAGCTCGTCGCTGGAAGCTGCCGCACTGAACCAATATCGTAACGGATTTGCTAAATATGACGTTTTTAGCATCCTTAGCATATGTTAAGTGTGATACCTTTAGACATGTGAAAGGAAGGTCTAATTGAGATGGTCTAGTTTCTATGCACATTTATAACCTGCGTCTATATTCAGTACCCACTATCTAGTATGAGGGGTTGGGGACCAAAATCATCAAGTGGTCAAACTGTCTATTTATTATTAGTGGGATCTCCTTTTTGCCAGGACTTTGATGCTCAACGGAATGAATATACCTTGCAATTTTGTTACAAGATCAAGGTTCTGCACCAGGCTGCGTCCCAAATTTGAAGAAATTAATCGGGTTGCCGCTACTTCGGGAACCCCTTCTTAAATGCCCGAGTCTTTTGAGTAAAGTAAGAAAAGCTTATCCTCACCTCCCACCTCTCACCTCTTACCTCCCACCTCTTACCTCCCACCTCTTACCTCCCACCTCTTACCTCTCACCTTCCACCTCTTACCTCTCACCTCCCACCTCTCACATCCTTCCTCTCACCTCCCACCTCTCACATCTCACCTCTCACATCTCACCTCCCACCTCCCACCTCTCACATCCCACTTCTCACCTCCCAACTCCCACCTCTTACCTCTCACCTCCCACCTCTCATCTCCCACCTCTCACATCTCACCTCCCACCTCTCACATCCCACTTCTCACCTCCCAACTCTCACCTCTTACCTCCCACCTCTTACATCCCACCTCTTACCTTCCACCTCTCACCTCCCAGTTCTCCCCTCCCGCATAGGTGCCGGTATAGTGATGTCAGCTCTGGGGTCTCATTATGTCACGTGAGCGCTGCTGCCAATCAACATTTGCTGATCGGCTGCTGCTCATGATTATTCCGTCAAAGCAATTATCCTCTGCAACTAAGTATTGAAGACAGCAGCCGGTCGGCGGTCGCAGATTGGCTGCAGCACTCACGTCTCATAATACCGTCACCCGAGCACCAGGCGATCCAGTGCTGATATCGCTGGATCAGCACTGGTATAGGAGGTGATAATAGACTTTACTTAATGTACTTGAGAGACTGGCGCAATTAAAGGGGTTGTCCGGTCCAAAACAGTAAGTCTGCAGTCACTCTGGTCCCCAAGTCATATCCCCACAAATGCACATGTCGTGAACTGGGGGAATTCATATGTCTGCAGTCAGACAGAGTGACTGCAGACTTATCGATTTGGACTAGACAACCCTTTTAAGAAAGGGTTGTCCAATAATGGATAACCCCTTTAAAATGAAAGCAATTTTGTATATAGTCTTCATTGAAAGGGTCTAAGTGTTAGCTCCTCTGCACACTTTTGCTTTTCTTTGGTTTCAACACTACAAATAAGTCCTGTGTCGTCTGATCCTGTAGTCATACTCCCTTTATGTAACCCTTTTTGAAGAAGACACTTCATGAAAAATGTCTTCCGCTTCAAAAACCCAGCGAGCATGCCGACGTCTATATGATGTCACATTGATTTATTGCTGTTGGTCCTCTTCTAATGCTGCCTGGGTCCGCTGCCGGCCTCCGGTTCCTCTTCCAGCCAGGATTTGAATATGATCATCTGTAGCGGTGGCCTATCTATGTGGCCAGAACAGGATGCACAGAGCCGGTCTTTGTACATCCTGTTCTGGCCAAAATGACATGAGACCATTTATCGTTAGAAGAGGGACAGTGGGGATTGTAAGTATAATACTTTTTGGAGTTTGCTGCATACTTAAAAAAGGGTATAAAATGCCTGTAACCCTATGTTTCGATGACTTTTTGACAACTGAGCTTGAACCTGCACAGATTCTTTCACATTTTTCAGTTTTTCAAACTTGACATTCTGCTCATTATTCCAAGTCACAGCGGGTTATGTGGACAGCTCGGGCATCCAGTGTGTGATGGACAGGTCAGATAAGCCCTTAGGAATGAACCTGGCAATGCACAGATGGTCACAGTCTTTTTTTTATTGATGTTCTTGCCTCTGCAAAAATGACTCTCAAATGTCCTCATCACTCCTGACTTTGTCCAGAGGCTGCAGCTGCTCCTGCGAAATGTTCTATTATACTGCACTCAGGCTGCACCGACCGCTGAATGGATGCGGTCACCTGCACTTGCTACTTTGCTCTGTCGTCACTGATGTGAATGACAAGTAAAACCTCTCACTGCACCTTCGCCCTCTTTCCTATCATATCTGCCGTGCTAGTCGCTCAGATGTGAAGAAGCGATCAATGCCTTTCCCTTTTTAGATTGAGGTCAATGCTCGAACAGTTTGCAAATAAAATATGCATTAAACCGTGTAAGCCGAAAAGTAAAAAGCGGAGACTTGAAAAGCTCCTTAAGAAAAACGGTGTCACTTACTGTATGATTATCCTGGGTAATACGTTTCTTAGGTCTGACAGGTCTAGAATTGTTACATTGTTTTATTTCAGCAGCAGATGGAAGGAAGAGAGCCACACTAGTCATTACTAGTGGGTAGGCGGAGCCCACACAGGATAGAACACCTCAGATTAAAAAGAGTGTTGACCGGCCCCTCCAGCTTGGGCTCCTCCTACTCCAGCTCTCCAGTCTAAAATTTGAGGTCACAGAGGATAGTCGCTGCTGGAGCAGCTCCTCAGAAGAATTTTTTATTTTTATCGGACAGGGACTTGGACCCCCGTGGTCTTGAGGTCTCAGGGGTCTCAGCGCTGCTGGACCCCCACCCCTCCCTTGGCGGATCTGCATTACCCTTTAAGGTGGTCCCTGCAGAACCCTGCCGGCCCTGGGGGATGAGGGTTGCTTCCCTGGCGGGGACGCAAACCGCGCTTCTGGGGTCACTGCGTTCCCCGCCCTGGGGGGGAAGCTATGGGCACAGCGCCACAAATCCCTGGGGGTCCCTGTGGCGCTCAGCTGGGTGAGTACTCATCATTTTAATGTGTTTGAGTGCTCCAGCGGCCGCTGCGGCAGCCGCTGCTACATGTTTTCAGTGTGGTGACTTGTGTACTTTTGTCCGCAGGTGGATGCCTGCAGGACATGGGAGCGGGGCAGGAACGGAGAGCGGAGGAGTCGCGCGCTTTTTTGAAGCCGGCGAGGGGCGTGGCTTCGCACTTTCCCGTCATTTCGCGGGCAGGAAGCGCTCTGAGCGCGCGCTTTACCCTGCCTCTCCTCTTCCGGCTTCTCTCCTTCAGCGCGGCGGCCATTACTGACGGCCTCCTTGGGCTCCTCACTCTCCGCTCCCCCCGACCGACCGAAGGAAGGAAAAACACTGCACCGCGGCCAGCTGGGTGAGTCGCTTCTGCCTGTCAGGGCAGAAGCTTAACTCCCTCACCCACACAGCGCAGGATACCTTTCTGAGGCACAATTAGGTGGCAGACTGCGCTGTCCTGCAGCTGTTACCTCATAAGAGGCATTGTCTGGGGCTCGCACACCCTTTTCATTAACAGAGGTTGTGGGGAGTCTGCGACTTTAACCCCTTCTTAGGCGGTTAACCCTTAATTGGGGGACAGCTGGGGTAACTCTCTTTTTAAGAGTTTTAACCCTTCAGCGTTCGTTTTTTCTTTAAGAAACCGCACTGTTCTAGTTACTGACAGGTTTAACCTGCCATATACTGTGTGAGGGCATGTCAGATCAGGGTCCAGGAGGTGCGGACCGTCTCCCAGATCTGCTACAGGATCAGTCTCGCATATCTGACACGCAGACCTCGACGGCGTCAAGCGCAGCGGTCGGAGGTTTCAGTGATGTCAAAATGGAGGCCCTCGCTTGTTCTATTGATGGCCTGTCTGACCTTCTAGGTTATTGGGTGTCAGCTACGGTAGATCCTCTCATGGCAGGAAGCGACACAGGCCGGTGCCATCCTTCCCACGTAGCGACTCGGAGATCTCGGGCATGGAGGGTTCCCCTTCAAGCTCGGATGGGGAGATGTCCGATTCGGATAAGGAGGATCGGCAGGGACACTCTGCCTCTCTTTTGGGCCGTACAGAGGCTTTTATTGGAGCCATGAGGGAGGCGTTGCAGTTACCGGAGGAGGTAACTAGACGTCCTGGTAAGTCGGCCCGGATGTTTCAGGAATCGCATAGGTCGCGATCAGCATTACCATCTCTGGATGAGCTTAATGGGGCAGTGGAGAAGGAACGCCTGTGTCCAGATAAACGTTTTCAGGGGACACGGTTTTTTGAGACGCTGTATCCGTGTACGACGGAATTGATTGATAATTGGATTCCTTCTCCTGAAGTGGATGTCCCTTTATCCCAGCTTAGCAAATCCTCATTACTTCCTGTTAAAGGGAAGGCGAGTCTGCAGGATCCGCTGGTTTGCTATCCTTAGCTTACAAGGGTGGTCAGCTATTTGGATCTGACCTCACGGAGCTGATTGCCAAGGCAAAGGCAAAAGAAACGGCTTTACCGCAGCGAAGAGCAGTGACTTCTGCGTCTGGCAGGCCTAGTGCCGGTAGTAGTCGGCGGTCCTTTCGGTCCAGGGGACGGTTCGGTCAGCCCTCTTGGGGATCGGGTCATCCATCTTTTTCGGGAAAAAAGACCTCTCAGAAATCCCGCACTCCCTGGAAACAGAACTTCTGTCAAGACAAGCGGGAAGCTGACAAAAAGCCCGCTATGGCGGACTGACACCAGGGTCTCACTCGAGGGCTCTCGAGTGGGGGGTCGTTTACTCCAATTCGAACCGACTTGGGTTTCCCGCGTGTCGGACGCCTGGGTGACGCGGGTTGTGTCGGCAGGCTACTTCATAGAGTTTCTTTCTCGACCCCCAGACAGTTTTTGTCAATCTCGCATTCCGTCAGAGCCCAAGCTATTTGCCGCTCCACTGCGGGAGGTCAATTCCCTTCTGCAGAAGGGTGTGGTGGTACCGGTTCTGCCGGAGGACCGGGGAAGAGGGTTTTATTCCAACCTCTTTGTGGTCCCCAAAAAGGAGGACAAATTTCACCCCATTCTGGATCTCAAAAGATTGAATCGGCATGTCCACACCCGGAAATTCCGCATGGAGTCGCTTCGCTCAGTTGTGGCGGCCCTGTCGCAGAATGACTTTTTGGTGTCAATCGACATTCGGGACGCTTATTTGCATGTTCCCGTCGGAAGGGCTCACCAACGCTTCCTTCGTTTTGCCATAGGTCAGGACCATTACCAGTTTGTGGCCCTGCCATTCGGGTTGGCCTCAGCACCCAAGTTTTTACAAAAATTCTGGCACCTCTCATGGCGATCCTTCGAAGACAGGGAGTTACGATTCTTCCCTACCTGGACGACCTTTTGATTGTGGCATCCTCAAAGGAGGAGGCGGTGACAGCTCGCAATCTATCCCTTCAGCTCCTGGAGGACTTTGGGTGGCTGGTCAATTGGGAGAAGTCGTCTCTGGAACCGTCGCAGTCAATCCTGTTTTTGGGGATGCATTTCGACACGGTACGAGCAGTGGTGTCTCTGCCTCCAGACAAGCAAGCAAATCTTCTTCGTCATGTACAGGTTATGAAGTCTTCGACAGCAATGTCCCTTCGAAGGTGTATGCGCCTTCTGGGTTTGATGGTGGCGTCGATGGAGGCACTTCCGTTTGCCCAATTTCATTCCAGGGATCTCCAAATGCTCATTTTGAACCGTTGGGATCGATCGCAGGCTTCGCTGTATTGCAGTGTCATCATCTCCCACAGGTGCGAGAGTCTCTAGGATGGTGGTTACGTCCGGAAGCGTTATCCCTGGGGAAGTCCTTCCTCCCTCCGAGGTGGTCGATCATAACCACCGATGCCAGCCTGACGGGCTGGGGGGGTGTCTGGAACGATCTCTGGATTCAGGGGATATGGTGGTCGGAAGAATCTGTCCTGCCGATCAACATCCTGGAATTGAGGGCAATTTTCCTTTGCCTCCAGCACTGGACGGTCCCTTTAAGCGGTCTACCAGTCCGAGTGCAGACAGACAACGCGACGGCGGTCGCGTATATCAACCATCAAGGAGGGACGAGGAGCTCCAGGCTCATGATGGAGGTGTCTCGGATCCTGGTATGGGCCGAGGCCAGGGTGCCAGCCATCTCTGCGATTCACATTCCAGGAGTTCAGAATATCACTGCGTACTTCCTAAGTCGCGAAAAGATGGATCCCGGAGAATGGAGTCTTCATCCGGAGATTTTTGCACTGCTGTGCTCCCGTTGGGGAACTCCCCAAGTGGATTTGATGGCATCCAGGTTCAATGCCAAGTTACCGACGTTCATGTCCAGGTACAAGGACCCAAAGGCTGTGGCGGTGGATGCTCTGGTGGCTCCGTGGGACCAATTCGAGCTAATCTATGTGTTTCCGCCGATATCCTTACTTCCTCTGGTGTTGCTCGGATCAGACTGGAGAGAGTCCCGGCTATGTTGATAGCCCCAGATTGGCCAAGGAGGACGTGGTTCTCGACGTTGGTGTCGCTTCTGGCAGCACCTCCACTTCCACTCCCTCTTCGCCCGGACCTGTTAACCCAAGGGCCCGTTCGTCATCCGGACCTGAAGTCTCTGCGTTTGACGGCGTGGCTCTTGAGACCGAAATCTTGACCTGTCAAGGTTTTTCAGCCGAAGTCATTGCCACTCTGAGAGCGGCCAGAGGTCTGGCTACTACTAGGATTTATCACAAGACTTGGGAGGCCTTATTTTCGTGGTGTTCGGGTTCTTCAAGAAACCCGAGGATTTTTTCCATTCCCAATTTGTTGGCCTTTTTGCAGTACGGGCTGGACAAGGGTTTGGCAGTTAGCACTCTGAAGGGTCAGGTTTCTGCTCTGTTCTTGCTGTTTCGGAAGGCTATCGCCTCGCGTAGGGACGTACGTTCCTTTTTTCGCGGAGTAACCCATCAGTTTCCGCCGCGGAAGGCGCTTGTGTCTCCTTGGCGGCTCAATCTTGTCTTGGAGGCTCTTCAGCATGGGCCTTTTGAGCCTATGGACTCTGTTAGCCTTTCTTTGCTTTCTTGGAAGGTTGCCTTCCTAGTGGCGGTCACTTCTTTGAGAAGGGTTTCTGAGTTGGCGGCTCTTTCTTGCTCGCCTCCTTTTCTGGAGTTCCACCAGGATTGCGTAGTGCTTTGCACTCGGGCCGACTTTCTACCTAAGGTGGTGTCACAATTCCATGTTAACCAGGATATTGTGTTGCCCTCGCTCTGCCCGGAGCCGAGGAATACGAAGGAACGGGCCCTGCACACATTGGATTTAGTGCGGGCTTTGAAGTTCTATTTGTCTATTACTCAAAGTTTTCGGAAGTCGGATTCTCTGTTTGTAATTCCAGCAGGTCGTCGATGTGGTCAACGAGCTTCCAAGGACTCTATAGCTCGTTGGATTCGGTCGGCCATTTTAGAGGCTTACCGACTTAAGGGCGAACCTTGCCCGATTAAGATTCGAGCGCACTCCACGAGGGCTGTGGGTTCATCGTGGGCCTTTCATCAAGGGGCCTCAGCAGCTCAGCTCTGCTGGGCGACGACCTAGCGCTCTGTCCACACGTTTACAAAATTTTATAAGGTGGACGTCAGTGCTTCCGCTGATGCGGCCTTAGGACGTAGGGTCCTGCAGGCGGCTGTAGTTTAAAGTTTTTGTTAACTTGTTTTTTTAGCGCTGGTTGCGCATTTATCTAAGTTGTGGGAATCTGCCTCTGTTGGTTTTTTGCCCACCCTTAATTTCTGGACTGCTTTGGGACGTCCCACTAGTAATGACTGTGTCTCCCTTCCTTCCATCTGCTGCTGAAAGACGGATTTTGGTAAGAACTTACCTGTAAAATCCTTTTCAGCGAAGGAAGGAAGGGAGACACAGATCCCTCCCATGGCAGAAGTGTTTTGTCGTGTTTTCAGATGCGGCATGACCCTTCTCTGATAGCGATTATCTGGGCTGAGGTCGGCGCGCTAAGGCTCTTTTCCAGCATTGCCAGCTCATCGCAGTGGTCAGGTTCAGTGAGTAGTACCTGGGACTGTGTGTTTTTTTCGGTTATATGCATAACCTGTCTTCTTGTTTTTTCTCTGAAGTCCTTCAGAAGGGGTTATGTTGCTACGCTGGTGATATTTGCTCTTCCTTAGCTTGTGTACGGACTGGAGAGCTGGAGTAGGAGGAGCCCAAGCTGGAGGGGCCGGTCAACACTCTTTTTAATCTGAGGTGTTCTATCCTGTGTGGGCTCCGCCTACCCACTAGTAATGACTGTGTCTCCCTTCCTTCCTTCGCTGAAAAGGATTTTACAGGTAAGTTCTTACTAAAATCCGTCTTTTTGTTGCAAAGTGGTAATAAAAAGAATTATTTATTCACTATTTCAACGTTATATTCAATGTTTATTAGATTTTTATATAGAAAGAGAAAGCGGGGGGTCAACCACCAAACAATTGACGCGCACTTCAAAATTGCTTCATCAGGGGTCAATAGCGAAACGCGCGTGGGGTGTTTGGTTGGTGAGCCCCTGCTTTCTCTTTCTATCTAATATTTGATTTTTGTCTTTAATATTTCATGTTGGCTGATTATTTACTGATGTACTTTTGCATAGACATTTTTGTATGTATTTATGTTTGCATATTATCTATTAATTATATATTTATATTGCTTCACTTTACATAGAGCATAGCACCTTGTGATATATACCAATTACCTCACCCACCAATTTTAGCCATTATACTCCTGGAATCATTGATATGTCATTTCAAGAAAGTTTGTTAAAATGTCATTAGTAATTTATTTACCATTCTTTGTCCTTGCACACATTTTCTTTTTTCGGGTGTACAAGATAACAGATAAGTTATATAAAAAAAATGTTTCGACCTCTTGATATTTTTAGAACGTTTTCACTTTGTATTTTTCATCTAGGCCAGGTCCCAACTCTCCAATTTCATGGGTTCAGGCATGTGTGCAAATTTTAGACCCCGAGTCAAAATGGAGGAAGAAGATCCTCCTTGGGTTGCACTTTTATGGGATGGACTATTCTGCTCTTGGTGCATCTGGTGAGCCAATTCTTGGAAGCAGGTAAGAAGGGAATTTCTATCAAGTCTGAAATTTGTGATTGCATCAAAAAGCTTTCCAATATTTTACCTCGTTTTATTTACAATGTCTACATTTCAGGTTTCAGAAATAGCTATAGTGATGTTTTTACGCTTGTTGTTTTTTTTTTTGCTATCTCTTGAGAGGTTAAACAAAATGATCAGCTCGGTCTGCTCTTATAGAAAAACTCCGATGCTGTTACCATAATTGTTTTACGTATTTGTATCTCAGAAGGAATCAGCATAGCTCTGAGCACAAAACAGCAAATACGGGCAGATCAACTCCTCTGTTATCTACTTGAAAAATGGCACTTTCAGAATTGCTTTGCTGTAGAAGGATTGTACTGCTACTT
This sequence comes from Oophaga sylvatica, assembly GCA_033576555.1. Taxonomy (NCBI): domain Eukaryota; kingdom Metazoa; phylum Chordata; class Amphibia; order Anura; family Dendrobatidae; genus Oophaga; species Oophaga sylvatica. The sequence continues at coordinate 80,443,676 of JARQOD010000010.1, read as the reverse complement.
TGTATATTCTCGATGCCGGCGAGTGCTGCAGACCTTACTATTTGTCAGCGCTGCTGATATAAATTGTAGCATTCTGCACACAAATGGTAACAGCTCCCTCAGTTCTCACTATAAACACGTCATAAATATAACAGCCACAATGAAAAGTAGTTTTCAAGGCGACTTTGGAGGTAATATATAGAGAAATAACTGTGCAGTATGCACTAATGTGTGTTAACCAGCGCATAAACAACATTCGCTAGATTTGCCAAGGAATTGTAAGATTTCTGTTCTCCAATCTGGTATGTTCTCATATTATAGCTATAAACGGTATGCCCAGTATTTTTCTTTCATAATGTAACTATTTTGGCAATGGCTGGGTTTTTCCTACACTTTGTGTTAACGTGATTCATTATGGGTAATAATATTGCACCTGTTATATCAACCAGGCTTGGACTGGCCCACAGGAGCACAGGAGAATCCTCTGGTGGGCCCCTGATCAGGTTTGGACTGGCCCACAGGAAAACAGGAGAATCCTCCGGTGGGCCCCTGGTCAAGTTCGAACTGTCCCGCAGGAGAATCCTCCGGTGGACCCCTGATCAGGTTTGGACTGGCCCGCAGGAGAATCCTTCGGTGTGCTCCTGGTCAGGTTCAGACTGGCCCACAGGAGAATCCTCTGGTGGACCTCTGCAAGAGTGGGCCACCAGCCTCTTATATGAGCAGTATTTGGCACTATGTAATTGAATCACTATGAACAGACAATGGCGGCATCTTATTCATGTATCAATCTACCCAGTTCATTGTTATATAAATTTGTGATTGAGGATACTGTCACATTTGCATGTAGCTGATAGGTGGAGCCCTGGAGTTGGTTACTGGTGGGCCCTCGGCACCCCATTGCAACACTGACATCACCCATATACATAAAGGACAAGGGTCAGCAAGGGCCCCCAGCAGTAGATTAATGGGGTCATCATTATGTGTTTACTTATTTTGTAGACATCTATAGTTATACTATCGCAAAGCTGCGTTCCAAATTCTGCTTCTTGTCAGTAGAAACGGGCAACAGGCTATTACTACTCCACGAGATCTTAGGCGATGTTCACACTTCCAATGTGAGGTTTCATTTGTCTGTTTATTTACAGTGAAAACGGAATAAGTGATTCGCTGAATTAGTTATGCGAGCAGAAATCATTGGTCCCATTGATTATTTTGGGCTACATAGCTTCTTTTACATGTCAATTTTTTGAACCGAAGCCAAAGTTCTGCATTTTTTTTTATTGGACAGTTATTGGACATAACTCTTCTCAAAATGAAAATCATTAATGAAAGCTCTGTGGAACCAATGAGCCAGCAAGAATTACTGTAAGATTACTAATAACTCTGAATGTATTTGCAAGGTTACACTCTATATTGTATTCATGATCATCGCTAAACCTTATGTTACATATTCTGGGAACATGCTGAATGAACTGATTTCAACCATCTTTTCTTGGTGAGTTTCATTGCAGTAGTTGAATGAATGCATCTGACCTACTGCTATCCTGTAGTGCAGATTGTATATATTGGCCTGAGGCTGGTAACAAGCCTCTGGTTATGACAGGATTTCCCTGGACGCAGGTCTCTAAAATATTGCTATATTTAGGCTATACAAATGAACAATCTTCTCCATTAATACAGTAAAAGAACATTTCCAACTAACCCCATAAGTGAATTCCTGCAGCTGCCGCAGCTTTTCATTTGACATTAGACATACATTAGCAAGGACATGAGTAAACGTTGCCATATTGCATCCATGTCTACTTGTATGAGATAACTCAAGATATGTTTTAAAGGGAAACACAATAGTGCCACCTGTACATCATACATCTCCCACTGTAGTTAATAAAAATGTCCTTAGTAGTCCAAGTAGTAGTCATCAGTAAACTAGACGAGGTATCAGTAGCTCCAAACCACGTGTCATCAGTAGCTCCAGACCATGTGTCATCAGTAGCTGCAGACCACATGTCATCAGTATCTCCAGACCACATGTCATCAGTTTCTCCAGACCACGTGTCATCAGTATCTCCAGACCATGAGTCCTCAGTATCTCCAGACCACGTGTCATCAGTATCTCCAGACCACGTGTCATCAGTATCTCCAGACCACGTGTCATCAGTATCTCCAGACCATGTGTCATCAGTAGCTCCAGACCACATGTCTTCAGTAGCTCCAGACCACATGTCATCAGTATCTCCAGGCCACGTGTTATCAGTAGCTCCAGACCATGTGTCATCAGTAGCTGCAGACCACATGTCATCAGTATCTCCAGACCACGTGTCATCAGTATCTCCAGACCATGTGTCATCAGTAGCTCCAGATCACGTGTCATCAGTAGCTCCAGACCACATGTCATCAGTATCTCCAGACCGCGTGTCATCAGTAGCTCCAGACTGCAAGTTGTCAGTATCTCCAGTCGATCAGTAGTTCCAGCCATGTGTCATCAGTAGCTCCAGCCATGTGTCATCAGTATCTCCAGACCACGTGTCATCAGTAGCTCCAGACTGCAAGTTGTCAGTATCTCCAGTCGATCAGTAGTTCCAGCCATGTGTCATCAGTAGCTCCAGGATGTGTCATCAGTAGCTCCAGACCATGTGTCATCAGTAGATCCAGATCACATGTCATCAGTAGCTACAGACCACATGTCATCAGTATCTCCAGACCGCGTGTCATCAGTAGCTCCAGACTGCAAGTTATCAGTATCTCCAGTCGATCAGTAGTTCCAGCCATGTGTCATCAGTAGCTCCAGCCATGTGTCATCAGTAGATCCAGACCATGTGTCATCAGTAGCTTCAGACCACATGTCATGAGTAGCTCCAGTCCATGTGTCATCAATAGCTCTAGACCATGTGTCATGTCCTTTTTGACGTCCCTGAGAACAGAGTGTCATCACAACTACTGTCCTATGGAGACTGCAGTAAGAGAAATATCAGGTAATGGTTGCTCATTTGACAGAAAAAACTTTTGATGGCGTCTTCAATAGGGACCCCATTTGCTGGCAAGCAGTGAAAGCAGTTACAAGCATCTGTCCAGTATGGGCATTACCTAGATAACCCATTCAGTTCAGAAAGTGACAAATGCATACTGAGCAATATGTGATAAGAGCAAGAAAAAAACCCACAAGTATTAATGAATTTCATATAGGCACCATTTATCACATTTATTGATTTCGTAGGCAATATTTTGGAGATTGTTTCACTTTAGATTATGGTGTCATAACACTAGAATATGCCATCGATCTCAGATCATGGGGCCTGAACACTACGACTTGGTGAAACAAAGCGTCAGCAGCCTTGAAGCTAAAGTTGGTGCCAATTTTTTCAGATGGCTGATGGTCAGCCATTTATAATTATGTGCTAACTGGAAGAGGCTAAATCCCCACCAATTGGACGTTGATGACATGACTTAACTTAGAAAACCTCTTTAAGACATATTGATAGGGAGTTTAGATTGTGAGCCCCAATGGGGTCAGTGATGATAATGTGTGTAAAGTGCTGAGGAATTAATGGTGCTATATAAGCAAGTAAAATAAATATATACAGTAATTTTGAAACTTTTCTATAAAGTAGAATCATTCCAAGATTACATAATTGTCTTTCTCTCTTATTCTGTTCATACAGTTCAAAAATCCTTGACAATGTAGGATCACTCGCGTTCAAAAGAAATATCTGATTCTTTTTATTTCAATATCATAATATCCGCCAAAAACTGTGATTTCAGCCCTTAATTAGGAATTGTCAAAAAACTGTATATTAACTTTCCTAATTATCTTTGCAGCTTGACAAGAGATCCTTTATATCTGGCTGTCGTACGTACAGTATATGATTTTCACAAGTGAAATATCTTTATCAATTTTTTTTTGTTTCTAAAACACCGACACCTGTTGCTTTTAGATTCATGCATTTCAAATTCTTTCTTTGGATCTATTCTTGTAGAACTATACATTTGTGAAGTCCAATGCACCGCTGAGCATCTGTAAAAATGTACAAGCATATTCTGCATCAGAATGTCTAAGGCTATGACCACTTTTTTAGGGAGTTCTTTCAGAACTTTCATGATGTGTGCATGCCTATCAACATGTATGCCAAATGTTTCCATAGGTTTAAGTCCTAATACTTGCACTGGGCTTTCACAGGCTCGTGATCTGGGCGACCCGATTCATAACTTGCTAAAGAAACCCATAGCTCATTAATGACAGTTAATGATTCTGAGATTTTGATAATCTAGCACCAGTCGGGTCCATCTAATACCAGATTTAAAAGGAGAATTGTGGTTGTGAAAAGTTACTAGATTAGAACAAAAAAGATTATCAGGACCCTGGTCCACCGGCCACTTTGGTAGTCCGTGACTGCCAAACCAGGACACTGCAAAGCTTTTACTGCCTGCAACATCCCTGGTGCCTTTTCTGATTAGTAGACCACCATGATGTCATTATATTGTGGCACAACGTATGTATGTGTAGCAGTGGTGGGGTCTGATGAATTGCTCCCTGACACTCCAAGAGTTAAATGCATTTGATCATGTATGTGATAAAGGGATGATACACACTGGGGCTGCAGTTAGCTGAAACAGGGTTAACTGTAGTGGTTGGCCCAGTTTGAGTGGGGAACAGTTGGTAGCAGGTCCAGGAAGTGACAGGACCAGTCATTGTGTGGACAGCAGTGAGTAAAGTAGCGGGCCTAGGACAAGAGGCTGCTAGGGACAGCGGCATGGGCCTAATACTCAAGGCAGTGGATTGCCAAAAATACCCTAACATGTGATTCCATCTAAATGGACTGGGGAAACCTTGAGATAGACGTCAGGGACCTGGGGCACACTCAGCCTGTGAAGCTACAGGGAAAGATGGACTCATACTACATGGGGCGGAAGGTATTCCAAATATACTGCTAGTGGTGGTGAAGACTCCCCAGGGCTAGGAAAGCCAGTGAGAGGGACATTCTACCTATACCAAGAACCAGGACTGAAGTTGTATCCGGTACATGTGGGAACGATGACATCCCATTGGGCCTTATCCTCTATATCTGCCTGTAAGTACTAAAAATATTGCTATTCAGCAAGGAATCGTGTGGTTGGTTTTACGAACCTTGTGTCTCCTGGATTATTTGCTGCCCTGGTTCCTGAAGAGGGATTCCTCGACCCAGAAGAAGAAGAGGCCTGCAGCTCTCTAAAGTAAGTGTGATGCACCTCACACACAGCAGCATACCAGGACTGGGACACGAGATGTCTGTAGGATACAAACGAGTGCACATCTTAAGATCTGATCTTCCTTATACCAAGGCCATCCAACCTGCAAGTAGCTTAAAACAGCATATAATTCTTTATGTAATCTTTTTTTTCTCCCTGGTAAGACAGTATATTGCAATGGCGAGGTAATTAGGTTACCTTATGTTCAGAGCATAAATTCTCATTTAATGTTAGGAGATCCACGGGACAGTTCCACTTCAGTGACTTTAATGGATTGGGCTTTCTCTGGGAGATGGTACATTTTGGCATCGGAGAACAGCAGCACAGCATCAAGCATGCAAGGTGACACGGTCTATGTGCTCATTAGTTCTGCCACTCCTTGCTTAGGAACAATGTTTGCATGTCCTTTATATTACTTGTTAATGGAGACAGAAGGGCGACCTGTGTGATGTATGGAGCAGTGCCATTATCCTGTAGCATCGGGGGCTTCTTTATTTTGTTCTGTAGAGATGGTTGTAGAAGGATTTCTGTGCAATGAGGATTAATCTTGGAGCCATCTTCCTCCCTATATATTAGTTGGGGGTCTAGTCTGGACAGCTCTTGTCATATGTCTTATTTTGGGGGTCCTGCACTGATTCATGTAGTGGCTCCGATCTGATGGACTCATACCATCCACTATTACATGAATGTCCATTCTGCTCCATTAACACTCTGATTGATGGTCAGTGTGGTGACTTTCTGGGAATAGACACTCACATAGGGTGAATTGCTGCAAGACTGTGACCGCTGAATGGGAGCCCTAACAACCATCTCTTACCTAACAGGATCTACAGCTCTTTTGATTAGCCAGACTGGCGTGACGTCACATGCGCATCACGCCACAACTATGATGTCGCGCCACCGGCTAATCGAAAAAAGAGCCACCAGTGCTGTTAGGTTGAGAGATTGTTCTCACAGCTTCTTTCCAGTGGTCTCACACCTCTTTCATGGTTGATGAACCTGGTTGTGTTTATCAATTGTGGAAAAACTGTGCCGATTCGTATCTCCTCTATTTCCACTTTGGCCACAGCAGCATGCCTTTATTGCTGGTGGCGCGTGACGGCAAAAATCCTGTTTTTTTTCTGGAACTTTTGAATCTGCTTTGTCAGGGAGCTATGGGGTTGGGTCTGATTTTTATCACTCCTTTCAGGGAGCCCTGGAAAGGCCTGTGAGCTATTTAAACCCCTGAGGCTCTGACATCCACTGCCAGTCAATAGTTCTGCTTATCTGGTCTATAGGTCTGTTTTGCCCTCCTAAGTTATTCTGTTCTCTGACCTTGGCTTGAATTTAGATCACTCACTTTCTTTCTGATTGTCTCAGTCGTGACCTGCTGGTATTAACCCTGTGTGATGACCCTTCTTACTCCACTGAGTGGCAGCTGACTCTGTGACCCCAGATCTCTATACAGGGATTAAAGTGTGAAGACCAGGACCACCCCTGGGATCTAGTAAACCGAGAGGCTTGTACTAAGCCTGTCCGTGGAAGCCCTATTAACAGCTGCCAGGCTTCCATGGACTGTGCTATTGTGACAATTTCACACCAGCTCTATTCAGAACTTTCAGCATTAGGGCTCATACTCACTTGCTGGAAAAAAATCGGTCAGTTTTCGGATGGTCTGATTATGTGCAATTGACATGCGATTTGCATGCGATCTTTTATAGCACCATCTATTGCATTAGCGATTATCATGCCAAAATCGCATCAAATCGCAGCATGTTGCGATTTTTTTCGCACACCGATTTCGGCTGAGAAAAAAATCGCAAATGATATGTCACCTATTGAATAACATTGGTCCGATTTGAATCCGATTTTTTATCGGCTGAAAATCATCCGTTTTCGGCTCAAGTGAGTATGAGCCCTTAGTTTGCTTTCTGTTTTAGTTTTTTTATTGATGGCTTATTTTTAGTATCGGTCATCAATATCAAATTGGTTGGGGTCCAATTCTTGGAACCACTGATGATCAGCTCTTTGAAGGGGTCAAAATACTTGTGTGAACACCACGCCTCTTTAATTCGTTATCAGGCGAGCTCAGTACTCTTAGGGAACACAGCTGATCATCAGGGATTTTATACTGCTAGTCTATCCTAACACAGATTAAACCGTAAAACCCCTTTAACCAGTGAATTTGGTTGTAAAATTCCCACATAAGGAAGGAACTCTGCCATCTCAAGACTACAGAGTTTGACAGACAGAAAGTGACAGTGACATTGCCCAAGGTCATGCTAATCCCATTGAATATTTCTTTGCAGTCTAGTCGGTTTCCAACAAGCAATCCATATGTCAGGGACCGCGAGTTCTCAGCTTGCTTCTGACATAACCTGGCACAGAAAGCTTACACTGTCAGTTCAGACCACTGTAATAACCAACAAGATCATACTCACCGCAGCTTATGTAGCCGCTTCTTTTTATGGAATTAAAGGGAAACTTTGTTGGTGCAGTCTCTTGTAGTTTCTTGTGTGATAGAATATATCAGACAGAATGTATCTGACTGTTGCATAACAAAAGTGTAAGAATGTCTTGATTGATAGTTGCAAATACCCTTAGAATCTTCTGGGCCATTAAATCATAGGGTCTTATAGCAAAATTTAGAGCCAGCCCCACCAAACCTTGAAGCACAGTCATAATGTACAGTAGTGTTCAAAATAATAGCAGTGAGTTCAAAGACATGAGTTAATCACAAAATCTTTATACTAGTTTTTATTTCCAGCATTGGGAACATTGCACACTATTTTCTAATTTGAAACATGAAGAGAAATGTATATAATTTGTAACTACTTTACAGAAAATAGCAAAAAATGAACATTGGGCTGCTCTAAAAAATAGCAGTGTCTGTATTTGTCCTTACAAACCCACAATATGTACTTTTTTTTTTTTTAAGATGTAGCATTCCTATGAATCACTAACCTAATATTTAGTTGTATACCCACAGCTTTTTAGAACTGCTTCACATCTATGTTGCATAGAGTCAACCAACTTCTGGCCTCTGCCAGCTGTTATTCCAGCCCAGGACGCTTGGACTACATCCCACAATTTTTTAGCTTTGCCTCAGAAACTACGTTTTTGATGTCACCCCACAAGTGTTCTATCGGATTAAGGTCTGTGATTGGGCTGGCCACTCCATAACCTCAATTTTGATGGACTGGAACAAGATTTTGCTCGTTTTCTGGTGTGTTTAGGGTCGTTGTCTTGTTGAAACACCCATTTCAATTGCATATCCTCTTCAACGTAAGGCAACATGACCTCATCAAGTATTTTAATATATGCAAACTGATCCATGTTCCCTGGGATGTGGTAAATAGGTCCGGTACCTAGTAGAAGAAACATGGCCATATCATGATGCTTGGACCACCATGCTTCACTGTCTTCAGAGTGTACTGTGGCCTGAATGCAGAGTTTGGGATCGTCTGATGAACTGTCTGCGGCCCTTGGACCCAAAAAGAACAATTTTACTTTCATCAGTCCACAAAATGTTTCTCCATTGCTCTTTAGGCCAGTTGATATGTTCTTTGGCAAATTGTATCCGCTTCAATACATGCCTTTTTTTTTTAATAGTAGGACTTTGTGGGGACTTCTTGCTAAGAGATTAGCTTCACACATTCGTCTTCTAATTGTCACAGTACGCACAGGTAACTTGAGACTGTCTTTGATCATCCTGGAGCTGATTATTGGCTGAACCTTTGCCATTCCGGCTATTCTTCCATCCATTCGAATGGTAGTCTTCCGTTTTCTTCCACATCTCTCTGATTTGGCTTTCCATTTTAAAGCATTAGAGATCATTTTAGCTGAACAGCCAATCATTGTCTGCACTTCTTTATATGTCTCACCCTCTCCCATCAACTTTTTGATCAAAGTACGTTCTCAGGCTTTCAAGGAGAAACGCATGTACAACATGTCCTGGCTTCACCCTTAAATAAGGGCCACCCGGTTCACACCTGTTTCTTCACAGAATGATTGACCGCACTAATTGATCTCCACACTGCTATTATTGTGAACAACTCATTTCAATTAATTATTCTAATACACAGACTCAGAAACCTGCAGATCATGAGTGTGGAGTCTGGTGGTTTTCTTAGACTCTACTGCCCCAACTGCTAAATTGTTTTTACATGTGTAATATAATACCAAAAACAGTGATTACTCTGGTTAGTCATATTAGACTGCTATTATTTTGAACACTACTGTACATTTAAAACAAACCATGCTGACTGCCTGCAACAGCTTCTAGATAGGCCTTAGGAGCTTACTGTCTTATTACTAAAGGGTGAATCCCAAAATGAGAATTTATCCTCCTTCCACAAGACAGATGATAGCTATGGGTACAACCGTGAGGACTCCCTGAGAATTGGGCTCTGCAGAGCCACATCCTGAGTAGAACAGAGGTGTAAGTTTGGCCTTCTCTTCATTCATTATCTATGAGAATGCTGAAAAATGTGATTTATAGGACTTCGCTACTTCCTGCAGCACAGACAATGAATGGAGTAGAGGTTGATCGTGCGTATTCAGAATGCGGTTATTCTCTGTATCACTGAGGATCCCAGCAGTCAGCAAGTTATCTTCTTTCCTTTGGATAAGGGATAACTTGCTATCTCTCTTAAATTCCTCTATACCAGTATGCAGTATGCTCCTGAGCTCCCTCTAGTGGTGGCCGAAATAAATATATTATTTGACTCCTACGTTTTTAGACCTAAAAGTGATTCCATTAGCTTGAAGCCCCTAAAAGGTTTTTTTTCGCCCTGTACTATTTTTTTTATTCAGTTGCCGTATTTTTCGGACTATAAGACACACCGGACCATAAGACACACCCCAAATTTTCAGAAAGAAAATGGGGGAAAAAAAATAATGCGTCAAATGGGGGTCAGTCTTACAGTCCTGAATTCAGCTTACCCTGTGGGAATCGGCAGCGCTGGTGGAGCGGTGTCACAGTGGGTGTTTGGTGGTCCAGCGATGATATGACCCAGACTGGTACATTAGGTTCGGCAGTGCTCGGTGGTGCAGGGGCTCCGGCGACATTTTGTGAAAGCCCGGAGCCCCCGCACATCCATTGCCTCGATGCTGTGGCCTCCGGGAAAATGGCTGGCGCATGCACGGATTGAGATCTCGGCACTGAGATGTCGTTGCCAAGATCTCAATCTGTGCATGCGCTGCTTTCGGCTGCCATTTTCCCGGAGGTCACAGCATCAAGGCAATGGAAGTGCGGGGGAATTTATGGCAAAACCATCTTATTCCGATGCTGTTGAAACCCCCCTTTTTAGGTTTTGGTCAAAGAAGATGCTATATACAGTAATTTTACCCCTTGTAAGAGCCATTCAGAAACTGTAATTGGCTCCTTCCACAGTGCTGACTCCATCATTCACAGAAGGGAGACGGCTTTTTGTGTCGGATCAGTTATGAAAAACCCAACAATAGCGTGAAGAAAAGTGGCAGCCATTTTTTATAAATGAGGAGGAGATTGAGAATCGGAGGAACATTTCCAGAAAGATAAAAAAGAAGGATGCCAGGTATTATATCTCATCTGAGAGCAACATTATATAGAGAAAAAAAACTGATTCCAGCTATGCATCACTTAGTTTACTGGGTGCAGCAGTTGCGATACAATCAGAGTTTTTAGATGTAGCATGTAGCAGAGCTCAGGAATCTAATCCCCCACACCAAAGTTTTCTGTGTACATTGTATTAGCAGTAAGCTGCTAATCTGTGCGGGGGGTGTAGTTGGAAAAGGACACACACAGGCACCAGTCCTGGAGTGATAATCTCCTGCTGATAAAACATTTATTGTATTGAAATAACAGAACACAGCCTAATAAGTGAATAAGTAACACATATCGGAAATTAGTATCTTAGTCCCTACCTCATGCTGCACTCAGATGATACAGCAAAAACCTGCCACACAGTGGAGGTCGTGGTCCTGAGATCCCCAACAATTGCTATAAAGACCGCTGAGAAGTGCACAGCTTGGACTTAAGGGGCGCAGAGCTCTGGTATGAGCACACACATGTAGCACTGAGTACGGATTCAATAGAAAACCTACATTTCTCTTGTATTCGTACTCTGCTTTCTGCACCCTTAGGCCTTACGCTTCTGCCTCTTGAGCTCCGCACTTCTCAGCGGTCTTTTGAGCAATCGGTAGGGTTCTCAGGATATGGACCCCTACTGACCTCCAGGTAATTAAAGTGCCTAAATATATGTTTATAAACATGTCTTAAGTTTAGTTACTCTTTAAAAAACTGTCCATCAGGTCTCTTAACCCCTCACAATAGCAGTTTCACAAGGAGTTAACCTTCTTCATCCTTTCAACAACCTACTGAATCATTTATTGAGAAGAATACCCCGTCCCTCTGCTGAGACCTCTGGAATTGTATCTGTGCTACGTGTGTAAAGGTTATAGGGGATTGTTCTGAGCGAATATCTGCGCTCTGATAAATAAAGTAGCTGATTATTTATTCATTAAAGTGAAGCCATGCAGCGGATAACACCGCAGTGTTATTAATGGAAAGGTGTAGGCATTACCTGCCAAATTACTTACTGGGAGCCATGGACGTTCTGCACTCTTAATCCGGCTATTTCAGGGCTTAGCGTCAGATTTATTAGTTAATATATGCTTCTTTATTTTATTTCAGCCTAAGGGTGAACAATTTGTAATTAATAGCATAATGTCAGATTAATAGGTTGGAAAATCTCACTATATCTTATATTCTCATTACTATCACCATTCTTGATTTCCAGTTATAAGGCTTGTCTAAGTGGGAAAACCCATTGTCATAAACCCTTTTACATATATAGAAGGATCTTCTCGTGGGTTGATGACCTTGTTCTTCTTCATTATACAAACAAATCATTAAAAGACCACTTCAGCGTTTTTTACAGCACTGGAGTGGCACTTTAAATGTAAGTCCCCTGCCCCTGATCATATACTCACTTTCCGGCGTTTTCGCCGTTTTCGACACAACGCTGTTCCCCTTGGGCCATCTTGTTTACGCAGCTTCTGACTGGCTAAAAGTCATAACCTACGACACAAGCTCTTAATGCAAGTCTGTGAGAGCCATATGCTTGTATCGAAAAGTGACCTCTGGCTCGCTCCATGAAGCACTGGAGCTACGAGCAGGTCCCACTTCGATGTTGGTCAGCTGTATCCGCCTTTGTAGCTTTCTGGATCGTATAAAGAGATACGTGTTCACTCTCTATGCAATAATGTCCCCCCTCCTGGCTCTTTCTTGTAATACTGTCCCCTTTTTTGGCCCCTTCCCTTAAGAATGTCCTCTGCCCCTTTCTGTCATAATATCCTCCACCCCGGCCCCTTTCTGTAATGTCCTATTTCCTCTCCCTCATCCTGTAATAATGTCTCTCATCCTAGGTCCTAGGCCCCTTCCTGGTATTAGTCCCCCACCCTGGGCCATTTCCTGGTATAATGTCCCCAATTATGTGCCTTTTCCAGTAGTAATGTCCCTTATCCTTTGTTTCTTCATGGTATAATGTCCTTTTTCCTGGGCCCCTTACAGTAATAATATCCCCCATCCTGGCTCATTCCTGTAACATTGTCCCTTATCTTGGTATAATATCCCCCATCATGGGCACCTTCCTGGTGTAATATCCCTTATCCTATAACAATGTCCCCCATCCTATAACAATGTCCCCCCATCCTGGCATACTGACCCCAATCCTGAGCCCTTTCTTGGTATTATGACCCCATCCTGGTATAACGACTACCTTCCTGGTGTAATGTTCTCCATCCTGGGCCCCTTCCTGGTATAATGACTCCCATCCTTGGCCCCTTCCTTGTATAATTGTCCCCTATCCTGGGTCCCTTCCAGGTATAATGTCCATTTTAGAACACATTAAAAAAAGAATAAATTATTTTCTTACCTTTCCTCATTCCCACGATGTGTGGCAAGCTGACTTGGGTGGCACATGATGTCACTGCCATGCACAGCTCGTGATGGACATCCCGACACTGCTGCTGGTCTCTGGCCGGCAGCGAATATTGCAGTGCCGGGAGCCGAGGGTCCCTGCGCCACGATACGTTTCAGCTGAATGTGCGTCACATCTAGCTGAATTAGGCGCTGGCATTGGCAGGCCCCCCTTATACAATACTATCAAACTTAAACGTGCAATGGATGGCTTACTATAAAGAACACTTGTTGATTTTTAGTACGAGGTCAAGTGGCACCATACAACATTGTCATTTCGGAAGCCATGATTTTGCCCCGTCTATTAGTAATCTAAAGCATACAAAAGGATATTGAATTCACAAGCAACATTTTTTATCTTTTTTTCCCCACACTTTTTTTATGCAGGCATTTATCTTGCATATTGTGTTGCCCCTACCATTGATCTAGTGTGCTCTGTTGTGCTTTTCCACTTGATAATGACAGCAAATCTCTCTCACTAATCTCTTCCTATTGAGCTGGAAGCTATCTCACCTTGTTCATGAGTTCACATCCTCTTGGTGGCTGGAGAGCTGCCTGCTATGTGAAGATCTGTTTGCCAGATACTAAAGTGTCAGTCCTTCTCAAACTTTATGTGGAAGGTGCCTTCTTTTTCTAGATTGGGGCACATGGCTGTTGCTGGTCGCTGGGCTGATTGAGCAATCCAAGGTTCTTTGGGAGATGATCGTAATAAAGCTAAAGTTCTAAATTTCATGTAATACAATAATAAATTATATTGTGGTACCGTGTTAGCCAGAAAAATCAATGTGAATACTTTTCCATCCAATTATGACAAGAGCATTCTTAAGGTGATACCTTTATTGGCTAACCAGAAAATTATATGTTCGCTAGCTTTCAGAGCTCAAGGCTCCTTCTTCAGGCAAGATTACATTATTCCAAATGTAATCTTGCCTGAAGAAGGAGCCTTGAGCTCTGAAAGCTAGCGAACATATAATTTTCTGGTTAGCCAATAAAGGTATCACCTTAAGAATGCTCTTGTCATAATTGGATGGAAAAGTATTCACATAAATTTAATGTAATGAAGATTTAAAATATATATATAATGTATAAATGTACACTGTGGAAAGCAAATAAATAGTATATATGTATCCAACTGTATTCACCTACATTAGCCTCTCTTATTTTATAGTGATTTGCAGTGGTGGCACCTGTCAGGTTTCCACTGTAGCCACTGTCCACAGTTTCCCCAAAACAGAACTCTGATTATTCTTCGTACATTGAAAAGTTTCACAAATTACTGATCTGTAATAATTTCACACAGATCTCAAGATCCATTTCTGTTACTCATCTCTTTGCAGGAGTTATAGCTTTTTAAAGGGAATCTGTCAGCAGCTTTTTGTACTATGTAATCTGAGAGCAGCATGTTGTAGGGGCTGAGAGCCTGATCCCAGCAATGTGTCCCATACTGGGCTGTGAGTTTTATCAGCAGGAGATTATCACTACAGGACTGAATGTACAGTGATTCTTGGTCCAACTACTCCCTCTCTACTAACTGGCAGCTTTCTGCCTATGCACAGTGTACACAGAATGCTGCCAATCAGTGGTGTGGGCGGGGTTATACAGGGCTCAGCATTTGAGCTCTGCTAGATCTGCAGCCTAGAAAACTGTGATTGTATCAAAAGGACAGCAAGCAGATTAGCAAGTGATACATCACTGGAATCAGGGTCTCAGTCCTTACATCATGCTTCTCTCTGATTACATAGTAAAAACCTGGTGACAGATTCCCTATAATTTGGTAGTGTAAAATTATATTTAAAAAATATAACGATAATTTATCCCTTTATCCTGTGATCCCCAGTGGTGGAAATATCCTGGAAATTGGAAATCTCATAATTTTCTGAAACTGAAGCAGCATCCCATGACCAGCCCTGTTGTGAGCCATCAAAGGGAGGTGTGTGTGTAACTTAGGTGCTGATAAAAGGACGAGGCAAATTATGATCTGTGTTCCTGCAGAGAGATACATATGATTGTAGGCATGATTCCCGTTCACTGGATGTTTCCAATCGAAGTGCTCTCCTTCGCTAGCTGAGCCATCTCTTGAGCAGCGTAGTACGTTTCTTTTGCTTCTCCTTTTATTTTATGTAATTGTATATGCTGTATTGGTTTCTTCCCTTTGTAAAAATTTTTTGTTTATTTTTTATAAACACTGCCTATTATTCTGGATTAAATATAAAATGTAATAGTTCTGTTTCCTTTGTTCTGTAAACCACACTCCTGAAAGCCATATGCAATCAGACACTAGACCTCCGGTTAGCCTGTAAAAAACGATTGGTGGCAGCGAGTCGTTGGGTTATAGTGGATACAGTGGAGTTAGCAGTGGCCGTATTAGGATATATACATATATGTGTATATATATACAGTATATATATATATATATATATATATATATATATATATATATATACTAGCTATGAACCCGTTCTACGCCGGGTGGCAAGCATTTTTATTGGTATATGGTTTCCCATCCTGGTATGTGCTGCTCCCCTCCTCTCCTGGTATACATGTCACCTCTCATCCCTATCCTGGTATGCATGGTCCCCTCACCCCCACCCAAATCTGGTATGCATGGCACCCCATTCCTCATCCTGGTATACATGGTCCCCTCACCCCCCAATCCTGGTATGCATGGTCCCCTCACCCCCCAATGCTGGTATGCATGGTCCCCTCCCTCCAATCCTGGTTTGCATGGTCCCCTCCTCCCAATCCTGGAATGCATGGTCCCCTCACCCCCCAATCCTGGTATGCATGGTCCTCTCACCCCCCAATCCTGGTATGCAAGGTTCCCTTCATCCCCCAATCCTGGTATGCATGGTCCCCTCACCCCCCAATGCTGGTATGCATGGTACCCTCTCCCTAATCCTGGTTTGCATGGTCCCCTCCCCCCCAGTCCTGGTTTGCATGGTCCCCTCCCCCCTTTCCTAGTATGAATGGTCCCCTCACCCCCCTTTCCTGGTATGAATGGTCCCCTCACCACCCTATCCTGGTATGCATGGTCCCATCACCCCTCTATCCTGGTATGCATGGTCCCCTCACCCCCAATCCTGATATGTATGGTCCCCTCACCCCCAATCCTGATATGCATGGTTCCCTCACCCCCCTATCCTGGAATGCATGGTCCTCTCACCCCCCAATCCTGGTGTACATGGTCCCCTCACCCCCCAATCCTGGTGTGCATGGTCCCCTCACCCCCCAATTCTGGTGTGCATGGTCCCCTCACCCCCCAATTCTGGTGTGCATGGTCCCCTCACCCCCCAATCCTGGTGTGCATAGTCCCCTCACCCCCCCAATCCTGGTGTGCATGGTCCTCTCACCCTCCCAATCCTGGTATGCATGGTCCCCCCTCATCCCTATCATAGGATGTATGGTAGCCCCTCAACCCCCAATCCTGATTTGCATGGTCCTCTCACCCCCCCCCAATCCTGATATGCATGCTACCCCTCACCCCCTTATCCTGGTATGCATGGCCCCCTCATCCCCAATCCTGCTATGCATGGTCCCCTCACCACCCAATCTTGGAATGCATGGTCCCCCTAACCCCCGAATCCTGATATTCATGGTCCCCTCACCCCCAATCCTGATATGCATGGTCCCCTCACCCCTATCCTGATATGCATGGTCCCTTCAACACCCAATCCTGATATGCATGGTCCCTCACCCGTATCCTGATATGCATGGTCCCCTCACCCCCAATCCTGATGTGCATGGTCCCCTCACCACCTATCCTGATATGCATGGTCCCCTCACCCCCCAATCCTGATGTGCATGGTCCCCTCACCACCCTATCCTGATATGCATGGTCCCCTCACCCCCCCAATACTGATATGCATGGTCCCCTCACCCCTATCCTCGTATGCATGCTACCTCTCACCCGCCTATCCTGATATGTATGGTCCCCCTCACCTCTATTAAACTGCACACATAGAAAAAAAAACAAACATTTATACTCACCTTTCTTCCCTGTGCTCCAGTGCTGTCCCGCACTGCCGGAGGTTGGGGGAGGAGTGTGCGCCGGAGTACGCGCATGCCCATACCGCGCTGTCTGGCGCCATATTGCTGAAGACACACTGCAAATGTGTCTTCAGTAAGATTGCGCCGGATAGCGCTATTCGCGTGCGTGATTCCGACGTGCACTCCGGCCCCGGTCTCTGGCAAGAAGCGCCGCGCCAACGCTCCTCCCGGTCAGGTAAGTATGTAGGAATGGTGCCGGAGATCGCGGTATGCATTCAGTGTCTATCTCCTGCGCCATACACAATCCTCACCGCTGGATGCCGTCTTCTGTCTGGAACCAGACTGCGCAGGCGTGTCACGCTTGCGCAGTCTATAAAGGCTTCAGACAGAGTGACGCTTGCAGCGTTATATAACTATTTCGGTGACTACCTCTTGAAGCTCATCAAGAGAATGCCAAGAGTGTGCAAAGCAGTAATCAAAGCAAAAGGTGGCTACTTTCAAGAAACTAGACTATAAGACATAATTTCAGTTGTTTCACACTTTTTTCTTAAGTATATAATTCCACATGTGTTAATTCATAGTTTTGATGCCTTCAGTGTGAATGTACAATTTTCAGTCATGAAAATACAGAAAAATCTTTGAATGAGAAGGTGTGTCCAAACTTTTGGTCTGTACTGTGTATAACTGTGTATGTGTATATATATATATATATATATATATATATATATATATATATATATATATATATATATATATATATATATATATATATATTCCATGTATTGACATCAGAGTTGTATACACCATACACTCACTGTTCATTCTGTACTAACAGGCCAATTAGTAGTAGCAGCCGCAACCTTGTCCCTTTAATCATTGACCAATCTTGTAATTTTCCTGATCATAGGTGGCAGCAGAGGGCTGGTTCTTTGTGCAACATTCCTATAGCATCTGCTTTTTATGGAAACATTGCAATTACTTAACATGGGAAACTGTAAATAGTCTTGTAATATTAAAAGGAATTTGTCAGCAGGGTTTGCTATATAATCTGAACGCAGGGTGATATATGGGCTGATACCCTGATTCCAGCGAAGTGTTACTTACTGGTCTGCATCCTGACATTTTGATAATATCTCTGCTGCAGATCTAGCAGTGCTTTGAATGCTGAGCTGTGTATAACCCCATCCACACCACTGATTGGCTGCTTTCTGTGTATGCTATGTATTGAAAGACAGCTGCTAATCAGTGGTGGGTTACACAGATTTGGTTGACTAGGAGGCACTAGACACCTAGTCCTATCGTGATAATCTACTGCTGATAAAACACTGATTTTATTGAAATGTTAGCACACAGCTCAGTAAGTGGTGCGTCACAGGAATCAGGGTCTCAGCCCCTACATCATGCTGCTCTCAGATTATATTGAGACAACCTGCTGACAGGTTCTCTTTAATAACGGTTTCTGCAGAAAATCATATTGCACATGGATGACAAATGAGAAAAAAAAATTGTCTTGAGTTTTCCAGATGAAAGTGGGAACCTAGCTGTCAATTACGCCGAGTACATTAACAATAAATTGTATATTTTTTTCAGTATTTTTCTCTTTTTATAATCTCTTATGTCCTAGAGGTGATTTTAGAAGGTGCGAGGTCACTCTGAATTCAGTGTTCTGTAATCAGATTGAACAAATCTATTTAATTGTATTTCATTAGCTGCTATTTTACTCCGCTTCGCTGATTGAAATGATTTTATTATATGCGGAACTCAAGGGAGATGCCGTAGATCTGAGGGAGGTTGGGAGCTATTCTCAGGAATGACTATGTATAATTATTTTGAAGGGTGATTATTTTTTTATATTATTGCTCCTAAATTATTATTCCTCATTTTGTACTCCCAAAGCACAAACACAGTTGGCTCAATGTCAGGGACGCATTTGGCGTAATAATGGATTAGAACGTTATTTTAACATTGTATCCGAGAATCTGAGGACCTCCCTTTTGGTTTGTGGAGATTTATGTGGTCGTTAGGATTTATGTGTTTCTCTCTCTGATTCCACATTACAACAATATACATACTGTTTTATGCTTTGTGATGTCACTAGCCACGGATTTCCAAAAATATATTACTACATTCAGCAACTCTCCAACCAAAGAGGTGATTTAGGCAGGTCTTTGTATTTCATTTACGACAGCTTTACATTCAGTGTAGGACATTTATTATTACGTTGACTCCACTTTTTGGAGTCTAAAAGTTACAAATTATAACGCACGCCACTTGACACTATCATTTGCAACTTTTCTAAAAAGTGGGCACAAGTTTTCAGAAGATACTAGGCCCAGCACATTAATATAATTTAAACCCAAAAGTGGCATAAATTTGATTGCAAATATACGCCAGCCTCTTGTTGGCATAGATTTGCTTTTTTGGTTCTTGCATAGGTTGTGCCTCTTAGTGAAGAGGTCACTGGCTTGAAATGCGCCAGTTTATAATAACTGCTATAAATGTTTGCCAGTCCTTAGGAATGTTTTTTTCTATTGAATTCTGTTTCCGGGATTATTTACTATCTTTTTAACATTTTTTTGTGGCATGTAGGGCTGTTTTTTTGTCTGTTTGTTTTTGTCTTTTTCTGGCCCATTGGTTTTAGGTACGGCATTTTTTTTTTCAGGCAATTTCTTTAAAAAAAAAAAGATGTATGTCTGGATTAAAAGAAAGCACAAAAGTTCCGTGAAGAAAACAAAACAAGAAATTCATGCAGATTTTTACAAGCCAAAAAACCCACACACACACTAATAGCAAGAAGAAATCCATGATTTTGTGACTTGGTTCCTGGCCGCCATCTTTCTCTCATAAGAATACTAAAGACTGTTGGCTACAGGAGATAGGGATGAGCTCTATTGTGACTTGTGGGAATGGCTGGTGTGATTACTCTGCAAGGCAATCTGACTAGTGGGAAAATCTGTGTCCTATCGTATGGCTTCCTAGATTTAGTGCTGACACGGTACAAAGATATACATCTTTACTGTATCATAGATTTAGTGCTAGCATTTAGACTTTACTGAGTTTTTTCCAGGCATTACCAAGAAGGAAAAGTTGTGGAATTATATGAATAACAGGATGGATAGACCTGTTACTGATGTGCAAATTATCAAAAATGGTGACCAAATTTTCAAAACATCTCAATTTATTTAGTGTGGAGTTTGAACGCCACACGCAGAAGTCCCTGCACTTACAGCCTTGGCTTCGATCAGTGAGGTTGTTAATGGTTGTCTGAGGAATGTTCTTGTATGCTGAATGCACTTGGGCAAATCATCAAAATCCACTGCTGGCAGCTCCCTTTGCAATTGCCAACCAATGACGTCCCAGATGATGGACATGTCTGGAGATGCTGGGCCTGAGTAGCATGTTTAGACTATTCAGGTTGCTCATAACAGCACAAACAACTTGCGGCCTGGCATTGTCATATTGAAAAATGGCCCAGGACACTTTGGAGAAACAACTGCACAACTGGTTTCATGACCAAATCAATGTGTTCCTGGAGTGAAGACTAGAGGGGCCTGGCTACTGTACATTATTATTATATTATTATTATATACATTTATATAGCGTCATTTATTCCATGGCGCTTTACATATGAAAAGGGAAAAATATAGACAGGTACAATAAACATGTGCTAGACAAGGGACACACAAGTACAGAAGGAGAGAGGACCCTGCCCGCGAGGGCTCACAGTCTACGGGATGGGTGAGAATACACTAGGAGAGGGTAGAGCTGGTCGTGCGATGGTTCAGTACACTGAGGATCATTGCAGGTTGTAGGCTTGTCGGAACAGGTGGGTCTTCAGGTTTTTCTTGAAGGTCTCCGTTGTTGGTGAAAGTCTGATGTTTTGCGGCAGGGAGTTCCAGAGTATGGGGGAAGCCCGGGAGAAGTCTTGTATGCGGTTGTGGGAAGAAGAGATGAGGGGGGAGTCGAGAAGGAGATCTTGAGAGGATCGAAGGTTGCGTGTAGGTAGGTAGCGGGAGACCATGTCACAGATGTATGGAGGAGAAAGGTTGTGGATGGCTTTGTATGTCATGGTTAAGGTTTTGAACTGGAGCCTCTGGGCAATAGGAAGCCAGTGAAGGGCCTGGCATAGGGGGGAGGCTGGGGAATAGCGGGGAGACAGGTGGATTAGTCGTGCAGCAGAGTGTAGGATGGACTGGAGTGGTGCCAGAGTGCTAGAGGGGAGGCCAGACAGTAGGAGGTTGCAGTAGTCGAGGCGGGAGATAATAAGGGCGTGCACTAGTGTTTTTGTGGTTTCATGGTTGAGGAATGAGCGGATCCGGGAAATATTTTTGAGTTTGAGGCGGCAGGAGGTGGCGAGGGCTTGGATATGTGGTTTGAAAGAGAGGGCAGAGTCGATGATCACCCCAAGGCACCGAGCATGTGGGACTGGGGAAAGCGAGCAGCCATTAACATTGATGGATAGGTCTGGTGGAGGGGTAGAATGAGGTGGGGGAAAGATGATGAATTCTGTTTTTCCATGTTCAGTTTGAGAAAGCGAGCAGAAAAGAAGGCTGAGATAGCAGACAGACACTGTGGGATTTTGGTCAGTAGGGAGGTGAGGTCAGGTCCAGATAGGTAGATCAGCGTGTCATCGGCGTAGAGGTGATACTGCAAGCCGTGGGATTCTATGAGCTGTCCCAGGCCGAAGGTGTAGATGGAGAAGAGTAGGGGTCCTAGGACTGAGCCTTGAGGAACACCGACAGACAGGGGGCGAGGTGAGGAGATGGTGTGTGAGAGGGAGACACTAAATGTTCGGTCTGTTATGACACTCCATGCCATAATTCTGAGAGAAGGACCAGTGTGTTGTGAAAGCCTCTTCATGGCATTGGCCACGAGGTCTCCAGACCAATCTGCAGCTATCAATACATTCAAGACAAAAGTGAGAAGTTTTATGCACGTGTGGAAAATAATTCTATAAGTGAGAATTCTCTCAAAAGTCGAAGTGATAAAAGGTTATTTTTATCAATTAACAAAATGCTAAAGCCGATCAGTATTCGATGTGACAATTTGCCTTCAGAACAGCATCAATTTTTCTAAGTATACTTGCAAACAGTTTTTGAAGGAACTGAGCAGGGACGTTGTTTCAAACCTCTTGGAGAATTAACCACAGATCTTCTGAGGATGTCACTTCTGAAGAATTGATTTTACTCCAGCAGCGCTGCCCACCTACATGTTCATCCAATACTGGATTCAATATCCACCAGCCACAGGGCATCAGCTGTTTTTCTTCATGCCTACATAGGAGTTTTGCCTGTCACAACTCCACCAGGTGAGCATAACCAGCACTCTCCTGCTCTCCCTCCATAGGGTATCTCCCTATTGTGCACGGTGTTTCCCATTTCTACGTTTATTCATATATTGCCTTTTGTCTCAGTAGTCCAGAGCACCTGTTGCCATTTTTCTGCACCCCTGTTCCTATGTCTTTTGCATAGTTTAGTCATTTGGCCTTTCTTCCATATCAAAGCCATGGCTTTTTGGCCGCATGTCTTGTATGATGACCACTTCTTACTCAGACTCCAGCTTATGGGTGTGGCTGGGTCCTCCTGGTTTTTGCCAGTTCTGACCTGATAGCACTGCTGGATATCTTCCAATTTTTGAAGGAAAATAAGGATGATATGTCTTTCATCTGTTACACTAAATTTCTCTGACTAACGACTGCATCTATGGTCCTCAATGTTTTTAATTTATCGGTGCTTCTTCAAAACAATTTGAGCAGCACATTTTGAAACCCCAGTCTACTTTGAAATCTTTTAGTTGGAGAGACCTTGCTGATACAGTATAACTACCCTTTGTCTTGTTGCTGTGCTCAGTCTTGCCATGGTGCATGACCTGTGACATAAAACGGTCTTCCACAACCTCATTTTTGTAGCGGAGTTTGGCTGTACCTCACCCAGTGTTAAGCCTCTAACACAGATGTTTGTTTCAGTTAATAACATTTCAACTGTGAGGCAGTGACCCCTGTTACAGCTAGGGGCGCTGTATGTGCTCCTCAGGATACGCACGGAGGCGTGATTATGATGGTGAGACAATGACCGGCTTGATCGTGAATGGCCGGTATGTTTCGCAGAGACAGAGAATGTCCTCTGCACTGTAAGCCCGAAATTATGTTGTTGTGCTTGGTCTTTTAGTTCCATGAGTTTTGTTTATTTTGTAAGGGGGGTTTACAGGGTTAGTCGGAGAGTTGGGTGGGACTTACTAACTACACACACCTCCCACCTATGGGGGTGGCTACGGTAATATAATGTGGCGAAGGTCTGGTCACATGAGCTTAGGGTATGGACCTGAATGGTCAGTGTGTAAGGTCCTGGATGGCCTGTGTTGGAAGATCCTGGGATTAGGATCAAATTCCTGGAGCACATGGTGAGGCCATGGACCTGAAGGCCTGTGTTGGAAGGTCCAAGGAGTGGACTTCCTGAAGAGCAAAGGGAGAGGCCATGGGTATGTGCAGAGTCTGTGACGGCACTGCATTGTGGGAGCTACCGTCCTTCTGAGGGTCTGGACTGTCGGGAGTGCCCTGGTCAAAAGGACGGTGATCCCAGTAAGACAGCTTCCCTGGGAGAGAGGACCGACAAGGAGTCAGCGTGTGGAGCAGGAGCTTCTGTAAGGTAACTCCACAGACTGTTGGTGCTTGTGATGTTCCGTGAATGTTACTGAACTGTTTGGCGTGCGGTCACCCACGGTAACTGGACGAAGTTAGAAGTCCGGCGTGTTTAGAGACTGCAATATAATGTTGTGTTATGGAGTGCTATGGACTATGAGAGGTCTGTGATGTGTAACATGGCCTACGGTGCGGTTTATGATGCTTGAATAAACCGAAATAGACTGTTTTATGTGAGAAAACTGTTCCTGTGTGCTTTAATACAGTTGCCAAGTGAGTGTCCCCCAACACATGCAGTAAGCACTATCGTACACAACCTATAATTGAACAAAATGAACATAATTACCTGTTTAGTATAATTAGTTACTCATACACCTGACAATATTTCTACAAAATCTCTAATCTCAACATCATGAGACTGTCTGGAAGAGACCAAAGGATTTGAGCAAGTGATATCCTCAAGAGATCTGTGTTATTTTTCCAAGATGTTTAGGACAACCGCGCTGCCGAGTTCCTTCAAAACCGTGAGCAAATGAGAAGTGTACCTAGGAGACTGATGATGTTTGAAGGCCAAAGGCGGTTACACCAGATATTGATTTTATTAAATCTCTCTTTTGATCAGTCACTTGCATTTTGTAATTGCTTTAAAATAAACTATTAAGGGTATGCCACACTAAACAATCCGCTAGCGATCTCGTTAACATCGCATACTAATGAGATCGCTAGCGGGATCGTTTTAATATCGCTAGTAGTGGCCTAATTTAGCGATGTCGTTAAGGACGCTATCACGGTTAGCGATCTCCTTAACGACTTTAGCAGTACTTTTGTACCGCTAAATCGCTAAAAAAGGTGCCACACTCAGCGATATATACTTACCAGCGGGACGCCAGCGGGACGCCGACGATAAAAAATAGGGTCCGGAACGATCGCTGTGATGAACGAGATCACAGCAGGGGCCACGTCGCTGGTAGATGCCGCACACAACAACATCGCTAACGGGATCGCTAAATAGTGACGTTTTTTAGCGATCCCGTTAGCGATGTTGTTTAGTGTGGCATACCCTTTAGTCTATATTCACATGTTGCGTTTTTGCTGTGTTTTGTTTTTGTTTGTTTTTTTGCTGCATTTTTATGCAGATTTTAAGCTTCTTTTTACAGTACCAGCAAAGGCTATGAGATTTCAGAAATCTCATGCACACACATTGTTTTTTTTTTTCAACACTTTGGAAAACTGCTGCGTTTTTTTTAAACAGCAGCATGTCACTTCTTTCAGTGTTTTTTTCACCCATAGAAAGCAATGAGTACGTGCACAAACGCAGGATAAAAGCAGGTATCAGGTTTTGCAGCTTTTTTGGTGCTAAAACCGTAAAGAAGTTGCATCATGATTTTTGGGGGCACTAAAATCTATCAGTATACACAAGAGACAACAAAAACACAGCAAAACCTCCTTAATTCCTTTTTGTAGGCAGCTTCTTTAAGCAGCTTGTGCCTGCTGAAAAAAAAACGGAACGTGTGAACGTAGCCTAAAACTTCTATTTTTGAAAGCATTCTTACTTTGCAACATTTTGTCCCACACCGGCCTAAATGGTTGCACAGTACTGTATGTATTGGTTTGTGTGCCCTATAAATATTAACTTTCAAATAGATTACGATAAATTCATTTTATAATAAAAATTATAAGAATGATTATTTGTTTTCCTAATGTCTTCAGATTCAGAGAATAAAGAAAAAAAACCACAGGCCAGCAGTGAAAGTGTTAAAAGCACAAGGGATGAAACTATCCTCATGCTACCATTTATTGTTTCGCCTATCTTAAAACAAAAGTGCTAACTAGCTGAATGGGGGAAATTTGCTTCCCTGTAATTTTGCTGTGTGTCTTGTGTAATGAAGTATTGAATATTCTGCAGCAGCGCGCAGATTTACACGATGTGGGAGGGATTCCTGTAGAGCGATGAGAGAAAATACAGCAAATTATCTCATGCTTCCCTGTTATGTGTCAGCTGATGAGTCTAACAGGCTGGAGCTGTATCCTCTCCAAGTAATTACCATGCACTGTGGTACCCAGCACCCACTCCTGGCCATGGCTGCTGCGGAATGCAGATGGAATTGTCCCCTCTCCCGCCCTCACACGCTTTCTCCCTCTCTCATCTCTGATAATAAGCAAGGTTTGGAAAGATATTGTTTTGCTGGCAGGTGACCTTTTCCCTGCATGCCTGCCTTCGTGTTCTGTAATAATGCCATGACCTTCCAAGGTGGCCCTTATTAAGGTAGATTGATGCGTACGCTCAAGGTAGCAGAGGGAAACAAGGGGTTAACATTTCTGAATGAAGACTATGGGATTGTAGAATTTGTGTGTATCCATCATTTCCTCTTTAGTTAAATTTTGGTACTTGTTTGTATTGTAACCTGCTTATTATAGTCTTTATTCTACCATTTGGTTCCATCATTCTTGAAGGACAGAAGAGAGGAGGAAACCTCAATGGAAGCCTATAAGTCATTGTGGGCCGTTTAGTTCATTTGCACAGCAGATCCGAGAAGCTTCAATGCTTCCATTTAAGCCATAATTTGGTTATGTGTCTTTCAAGTCTTCAAGTACTTGGACATGATGTCTCTTTCAAGTGGGCCCGCTCAGAAACCCACCTGAAAAATTGCCAGAAAACGCTCAAAAGAATGAACATTTCATTGTAAAAACAATTTGCTGGCCATTTTTACAGACTTTTGAGCATCTTCTAACAGCTTCAGGATTCCTAAGACACTAAGAGGTTAAAACAAGTGACCCGTTCATTCTTCAGGAGGCTTCCGTTCTGAAGACCCCTTATATTTTACAATACAAGTTAATGGGAAGGATGAAAGACACTGTGTCTTTTTGTGTATCTTGCCAGCATAATTACTTGAAAAAAAAAACACTAGCACTTCTTCATTATTGAATGATAATAAAAAAAAAGGCTAGTAAAAAAAGAGACGGCACAATAACACCAACCGGTGGTCAAAAACTTTGAAAAATTACTCGGGAAACGCAAAAAAAATGCTACAATAGATGCTTCCTGAATAAAAAAAAACTGCAGCATTTCCAGAAGTCTCTTTCTTGAAAAACTCGGCAGGTTCATCTATCTGAAAAAGTCCTCGTGTACATATACCCTTCCCATCACCTCTTTATTAGTTCCCTTGGCTTCCTATACTTGTAGAAGTTTGGGTTTATTCACCTGGAGTTTTTGTTTTTTGCCTAAGTGTCCTACAGCAAATCAAAAAATACTAAGGCTATGTGCACACGTTGCGGAATTGCCATGGAAATTTCCGCGGCAATTCCGCACCTCCCTGCCGCGGGAAATCTGCATATTATAGGTATGCGTATTCCCGCTAAACACTAGCGTTTTGCAAGCGGAATTAGCTTGCAGAATGCTAGCGTTTTACAAGCGATCTGACAGGTTGGTCACACGAGTCAAACAAGTGTTTGACTCGTGTGACCAACTTTTTACTATTGATGCCGCCTATGTCGCATCAATAGTAAAAAGATCTAATGTAAAAATAATAAAAAAAATAATAAATAATGATATTCTCACCTTCCGGCGGCCCCCGCAGCCTTCCCGCCTCTCAGCGACGCTCCCGGCAAGTTCCGTTCCCAGGCGTCCTTTGCGACAATCATCCCGATGACGTAGCATCACGCGGGACCGCTACGTCATCTGGGTGATCTCGCAATACATTACTGGGTACGCGATTGGCGGGACCGTTGCTGAGAGGCGGGAAAGCTGTGGGGACGCCGGAAGGTGAGAATATCATTATTTTTTATTTTAATTATTGTTTTTACATGGATATGGTACCCAGGGCCTGGAGGAGAGTCTCCTCACCTCCAGACCCCGGGTACCATCCGCACATGAACCGCTTACTTTCCGCATGGTGGCACAGCCACATGCGGAAAGTAATTGGTTCAATGCATTCCTATGGCGGCGGAATCGCCGCGGTTCCGCAAAAAAGAATAAGCATGCTGCGGATTCTCCCGCGATGCGATTCCGCCGCGGAAAAACCTCGCAGCATGTGCACAGCATTGCGGAATCTCATAGGCCTTAATGAGTTGTATTGTGAAAGCGGCAAAAACCGCAACGCACGCCGCACATAGCCTAAACGATCAGTAAACGGCTGGACTGGCACCTGAAACCCATGGCGAACAAGTCATATAAGTTGGGTAAGCTGCCGAGAAACACAACTTTCTGTGTATCTTTAAGGGCAGGTGCACATGATTGTTATTTTCAGGGGTAGGGGTCCAACAGCTGCGACAACCACTGGGGGTCTCAGGAGAGATAGCTGTCTAATGTGTATGAGGGGCTTAATAGAGCGAAGTTTCAGATGGGGGACTCAACATTCAAGTGCTCTAACACACATTCAACCATTTTTCCGCTTACACACTCATCATATTTTGGATAAATCTGATGGCAAGAGATCATTAGCTTCCAGATACCTCTAGTGCTGCTTGTCTTACATAAAGTATTTTTAACACATTTTTTTAAATTTCCGTTGATTGGGAATAAAAAGCTACAAAAGTTAAAACGAAAACCAAGATTATAAAGAGCCATTTTTTTTCCCTTGCCAATTAGCGGTGCTCTTCTCTAAAGCTGTGTGTGTCTATATAGATATAAGTGTACCTATTCTTGGATAATCATG
Source organism: Oophaga sylvatica (assembly GCA_033576555.1). Classification (NCBI taxonomy): domain Eukaryota; kingdom Metazoa; phylum Chordata; class Amphibia; order Anura; family Dendrobatidae; genus Oophaga; species Oophaga sylvatica. The sequence goes on along the minus strand of JARQOD010000010.1, from coordinate 80,415,253 downwards.
AAAAGAACAGCCACTCGAGCGGCAAAACGGGTTAACACATAATTTGATTTAGGACAAAACCTTGTCCTGCTTGGTGTAAAACGTCTTATCTGCTGGAAAAGCCATTTAAATATGAATAGAGTGAAGGGATTGTGCTGAAATCGGTAATCTCTTTTAATTTGCCTGGTGCTGAGTCTGTGGGGGCCTGATGCGTCTATTGTCTCAGAGAGCAGTTTAAGCAGAGGGAAGAAAATCGTTTCTCACTGCCTGTCCAAACTCTAAGCAGTGTCAAGCTGTCGCCGTTCATCCCCACCAGCAGCGAAGCAGCTTCTCCTCTGCTCGAAAGCGTAGGAGCCGCTCTGAACCCGGATCAATAACCCTCCAGAGTGATATGCCCCATCAGCCTTTAATAGTTTATCCATATTGTTTGGCTCTTCATGAGTCTGAACCTTTATAGATTTTGCTTCTCACCAATAAAAAAAATAGGTCAATATAAATCTAAATGAAACATTTCCTGGTTTATGTTTGGAAACATCTTCAACTTTGCAACTATTAGGCCGGCGTCTCACTCACCGTAGAAAAATACGGACCGTATTGTACGAGCGTAATACGCCAAAATGTTGCCGGCACATTAATCCGTATTTCATCCGTTGTCAGGGTGCGGCTGCGTATTTTGCGCATGTAAGCATCCGTATGCAATCCGTATGGCATCCGTACAGCGTATTTTTCTCGCCGCCTTGCAAAATGGACATTTAACGGTTTTTAGGCCTGAAACTCATTCAAATCATCATCAGTTCACCCCAACTGATCGAGTGTTGTACAACTGGATTTTGTCCCGCCGCTTTGGGCAGCCTTACCCAGTGATCGTTGATCCGCGGAGGAGGAGGCGAATGTGGGTGCATCCGCATTTGAGGCAACGCCTCAATAAAGGCTATTTTCCCCGGCTGTATGCATCTCTGCAGACTCATTTTCTGTTTTGTCGGATGACCATTCCCACATTGATGTTTTGTTGGAAATTGTGCGCCGTGGGATCACCTACCAGGATACCAGGTTGAGCAAAGCTATCTCTGCAGAGGAGCGACTTCTCCTTACGCTACGGTATGTATTCCTCACCTACATACTGTCTGTTGATGATGTGTTTTCCCACTAGTTTCCCTTTACCCTTATGGCTGTAGCAGAAATATCCTCATAATATAGACCATATATCACCTTGAAGTAGCTGAACAATGATGTGTATGTTAAAATTAGTGAAAATGTTTACTTGGGGTAAATTGAACTTATGATTGTTTGGACATTAAATCATATAAGAGTTATGTATAGTGTGTTTGTTAAACCTTTGTGCATGTGTATTGATTGTTCTCTGTACATTTGGTTACTTGTAGGTTCCTAACTACTGGCATATCCTATGCTGCACTCCATCTTGAGTTTTGGATTGGGAGGTCCACCATCTCTGGCATTGTGCGTGATACCTGCTCACAACTCTGGGACAGACTGCATAAACTGGTCATGCCTGAGCCAAAGATGGAAGACTGGAAGAAGATTGCCAGGGGATTTGAGGAGCAATGCCACTTCCCAAATTGTATAGGAGCCCTTGATGGGAAGCACATCCATGTGCGTAAGCCGCCGAACTGAGGGTCCCAATTCTATAATTATAAACAATATTTTTCTGTGGTGCTGTTGGCTCTGGTTGACAGTAACTACAGGTTTATAATTGTAGACATTGGGGCCTATGGAAGAACTGGAGACTCTAGAGTCTTCAATTCTTCCATTATGGTCGGCGGCTGCGCACTAACGAGTTGAACCTACCACCTGCACGACAACTTCCAGGCTCCAATCTAGAAGCTGTCCCATTTGTTGTAGTTGGGGATGAGGCCTTCCAGCTATCAAGGAATGTGATGAGACCATATCCATGACGACATCTTGACCACCGTCGTCGAATCTTCAACTTGCGCCTATCACGGGCCAGGCGCCTGGTGGAGCGTGCCTTTGGCATTTTGTGTGCAAAATGGCGGGTCCTCCAGTCTGCTATTCAGCTGTGTGAAGCCAACGTCAATGAGGTCATCAAAGCCTGTGTTGTTCTGCATAATTTCACCAGAATGCATGATTGTGGCCCATCAGATGTTGGTGAAAGTGTGGTGACCAATGGGGATATGCCTACGCATATGTCATCCCTTTACTTCGCCCACTTTCAGTGCTGAAAACCCGTGATATCTTTACCCAATATTTTGTGTCACCTGAAGGTACTACAACATGACAAGATGATGCATTATCTATGCTGTAATGTTTTTGTGTGTGTATCTAAAAAAAGTATTTTTGTAGACATAGTCTCTGTCTGGTGTTAATGGTCATAACAGATGTGTTGGTGGTTGAGTACAAACAACTTATGAAAAAAGACTCCAAACTTTTTATAAAAATAGATATTTATATGTGCAAACTGCCACTTGAGGTAGTGACTACCATATTTGCGTCATATGGTATATGTATTTACATCACAATAGTGTAAGTGTGCTTTCTTACACAAGTACCAAAATAAGGCATGACAAAATTATAAATGTTTCTATACATAATAGTATGTAATGACAAAAACCAATAGTCAATATGGGTAGTGCTGATCATATGTGACCCATATGTCGGATTGGTCACATTAGACAAGTGCAAAGATGCATTTGACAACTGTGAGTGAAATTAAATATAAAAAAATAACAAACATTGCAGTAAATAATAGTATGTAAAGAAAATAACAAACGTTCACTATGTATAGTGAAGACCATATGTTACCCATATGTTTGGTTCACTAGATTATACTACTGCAAATATGCAATAGACAACATGGAGTAAAATAAAATCTAAAAAAATAACAAATTTTTCCATAAATAATAAGAAATAAGCAAAATAACAAACTTTCACTATCACTAGTGAGCACCATATCTGCCCCATATGGTTGGGTTTTAAGACTAGACTAATGCAATGATGCATTAGCCAACAATGTTTAAAATGGATGTGAAAAAAATAACAAACATTGATATAAATTATAAGATATAAATAACCAAATAATTTTCACCTAGCCCATATCCCACCAGCTAAGTACCATATGCTCTTTGTAGGCATTCAGATGAGTGCAAATATGTTTTACACAACATGGTGTAAAAATAAATATAAAAAAAATAACAAACTTTTGTTTAAATCATAAGAGATAATGAAAATAACAAACATTGAGCATGCCTACTCAAGAGCATATTGTTACCATGTTTCTTACAGGCATCTAGATTAGTGCACATTTCTTTTGCACAACATGAGTCTAAAGTAAATATAAAAAAATAACAAACTACTTTTTAAATCATAATATATAAGTAAAATAAAAAATCACAGCTGGTGGTATGTGGGTGGTGGGGTTGGCGGGTTCCCAGCATCTCTGTGTGGTTGGCTTAGATGACCACCTTGACCATCACCTTGTTGGGGTGGATTTTCTGGGCCCTGAGCTAACATCTGCCCACGATCAGGTTGGTGTGTAGGCACATTGCCATACAGATAAGGGAGATTATTTTCCTGTGTAAGATGATACCCACGAGAATCATACCCCCCAATATGACCATGTTGCACATCCAGGTTGGGACCAGCCTCCAACACTGGATCTGTACAAGTGGCCATATTGGGAAGTCGGATTATAGCCAGCCATTTGACTCTGTTGTTGCCAAGGTTGGTTCGGTGGGGTAATGGGTTGAGGTGTAGGCGCCCGTGCAGGAGGATCATCAGATCCTAATTGAGCATGCACATTTTGGTGGGGGGCAAGGCGCAGAAGGTTACTGTGTGAGAGCTGCCACCGCTCAAGGAATTCAAACACCTCTTATGGTGTATTGGGGGGTGTGCATGCATCAATTAGTATGTGCATTGATCCTTGCACATGGAGCCTTAGCTCACTGGGTAGGGGACGAAAGTAGCGGGCAAGGCTACGGGCATAGGCCTCCTCACCCTCATCCACAGCTGCCCTTGAAAGGTAATTGAGTGCCCCAGTGTCCACATGCCTACGTGTGTCTGACCCAGTGATGTCTCGCCGTCTTCTCCCACGGCGGGATATTGCAGCAGGCTGGAGAGGGCCCCCAGAGGTACAGTGGGGCTGCTGCTGTTTCCTGCTTCATCCCCAATGGCGGATACTGCTGCAGCTGGTGCCTCTGGTACAGGTAGAGGAGGAGGAGGTTGCTGTGGTCCTTGTGATTGTGAACCTTGGGGGATGCTGATGGGAGGTTGAGAGGATGGGCCAGCCACCTCTTCACCTCCCCCAACCGGGTCAATAATGGCCTCTGAGTCGGAGCCTGTCTACCTCTCAGTGAGGTTGTATTGAGTTCTGTTGGGAAATGAAAGGGGATTAGAACATGTAGGAGGGGTGAGCCTAAACTGCATATGTGTTATGTGGTGTGATGTATGTACTTATGGTCTGAGATCCAGAATAGGTGCAAGAAAACCCGGCCTGTCAAAGTAAACGTATTTTCTTTGTGTGGGTGCTGATGACCTGCTCTTGGACCTCTGCTGCCGTTCCCGCCGGTATTGGTCGCGGCTGCTTCTCCATCTTTCTCATAACATCATCCACTGCAATGACACATATAATGTAATCAATTAGCTAGCTGCACAAAGCCAAATTCTTCTACATACACGTAATATAGTCATTGGGGCCTAGTAGGATGTGACTATACTAACATTTTTGCGCCACAAAAAAAACAAACAAAAAAATGTATGGGCAAATTCTGCGCTACAAATACGCTCTGACCGTTAAGAAGTTTGGAAAAAAATCAAGTAACTTACTGATTCGCTGCTGCTCCTAGCGTGGGCTATTGCCAAAGTGGGGAATCATCTGCCCACAGATGCGCCTCCATGCCGCCTCTTTCTTTGCGCGGTCTGCATAATGTGCATCTCTTTGGTCCCAAATTTCGGGCCTCTCCTGCACCAACACAATGAGCATCTCGACATTGATGAGGGTGGACATCATGGCCGACTCCGTGGAGGCGTTCTTCCGGGATGTCTGGCGCTCTTTTTGAGCTAATTTGCATGTGTCAGCTTCCTCCTGCATGTGTTGCACCATTTCCTGTGAGCTGCAGAAATCTTGCGTATTTCTCGCAAGTCACACGTGTGGTCCGTGTGTAATCCGTTGTTTTCTCGCACCCATAGACTTTAACCCCTTCCCGACCCATGACGCCACGTAGGCGTCATGAAAACCTGTGCCAATCCGACCCATGACGCCTATGTGGCGTTATGAAAGGATCGCGTCCCTGCGGGTCGGGTGACCGGGTCACTGAAAGGTCACCCAACCCGCCGGCACAGGACCCTTTGTGCTTCACCACAGGGGGGTTGGCTTAACCCCCCCGTGGCCACGATCGCTCTGATTGGCTGTTAAAATGAAACAGCCAATCAGAGCAATCTGTAATATTTCACCAATATAATTGGTGAAATATTACAATCCAGCCATGGCCGATGCTGCAATAGCATCTGCCATGGCTGGACACCGAGCCCTGACCCCCCCACACGGATTCACGGCGGCGATCGGCCGCCGCCACCGAAAGATGGCAGCGGTCGGTCACCGCCGTCACTAAAAGCACCTCTCGTCCTGGCCTCCGCTGCCCCCACCTTCCGATCCCCCCCCCTGACTTCCGACCCCCATACTCACCTCTCCCGGTCCACCGATGTCCCTGGATCCTTCCCGGCGGCTGCCCGGGTTTCTTCATGGGCGCCGCCATCTTGGAAAATGGCGGGCGCATGCGCAGTGCGCCCGCCGGCCGGCGCATGCGCAGTGCGCCCTACATAGTAAAAAAATTTATTTTGATCACTGTGATAAACTGTCACAGTGATCAAAATAAAAAAAAGTAAGTGAACCCCCCCTGTCATAGGTAGGGACAAATAATAAAGAATTTTTTTTTTTCTATTAGCCTTCACACTTATTGCGGTCCCCAGCTTCGCTGTGCGCACTGTTGTGGCAGGATTTTGCTGATGCGGATACCGCAGCTGATTTCGCTGCTGATCCGCAGCTGATTTCCCTGATCGCTGCTGATTCCGCAGCTGATTTCCGCGTGCAATGTATCGCAGCAGCGGAATGTTCGCAGGAAATCACTGATCCGCAGCTGATTTTGCTGCTCCACTGATCCTGCTAGCAGCGATTTCGCTGCTGATCCGCAGCTGATTTCGCTGCTGATCCCGCAGACCGGATTTCGCTGCTGATCCAGCAGGCATGATTTCGCTGCTGATCCGCAGCTGATTTCGCTGCTGATCCGCAGCTGATTTCGCTGCGGATCCGCAGCGGATATGGCGCTGCAGATTCACAGCAGATCCAGAAACCATGTACAGTACAATGCAAATAAATGGTAAAAAAAAACGCTGTGCACATGCTGCAGATTTTTCAGCGCAGATTTGCTGCGGTTTTAAATCCGCAGCATGTCAATTCTTTGTGCGGATTCCGCAGCGATTTTACACCTATTCCATTATAGGCGTAAAACCGCAGGGAAAAACCGCAGCAAATCCGCGCTAAATACGCAGGTAAAAGGCAGGTCGTTTTACCTGCGGATTTTAGATTTTAGAAAAATCCGCAAGTGAATCCGCAACGTGTGCACGGGGCCTTAGGGTCAGGCTGGGTTCATATTGCATTATGGCAGTCCGTTAGATGGACTGCGTTTCACCGCGGTATAACGCGGTGTAACGCAGTCCGTTAACGCTGCCATCACCCCATTTGTGTGCGCATCGCAACGCATGCCATGAAGCGGCATGCGTTCGCGACGTGTCGTCATTCAGTGACGGAGCCTTGGACGCAGGCTGCAGCGTCTGGGCTCCATCACCGCTAGCACAGAGGAATCATCACTGATTCCTCTGCACTAGCGGGTATAGCATAACGTGATCGCGTTATGCTATACCGTTACCAGCCCGTCAACGCTACGTGTTGAACAGGCTGGTGAAATGCAATATGAACCCAGCCTTAGGGTTAGAACTAGGGTTAGGGTTAGAACTAGGGTAAGGGTTGGAATTAGGGTTAGGGTTGGAATTAGGGTTAGGGTTGGAATTAGGGTAGTTGGGATAAGCGTTAGGGGTGTTTTGGGGTTAGGGTTGGGATTAGGGTTAGGCTTGTGGTTAGGTTTATGGTTAGAGTTGGGATTAGGGTTAGGGGTGTGTTGGGGTTAGGGTTATGGTTAGGGTTTGTATTAGGGTTAGGGGTGTGTAGGGGTTAGGGTTGGGGTTAGGGGTGTGTTGGGGTTAGGGTTGGAGTTAGAATTGAGGGGTTTCCACTATTTAGGTACATCAGGGGGTCTCCATACGCACATGGCGCCAACATTGATTCCTGCAAATTTTGCGTTCAAAAAGTCAAACAGTGCTCCCTTTATTCCAAGCCCCGACGTGTGCCCAAACAGTGGTTTACCCCCACATATGGGGTATCAGCGTACTCGGGAAAAATTGCACAACAACTTTGGGGGTCTAATTTCTCCTGTTACTGTTGGGAAAAAAAATTGGGGACTAAAAAAGTTATTTTTGTGGAAAAAAAATGATTTTTTATTTTCACGGCTCTGCGTTATAAACTTCTGTGAAGAACTTGGGGGTTCAAAGTGCTCACCACACATCTAGATAAGTTCCTTGCGGGGTCTAGTTTCCAAAATGGGGTCACTTGTGGGGAGTTTATACTGTTTAGGCACATCAGGGACTCTGCAAACGTAACATGACGCCCGCAGACCATTCCATCAAGTCGGCATTTCAAAACGTCACTACTTCCCTTCCGAGCCCCGAAGTGTGCCCATACAGTAGTTTTCTCCCACATATGGGATATCAGCGTACTCAGGACAAATTGGACAACAACTTTTGAGGTCTAATTTCTCCTGTTACCCTTGGGAAAATAAAAAAATTGGGGACTAAAAGATCATGTTTGTGGAAAAAATATGATTTTTTTATTTTCATGGCCCAGCGTTATAAACTTCTGTGTAGCCCTTGGGGGTTCAAAGTGCTCACTACACATCTAGATAAGCTCCTTGGGGGTCTAGTTTCCAAAATGGTGTCACTTGTGGGGGGTTTCTACTGTTTAGGCACATCAGGGGCTCTGCAAACGCAACATGACGCCCACAGAACATTCCATCAAGTCTGCATTCCAAAATGGCGCTCCTTCTCTTCTGTGCTCTCCCATGCGCCAAAACAGTGGTTCCCCCCCACATATGGGGTACCAGTGTACTCAGGACAAACTGTACAACAACTTTTGTGGTCCAATTTCTCCTGTTACCCTTGTGAAAATAAAAAATTGCGGATTAAAAAAATCAGTTTTTGAGGAAAAAAATGATTTTTTATTTTCACGGCTCTGCATTACAAACTTCTGTGAAGCACGTGGGGGTTCAAGGTGCTCACCACACATCTAGTTAAGTTCCTTGAGGGGTCTAGTTTACAAAATGTGGTCACTTGTGGGGGTTTCTACTGTTTAGGCACATCAGGGGCTCTGCCCGCCCGCAGACCATTCCATCAAGTCGACATTTCAAAGCGTCACTACATCCCTTCCAAGCCCTGACGTGTGCCCAAACAGTGGTTTCTCCCCCACATGTGAGGTACTAGCGTACTTAGGACAAATTAGACAACAACTTTTGGGGTCCAATTTCTCCTATAACCATTGTGAAAATAAAAAATATGGGGCTAAATAATCATTTTTTGAGAAAAAAAAAGGATTTTTTATTTTCACGGCTCTGCGTTATAAACTTTTGTGAAGCACCTGGGGGTTCAAAGTGCTCACTGTGCATCTGCATAAGTTTCTTAGGGGTCTAGTTTCCAAAATGGGGTCATTTGTGGGGGAGCTCCAAAGTTTAGGCATACAGGGGCTCTCCAAACATGACATGGTGTCCGCTAACGACTGGAGCTAATTTTCCATTCAAAAAGTCAAATGGCGCTCCTTCCCTTCTGAGCCCTGCCGTGCGCCCAAACAGTGGTTTATGACCACATATGAGGTATCTGTGTACTCAGGAGAAATTGCCCAACAAATTTTAGGATCCAATTTATACTGTAGCCCATGTGAAAATGAAAAAACTGAGGCTAAATAACATTTTTGTGGAAAAAAAAAGTATTTTTTTTTACGGATCAATTTGTGAAGCACTGGGGGTTCAAAGTGCTCACTCTGCATCAGATAAGTTTCCTTGGGGGTCTAGTTTCCAAAATGGGGTCACTTGTGGGGGAGCTCCAATGTTTAGGCACACAGGGACTCTCCAAATGCGACATGGCATCCGCTAAATATTCAGCATATTTTCCATTCAAAAAGTCAAATGGCGCTCCTTCCCTTCTGAGCCCTGCGTGCGCCCAAACAGTGGTTTATGACCACATATGAGGTATCGGTGTACTCAGGAGAAATTGCCCAACAAATTTTAGGATCCATTTTATCTGTTGCCCATGTGAAAATGAAAAAACTGAGGCTAAAAGAAATTTTTGTGAAAAAAAAAGTACTTTCTTTTTTTTACGGATCAATTTGTGAAGCACCTGGGGTTCAAAGTGCTCACTCTGCATCTAGATAAGTTCCTTGGGGGGTCTAGTTTCCAAAATGGGGTCACTTGTGGGGGAGCTCCAATGTTTAGGCACACAGGGACTCTCCAAATGCGACATGGCAACCGCTAAATATTCCAGCATATTTTCCATTCAAAAAGTCAAATGGCGCTCCTTCCCTTCTGAGCCCTGCCGTGCGCCCAAACAGTGGTTTATGACCACATATGAGGTATCTGTGTACTCAGGAGAAATTGCCCAACAAATTTTAGGATCCATTTTATCCTGTTGCCCATGTGAAAATGAAAAAACTGAGGCTAAAAGAAAATTTTTGTGAAAAAAAAGTACTTTCTTTTTTTACGGATCAATTTGTGAAGCACCTGGGGGTTCAAAGTGCTCACTCTGCATCTAGATAAGTTCCTTGGGGGTCTAGTTTCCAAAATGGGGTCACTTGTGGGGGAGCTCCAATGTTTAGGCACACAGGGACTCTCCAAATGCGACATGGCAACCGCTAAATATTCCAGCATATTTTCTATTCAAAAAGTCAAATGGCGCTCCTTCCCTTCTGAACCCTGCCGTGCGCCAAACAGTGGTTTTATGACCACATATGAGGTATCTGTGTACTCAGGAGAAATTGCCCAACAAATTTTAGGGTCCATTTTATCCTGTTGCCCATGCAAAAATTAAAAAATTGATGCTAAAAGAAAAATTTTGTTGGAAAAATTAAAATATCCATTTTTTCCTTCCACGTTGCTTTAGTTCCTGTGAAGCACCTGAAGGGTTAATAATCTTCTTGAGTGTAGTTTTGAGTAGCTTGAGGGGTGCAGTTTTTATAATGGTGTCACTTTTGGGTATTTTCTGCCATATAGACCCCTCAAAGTGACTTCAAATGTGAGGTGGTCCCTAAAAAAAATGGTTTTGTAAATTTTGCTGTAAAAATGAGAAATCGCTGGTCAACTTTTAACCCTTATAACTTCCTAACAAAAAAAAATGTTGTTCCCAAAATTGTGCTGATGTAAAGTAGACATGTGGAAAATGTTATTTATTAACTATTTTGTGTCACATAACTCTCTGGTTTAACAGAATAAAAATTCAAAATTTGAAAATTGCGAAATTTCAAAATTTTGGCCAAAGTTCCATTTTTTTCACAAATAAACGCAAAAATTATCGACCTAAATTTACCACTAACATGAAGCCCAATATGTCACGAAAAAACAATCTGAGAATCGCTAGGATCCGTTGAAGCGTTCCTGAGTTATTACTTCATAAAGGGACACTGGTCAGAATTGCAAAAAATGGCAAGGTCTTTAAGGTCAAAATAGGCTGGGTCATGAAGGGGTTAATTGGCGTACCATGGGCGTAATACGCGTACAATCGCAGCATGCTGCGGGTGTCTCGCACCGTAAGATACGGCCGAGAAAAATACTCATGATCAGAGCTGCCCCATAGAGAAATATTGGTCCGTGTGTAATGCGTGGTTTTCACGCCTCTCACTCGTTCGTATTCCTCCTTAGTGTGACGCCGGCCTTAGTGTCAAATATGAGTGCTGCTAGTTCTTTTCCCTGATACTTGTAAATTAACATGGTCTCCATCAGATGATCCTTCATTGGTGCAACCTGTGCAGCCGTACCAGGGCCCAGAAGGTAAGGGGCCACGTTTACCTCCAAAGCAGGGGTAATTGTGCATAATGATGAGTTATTGGACTGTAAAGGGCCCACATATTGTCCTTGGACAGGGGCCTTCTTCTGTCTGTGTCTGATCCTGTCCATAGAGGTGGCTGCACCATCGCAAGGAGTATCTCAACTTGTGCAACATCACTGTATTCTCTATGAAAACGTTTACCAGTATATTGGTGGCAATGGCTAATGTTTTGCACCCAGATATTTATTATGCGTTGCATATATAGCGCCATCATATTCCGCAGAGTTGTACAGACATCATCATCGCTGTCCTCATTGGGGCTCACAATCTAGATTACCTATCAGTATGTCTTTGGAGTGTGGGAAGAAACCGGAGAACCCGGAGGAAACCCACGCAAACACGGGGAGAACATACAAACTCCTTGCAGATATTGTTCTTGGTGGGATTTAAACCCAGGACCCTAGCACTTCAAATCAACAGTGCTAACCACTGATCCACCATGCTGCCCTTCATTATAAATTAAAAAAATTCCCTTACCACTTTTTTTTAAGTTACACTCCACTTTTCTATGGAATGGAAAGCAAGAATAAGAGAATGTTATAAATATACATTTTTTTTGCCTTTCCAGGTTGGATAAGATGGGGTTGTATGTTAGATTATTTTGTTTGATATTTGTTTAAGTTTTATATTTTGAAAAAGTGAAAAAAATGTTCTCTGTTTCCTATTTAGCATACCACACTCAACTTCTGTTCTGGTAAAGGTCCCGTCACACTCTTCAATGTCCCAGCGATCCCACCATCGATCCGACGTGGATGGGATCGCTGGGACATCGTTAGCTGATCGCTGGTGAGCTGTCACACGGCAGACTCACCAGCGATCAGGACCAGCGCTCACGCTGGTATCCAGGCTAAACGTCGGGTTACTAAGCGGTGCTTAGTTACCCGATGTGTACCCTAGATACCAGCTCCCAGCTTCTGTTGTACGCGCTGGGAGTTGGTATCCAGGCTAAACATCGGGTTACTAGTCGCCACGTGGTGCTTGCTACCGTGTGTACCTGATACAGTCAGTTGTGTACGCGCTGGAGTTCATAATACGCATGGTCTCCCAGGCTGTCATCACTGTTGTACGCGCTGGGAGCTCGCTGATCGCTGGTCTCCCGCTGTCACACGCAGCGATGTACGCTTGCCAGCGGGAGACCAACGATGAAAAAATGGTCCAGGACATTCAACGACGATCAGGATACCCAGCAGGGGCGGTCGTCGCTGCGTGTCACACTAAGCGAGATCGCTGGCTAGGTCGCTGTTGCGTCACAAAATCGGTGACGCTTCAGCGATCTCGCTAGCGATCTCGCTTAGTGTGACTGGGCTTTAACTGTTCACCATCTTACATTATCAAAGATTTTCCATGGGGAGGAGAAGGCAACTTGTTAATCTAAATCAGTTGAACCTGTGAGATTTCACAGGAGGATTCTGTAAATTCAGCTAAAAATATACATGTCTATAATATTCAGTATAGTTTATTTTACTATTGTTTGTAAAACTTGTGAGCCAGCAACATCCAAAACCTTAAAGCGTGTAGTTAAAACTCCTTGTTTACTTCTTGCCTACTCTTTGTTGGGATAGGAGCCTACGACCATTTTCTTTCCATCCGAAAAATAACAGTCTGATTATTTTGCTGATATGCTAATCAGAGTTTAATCAGAGTGGCATCAGTTTTTATCGAAGGTGTAAATAAAAAAAAGTTCTCCATCTTCTTTATTCTGTCAGTGCGTGAAAATCAGACCCCACTTGGATGTCATCTAAGTGCTTTCCGCTGTTTTTCATGGATCCAGAGACTTGCATTGCTGATTTTGATCTGATACTATGATCAAAATCAGACATTTCCGATTTATTTTTTTCCTTGAACCACTCAGTCTGAGGAAAGTATCATACATGTGCACAGCCACATAGAATATCATGGCTACGAGTGCGATCCGTGAAAACTATGGATAGCCCTCATGTGTCGTGTGCACGAGCCCTGACATTTCATAATGGTACGGAGCCAAAATCACATGATGCATCGCAAAAATATATATTTTCATGCAAAGAATCTACACGCCAAAGCAGTTCTGAAAAACATTCCAAAATCTAAGAAAACTGAACACACTGGGGGTCTATTCTCGATCATTAGCTCACTTGATAATTAAAGGGGTATTTTCAAGTTTGGAAGTTGTCCCCTATCCTTTGGATAGGAGATTGCTGGGGGATCAACCCCTGGGAGCCCCACTGATCCTATGTATCGAGGCTGTGAAGAGACATGTGTGAATTTTGCTTCACTCGTACTAAATGGGATCGGCAGAGATAGCTGAGCACTGTGCTTGGCTGGGCTTCGGCACTCCCAAAAGAATGAATAGAGTGACAGTGCGCTCTTCAGAATTAATGCCATTGGAAAAAAAATAAGCCAGGGTTAATGTTCTCTTTATTACCTGGGTGATAATAAATATTGTCCACATTGCTGCAATTCCTGTGAAACATCAGAGCGGTTACTAATAGTATTTTTATTACTTTGAGGAAGAATTTTTAGGCTAAGTTCACACGTTGCGGAATTGCCGCGGAAATTTCCGCGGCAATCCCGCACTTCTCCCGCAGGAAATACGCACGTTTTTTGTATGCTGATTCCCGCCAGAATAATAGCGTTTTGCAAGCGTAATTAGCTTGCAGAATGCTAGCGTTTTCCTAGCGATCTGTAGCATCGCTTGGAAAACTGATTGACAGGTTGGTCACACGAGTCAAACATAGTGTTTGACAAGTGTGACCAACTTTTTACTATTGATGCCGCCTATGTCGCATCAATAGTAAAAAGATCTAATGTAAAAATAATAAAAAAAATAATAAATAATGATATTCTCACCTTCCGGCGGCCCCCACAGCCTTCCCGCCTTCAGCGACGCTCCCGGCAACTCCGGTCCCAAGGATGCTTTGCGACAAATCACACCGATGACGTGCATCTCGCGAGACCGCTATGCCATCTGGGTGATTCTCGCAAAGGACTCTTGGGACCGGAAGTTGCCGGGAGCGTCGCTGAAGGCGGGAAGGCTGCGGGGCCGCGGGAAGGCTGCGGGGGCCGCCGGAAGGTGAGAATATCATTATTTTTTATTTTAATTATTGTTTTACCAGGGATATGGTACCCAGGGCCTGGAGGAGAGTCTCCTCTCCTCCAGACCCTGGGTACCACCGCACATGAACCGCTTACATTCCGCAAAATTAATGAACATGTTGCTATTTTTTCCGCAAAGCGTTTTTTTCGCGGAAAAAAACGCAACATGTGGCCAAAACATGCGGAATCAATTAACATGTATAGGATGCTTAATGCTTGCGTTTTTATCGCGTTTTTACCGCGGAAAACCGCGGAAAAACCGCGAAAAAAACGCAATTATTCCTGATCGTGTGCACTTAGCCTTAAAATTTTGGTGTTTTTTTTTTGAGTTTTTGAATACAGTGTATGTGCCACTTAAAGTTACACGAGAAATGTAATTATTTCCTAAAAAAAAAAACAGGTTTCTGAAAGTTTCTTAAAAATGTGAAAAATTGTTTCTAAGCTTAGAAGCCTTCTAATGTCCCAAAACAAATAAATTAACACAAAAAGTGAGGCCAGCATAAAATAGACAGGTGACAAATGGTAATTATCAATAATTTTTGTGATATGGATGTCCCTTATCGGCGATTTTCAGCTTACAGGCTCCGTTATGTATAAAATAGCAAGCTGAGCTCCCCATCCCCCCTGGTCCATTACTGTCTTTCAGCCACTGCCCCAGTGTCTGTTGTGTGGTTGCAGCGGTGACATCACGTTGACAGCGCTGCAGCCAGTGAGCTCAGTAGCTCTGCTCGTGGAGATAGGTTATCGCCATATTTTTTTGAAACGGGGTAGAACTTCTTTAAGGGGTTAAGCATTGGGTTATTTTCTCCAAGCGCATTACCTTTAATCATATTTCTTAACTAGTGCAAATTAACACTGAAGTGCTTATTAAATTGTGCTACAACATAGGGTGAAGCTGCACCGCTGCTGAAAAGTGATACCAGGAACACTAAGTACACCTTTCAAATTTCTATGAACGAGCTTTTACACATGATGGAGCTTTTAACCATGAACCCTTGGCAAACCGTAATTATGTCCCAGTGCTTGTACTAATGCATGTACGCTGTCCTTCCCTATAATAGGAAACTGTTTGCAAATTCACAAAACTTCATTAACTCCAGTAAATGTATCACCCTTTGATCTCATTTAGTGCAGAATCTGGGTTATGTGTTTTCAAACCAGGATGAAACACTACAGGTTAATTTGGTCAGACTTTCATTATCCATCTTGGTGATTGAGTTTTCATTTTTCAATCTTCTTGCTCATTTTTCCATATTTTATCTGTAACCTCTCGGCTAGTTGGTACAGAAAAATCATTGAAAGCCCCTGCTAATTATGTCTGCATTGGAAATTCATTATTAGGTATTGCTAAAAAGTAACCAAGCTTTTATAAGGTTTTTGTCTGTATTTATATCAATACCATTATCAGTACAGACACCCCCACCATCGCTCTAAATCCCACCCTGAGAGAAGCGCAGCTCATCTGACAGGAGCCTCCTTTATGTTATATGCATTTATGTAAATTAGTACTAAAGCAAAATTCTAATGACTGTATATCACTTATAGAGTTCAAAGTTGCTAGAAATTCAAATTTTTTTTTTTTTAACAATTAATGGTTTTCTAAATCCCCTTTCCTTTTCTCATCACCTTCTTCTCGTTACTATACAGCCCGGTCTCTTCTTGTTGGTATTGGTTGTCAGTTTCATACATGTTTCTGTATGCATCCATCATGTCACTGTTCATCTGGGTACTGTATGTGTGTTGCCTTTTTGGACGCTGCGCACGCGTTGCCTATCCGGATGCTATGCGTGCGTTGCCCATCTGGACACTGCGCGTGTGTTGCCCACCCAGACACTAAGCATGTGTTGCCTAGCCAGACGCTACACGCTCGTTGCCTATCCAGATTCTGCGTGCACTATGCCTATCTGGAATCTGGGCGCATCTTGCCTATCCGGATTCTGCACGCACCTTTACTATCCAGATTCTGAGCGCACCTTGACTATCCAGATTCTGCGCGCACCTTGACTATCCAGATTCTGCGCGCACCCTGCCTGTCTGAATTCTGCGTGCTCCTTGCCTATCCGAATTTTGCTCACACCTTGCCTATCTGGATTTTGCACATCTTGCCTATCTGGGTTCTGCGCGCACCTTGCCTATCCGGATTCTGCGCTCGTACTGCCTATCTGGATTCTGCGCACATCTTGCCTATCAGTATTCTGCGCTCGTTTTTGCCTATCCGTATTTCACGTGCACTTTGCTTATCGCTATTTTGCGCTCACGTTACCTATCCAGATCCTGTGCTCACCCTGCCTGTCCGGATTCTGCACGCGCGTTGCCCGTTGAGACACTTTACAGCATTATATACACATGAACGCTATACTCTTTCTACATATTTCACTCTATAAAGCAAAGCGCTATTATTTTTGCAGTATGCAGCGTTTTTTGGGCTCTCAGTGGCACATTTTTCTGATGACTGTTTGCCACGGACATTATATGGGCAAAAGTATTATTACACCTACCAAAGCTTTTATAACATCCCATCCTAAATTCGTCAGCATTAAGATGGAGTTGGTTCCCCTATTATGCAGTTAAAGTGGCTGCTTCTTCTATGAAGGCTTTCTAGAAGATTTCGGAGGGTGCCTGTGGGAATTTTATCCCATTCATCCAGGTAAGAAAACACTGATGTTGGGCGAGAGGGTCAGGTTCACAAAGTGTAAGCTTACAATTGTCCAAAATGTCTTGGTATGCTGAAGTATTAAGATTTTGTTCACTGGAACTAAGAGGCACAACCCCTGGAATATGACACCATAGTATCATCGTATCCTCCACGAAGCTTTAGAATTGGTGGTTACAGGCAGGCAAGTAATGTTTGCCTGGTATTTACCAAACTCCTGGCATTCGCCAGATGGATGCATGATTTGTCACTTTGCAGAATGGTGGTGGCGGCTTTACTTCACTCCATCTGTCATTTTGGCTTTGGTGATCTAAGGCTGCATGCAGCTGCTCGGCCATGAAGCTCCCACTCTGGACTTTGCAGTTATGGAGTCAGCAGAGTGTTGGTGACTTTTCTGTCCTGTGCTCCTCAGCACTCAGCCCCCCGTTCGATAACGTTACGGGCCTTCCACTTCGCGGCTGGGTTTTTCAGTTCCTTCCACTTTTCATTAATGTCACTCACAGGTGATAGTGAAGATTTAGAAGGGAAGAGATGTCAGGAACGGGCTTGTTATCCTGGTGGCTCCTATTACAGGACCGCGCTGGTATCAGTGAGCTCTGCAACATGGTAGTAAAGGCAGACGACATGGCAAGGGGCCGAAGGTTATGCTCAGGGGGCAATAGGGTCTGATGTTATACACTCAGGGCAAGGGGCCGAATGTTATGCATCGGGGAGGGGCCGGAGGCTATAAACTGTGAGCAGGGGGCCGGCTGTTATGCATCGGGGCAAGGCGCCAGAGACTATTCACTGGAGTTAAGGGGCCGGCTGTTATTGAGCGGGGGCTGGAGTTTATAAACCAGGGACGAGGGACTGTAGAGGTTATACACCGGGAGGCAATGGGGCCTGAATTTATTCACTAGAGAGCAATAGGTCTGAAAAAGAAACCTGAATTCAGTGACTAAGACGTGTCCTAATATTTTGTCAATATAGCGTATGTTTAGAACACACCATGTTTTTTAGTTATATTATTATTTTTTTGTTATATATGAATAGTAACTCACTAACTGGTTTCATTTGATGACAGTTTGCTCTCTCTAGAATGTTTTTTTTTTTTTTTTACTTTTTACAGAATATTAACAGCTTTGGTAATTGCAGTTGAGGAAAGTCCGATGTAACCTTGCTTGTTTATCAGTTCGGTGAGAGAAGGCTCAGCCATGAGTACGCCATCATGTTATATCGTATATGGATCCTTTCTGGTGAAGGCAGCGCACATAACAATGTCCACCGTTGTATTCTCGACTATGTTTTCCTTTGACCAGCAGACTAGCGGAGCTGTGAATGACATTGGCATATGTACTACATCACCAGACTGAGTAATAGTGCCATTTTTTATCCTGTAAACAACCCAGAAAGGTGTCCCATGTGTTTCCACAAGATAAGTGATAATCTGATATTTTTAAAAGTGCAAATAGTTGTTCAAATTATCCAAGTGCTGAGAAACAAAGCAGCGTATTGTGAATGAATGCGGTGTAAATTATTTTATACACTGCTGATCATTACGGGAGAAGGTGCCATGTGCTTCAGACTGGGTTCTCGGCTCATCAGATTGCCAAATGCGTTACCTAATTGCAGACTGTGAGCAAAGTACAAAAAAAATTTGCATGCACTTCTGAAACGTTTCCAAACACTTCAAAAGTTTTCATTTGTTTGTTTTCAGTCATTGACGTACGTACATTTAATTCTGTATCTTCCTGGCCGATACCTAGGGAATTAAAATTCCTTCAGTAGCTGCACATTACATTAGAGATGGCAGCCGAATAGGAGTTTACAATAATATATTTGGCAATTCGTTTTTCAAGCGTTTGTTCAGATTGGACAAATCTGTCTAAAATCATCATATCAAGCAAAGCAGATTGGAATGTTGAGCCCCTACCGCCAGCTGTAGAAGCCAGGTGTCCCCCATTATACAGAGGTACCCTTAAATAACTCGTCTTTGAACCACAGATATCCCGAGATATATGGTGTCAACATCTGATCTGCGGTACCTGGGAGAGGCCGCTATACACTGACACATCAGTTGTTTTTGGTTCAATACACCATTTATATTGAACTGGTAAGGTCTGATCGATGGGGGTGTCGAACCTCCACTGATCTGATGAACGTATCCTAAGGTCATAATATCATTATAATGGAAAGCCTCTTTGAATATTTTAATAGCCAGTAAAGGCAAAGTATACAGTTGTGAGCTGATATTAATAGCCTGGGAAGCTCAATGGGTATTACCCCCTGTCCAGGCTATAAACATAATTCTGCTGGTTATGAAAATTGCACGGGCGCCCACGCCATGTTTTTCCCAAAAATAATCTTTTATTAAATACATGTACAGTAATTTGCATATACACTGTACTAATTGTATTTGTCACAGACATCTATATATCTACCTATTCTATGTGTATTTTACTGTATGTAATCATCTCTTCTATCCTGTCGGCTCCTGCAGTGATTTTACTGTACACGGCAGATGAATTACCAGCTTTTCTTTTATCTATCTATGCAATATAAATACATATATATGTGTGTATCACTGAATCTATATATCTATGTATTCTATATGTATATATCCTATCTATTCTGTTCTAACCTGTCACTCTGTGATTATACTTTACGTGGCAGATTTTTTCCGGCTTTTAATCTACCGCTATCTATCTATCTATCTATCTATCTATCTATCTATCTATCTATACTATCTATCTATCTATCTATGTGTTTTGAAGAATATTTCCTTTGAAAACTTTGTGTAAATGACATAGAGAATAGTGCTGTATGTAAAAGCTCATGTTAAAGTCGCATTGCAGTCCAATAGCAATCGCACTGCAATCGGATGTAAATCGGATGCTAGGTGTGAGAAATCGGATTGTACTCACATGACACTCGCATTACACTCCTGCGACTCTCGGCAGGGAGACTCAGACTGATTTTTCATACGTTAAGTGTGACCCCGTCCTAATGGTGGAAATTCAGCCAAAAAAAACAGCAAAAGTGAAATAGTCAGAGGAGATTGTTATTGCATGTCTTGGTGCGGACACCTGCCGAAAAGATGCAGCTAAAAGTACCAGAAATAAATGTGGCATTGACACTATATATGAACACAGCTTGACCCTTCCTATAATTTGTTTCTCAGTCCACAAATAGCCTGAATTTATTATTGCATATGCACCTCTTTTTTTGCCCAGTTTTTGGAGTTTCTTTTGTCTGTTTTTTTTTTATTTGAGCCAATTTCTTTTCATTTACACCTTTTTTAAAGTCTATTTTATTTGTTTACCTTTTTTTTTGCAACTTTTTGCTCAAAAAAGTGAAAAAAAATGTAGACTTTGCACCAGATTCAGGAACCACATGTCACAGTTTGAAGAATGTGGAACAAAAATCTGCCACAAATGCTACAAAACAAAAAAGAAAAATTACTTAAAAAAAAAAAAAAAAAACGAATTGGGGCCGAAGCGTACACTGAGGTTCCCTTAGTTTGAGAGACCGTTGAATGCTGAGCAGCCATGTATGTCTGTGCACTTTTCAGAATGGCATTTTACAAAGTTATAAATTACATTGTATTTATGAAGGGGACATACTGCATTTATCACTAAATAAACTTGCATTTGGGTTTACGGTAATTGTCCTTTATAATGTTAGTGCGTTCTTCTGGGTCCTCCAGTCTGTCCATCCGTGCCTCAGCAGCAGCTGGGGTGCTTATACGTAGCCGCCCGTGTCCCATTCTCATATTCAGTTCTCCAGAGGGAACAGCCAGGTAATCAGAGCTGTGGATGTGTCTGTGCTGCAAAGGAGCAGTGGAGTAAATCTCACAATCAAATTGAGCCATGATTGTATTAAAATGGAGATATGGATTTCAATCACAAGCTGGGAAATAAAGGCTGATCCGGCGCCAGACACATCTCAGCAGGTAGATTCACTTGATTGTCTTCAGTTTTAAGAGACTGGTTGGACTCCAAAAAGCCGCTTTACTCGCAGAGTAAAATGTTTCTCTGTTTTACTTGAAACACATTTATGAGAATTGTCAAAATTAGTTAATTTGTTTGTTTATATGTCGCCCTTATCGCCAAGTTCTGGCTGTAGAAACCAGAACTTTGGAAGGTGTGGTTGCTCATACAGAACATATCCCACTTTTGGATATAACCCATGTTATACACAAATTCGTCGAGCTTTCCAGATCTATAGCTCTTTTGGCTTTTCGCTTTGGCTCATGCTATTTCTTTTTGAAAAAAACAGCAGAAAAAAGGCAGCACAAGCACAGCTTACCTGCCCAGGTCTTTGAACAAATGCACTACAGGATGCAGCCAGCCCATATAGCAAGATGTTGGCAACACAGGTGCAAAATACTAAATAAACAGCCACTCACCACCTACCCATTCATAGAGGGGGTGACTGAGGTGACTGCTTAGTATACACTTGCACAGTAAAGGCCTGTATAGGGCGCTGTTCACATAAAGGTAATGCATAGTGTCTGGTTCTCAGCCTATTAGTCACGCCCCTACTATTCGATTAGGCTGGCTGGCCAGCACTCTCTCAATGCATCCCAGTGAGAACACCCCTGTGTACAAGACCAAATGTGCTGGGCTTGGCTGCACCCTGTGCACAAAATACATAAAAATAGGTATTGGTCGATATTTTGGCCAAAATATGCAAGCTCGCAACCCACGTCAAGGGTCCCCACGTTTGCAAGTCCTATCACTAAATTAATAACAAAGCCACAAAAGAGGACTAAAATCCACCAAAAATTCAAAAAAAACAGCGAAAAAAGGCAGCACTGCTTATCTGCCCAGGTCTTTGAACAAATGCACTACAGGATGCAGCCAGCCCATATAGCAAGATGTTGGCAATACAGGTGCAAAATACGGCTTACATATTTTGGCCAAAATATCGACCAATACCTCGCTATTTTTATGTATTTTGTGCACTATATTTTTCAGGGTGCAGCCAAGCCCAGCACGTTTGGTCTTGTACACAGGGGTGTTCTCACTGGGATGCATTGAGAGAGTGCTGGCCAGCCCGCCTAATCGAATAGTATGGGCGTGACTGATAGGCTGAGAACCAGGCACTATGCATTACCTTTATGTGAACAGCGCCCTATACAGGCCTTTATTGTGCAATTGTATACTAAGCAGTCACCCCCTCTATGAATGGGTAGGTGGTGAGTGGCTGTTTATTTAGTATTTTCCACCTGTGTTGCCAACATCTTGCTTTATGGGCGGGCTGCATCCTGTAGTGCATTTGTTCAAAGACCTCGGCAGGTAAGCGATGCTGCCTTTTTTCTGCTGTTTTTTTTTTATTTTTGGAAGATTTTAGTCCCCTATTGTGGCTTTGCTATTTCTTTTCGAGAATCCGCTCATGGACAAAAATTACAGTCTAATAGTTGCTCATCAGCCGACATTGAAACTGCAAAGCTGAAGAACTTCCATGATGGTTACATTAAGCGGTAACCACCAAGCTGTGTGCCCCTTTTTTGGAGTAAAGATGAGTAAGCGTTGCCATACTGGCCTTTCTTTCATCAGGTATCCTCTGATCCTATAATGATTAGAGGGTCAGAGGATACGCTGTGAAAGAAAGGCCAGTATGGCAACTCCTACTCAACTTTACTCCAAAAAAGGGGCACACAGCTTGGTGGTTACCGCTTATTGTAAGCATCATGGAAATTCTTCAGCTTTACCGCTGATGAGCAACTATACTTTTGCAACTAAACAACACTGGGAAGACTCATTTCAGTCTTTTCGGTACAGCCTGTGTCACACTGGATCTGGATTACACCCGCAGTCCATCTGGGATGCCATATAATGGCATGTCACCACTTAGTCCTGATACACAACATCTCTGGTGTTAACTTTCACTCAATAGCTTCCCCTAATTGGCTTACAAGATGACTAATGACTCACCTGGCATCTATCATCTCTGCACAGACTCCTCCTTTGGTGGAGCCCCCTTTTTCTGTGAGCAGCTCTTTCATTACCCCCTCGCTGCCTGTGCAGCTTTCCAACTTGGCTCAAAAAGCATCTCTGAAGTCCATTGTGTGTTCCCTTGGCTGCACGTCACAAGTGATCTTCTCAGCTTGCTCCTTACTCCACTGTGGAGCCATGTTACTGCTCCATCTTCTTGCCTACATTTATATACCTGGCTGCTACAAGACATCTATGATGCTCTGTTACCCAACCTCTCAGTAGGCCGCTTTCCTAACCTCTGCTTCTCTGTGGCCAGATCAGGGCA
This sequence comes from Oophaga sylvatica, assembly GCA_033576555.1. Lineage (NCBI taxonomy): Eukaryota > Metazoa > Chordata > Amphibia > Anura > Dendrobatidae > Oophaga > Oophaga sylvatica. The sequence continues at coordinate 80,392,131 of JARQOD010000010.1, read as the reverse complement.
CTCAAGCCCACATTCTGAACGGGGGGGGGGGGGGGAGGGGGGATTTTTGCCTTCACACGGGCATACACCCAACTTTCCTTCTTTGGCACCAGCATATACTTTTATCCCAGTCTCTCTCTACACTTGTACAAACCCCACCATTGTAGCAATGGGTTTCCATGCCAGACGTTGTCCAAAATAAGGACCTTGAGTCTGCCATCTTTGTGCTCCTTTTAGACCCTGAGACCTAAGTGAGCTAGAGTACCCTGTCCATTTACACTGACAATACAAGTTAAAAAAATGTTATACCCCAAAATCATGGCATTAATAATTACAACTAATTTTGCAAAAGAACAAGGCCTCATATCATTGTATTGGCAATAGAAGAATCTTTAGATCAAAATTTGAAATATACACGCCCCTAAGGACTAAAACTGTGCTTAATGGGTTAACTTAAGCTCTCGAATTGTACGCAGTATTCAGTATATGTCTGTGTATTTCCAGTGAAGCCATAATATAAATGTTCTTCCGAGATGCAGTTCTGCTAGAATAGCGGTCAGACGTACATAGACTTATATGTCTACTCCTGGCAAAATGGCAGCACGAGGCCTGACTGCTGATCCATCTCAGCGCATTGAAACATACACTATAATAACTTACACTCCTTGATTTATTGGATCAGTTAGGCTTGTGGAGTTATAATGCATCAGTATACATTGAGCTGGAAAAGAATGAAAGGCCCGTCTTGTCCAAGAAGTAAGAGGAAAACAAACATGTACGTAATTTGGTGCCATTTTATTCGCGTTTGTTTTACAGTTACAGGGCGAATGATATATTGTCTAATGCGCGTCAGCCATGTAATCGTAGTGATCGATTGCCTGCGGTCTCAGGCAATAGATCAGCAAGGATGTATTGGCTAAAGCACGCCAGTCATAAATACGCTAGCACAAGAGTTCAGCCCTCCTTTTTATGCATTTAAAGCAAGATTTCCAGCAGCCTCCTCGTGTAATTATCGTCCATAAAGAGATTACTGGCTTTTCCCAGTGAAAAATCGTTCCTTTGTGTCGTATGAAAAATGGATGTTTCTTATTTGCTATAATAATGCTGTCGCTTTGTCATCTGCAAAACACTTATTGTCTTTTATCTGTTTGGTTAGGGATGACATAATTATTTTTCAAACTCTAGAAATGCAATTACAGCGGACGCACCTTGCAATGTTAGGTCGTCACATTGCACAAAGGAGAAAAAAAATAACATGTCACTCATTGCCCAAGAAACAGTGAAAAAATAACATTCACTATATAGGATAATAGAATGTGGAAATAAAAGGGTAGGAAGTCACAAAAACCGAAGATAATATGCATTTATGCTACATGATAATGTTCATATACAGTTTACACTTATTCCCACATAATGTCAGGCTTAATGGAGAAAAATCGTATAATTTCTGGCTATTTTAAAAGAACCTTTCAACAGGTCTATGTGGATTTTTTTTTTTTTTTTTTAAAGAGGTTGTCTCTTCATCGAGTTCACATAAGATGGCTTCTAATTTGGAGGACCTGGAATGACCATGTATTGCACAATGACTTGATTTATTTAGATATGAGTAATTTAATGCAACTTTTTTCTAATGCAAAATCTTAAAATCTCTTGTCTGGATACAGTCGCTGTAGTGACAAATAGCCATCGTAGATTTTGGGAGCCAGACCAGTGGCTATTAGCTGATGTCCAGGTGGCTACATTTACAATTGGGGTTGCCTTAAAGGGAATCTGTCAGCAGGTTTTTTAATGTAATCTTAAAACAGCATGGGATAAGCCGCCGTCTCACACAGCGATCTCGCTAGCGAAATCGGTGCTGAGTCACTAGTTTTGTGACGCAGCATCGAGCTCCCCAGCGATATCGCTATGTGTGACATTCAGCGACGATCAGCCCCCCTGCTGGGTATCGCTGATCGTCGCTGAATGTCCTGGACATTTTTTTGATCGCTGGTCTCCCGCTGACAGGCACGCATCGCTGCGTGTGACAGGCGGGAGACCAGCGATCCGCTGGTAACTATGGTACACAGCGGGTTTCCAGGCGCGGGGCTGTGCCTAGAAACCCGCTGTGTACCTTGAATACCAGCGCCCTGATGCAGGGAGCTGGTAACCAAGATACACAGCGGGTTTCCAGGCACCGCGCAGTGCCTGGAAACCCGATGTGTACCTTGGTTATCAGCTCCCTGCATCAGGGCGCTGGTATCCAACGTACACTGCGGATAACTAAGCGATGTTACCCGCAGTGTCGCTGTGCTGATCGCTGCCTGTTTGGCAGCTCAGCAGCGATAATGTAGCGATACACCAGCGATCCTGATCGTTGTCGGGATCGCTGGTGTATCGCTATGTGAGACCCGGGCTATAGGGATTAAAACACTGATTTCAGGGATGCCTCTCTTATCAAGCTCCAGAGGTTTTGTTTGCTTACATGTACAATGATTGTTTTAGCACCAGGAGCTTATCATTTCTGTGACTAGCTGGTAGTGAGTCCTGATCTAACAGACCGTCTCTTGTGATAATCCGTTCACTGTCTATAGACTAGGTATATAGACGGCCTGGTTGTGCGTGGGGTTAGCTTTGTCAGCTCTGCTTCATTGCTAAATCTAAAAACTCTGATTGTGTAAGAATGGCTGTACCCAGTAACCTAAGTGGTACATTGTTGGATTCAGCTTCTTTTTGCCTCCATCAGGCTGCTCTCAGATGATGTAGCAAAAACCTGCTGACAGATTCCCTTTAATGAGACAATTACTTTAGCATTAATATCCACCTTTTAAAATATATTTTCTATTTGAAATATAAATAAGTTCAAAAGTTTTGCTGTTTATTTTATATATTTTAATAGTAAGTTTTTTTATGTCATGTTTATAACTCGCATTCATAAACACAGATGATTATTTCTGCATTTGTTTCACATCTGCTTTAAAGAGGTGTTTACAGTATTGAATGAAAAATCTGCAGTCACGCTATACAACTGTACTCTACCAAATTGTGACATTGTGCACATTGCCACGATTCCCCTGTATGCTCCAAGCGAGTGGTTGCTTGCTTGCCAACTAGTCTCTCATCTTTCAATTTGTCAAGTTAGCACCTGACCGCAAGTATGGAAATTGCAAACATGTGGTCAAGTGACCGCGCACATGAATCATGACAGTGCGCACATGGCACACTGTCACAATCTGGCAGTCTTTCATTTCAGATCCATGAACCCTTTTAAAGGGAATCTGTCACCTCATTTTTCGCATTTAAGCTGCGGCCACCGCCATTAGGGGCTTATCTATAGCATTCTGTAATGCTGTAGATAAGCCCTCGATGTAACTGAAAGATAAAAAAAACAAGTTATATTATACTCACTTGAGGGGGGAGGTCCGGTCCGATGGGCGTCGCAGGTCCGGGTCCGGCGCCTCCCATCTTCATGCGATGACGTCCTCTTCCTTGCTTCTAACGAAAAAATAGGAACAGCATCCAATCCAGGTGAAATATAACAAGTCTTTATTCAGCCACCATAAAATACGACGTTTCGGCCATTTTCAGGCCTTTATCAAGTATACAAAAACAGGCAAAATGGTGTCCTTAAATGGTGTGGAGGAGCCAATCACCATCCAGGAACCGCCCATAATACAAATAGACATATATACAGAATATACAACGATAATCAATTTAAAACAGTGATCAAAGCTTAGAATAGTGACATCATAGAAAAATACAGCAATGTTATAATTGTGCATATAATATGCCATAGATTACTCCATATAAGCAATATCACCATTTAGTCTGCCAATCGATGATCTGTTACTGCACACTCCCATTCTGGTGCTGCACCAATCATGTACTCACTAGCAGCAGCGTCCTCCATATCCAATCAGTGTCAGTTCAGCAGCGCTTAGTCAGAGCACTTATCCAATAGCCCACAGGATAACAAATCGGGAGGCACACCTAACTCACTCCCCACTGTGTGGTAAACAAAGGCACATGTTCAGAAGTCATCATAGCAAACGCCCAGTGGATCATGTGAACACCAGCGTCATCAGACACCCAGTCACATGACCGCAAGCATCATCCGAGGTCTAATCACATGATAGTCCCATCATAAGCCTCTATTCCAGGCTGAAAACACTAAAACAGCGCGCGATCACCGGCATCATCCGACATCTGAAAAAAGAACACGCATGCACAATAAACTCTATCATTATTTATACTACTCCAGATATGTCATCAGGAAACCTGCAGGTCACATGACCGTCAGTATTGGCATAATGTAAATAAGAGACCGCACATGCGGATCTATATAGAATGGAAGATTAACAATATAGCAGACACCTAAAGAAATATATATAATATCTACAAAATAAATGATGTCATCAGGAACTATTAAGTCACCACTTGCTCCGATCATTCCAGATAATAATCCTACGAAAACAACAAACATAAGTAAAATATATATCTAAAAACAAACACAGAATATAGATGCAAAAATTACCTAGCACAAATATGCAAATTATATTCGATATTCAACCCCTTTGGTTGCAATGTCTCCAAAACGGAGATCCACCGGAGTTCTTTCTGTTTAAGCAACTTAGTCCTGTCACCACCTCTCCTGAGGGGTGGAACCCCGTCAATAACTCTAAATCTCAGCTGACTGACCAAGTGTCCACATTCTACAAAGTGCTTAGATACCGGCAGTTCCATCATCTTCGTCCTGATAGTACTTTTGTGTTTACTTATCCTAGCCTTAACTTCCATCGTTGTCTCGCCTATATACATGAGTCCACACGGACACACGAGCATATAGATTACAAAGCTAGATGTACAAGAGTACCGTTCCTGGATCCGAAAGCGTTGACCCGTGCGTGAGTGGCCAAAACGGTCACCCTTGATCATATTGCCACAGCATGCACAATTCAAACATGGAAAATTTCCATTTTTTGGAGGGCCCAAAGTTAACTGTCTGGATATTTTGGAGGATCCAATGTCAGATTTGACCAACTTATCTTTCAAATTACGCCCTCGCCTATAAGAAAGCAATGGCTTGTGCGCAAATTCAACTACATCCGGTAAACCTCTATGTAATAGACCCCAATGCTTATTCAAGATATTCCCTATTTTACCACTAACAGGGCAATAGGTAGAAACAAAAGGGACTCTTTTAGGGGAAATCTTAATACGTTTGTTTCTCACATCTTCCAATGTTGTCTTCAAGGCTTTCTCCTTGAATTTTCTAAGATCCTTCTCAGGATACCCCCTTCTGATGAACTTCTCACACATCTGATCAAGCCTCCTGTCCAATACAGTCTCGTCCTTTACTATCCTACGTACTCTCAGCATCTGACTCCAAGGCAGAGACTCTATCATTTTCCTTGGATGATTACTATCAAAAACCAGGAGACTATTCCTGTCTGTGTCCTTTATAAACAAATCAGTGCATAACAATCCACTGTGCTTGTACACTAAAGTATCCAAAAATTGAATCTGGTCAAAGGAGTGTGTCATTGTAAACTTCAGCTCGGGAAATATCATGTTAAGATGACTATGGAAAGATACCAGATCATTCATGTTCCCCTCCCAAACACAAAAGATATCATCAATGTAGCGCCACCAGGCTCTGACATGGCGCCAGTGGATGGAATTGTACACATGCTGGTCCTCGAGTACCGCCATGTAGATGTTTGCATAAGTGGGCGCCACATTGGACCCCATGGCGGTACCACGCAACTGCAGGAAAAACTCATCCCCAAAAAGAAAAAAATTCTTCTTGAGGACAAACTCCAACAGTGCCAGGACCAGCTGTGTACCACCTGGGGCCATGTCAGAGCCCGCCAGCGCCACACCAACAGCCTCCAAACCACGTTCATGTTTAATGGAGGTGTACAATGATACAACATCAAACGAAACGAGAATAGTATCCTCTGTGATGTCCAGACCCTCAATCTTACTCAGAAAATGGTTAGTATCCATGATATAAGATTTGGCCTCAATAGCAAAATGACGTAACACTTTATCTAGAAAAATGGATACCTTACCACATAGAGAGCCCCGCCCAGACACAATTGGGCGTCCAGGGGGATCCATCAGATTTTTATGGATTTTAGGCAGGGTGTACAGAATAGGTGTCACTGGAAACTCCACCAAAAGAAAATCAGAGAGTTTTTGGTCTATCAAACCATTAGATAATGCCTCATTGATCAGTATTCTCAATTCACTTTGAAAACAAGGTGTGGGATCTTTAGACAACTTAGCATAAACTGCCGTGTCCAACAATTGACCACAAATCTCAGCCCTATATTTATGGTTATCCATCACCACCAGGGCCCCGCCTTTGTCGGCTGCCCTGATGGTGATAGCTTTGTTACCTGAGAGCCTATCCAACACCTGTCTCTCACTGTGTGTTAAATTCCCTCTTTTGAATGGACCTACACCCTCACGTTTCAATCTAGCCATGTCCCTTTCAACCAATTGGATATATGATTCCACAAAATTATTTTTAACAGAAGGTTGAAAGTTACTTTTGTTATAAAGACCAAAATCATGTAAAGCAAAACCCCTAGGGGCATCACTAATTGCAGCAATAGGTGTGTCATCACTCTCATTGAAATATACTGCTAATCTTAGCCTTCTAAAAAAGGCAAAAAGGTCACATTCAATGTTAAACCAATCTGGATAGTTGGTAGGGCAAAACGACAGTCCTTTGGATAATACATTATAGTCCACATCAGTAAGTGTGCAAGATGAAATATTTACCACTAAGTTCTTTTGTTCTGTGTGGCTCTCTTCTTCCCCTCGTTCCGGGTTCTCATGGACAGATTGCGGGAGGTGCACGGCATCTGATTGTCCACTTCTCTGTCGCCGGTGTTTCTTACCACCTCTCCTTGGCCTCCTTTTGCCACATTGTCCATTTTTCCTTTCCCTAAAAAATGAGAAGAAGAAGGTACCCACAAATTGGAATCGTCAGTGGAATCAGACTCTGCCGTGGTAAAACCGAATCTCTTCTGTTCCCTTGTTTGCTGTCTCCTTCTTCTGCGGGGTTGTGCAAAGGAATCTGGTTTCCTATAGATAGTTCTGCGTGCTCCACCCTGCCAAGAAAAAACATGTCCAGTCCTGTAATCTTCAGCATCACGAAACCATTTCGTTTTTTTCGTTTTCTCAATGTCACCACGAAATTTCAGTAGTTTCTCATCCAAGTGTTTCTTGAACGTGTCCCATTCTTGTGCTGTCAACTGCATAGTCAATTGTTTCTCCAAATCATCGATTTTGTTCTTCACCAATACCATTTCTGTGTGGAGAAACTCGATGTTCAAGAGCATTAGATCAAATGAATACTTATTAGTGATCGATTCAAATTTATTACAAAATTGCATATTGTCTGCCAGTAGTGTAGGCCGCAGATGTGGCCTTAGTCCACGAGGTATCCTGTGAACTCTGTGATACTCGCACAGAGTCATGGCATGCAACTCGTGTGAGATATATTTTCTCCTCTCATTTTCATATCTCTTATTCAACATCTCTATGGTAGGTTTATTCAAAAAAGACATATCTATCTGTGTTCTGGCTAGGATTCTTTTAGCATCTTCATCTGTGTATGAAAATATAGCGGCATTGTCCAGTTCACCCACCTCTGGTTCAAGTATCAAAGTCTCCATGACCGGTGCACGTCTGCCAGGATCCACAATCCACAAGTATTCAAGCAGCTGACAGCACTCGGGAGTTAGCACGGATGCACGTTCAGGTGTTCAAGGATCCAAATGAACAACAGTCCAACGAAAAAATAGGAACAGCATCCAATCCAGGTGAAGTATAACAAGTCTTTATTCAGCCACCATAAAATACGATGTTTCGGCCATTTTCAGGCCTTTATCAAGTATACAAAAACAGGCAAAATGGTGTCCTTAAATGGTGTGGAGGAGCCAATCACCATCCAGGAACCGCCCATAATACAAAGACATATATACAGAATATACAACGATAATCAATTTAAAACAGTGATCAAAGCTTAGAATAGTGACATCATAGAAAAATACAGCAGTGTTATAATTGTGCATATAATATGCCATAGATTACTCCATATAAACAATATCACCATTTAGTCTGCCAATCGATGATCTGTTACTGCACACTCCCATTCTGGTGCTGCACCAATCATGTACTCACTAGCAGCAGCGTCCTCCATATCCAATCAGTGTCAGTTCAGCAGCGCTTAGTCAGAGCACTTATCCAATAACCCACAGGATAACAAATCGGGAGGCACACCTAACTCACTCCCCACTGTGTGATAAACAAAGGCACATGTTCAGAAGTCATCATAGCAAACGCCCAGTGGATCATGTGAACACCAGCGTCATCAGACACCCAGTCACATGACCGCAAGCATCATCCGAGGTCTAATCACATGATAGTCCCATCATAAGCCTCTATTCCAGGCTGAAAACACTAAAACAGCGCGCGATCACCGGCATCATCCGACACCTGAAAAAAGAACACGCATGCACAATAAACTCTATCATTATTTATACTACTCCAGATATGTCATCAGGAAACCTGCAGATCACATGACCGTCAGTATTGGCATAATGTAAATAAGAGACCGCACATGCTCGTGTGTCCGTGTGGACTCATGTATATAGGCGAGACAACGATGGAAGTTAAGGCTAGGATAAGTAAACACAAAAGTACTATCAGGACGAAGATGATGGAACTGCCGGTATCTAAGCACTTTGTAGAATGTGGACTCTTGGTCAGTCAGCTGAGATTTAGAGTTATTGACGGGGTTCCACCCCTCAGGAGAGGTGGTGACAGGACTAAGTTGCTTAAACAGAAAGAACTCCGGTGGATCTCCGTTTTGGAGACATTGCAACCAAAGGGGTTGAATATCGAATATAATTTGCATATTTGTGCTAGGTAATTTTTGCATCTATATTCTGTGTTTGTTTTTAGATATATATTTTACTTATGTTTGTTGTTTTCGTAGGATTATTATCTGGAATGATCGGAGCAAGTGGTGACTTAATGGTTCCTGATGACATCATTTATTTTGTAGATATTATATATATTTCTTTAGGTGTCTGCTATATTGTTAATCTTCCATTCTATATAGATCCGCATGTGCGGTCTCTTGTTTACATTATGCCAATACTGACGGTCATGTGATCTGCAGGTTTCCTGATGACATATCTGGAGTAGTATAAATAATGATAGAGTTTATTGTGCATGCGTGTTCTTTTTTCAGGTGTCGGATGATGCCGGTGATCGCGCGCTGTTTTAGTGTTTTCAGCCTGGAATAGAGGCTTATGATGGGACTATCATGTGATTAGACCTCGGATGATGCTTGCGGTCATGTGACTGGGTGTCTGATGACGCTGGTGTTCACATGATCCACTGGGCGTTTGCTATGATGACTTCTGAACATGTGCCTTTGTTTATCACACAGTGGGGAGTGAGTTAGGTGTGCCTCCCGATTTGTTATCCTGTGGGTTATTGGATAAGTGCTCTGACTAAGCGCTGCTGAACTGACACTGATTGGATATGGAGGACGCTGCTGCTAGTGAGTACATGATTGGTGCAGCACCAGAATGGGAGTGTGCAGTAACAGATCATCGATTGGCAGACTAAATGGTGATATTGTTTATATGGAGTAATCTATGGCATATTATATGCACAATTATAACACTGCTGTATTTTTCTATGATGTCACTATTCTAAGCTTTGATCACTGTTTTAAATTGATTATCGTTGTATATTCTGTATATATGTCTATTTGTATTATGGGCGGTTCCTGGATGGTGATTGGCTCCTCCACACCATTTAAGGACACCATTTTGCCTGTTTTTGTATACTTGATAAAGGCCTGAAAATGGCCGAAACGTCGTATTTTATGGTGGCTGAATAAAGACTTGTTATACTTCACCTGGATTGGATGCTGTTCCTATTTTTTCGTTGGACTGTTGTTCATTTGGATCCTTGAACGCCTGAACGTGCATCCGTGCTAACTCCCGAGTGCTGTCAGCTGCTTGAATACTCTTCCTTGCTTCTGTCACGGCTCCTGCGCACTGTGTACTGATTTGCCCTGTTGAGGGCAGAGCAAAGTACTGCAGTGCGCAGGTGCTGGACCTCTCTGACCTTTCCCGGCGCCTGCGCACTGCAGTACTTTGCTCTGCCCTTAACAGGGCAAATCAGTACACCTGCGCAGTAGCCGCGACAAGCAAACAAGAGAGCATCATCGCATGAAGATGGGAGTTGCCGGACCTGCGAAACCCATCGGACCGGACCGCATCGGACCACCCCTGAGTGAGTATAATCTAACTTGTTTTTCTTATCTTTCAGGCTACATCGGGGGTTTATCTACAGCATTATAGAATGCTGTAGATAAGCCCCTAATGGCGGTGGCCGCAGCTTATATGCAAAAAATGAGCTGACAGGTTCCCATTAAGTAGTCTCTTTTTCTGCTTCATAATAGGAACAGAAAAGTGTTATTCATGCAGAAGATGGATCAGTCATATGTCAGACACAGACACTGCCCAGTGGACCCTTTTCAGTATTATTGAGTCCTTTGGGTTTGAGCCCTGCTGTTTGGTGTTTACTTTGAAAAAAATAGCTGTGCATGCCAATTTTTTTTCCAGTAGACATTAGGTAATCACCGATGGAGGCACACAACACTACACAATGTTCCAAATTATTATGGAAATGATATTTTTCTCTGATTTTCCTAAGTGGTTGGTGCAAATCACAGTCAGTCTAATAAAAGTCATCACCCGTTAGAGTATTCATCAAATTTTATTGAAGAAACCTCCCAATGATAACAGTATAATCTCCAAAATGAATAAAAACTCAGAATACACTGTTCCAAATTATTAGGCCCAGTAGAATTTCTGAACATTTGATCTGTTTTAAAGAACTGAAAATGCTCATTTGTGGAATTTGCAGCATTAGGAGGTCACATTCACTGAACAAAAAAGCTATTTAACTCCAAAACATCCTAACAGGACAAGTTACATGTTAACATAGGAACCCTTCTTTGATATCACCTTCACAATTCTTGCATCCATTGAACTTGTGAGTTTTTGGAGAGTTTCTGCTTGTATTTCTTTGCATGAAGGCAGAATAGCCTCCCAGAGCTGCTGTTTTGATGTGAACTGCCTCCCACCCTCTCAGATCTTTTGCTTGATGATACTCCAAAGGTTCTCTATAGGGTTGAGGTCAGGGGAAAATGGTGGCCACACCATGAGTTTATCTCCTTCTATGCCCATAGCAGCCAATGACTCAGAGGTATTCTTTGCAGCATGAGATGGTGCATTGTCATGCATGAAGATGATTTTGCTCCTGAAGACACGTTTCTGCCTTTTATACCACGGAAGAAAGTTGTCAGTCAGAAACTCTATATACTTTGCAGAGATCATTTTCACACCTTCAGGAACTTTAACCCCTTCATGACCCAGCCTATTTTGACCTAAATGACCTGGCCATTTTTTGCAATTCTGACCAGTGTCCCTTTATGAGGTAATAACTCAGGAACGCTTCAACGGATCCTAGCGATTCTGAGATTATTTTTTCGTGACATATTGGGCTTCATGTTAGTGGTAAATTTAGGTCGATAATTTTTGCGTTTATTTGTGAAAAAAATGGAACTTTGGCCAAAATTTTGAAAATTTCGCAATTTTCAAATTTTGAATTTTTATTCTGTTAAACCAGAGAGTTATGTGACACAAAATAGTTAATAAATAACATTTCCCACATGTCTACTTTACATCAGCACAATTTTGGGAACAACATTTTTTTTTGTTAGGAAGTTATAAGGGTTAAAAGTTGACCAGCGATTTCTCATTTTTACAGCAAAATTTACAAAACCATTTTTTTTAGGGACCACCTCACATTTGAAGTCACTTTGAGGGGTCTATATGGCAGAAAATACCCAAAAGTGACACCATTATAAAAACTGCACCCCTCAAGCTACTCAAAACTACATTCAAGAAGATTATTAACCCTTCAGGTGCTTCACAGGAACTAAAGCAACGTGGAAGGAAAAAATGGACATTTTAATTTTTCCAACAAAATTTTTCTTTTAGCATCAATTTTTTCATTTTTGCATGGGCATCAGGATAAAATGGACCCTAAAATTTGTTGGGCAATTTCTCCTGAGTATACAGATACCTCATATGTGGTCATAAACCACTGTTTGCGCGCACGGCAGGGCTCAGAAGGGAAGGAGCGCCATTTGACTTTTTGAATGGAAAATATGCTGGAATATTTAGCGGATGCCATGTCGCATTTGGAGAGTCCCTGTGTGCCTAAACATTGGAGCTCCCCCACAAGTGACCCCATTTTGGAAACTAGACCCCCCAAGGAACTTATCTAGATGCAGAGTGAGCACTTTGAACCCCCAAGTGCTTCACAAATTGATCCGTAAAAAAAAGAAAGTACTTTTTTTTTCACAAAAATTTTCTTTTAGCCTCAGTTTTTTCATTTTCACATGGGCAACAGTATAAATTGGATCCTAAAATTTGTTGGGCAATTTCTCCTGAGTACACATATGTGGTCATAAACCACTGTTTGGGCGCACGGCAGGGCTCAGAAGGGAAGGAGCGCCATTTGACTTTTTGAATGGAAAATTAGCTCCAGTCGTTAGCGGACACCATGTCATGTTTGGAGAGCCCCTGTATGCCTAAACTTTGGAGCTCCCCCACAAATGACCCCATTTTGGAAACTAGACCCCCTAAGAAACTTATGCAGATGCACAGTGAGCACTTTGAACCCCCAGGTGCTTCACAAAACTTTATAACGCAGAGCCGTGAAAATAAAAAATCATTTTTTTTTTCTCAAAAAATTATTATTTAGCCCCATATTTTTTATTTTCACAATGGTTACAGGAGAAATTGGACCCCAAAAGTTGTTGTCTAATTTGTCCTAAGTACGCTAGTACCTCACATGTGGGGGAGAACCACTGTTTGGGCACACGTCAGGGCTTGGAAGGGATGTAGTGACGCTTTGAAATGCCGACTTGATGGAATGGTCTGCGGGCGGGCAGAGCCCCCGATGTGCCTAAACAGTAGAAACCCCCCACAAGTGACCACATTTTGTAAACTAGACCCCTCAAGGAACTTAACTAGATGTGTGGTGAGCACCTTGAACCCCCACGTGCTTCACAAAGTTTGTAATGCAGAGCCGTGAAAATAAAAAATCATTTTTTTCCTCAAAAACTGATTTTTTTAACCCGCAATTTTTTATTTTCACAAGGGTAACAGGAGAAATTGGACCACAAAAGTTGTTGTACAGTTTGTCCTGAGTACACTGGTACCCCATATGTGGGGGGGAACCACTGTTTTGGCGCATGGGAGAGCACAGAAGGGAAGGAGCGCCATTTTGGAATGCAGACTTGATGGAATGTTCTATGGGCGTCATGTTGCCTTTGCAGAGCCCCTGATGTGCCTAAACAGTAGAAACCCCCCACAAGTGACCCCATTTTGGAAACTAGACCCCCAAGGAGCTTATCTAGATGTGTAGTGAGCACTTTGAACCCCCAAGGGCTACACAGAAGTTTATAACGCCGGGCCATGAAAATAAAAAAATCATATTTTTTCCACAAACATGATCTTTTAGTCCCCAATTTTTTTATTTTCCCAAGGGTAACAGGAGAAATTAGACCTCAAAAGTTGTTGTCCAATTTGTCCTGAGTACGCTGATATCCCATATGTGGGAGAAAACTACTGTATGGGCACACTTCGGGGCTCGGAAGGGAAGTAGTGACGTTTTGAATTGCCGACTTGATGGAATGGTCTGCGGGCGTCATGTTACGTTTGCAGAGTCCCTGATGTGAAAATCATAGAATCATGCCCTATAGGCAATCCTTTATTGATAAAATACCTCAATGGGTAGCACCCAAACACAACCGTGAATAAAAAAAACAAAAAACAAAGTGTATTCCTAACTTAAAAACTATGGGGATAGCCTAGAGTCCCTGATGTAGGTCTGGGCTGTCACCTGCCTAACAGCGGAGGTTGGCACCCTAGGGGGAAGCGTTGTGGCGCCCCCGCTCCACGATGGCTGACCCTAGGGTCCCTGTTAGGCCCTTACACCTTAGGGGATACCTCTACCCAGATAGTAGGGAGACCCCTAACATTAATACAGAGACCAGCTAACATTAAAGGTGACCCTAAGTCCCCAAAGTATTAAAAACAGTTCACAACACACGGGGTGGTAGGAAGTATAATGGAGATTGGCACAGATCTGCTGTACAGCACTGCTAGTATACAGCAGCCTCCTTTTATGAACAGGAGTTATGATAAAGCTGCCTTCTTGTGCCACAGCTTAATGAAAGTGAATGTGAGCAGTCTCATACTTGTTCACTCACTAGTCAAAGCTCCTCCAGTGTATGGGAAGTCTAAATGTGTGTGCATACCAGCCAGTCAAATATAAGCTAAGATCCCATCTATAATTGTCAGCTATTGGACCAAAAGTCTAGTCTGAACTTATAAACACACTGAAAGAGAATGACTAGAACATATAATGACTGGAATAAATAAGACGCATCGGCGTCATGAGAAGGTCATTGACACTTGTTTTTAATGTCATGTTAGGGGATAGCAATATTTGAAGATAAATGTATAAGGCAGCAAGATATAATTGATGTATACCTTCCCTAGCAATGCCTGATGTACCGAATAGGAAATAGGTACAGATATAACATTCCTACAGGTATGGTGCTAAATGGGGAATAGGTATATGTATTGCCTTCCTGTACGTATAATACTAATCACCCCTCATCATGATATGGATACACTGAGAAACTCCATTATAAAATTATATTAATAAGAAATGCGTAACGATACTCATCATTTCTCATGGTCACCCCACCACCATCAATAGTAGCGCCTCAACGCGTTTCGCCCCATGGGCTCATCAGGAGGCCAGATGTACAGATGTCCGGTGTCAAAATGACATGGTGCAGAGACTCCTAGGGTGCAGAGACCCCCTAGGGTGCCAACCTCCGCTGTTAGGCAGGTGACAGCACAGACCTACATCAGGGACTCTAGGCTATCCCCATAGTTTTTAAGTTAGGAATACACTTTGTTTTTTGTTTTTTTTATATCACGGTTGTGTTTGGGTGCTACCCATTGAGGTATTTTATCAATAAAGGATTGCCTATAGGGCATGATTCTATGATTTTGGTTTTGAAGCCCTTCTGTACCTATTATATATTTGCAGAGTCCCTGATGTGCCTAAACAGTATAAACTCCCCACAAGTGACCCCATTTTGGAAACTAGACCCCGCAAGGAACTTATCTAGATGTGTGGTGAGCACTTTGAACCCCCAAGTTCTTCACAGAAGTTTATAACGCAGAGCCGTGAAAATAAAAAATCATTTTTTTTCCACAAAAATAACTTTTTTAGTCCCCAATTTTTTTTCCCAACAGTAACAGGAGAAATTAGACCCCCAAAGTTGTTGTGCAATTTTTCCCGAGTACGCTGATACCCCATATGTGGGGGTAAACCACTGTTTGGGCACACGTCGGGGCTTGGAATAAAGGGAGCACTGTTTGACTTTTTGAACGCAAAATTTGCAGGAATCAATGGTGGCGCCATGTCGCGTATGGAGATCCCCTGATGTACCTAAATAGTGGAAACCCCTCAATTCTAACTCCAACCCTAACCCCAACACACCCCTAACCCCAACCCTAACCCCTACACACCCCTAACCCTAATACAAACCCTAACCATAACCCTAACCCCAACACACCCCTAACCCTAATCCCAACTCTAACCATAAACCTAACCACAAGCCTAACCCTAATCCCAACCCTAACCCCAAAACACCCCTAACGCTTATCCCAACCCTAACCCTAATCCCAACCTTAACCCTAATTCCAACCCTAACCCTAATTCCAATCCTAACCCTAGTTCTAACCCTTACCCTAGTTCTAACCCTTACCCTAGTTCTAACCCTAACCCTAGTTCTAACCCTAAGGCTGGGTTCATATTGCGTTTTACCAGCCCGTTCAACACGTAGCGTTGACGGGCTGGTAACGGTATAGCATAACGCGATCGCGTTATGCTATACCCGCTAGTGCAGAGGAATCAGCGATGATTCATCTGTGCTAGCGGTGATGGAGCCCAGACGCTGCAGCCTGCGTCCAAGGCTCCGTCACTGAATGACGACACGTCGCGAACGCATGCCGCTTCATGGCATGCGTTGCGATGCGCACACAAATGGGGTGAATGGCAGCGTTAACGGACTGCGTTACACTGCGTTATACCGCGGTGAAACGCAGTCCATCTAACGGACTGCCATAATGCAATATGAACCCAGCCTGACCCTAAGGCCCCGTGCACACGTTGCGGATTCACTTGCGGATTTTTCTAAAATCCGCAGGTAAAACGACCTGCCTTTTACCTGCGTATTTAGCGCGGATTTGCTGCGGTTTTTCTCTGCGGTTTTACGCCTATAATGGAATAGGTGTAAAATCGCTGCGGAATCCGCACAAAGAATTGACATGCTGCGGATTTAAAACCGCAGCAAATCCGCGCTGAAAAATCTGCAGCATGTGCACAGCGTTTTTTTTTTACCATTTATTTGCATTGTACTGTACATGGTTTCTGGATCTGCTGTGGATCCGCAGCGCCAAATCCGCTGCGGATCCGCAGCAAAATCCGCTGCTGATCCGCAGCAAAATCCGCTGCGGATTAGCAGCGAAATCCGCTGCGGATCAGCAGCGAAATCAGCTGCGGATCAGCAGCGAAATCAGCTGCGGATCAGCAGAGAAATCAGCTGCGGATCAGCAGAGAAATCAGCTGCGGATCCGTAGCAAAATCCGCAACGTGTGCACAGGGCCTAATAGGAAAAAAAAAAAAATTCTTTATTATTTTTCCCTACCTATGACAGGGGGGTTCACTTACTTTTTTTTATTTTGATCACTGTGACAGTTTATCACAGTGATCAAAATAAATGTTTTGACTATGCAGGGCGCACTGCGCATGCGCCGGCCGGCGGGCGCACTGCGCATGCGCCCGCCATTTTCCAAGATGGCGGCGCCCATGAAGAATCCCGGGCAGCCGCCGGGAAGGATCCAGGGACATCGGTGGACCGGGAGAGGTGAGTATAAGGGTCGGAAGTGAGGGGGGGGGATCGGAAGGTGGGGGCAGCGGAGGCCAGGACGAGGGGAGCTTTTAGTGACGGCGGTGACCGACCGCTGCCATCTTTCGGTGGCGGCGGCCGATCGCCGCTGTGAATCCGTGTGGGGGAGTCAGGGCTCGGTGTCCAGCCATGGCAGATGCTATTGCAGCATCGGCCATGGCTGGATTGTAATATTTCACCAATTATATTGGTGAAATATTACAGATTGCTCTGATTGGCTGTTTCACTTTTAACAGTCAATCAGAGCGATCGTGGCCACGGGGGGTTAAGCCAACCCCCCTGTGGTGAAGCACAAAGGGTCCTGTGCCGGCGGGTCGGGTGACCTTTCAGTGACCCCGGTCACCCGACCCGCAGGGACGCGATCCTTTCATGACGCCACATAGGCGTCATGGGTCGGATTGGCACTGATTTTCATGACGCCTACGTGGCGTCATGGGTCGGGAAGGGGTTAAAGGGCCCTACCAGCTGTTTCCGCTATGATTCCTGCCCAAAACATGACTCCACCTCCTTGCTGACGTCGCAGCCTTGTTGGGACATGGTGGCCATCCACCAACCATCCACTACTCCATCCATCTGGACCATCCAGGGTTGCTCAACACTCATCAGTAAACAAGACTGTTTGAAAATTAGTCTTCATGTATGTCTGGGCCCACTGCAACCGTTTCTGCTTGTGAGCACTGTTTAGAGGTGGCCAAATAGTAGCACCACAGCAAGCCTTTGAAGGATCCTACACCTTGAGGTTCAAGGGACTCCAGAGGCACCAGCAGCTTCAAATATCTGTTTGCTGGTTTGTAATGGCTTTTTAGCAGCTGCGCTCTTAATCCTGTGAAGTTGCCTGGTAGAAACCTTCCTCATTCTGCCTTTATCAGCATGAACACGTCTGTGCTCAGAATCAGCAACAAATCTCTTGACAGTAAAATAATCACGCTTAAGTTTTCGGGAAATATCTAATGTTTTCATCCCTTGACCAAGGTATTGCACTATTTGATGCTTTTCAGCAGCAGAAAGATCCTTTTTCTTTCCCATTTTACTTGAAAACTCTGGCCTGCTTAATAGTGTGGAACATCCAGTTTTCCTTTTATTGGACTCACATGGCAAACTAATTATCACAGGTATCTGAGATTGAGTTCAATGATCCAAAGAACCCTGAGACACAATACCATCAATGGGTTTCATTTACAAAAAAAAAAAACGCTATGACACTTAAACTAATTTGCATAACAATTTGGAACATGGTGTAATTAGAGCCTACAATCAAAACATATGTGGTAAGTTCATAAGTTCCTGAGTAGTGGCTGCAGGCAGCCAGAATGTTATGTTTTATATCTGTCTATGCAGGAAATTTGGATCTTTGACTGGATATTTTACGTGATAATAGGTAAAAATTTTTAGACATAAAGTTATATGAAGACAAAAGGTAAAGATTTAGATCAAATGTCCCAGTATTGCCAATTTTTACATGTCAATGTTAAAATATGGGCTGGGTTAAAAACACAATGCCTACTAGTGCAATAACTTTTGTAAACCCAGGGTAGTGGAAACCAATGGAGAGCTGCTCAACTTAGGAGCTTGTGCTGGGAGCAAGCACTGCACTGGAGGTCATTGTATGCTGTAGGTCCGAGTGCGCAAGGAACCAGAAGTAGCAGCCGCCTAGGAGTGCTTGTGATGTCCGGGCACCTACCTAAAACTCTTACAATATACTCTGGAGGAGAATACTGAGCCTTAGTTACTGGTTGAGGAAGTTTGGATTTACTGGATCCAACATGATGGAGAATAAGTGAGTATTTCATTGTTAAAATGTTACTAACAGTATAAAAAAAGAACAAAAAAGCATGAAATCAAAGGTAAACAGTCCGTGCAACGCGTTTCAATGCCGGACTACAGGCAACTGATTAAAACGCTGGTGCGGTGTTGAAGCACCTTTTTGTTGTTTTTTTTACCTGTGACTAACTTTTTAAGAATAAAATACAAATTTATTCTACATACCGTTGGATCCACTTTTCATTCCATCCAGATTTCCTCAACTAAGGCTCAGTAGTTTCCTCCAGACTATATTTTTCAGTTTAAAGGGGTAAACTCCTTATTGATCCCCATAAATAATAAAGCCTGTGCCGGCGCCGTTCTCGCAGTATCGGTTCTCACAGTCCTGGAGCTCGAGTGCGGTTGTTGTGACACGGCCCTGTCCCCACCTTTGGATAAATGAAACATGAAGAGGAAGTCCACACTGCAGCTGATCTTGGACTTCCTCTTCCTGCTCAATTCGACTTCGGGCGAGAACAGTGAGGCCAGTGATTGGGCACAAGCATTACGTGTCACAACAACAGCACAGGAGCTTTCTGGAGACAGAGTGCCAACACCGCGGGAACACCACCAGCACGGGAGGTGCGTATAAACTTTATTATTTTTTGGGGGCCGCCAAGCAAGGGTATGACAAGAAGTTGTCCAAGTAGTGGACAACTTCTTTAAGATATAATTGCTTTTTAACACACAGTTGCAACGATAAAAACCACCTGGTGATACCCAACTTCTAATGGCAGCTCCTCATGAATGTTCATTTTTTTGTTATTTAGAGAATCTAGTCCTCGCTGCCCACTCAGTCCTCTCCAGCTGCACCAAAAATAAAGAATATACGGTACTTTTGTGCCAGAAGCCACACTCCCATCATATTAGCGTATGTTGCCATAGTGTATACATAGCAGGGGATTCTTATCACTTACACTTTAATTAAAATCAGTGGCCTTCTGAGGATATTTGCTGTGCTCATCAGCTCTTCGTATCAGTCATTGTAAAATCGATGGTGGAACATTTCAAAAGCTGAAATTACCCAGTTGTTTTATCTTTGTCATTGTTTGAATGAGATTTGTACAAAATAATTTCTTTTCAATTGTTTTTATGATTGCCGGAGGGCTGGTGTATTATATTCTGTGTTATTGCACCGTTCAAGCCTCCTTCAATTGCAGTGTTGTGGCAGTATGATTACACGGTGGTGCAGACTTGTGTAGGAAGTTTTTAATAGTTTTTTCTGTTCAGAAATTGAGACTTCTTTGCCGTCTTTCACATTTACACTTGGAGAGGACAAGTGCCTAAAATGTTTTGAGGCTTCTTAATGTAACGCACTGAAGCAGATTCCGACAGTTTTCCCTTAACGTTAATGGTAATGTTCATTCTTCTGTCTTTTTTTTCATAATCTAGAACAGTGGTCCCCAACG
Source organism: Oophaga sylvatica (assembly GCA_033576555.1). Taxonomy (NCBI): domain Eukaryota; kingdom Metazoa; phylum Chordata; class Amphibia; order Anura; family Dendrobatidae; genus Oophaga; species Oophaga sylvatica. The sequence continues at coordinate 80,371,797 of JARQOD010000010.1, read as the reverse complement.
TTTCTGACCTTGAGAGCCACATTCAGCTCAAAGAAAGGGTCGCGAGGCACATTCAGCTCCGAGAGAGGGTCGCGAGCCACATCCAGCTCCCGCCCCCTCACAGTAGTGCCTTCCTAAGCCTCCATTACGGGTATAATGATAACCAAAGATTTTCCACAGAAATCACCCCGAAGCAGTACACCAATATCCAAGGGTTCCAACAATACCCCCTTCCAGTATTCTCCCATCAAGCACTCCCAACACACTGTTGCGTCCAGCTTCAAGCACCTCCTCTAGCATGTAGTATCATCCTGTCTCCTCTGTACCCATACTTCAATTTTCTCTAAACCCCTAAGACCAGTATATGTGTATCCAGATATGCGGGGTTGCTCACAAAATTCACCATTATGAGATGTGCTCTTCGTACCTGTTTGCTAGAACTGGAGCTAACGCACCAAGCTGGCAGACAGCCGCGAGCAACACATCATAGGCCCTCGAGCCACATGTGGCTCCCGAGCTACAGGTTGGGGACCACTGCTCTAGAACATCAGCTGTAAACAAGGGCTGTAAATTTTGGTGCACGTGGGTCTGGATAAGTCTTTCGTTCACTGACTCAGATTAAAACAGGTCAATTTTTTTGTTTAAAAGAGAACCTGAAAGCTTTCCTATGTTCTACAAACCGGAACCATGTCTTTATTCCACTTTTCGTACTGCTTAAAACTAGCCTCTTTCTTTTGTTTTCCATTTAATTTTCATAAATCGTATATTTAATTTGGCCAGGAATGTGCAAATCAGTAGGGGCATTTTCTTCCCCACCATACTGATCTTTCCGATTGTCATGTAATCACGCCACTGGAAAAAAACGGGGAGTGGGTAAAAGTACAGGTCACACAAGGGGCATTAGGTTTTCATTGAGCAAAAATTATAGGGGGAGGAGTAGTGTAGGGTACATGCAAGCAACAAAGAAAGAAGAAATCCGCACCGCTGGGACACCCCCGGGACAGACATGTACTCATGTGCAGGAACAACAGCCGGCATGTGAACCTGGAACCTTCGGGTGCTCACCCAAGAATAAACAGTTCTGTTGTATAGATGTAGTGGAGAAAGATGAATGGCACTCACCAGGCTTGAATTCAACCTTAATTGGAACATCTTCAACGGGAGAATGGCCACTTGGGGTGCTTGAGTGATGACGACTGTTTTGCGCAAATGCACTTCTACGGGTCACATTTGCGCAAAACGGCCGTCGTCACTCCTTAGGTTGACTTCAAGCCTGGTGATTGCCATTCATCTTTCTCCACTACGTCTGTACAACAGTAGTGTAGAGTACCTTTTATAAAAAAGAGGAGGACCCCGGACCAAAGCTTCTTCCAAGGATTCAGAACCAGTGAGCGTCCCTCCCTTTAATTTGGTGATATAATTGACCCAATTTGGTTGTGTGGGATTCTATTTGTTATGTTCGTCTTGTCATAGCAGCTAGAGGTGAGGATGTCAGGGATGGCCTTGGTTAATTGAGGTTTGGGCACATCAAAGGGATTTTGACCCTTAACCAGTGTGGTTAGTTCCCGCTGGAACGGTTTCCGGCGAACAGAGAAAAGGTTATGTGGGCAGCACTATGACAGTTTGTCAACCCCGAGTTGAAGCAGTTCGACTGGGGAGTGTTTTAGTTTGTACTGCCCAGTGTTTTCTAGTTGGCCATCCAGGCTCTCCTCTAAAACAAGTGTGATTTAAGTTTTTGTTATATTGTAATCAATAAAGGCTGCTGTGGCCTTTATTCTCCAGTGCCACTCAGCGTCATGTTAATTATTTTAATTAGTTAATTAGAACCGTATACAATTCTCAATACCCTAAGTCGTGCTCTTGGCACAACCACTTTTATAACAGCACTGTAAGCAATTTCATAGCTCTCAACATTCACATGCTAAAGTGCAGGACATTTAAGCATTACCTATAGTCTGACCAGGAAATCTTAAAGAACATATGGTAATAAAATAAAAAAAATTGGACTGTTAGAAATTCTGTGATTTAAATTAAGATAACGCTAAGATAACGTATCTTCAGGACCCCAGTGCATAATTTGCAACAGGTCCCCCATCCATCATATTTCACACATAATGCTAATGTTTTCCTATGAGATAGAGGGGCCTATGGCTGCCCTTAGGCACCAGGGTCCACATTTTCCTGCTCCCTCTGCAGCCAGCATAGCTACAGCCCTGAGGGAGCGCTTACTCTTCAGGGCTACTGAAGATTAGATTACATTTGACTTTACGTTTTGTTCTTTTTCCACAACTGTTTCCTTTTAATACCAAGGACATCCAGCATATATAACATTAGAATAGTTTCAGACCAAAAAATAATAAAGGAAGATGTTAGCAAACTGGGTACAAAAGCCGCAGTCATTTTATCAAGCAGTCTATTCAGTACTCCATGCAGCCCCTGCTTTATTACAGTTAGCCTCGTGGATTGAGTCTTTATTTTCTTTTTTATCATTTGCAGAATTTTTTTTACAGTTTGCTTTTATCACACATTTTGTCATTTCAGAATTAATTATTTGACAAAACCGTTTTCTCATTATTATCCGATCTATGATTAGAATGGTCTTTTTTTTTCTTTTTTGAACGCTGTTGTGATAAGATGCAAGCGTAAAGATTAGTTTGTTTTATGATGCTAAGTATATTTAATTACTACACCAGGAAGCTTTCTGGATATTTAATAACAGAAATAATGATTTGGATGGTGTCATTTTTTTTAACCTTTCCATCAAAAAATGTGTTTGGGTGTTCTTAAAGAGGTATTCGCATCTTTGAGATTTAGACTGATCCACAAGATATGCTAGAAATACGTGATAGGTGTAAGTCACATTTACAGGTCCGTCACCTTTACAGGTCCGTCACCTATTGGAAAATGGAGGTCCTGTGATTCCACTCCCAATTCGCAGCCGCTTCTTTCCCTACTCAATGGAAGGTTTTTAATGGGAGTTTAGGGCATGTGCACACGTCTTTTAGTCGCTCGCGTACCTGACGTGTTTTGCTAGATAAAGACTCTTCCGGGAAACCCTGGCGGTGTCTTTCCTGAAACGTCCTTCATTGGTGCCTTTTTGGTATTTTTTCCTGCAGCTTTGCCTTTGATGTTTTTTTTACATCATATGTAAGGTACTGAACGGCTTCCAAATGAAAGCAGCCCAAACAATGGGCAGCTCACTTCTTTTAGCTGCTCCACTGCTTTTGAAGCCTGAAGTGGTTAAAAGAAACACCAGAACTCAGGACATAGATGCATGGCAAGTTGTTTTGACATTGCAATGCATAAGTTCATTCTTTTTACCATTTTTAAGTGCTTTTCCATGCAAGTTTCTGAGTGCATCAACCGTGTGCATATACCCAAAGTGTTTTTCCATCTTGACAAAACTCGGGCGAAGCGGAGGTAAATAGGCAGATGCTAAGGGAATAGAAGCGACAGCCATAGAGTAATCAACCGAAACACTCAAACAGCTTTGTTCGAAGATCATATAGAATGATGGTCATTCCTTCTCAGTATAGATGCTATTATACTGCCAAGGGATAGCCGCCCAATTCTGTTGTTTTTCTGCTAATGGCATGTAGAGCAAGAAGCAGCACGTGATCAGCCTGTTGGCCGTTCCATTGAGCTTTCTTTTGCAGGCTCCTAGACATCGGCACCAAGACAGTGGGAAACACCAAATTAGTTAGAATAAAAATACTGGCTAGGTGGTGTGTCTGCACGAAATACTCAAACCACTCACTTCTGTTCTTGGATTTTGGTAAAATGCTACAAAATGTTGGCACACCAAGCATGGGATAGATCTCTACTGATATCTAGAGGCTAAAGGCATTAAGGTACTGCCACACTTAACGGTCCCGCTAGCGATCACGATAACGACGCATACTAATGCGATCGCTAGTGGGATCGTTTCAATATCGCTAATAGCTGCCTAATTTAGCGATCTCCTTAACGACTTTGGCGGTACAAAAACACCGCACATCGCTCACAAAAAAGGTGCCACACTCAGCGATATATGCTCACCAGCGGGACGCCAATGATAAAAATAGGGTTCGGAACGATGAACGAGATCACAGCAGGATCACAGCAGGGGCTACGTCGTTGCTACATGCCACACACAACAGCGTCACTAACGAGATCGCTAAATAGTGACGTTTTTTAGCGATCTCGTTAGCGACGCTGTTTAGTGTGGCATACCCTTTAGGCAAAGGATGTTGACTTTCTCAACCTAATTCTTTTGTTCACCTGGGAGGTAACACCCAACTAGTGATTTATGGCATCAACTTACTAATCCCTTCTTGAAACTACATGCACACTCTGCCAAATTCCATATGTATTGGAGTTGCTATAAATGGCTGCTGGCGAAACAAGCAGCTATCTAAATCGCATGGCCGCATGCACACTTAAAACTCAGCTCAGTTCAACTCTTTTTCAAGCTCTAGTTGTGACAAATTAGGTAATGACTATATTTATACAAAACTTTACAATTCTTTAGCTTCTAAGAGAGTTAATCACCAAGAGACAAAAGGTTGCATGCATATTGATGATTGTGACATTGCCTTCTGCTTCATATCCCGTATTATGGCATTCAGGCCACACATCGTGCACATATGATTTAAAAATCAATATTTAATGAATATCAAAGTAGATTATAAAGTATGCAGTAAATGAGATGGGTTCTATGCAGACATTTTAGTATTGCTTTATATCCATATCACATATTCTAACTTTACAGGGAAGATATTGGCACAAGGATGATTCTTTCTGCCAGATGTTTTTCATTGTTAAAAAGTGTTAAAACATTTAAAGGTAGAATGACATATATGTATGCACACTTGAATCCTATTATATACCTTAATTAATCACAATAAATATCAAATGAGATGCAGTTTGTATGGGTGCATAGATGTGATAGACTATGATGCGACCTATCGGTCATAAAAGAGGAAATCAAAAGAAGGGGAAAAAAACGACCAAAGGTCAAAATGCATGTAGTGGAAGCTATATAAACTTTATTTCTCAAACATTTGGTTTGCAGGAATTATGCAACAATACCAAGGAGACACGTGTCCAAATAAAAACAGTAGTTTAGGATAATCTAAAATACATCAGATGATATAAAGAGGTATAGGGAAAAAAAAACTGATGACTATGTTAGTGATACATGTATAAAATGGCCACTGACTGGATATTGATGGTCTATGTCACGGATTTACAGAGAGGAGACAAAAGACTGCAGCCTCTGATTTCTCCTACTCCTGCACTGATTAGAAGCCCTTCACCTTTATATTAAACATTGCTCGTTTCTTTTAACAGTGCAGGGGTTAATCTGCTCAGTTGAGAGCTCTTGGAAGTTTTCCTGCATTAATGCTCTCAGCTGTTCACTGTTGGTCACTCGCTTTTTCTATGTATTCTGGGCCCTGGCAAGCACTCATTGCCTGAGCAAGCTTCATGCTGCATGGTTTAGGTGATGGTGGTTTGTTGTTGTTTGAGAAGGCATTTGGTGGATTTATCTGTGACTGTTGCTAGGTTTTGGGTGTGTGCTAATCCCCTTCTTCCAACTTTGTTTTTTCCCCATCCTCCACTTCCAGGTGTTTACCTCTGTTGTCTGTGTGAGTATATTTGTATGATTGGTATTTTCCTTTATCCCTGTTCGTATTACCTTGTTAGTCTGGTTGGTGTATTACACTACACTACTACTCCCCTCTTCCCTGGGTGGGAGAAGGGTACAGACTTAAGGTGGATTCAGGAGCTCAGAAAGGCATGTGGCCCTGGCATCTTCACCATCAGAAGTTATCTGGGGAACATGGCAATTTAGGGCACCCCTAGCATTAGGGACAGGGAAGGAGTCCCGGGATATCTGACAAAAGAGTTGTGACAGGCTATAGGCCATAAATAAAAAGTAATGGCCAAACCCTTTAGTTCAATATACAGTTGTTAGCCTAGGAGCTGTGCCCATGCCATCAGCTCTCTCTGATCTCAGTTAAATCCTTAGATGCTATGATCAAGAGCGACAGAAGCGTCTAAGGAGTTTGAAAGAGGGAGGAGCTTATTATATCAGTCCATTACTAACTGGAAGCTGTGTATGTGTCTGTACAATATATGAGTTATTTTAGTTCCACAACATTTTCTTGAAGTTTTAAAAAAGATAATGATTACATTTCTATCAGTTAGTACATTTTTCCCCATGCAGAGAGCATTTAGCATTAATTCAGAAACTGATTTTAATGTAGACTGAGAAAATGTTATTTAACCATATTTTATTTTTAACTAATAAATACAACATACATAGCATGAAAGTATCAGTTATTTTAGTTTAGTTAGGGTTCCAAATTTTGGGTGTACAGTACATTATTTACTCGCTAAACTACAATGACTTTTATTAAAAGCTAAAGAATAAGCAAAGCTGTTAGAAGAAAAACATAATACAATTGTTTGACCATTTTTAATTTCAGAAATGAGGATAGTTACTTAAAAGGAATATGTCTGCAGGTTTTTTCCATTTAATCTGAGGACAATATGAGGTAGGGGTTACAACACAGAATTCAAGGATGTGTCACTTATGAAGCTGTGTGCTGTTATTTACTTATAATGAAGGTTTTATCACTAGGAGATTATCATTGCTGTGACTAGCTAGCAGGGCTGCCACAAGGAATTTCGTGGCCCCATACTGCTAAAATTTTCAGGGCCCCTTGAGACTCTGCCCAGGCTTCACCCCTCGAACCTTCCACAGTCCCACCGCCCTCTCTTGGAAAAACTTCACTTCTGCACCACATCTTCACCAATCACATATTAACAGTTCCCATCACCATATCACATACATAGCCAGCAGCTTTTGTTTTGGCCAAAATATTTTCTAATCTGCCACCACGACCAGGTCGACTCTTTTGGCCAGGCTCTACTCTACTGTAACTTATTAACATTTGTTAAAATATCCAATACAATTTAGGTATAGTTTTATTATTTTTTTCAATTTTTAAAATGACCAATAATATGACATACAAGGGACAAATACCACTCCATCATGACCAGACCACATACTACCACCATATAGTGATCAAATGATAGCACATGCAAGAACAAATATCACCACATCATGGCTGGACCATATATCACCACCATATAGTGATCAAATACTAGAATACTGATCATTAATAAAAAACACAATACTAATATCACCATAAGTGCCGTTATACACCGGAGATCCTGTCCCATCTGTCTCTTGATCCTGCTCCATCTGTCCCATGATCCTGCTCCATCTGTCCCATGATCCTGCCCCATCTGTCCCATGATCACGCTCCATCTGTCCCATGATCCTGCCCCATCTTTCTCCATCCTGCCTCATCTGTCTCCATCCTGCCCCATGATCCTGCCCCATCTGTCTCCATCCTGCTCCATGATCCTGCCCCATCTGTCTCCATCCTGCCCCATGATCCTGCACCATGTGTCTCCCTCCTGCCCCATCTGTCTGCATCCTGCCCAATGTGTCTCCATCCTGCCCCATCTGTCTACATCCTGCCCCATGTGTCTCCATCCTGCCCCATCTGTCTACATCCTGCCCAATGTGTCTCCATCCTGCCCCATCTGTCTACATACTGCCCCATGTGTCTCCGTCCTGCCATGTCCCATGATCCTGTCCCATCTGTCTCCATCCTGCCCCATGATCCTGCACCATGTGTCTCCATCCTGCCCCACCTCTCTACATCCTGCCCCATGAGCCCGCCCCATCTGTCTTTGTGGCACTTTCTCCCATCTCCCTACTGCATCTGTGGAGCTCAGCCATAGTGATCTTGGGTTTCTTTACCTCTCTCACCAAGGCTTTTCTCCAACGATTCCTCAGTTTGGCTGGACGGCCAGGTCTAGGAAGACTTCTGGTGGTCCCAAACGTCTTCCATTTAATGACTATAGGGTCATTCCATGTCAAATGGACCAGTGGTCCCCACTCGACCTTCTCCGATTTTGCTGAAAATTTGTAAGGATGTAGATGTATGTTTGAAAAGAGGTTCTGTAAATTTTTAGGGCCAGATCTCAAATACATTGGGCACTGTTGACCTTTCACTGGAGGTTCCACCAAGCCTGCGGCTTCAGCTAAGAGGATTTTGCAAACTTTGGCACATAGCCATTAGAGTTCTATACTGGCTATGATGCTGAAATTTGGCATACTAGCTCAACTTTTGCTGCTAAACACGATAAAATTATTACCGGCTATGACAAAACAATATTTCGGCCGCAATTTTGTGTCAAAGTAGCTTGTAAAACGCGTCGCATAAAATTTATGCCAAACTTTGCCCATATATAACTCAAGACCAAAAACCAATATTAACTGGTGCTTTGCCCTGTACACCAAACATCTACATGACTTTGCATTGCTGCAATATCACGGTCAAACCATATGTATTTGTGGAAATATTCACACCCAAATATGATGAAAAACTTAAAAAAAACGAATTTTACCTATTTTTAGGTCAAATTTCTCAAAAAGGGTACCCCTAAAATATATTAATTCTGATATTATTAGAAAGAGCACATTTTTCTCTACAAGGATCATTGTTTTTTTTTTTGGAGTCTCTCAGTTTAAGAAAAGAAAAATGCCACTGAACATGGTGTTATTTATTAATAAGCAATGAATAGTAATTGCACTATTCAAACCCTTGCGTTGGTCCATGGTGGTTATACCACAACCAATTCCCTAAGAATTTTTATTATAATCCTATTAAGAATTGTAATAATGCTGTCTTTCGAGAATTGGCAGCCCTATCTCCTAGGAGCCATGGCCGATAGCCGTGCAAGGCCAGCCGCGGGCGGTCTCTTTATCGCAGGTTCCGAAGCCTGAGGGTGGGTGTCTTTGCCTAGGATCCCAAGCCTAATATTGGGTATCTTTTGTTGGTTCCCAAGCCATAATGTTCAGTCTAAGTGGTCTGGAATTGTTGCTGAATTTGCAACATAATCGGTTCAGAGAAGCTGTATTGTCGGCCCATTGCTGTTGCAGCTGGTGCTGGAATTATTGCAATGATTGACTGCTTGGGAATCCAGCATGTATCATTTCTCACAGGCCAGTGAAAGAAGCTAGCTGGTCCATGAGGATGCATAAAATTTATTAATGCATCATGTTCGTCGACTGAAATTTCAGAAATATTTCCAATCCACCAGCTCCTATCGTAAATGCAGGCAATGTATTGCCCTGGCTGGAGGTTTGCAATTGGCACAAAAGGCATTTCTGATCTGACAGATCTATCTACATGGGCAATGAAAGATGATGGGTCATTTGACACCCTTGAAATGCAAATCTTTTTGTCATCAATTGGCACAAACTGGTGATTTTCTCTTGTTCCAGCAATTGTATGTCCATCTTTGAACCTTTCCTCTTGAACTACCCGTATTTCGTAAATTTTTTCTTTTGGAACAAAAAAATGTGATTCCATGCAGTTGCTCGTTACAAAAGTTGAATAAATCCACCGGGTCAGTATTTGGTTTTTAGTTGGGCGTTGAAGACTGGCACGAGCTGCCAACCTCTTTGCTGTCCCTCCAATCCCATCACAGGGCGACTTTCCATGACTGGTACCAAAAAAATTCCATTCACCGCTGATATTGAAATCAGCATTGTGGTGGCACAATTGAGAAAATTTTAGAAATTTTTGTACTGGGCTGCAGATCCATCGCTGAAGTAGTGGATATGACGAATCCCATAGATGAGAGTCTTGAGATACTCCACAATTACTGTTAAGAAAGTGTGGACTGCAACTATGTCATGTCGTGAGCAATCACTGATTATGCACAAGCTGATGTTCTGCGCAGCTTCACCATTTAACTCCTTGAAGTAAATTACAAATGGGTGTACTGTAGCTTGACTATTTTCCCAGTGGAAACCTTGAATGGCATCTTGAACAATAAATGAGTAATTTTCAGCAAAGTCCATAAGGATCACAAGCTCTCCAGGTCTCAGATTTTCCTTCCACGATTTCAAATAGCTGCTTTGATGCTTGGCGATGTAGTGATGGCTACAAAGTTTAGAAATTTTTAAAACCAATTCTTCAATGAAATCTTCTGTAGTCAGTTGTTTGGTATCAAGCGTGTCTCGATCAGTGTGAATCCATTGTTTGAACTCAATAATATCTTCAGGGTCACTGTTGACAAACACATTGACTAGAAATTCTTTTAAAACTTCAGGACCCGGGCATTTATCACAACGGCCAAGCATACAGTCCTTGGATTCAATTCCACAGACCATTTTGCATATGAGCTCTTTGTAGTCATCATTGATTGGGCATGCTGCAAGCATTAGTTTGACATTTTGGTGAATGGTACACACACAAACGGAATATGTTCCAGCAGATCCAACGGTTACGCACCACTTTGGCCGAAGCTCACAAAACTTGGAAAATCCAATTTTAGGGCCATTCCGATCCCGATAGGCAACAAAACATTTCCCTCATATTGCTCAGTAATAGTCGCTTTTGCATCTGCTTTTTTTCTCCTGCTATTCGCACTGATACATAGTCTTTTTTACCAGGGCACATTCAACTGAATTCATCATGCTCAAAAAATGCCTGCACCTTTTCTTCACTTCCTCAGAAACTTTCTTGCCACACTTGATTCTAGGTAAGGCTATGATCCCATGTTCACATTTAAGCTTTCGAGCTTGTTTGACCATTCATTCAGAGACACCGAATTTGTCTGATATAGCCTTAATGGACCAACTTTTAGTTGCCACTTGCCAATGTCAAGATTTGGACCTTTTCTGCCTGACTGGACACCTGCAGCTTTTGCTTCAAATCTGCCAAAAGGTGATTGTAATCCAGACACATTTTGCACTGTGCTGTTTTTGTTTGCTCAATGTCTTTCGGCTCAAGCCCTCCAATTGAAGCAATCTTGCTAGAAAATGCATTTTGTACCTGGCTTATCTTTCTCCTTGCATATCCAAGTGAATCCCGCTGGCTTACCCGTGGATATTTCAGAGGAGAGATGCCAATGGATGTTAAGCTTGAATTTAGACTTTCAGGAGAACATTCCATTCCATCTGGATCTGATTCAGAGGAAACTGGATCAGCTGATTTTTTCCTGTTGGCAAATTCTTTTCGACATGATGCACACATCTTCTGGCCAGTCTTCACATCATTGTTTGTAAATTCGTTCAACTGGTCAGCTGCTAACAAATTGATAGCTCGCAAATTCTTTTTGGTGTTATGACCTTTCTTCCCAAAAGGATTGCAACACGATTTTTGCAAATGCTCATATTTGGTCAAGAATGAAGCTTCATGGTGTAAACAGATTTGTGATTGTTCGTCAAAATTTAGTCCCACTCGTCGACGCAGCAATTTCTATTCATCCAATCCAAAGCTTGTAAACAATTTCAACTCATCCTTGCTATGGGTGAATGTCTTAAGGTGGCACTTCGAATTGTTCGCAAGGCCAATAGAGCACTGGGCCGATTCTTCATCAATTTCATTCTCCATCGCAAAAAAATAAATAATATATGCATTAAAATGTAATAATAGTCAATAACTTTTCATAAACAAAAAGGTTTATAGGTTTTTGATTATAATAGACATTGCTAGCAACAATACAACTCTGTAACATGTAATAAGAATCTGAAAATCAAACACAAAATCAATGCATTACGCGAATAAATAACACCATGTTCAGTGGCATTTTTCTTTTCTTAAACTGAGAGACTCCAAAAAAAACAACAATGATCCTTGTAGAGAAAAATGTGCTCTTTCTAATGATATCAGAATTAATATATTTTAGGGGTACCCTTTTTGAGAAATTTGACCTAAAAATAGGTAAAATTCGGTTTTTTTTTAAGTTTTTCATCATATGTGGGTGTGAATATTTCCACAAATACATATGGTTTGACCGTGATATTGCAGCAATGCAAAGTCATGTAGATGTTTGGTGTACAGGGCAAAGCACCAGTTAATATTGTGTGCCAAAGTTTGCAAAATCCTCTTAGCTGAAGCCGCAGGCTTGGTGGAACCTCCAGTGAAAGGTCAACAGTGCCCAATGTATTTGAGATCTGGCCCTAAAAAATTACAGAACCTCTTTTCAAACATACATGTACATCCTTATAAATTTTCAACAAAATCGGAGAAGGTCGAGTGGGGACGATTTTTAAAACTGGTCCACTTGATGTGGAATGACCCTATAGAGGCCACTGTGCTGTTGGTAACCTTGGCATGTGACTTAAATATGAGTGTCTGAGCAAAAGGTCTGAATACTTATGACCATGTGATATTTCTTTTTGTTTTTTTTAATACATTTACAAAAATTTCTACATTTCTGTTTTTTTTTCAGTCAAGATGGGGTGCAGAGTGTACATTAATGAGAAAAAATGAACTTTTTTGCATTTACCAAATGGCTGCAATGAAACAAAGAGTGAAAAATTCCGTACCCATTGTATGCCTGGTAGCTGTATCATCTGGTATCTATGCTATTCATTGTCTATGGAACTGCTGGAAATAGCTGAGCGCAGCGCTCAGCAGTTCTATAGATAATGAATAGAGCAGAGCCCGAGCATGCACAACTCTGCTCCCTTCTAGGATGAGACTGCAGACCCCTGTTCTCAGAATCTCTGGGGGGTCCAGTGGTCGAATCCCCAGTGATCAGACAAGTTATCCACAATCGGATGGATCACACATACACCGTACATACATATACCGTACATACATACACACATACACCTTACAAACATATACCGTACATACAGATACACATACACCGTACATACACACACATACACTCTACATACATATACTGTACATACATACACACACATATACCGTGCATACACACTTATATACACATATGGTATAGACATACCGTACACAAATTTACATACACATTTACTTTATATACATACACAGATGTACAGACACATGCAGTACATACACATGGATACACACATGTACATACACACATAGATGTACTGTACATATACAGTACATAGATACACACATACACAGATGTACACACATACAGTATTGTACATACATATAGATACACAGATTCACACATACATACATACACACACACACACACTAATTCATGGCCTTGGGTGTTCAGATGAGCCATGGAGGAGGTCAGCCACATATTGCAGAGATTAGCTGGCGACGGTTGCAGAACCCACTGTGGGGGGCACACAGCAGAGAGTACTGATATCAGCCCCTGCTGCTGTGCTGCCCCGTGCAGTGAGCCTACTCCTCCGACCTCTTCTCTGTGAAGAGATGCTGCAGCCTGCTGGGAATGGAACAGTAGAGGGAGCAGAAGACCCACGGTAAGTCTTGCTCTTCCTCCACTGTTGTCCCCATGTGCTATGTGGCCCGGGCTCCCTGACTACAGGTGAGCACTCACCATTGAGACTGGCCATGTAGGAGAACAGAGACGGCAGTCAGTGAGCGCTCTCATCAGTCGGGTGAGGAAAGCGTTCTTTGGTCAACGTCTCTCCCTGCATGACACAACCTCTTTTTGAACTTCTGCACTCTGCACACCGCTTTCACCCCAGCTCTGGGTAATTGCATGATTACAGGAGGGAGTGAGAGGGGCCCGATGGTGCATGACACCGGACCCCTCTCACTCCCACCTGTAATCTTCACTCAGTGGCCTCATAGCAGCTGCATACTGTGCCGCTATGGGCAGTATACCCCTGTCTGCAGGGGCCCCCCTCCACCTTCGGGCCGCAATGCAGTTGCACCACCAATATGTCCACCACCAGCACTGACATAATCCAGCCGCTGGGGCCCTGTGAGCAGAAGAGAGGGGTCTCAATGTGGGTCCCCTCTGTTCACCGGGCCCCATGCACCATTCAGTTCAGTAATGCCCTGATGGCGGCCCTGCTAACTGGCATGTACTTGCTTGTCTGATTCCGCCCCCTCCTGTGATAAGCAGCTCACTGTCAATAGACTATGTAAATACTGGCCCAGTGGGGGCTGGATCAGCTTTCTGAGTGCTTCTATGTTGCTAAATCTAAAAATTCTTATTGCATCAGAAACGCTGCACCCATTAATCGAAGTGATACATCGTTGGATTCAGGGTCTCTTTGCCTACATTATGCTGTTCTCAGATGAGGTAGCTAAAACCTGCTGACAAATTCCCTTTAAATGTAAAAGTGTATGAGCTGCAGACATTTGGTTTTAACCTTTTTGAATCCCTACAGCCGAACGCCTGACAAAACATCTCTTACTGATTAAGTTGAATGTACTGTGGCCAGAGCTTTATAAACAATACAAGACTGAAGGTCAAGTAACATAATGTGAATGGTCAATGAGATACTTACATTTTGTGCTTATTCTTCTCAGCTACAATATCCAGCAAGCATGCATTTCCAGAATTAGAAAAATGCAGAAAAAAATAGCAAATAATAAAAAGGCTCAAAAATAGATTTTCCTATTAAAGGGAACCTGTCACCTCATTTTGCCGCTATAAGATGCAGCCACTGCCTTTCGGGGCTTATCTATAGCTTTCTGTAATGCTGTTGATAAGCCCCCGGTCCGACCTGAAAGATAAGAGAAAGAGGTTTTATTATACTCACCTGGGGGGCGGTCCGGTCCGATGGGTGTCACAGGTCCGGGTCTGGCGCCTCTCATCTTCATGCGATGTCGTCATCCTGTTTGCTTCGTGTCGCGCTCCTGCGCAGGCGTATTGATCTGCCCTGTTGAAGGCAGAGCAAAGTACTGCAGTGCGCAGGCCCCGGGAAATGCCAGAGAGGCCCAGTGCCTGCGCGCTGCAGTACTTTGCTTCTGAGAGAAGTACGCCTGGGCAGGAGCGCGACACGAAGCAAGCAGGATGACGACATCGAATGAAGATAGGAGTTGCTGGACCTGGACCTGCAACGCCCATCGGACCGGACCGCATCAGACCGCCTCCCCCCCGTGTGAGTATACTAAAACCTCCTTTTCTTATCTTTCAGGTCGGACCGGGGTCTTGTCTACAGCATTACAGAATGCTGTAGATAAGCCCTGAAAGGCAGTGGCCGCATCATATTGCGGCAAAACGAGGTGACCGGTTCCCTTTAAGTGTTTTGAAGCCATCTATTATGCAAATTACTTCTTATACTGACTGAAGAAAACTTTTTAGCACCACCTAAAGGTAGTTAATCAATTTATTAACAATTCCTGATTCTGCTGTTGTTTTCTGTTTTGTGCTGTGTTGCTCCATTGCAGATATTCACATCTATTGTTTTTGGAGAGCAGCATGTGAAATCTCTGGGCATTCCTTCAACTGGGCATTTCTTCAGGGGTCGTGCACTTTGACCCCTCCATCCCATTCACTGTCAATCACAGCTCAGCAGCTGGTTTAGTAGTCGGTCTGCTTAGCTGTGATTGACAGAATCTGTTAGGGAGGGGTAAAAGCGCATTGTGGAGACACAGGGGTCGGCAGGTGCCCCGGTCCGCTAGCTGAAACCGCATGGACCAGTGATCGTCCCACTGAATGCCCACGCTCCCTTTAATGTGGGCGAGACGCTACTCAGACACACAGGGTGAGGATCAAACAATGTGGCAATGCTTTATTGAACGACAAAACAGGCAGATAACACGAAGAACAGTCCTAGCAAAATATCTCAAGATGATGCACATTACAGAGTCTCACCCTTACGCTGACCACGCTGCAGTATTTCTTTTAGCTGGATATTCATTTTATTTTACTGTGTCTGTCACATTCTGTTTGAGCATATGGTTACTCTCAATACTGCAGATCAATATGTTTACATTGGCTCTGTGGAAACAGGAAAAGCATAAACCCAGGCACAATATAAGTTATTATTCATACAATACTAAAAAGTCAATATTTCATAAGGTTGTAAAGAGGAGTTGTTCTGCCGGTCTGGATTAATACCTAGTATATCTCGAAACGCGTCTACCGTAACGCTAATAAGTCTTTTTAACTTTTGTTTTTTCTTGTTTTAATATACAAATAAATGTGACTAGTTGGCCGTTGCGAAATTTTCGCACATTCGTGGTCGGGGGCGCAGGCAATTTCAGAAAAAGCAAGCTGCTCAAATGTAAATGTATTTAATTAGATGATATAGGAAAGATGTGTATCTTCGTACCGTGTTAGCCAGTTGATAGAAAAATATTTAAGGCTGGGTCTCACATAGTGATACACCAGCGATCCCGACAACGATCAGGATCGCTGGTGTATCGCTACATTATCGCTGCTGAGCTGCCAAACAGGCAGCGATCAGCACAGCGACACTGCGGATAACATCGCTTAGTTACCCGCAGTGTACCTTGGATACCAGCGCCCTGATGCAGGGAGCTGGTAACCAAGGTACACATCGGGTTTCCAGGCGCTGCGCGGTGCTGGAAACCCGCTGTGTACCTTGGTTACCAGCGGATCGCTGGTCTCCCGCCTGTCACACGCAGCGATGCGTGCCTGTCAGCGGGAGACCAGCGATCAAAAAAATGTCCTGACATTTCAGCGACGATCAGCGATACCCAGCAGGGGGCTGATCGTCGCTGAATGTCACACACAGCGATATCGCTGGGAGCTCGATGCTGCGTCACAAAACTAGTGACTCAGCACCGATCTCGCTAGCGATATCGCTATGTGAGACGGGGGCTTTAGACTTGAGAGTCCTCAGTGGTTGATACCTTTTAATGGCTAACTGAAAAGATGGTAACAAATTGCAAGCTTTCGAGACTATGCAGGTCTCTTCATCAGGCAAAGACTAATACAACATCTGAAGAATCACATATTTATACACAAGAGGACACAGGAATAATGCAATAGGTAAGACAAGTGACGTGAAGCAGAACTGTCGTTATGGCAGAGGGATGAACATAAATATTGGAACAGTTCATAGATAAGGAGTGAAAGTTTTATTGCCCTCTGATTGGGGTCTGCTATTGTGTTTTGATGCCCCAGAAGGTCAGAGAAGCAGATTCCTTAATTGATGTACACAGACATGAATCCGTGTGATATATTCATTCCAGCACTAAGAGTGTCAAAGGTCATCATAAGTTCATGTCTGTGTACATCAATTAAGCACCCAAGGCAAATGTTTGGATTTGTTTGTGATGTCTGTAAGCAGCTTTGTGGTAGTGTGTTTTGGGATAGTGTGCTGCCATGTGCAGGTCATTTTTCCTTACTGCAGATTTATTAAAATTAATGTTTAAACTGTATTTTGTACTCAAATAGTGGACGTGTGGTTTGTTTGGCTATTTTCTTGCTGAAGGGGGTAAGTTTACCTTTCAACTGGTGTATCATCTGCGTATGTGGGTGCAGTATGAACGGAGATACAAAGTAACCAGCCTGAATCCTCCGTGCACCGCACCCTCATCCCAGGCATTCCTCAACCCAGTGAGCTGATGAGTGCTTCATTATGTTTTTCTACCTTGTTCTGTCATCACTGATTATTTATGATCTGTGTTTTCATAGCAATAAACATTGCAATGAAATTCTACTAAATAATGTTCTATGGTGAAGTTAGTTTTTAATCATTTCAGTAACCTGGTCAATCACTCTATGCATGTCGTTAAAGCAGACCCGTTAACAGATTTCACAATACAAACTGTATATATTATTAAATAAATCTTAGACCCAATGAGCCCGGTGTACTTATTGTTAAAATCCTTGAAGAATGGTTGAATAACCTGGATATTAAAACTAGCATGTGAAATTGGTCCGCTAAACTGTATGTCAGAATGAACAGTTAGAACTGGAGATGTTGGTGCAGAGATGCACCAAAGCAGGATAATAGGATGGTACGTGGAACAGCAAAACTGGATTAACAAGTTGACATCTGGATGTCACGTGGAACATCAGAGCTGGATGTGCAAACAGGTACCTTGGAGCAGCAAAGCCGTGGATGTTGTCAGGCACCTTCATACAGTAGAGCAGTGTTGGCAGAAGACCTTGGAGCAGCAGAGTCCTGTAGACTGACTGTTATCTTTGTATAGCAGAGCCGAGTGTGTGGGCATTACCTTGAACAGTTGAGCCATGTTGGCAGGCAGGGATCTCAGCACAACAGATACTAGTCTGCAGACATCAAATGTGTGTTTGTCGGGTGAAACACTTTACAAAAACTACAGCAGAACCCAGTAATAGCAGAACTGTGCTTTACAGGTGTCTTACCTGGGATGAACATATGAGGAAAAATGCACAAGAAACCAAGTAGAATATAAAACATGATATTAAGAATCTAGTTTAAAAAGTAATTAAAAGTAAGACATGAAATTAATTGCATGATGGAGACTGAGAATGGTCAGACAACAGAGGCACCACAGCTGCACACTGATGATACAAATGGTGAAAAAATTATGCACAGGAACATAAAAAGAGAAATTGAAAGAAATTAATGCATAACGTGTCAGAAAAAACACCCAATCATAAGCTAGTGAGTGATTACTCAAAATACCAGGGGGAACCAAGACATAAACATGAGGTTATAAGTTAACCTAAATAAATAAAGACTTTACCTGGGAGCTGTGGTGCCACCACCCCAACGCACGTTTCGGCTACAGTGCCTTCTTCTGGGGGAGGGGCATCACAGACATGGGATCGCTGTTAAATAGTCAATGAGAACCAGTGGATGGGATCGTAATGAATCCAGTGTTGGCAAAAAGACACCTTAGAGCATCAGAGTCCTGTAGACTGACAGATATCTTTGTATAGCAGAAACGAGTGTGTGGGCAGCACCTTGGAACAGTTGAGCCGAGTTGGCAGGCAGGGATCTCGGCATAACAGATCCTAGTCTGCAAACATCAGATGCTTGTTTGTCGGGTGAAACACTTTACAAAAACTTCGGCAGAACCCAGTAATAGCAAAGCTGAGCTTTACAGGTGCCTTACCTAGGTTTATTGCACATGGTGTCAGCGTTGGCTCACAATCCATACTCTGACAGTAAACTTAACTTATGCTTAGGCAGTGTGCAGATGTCTAAGCCAGCCTTAAAAGGCCTAGGAGTGTGACATCCGAGGTGCACGCTGGGTTAATGTGACTTGCATGAGATCAGAGAGACAGCTATCATTGAAAGAAGATGTGTGGAGCCAGGAAAAGTGAGTAATAATAGCCCACAAGTCCAAGTGTATTCAATCTCCACCCACACTAACAGCTGCAGCTTGTACTGAGCAATGTGAGATCTCCGCAGAAGAGGGGACATTGTAGAGCTGTCAGTCAGCTATCCTTTCACACATTGTACAGGAATTCTTACATGGTTTTTCAAGTAAGAACACCAGCCTCATCGGGTTTAAAAGATTAGTGTATGCTGTTTGTATTGTGAAATATTATTATTATTTTTATTATTTATTTATATAGCACCACCATGGTGCTGTCCATGAGAAGGGGTTACATCAAAATACAAATATCACTTACAGTAAACAAACGAACAATGACAGACTGGTACAGAGGGAAGAGGACCCTGCCCTTGCGGGCTTACATTCTACAGGATTATGGTGAAGGAGACAGTAGGTCGGGGGTTGCAGTAGCTCCGATGGTGTTGAGGTAGCTGCGTGGTCATTATAGGTTGTAAGTTGTTTTGAAGAGATGGGTTTTCAGGTTCCGTCTGAAGGATCCAAATGTGGTGGATAACCGGACGTGTTGGTGACAAATCCGCTTTAATAAAATATATTTTTACTCTACAGGTTTGTTTTCATCCATATGTCTCTTGTTTCCTTGAATACTGTTTGCTTATGTTGAATGATGGCAAAGATTATCACGGCAAACAGCCATAACAACATTTTGGATGGTGCATTCACATATTCACTTTAGCTCTATTCCAAAAAATGTTTCACAACATGCAAAATATTCTGCAAAATATGGCTTCATTGGATCAGTTTTTGATTTTTGTCAGTTAAACTTTCACTCATGCTAAGTGTCACATTGAGGGTCTAAGGGACAAGCAGATGTCTCACTAAAGGTACTGCCACACTAAACAACATCGCTAACGGGATCGCTAAAAAACGTCACTATTTAGCGATCCCGTTAGCGATGTTGTTGTGTGCGGCATCTACCAGCGACGTGGCCCCTGCTGAGATCCTGCTGTGATCTCGCTCGTCGTTCTCATCGTTCCGGACCCTATTTTTATCGTCGGCGCCCGCTGGGTAAGTATATATCGCTAGTGTGGCACCTTTTGTTAGCGATTTAGCGGTACTTTTGTACCGCTAAAGTCATTAAGGAGATCGCTAACCGCGATAGCGTCGTTAACGACATCGCTAAATTAGGCTGCTACTAGCGATATAGAAACAATCCCGCTAGCGATCGCATTAGTATGCGTCGTTATCGTGATCGCTAGCGGGATTGTTTAGTGTGGCAGTACCTTAACTATTAGGCATCTGCTCATGTACACTTGTTTCAAATGAGAACATTTTAGCTGACCCTGAAATACAATTACACCTTGGAAGCCTCTTTACTGAATGTAATGGGAAAGGAGATAATTAACTATTCCCTTGTATAATGTTACTTTAATTTCGTTTGGCCATGGAAGCTTTTGGTTAATAATGAGAGGTCTGGTGAGAATGTAAGATATTCTATTGTCCAAAGTGCCATATTTTGTTAATGTAGTGCTACAAAGAGCCCATATAAAGTTTTATGCACTAGCCACATTGTCAGACTTTCCTATACAGCCAATATATTGCCATATAGTCTCCTAGTTTCATAAGTTGTGACAGTCATACATAGTGCCTGATTCAGCCCACATAGTAATGAAACTGTAAATAAAATATAACCACTACTGATAAATATAAATGTAATTTTATTGAATATAAATATTTATAATAAAAAATACTCAGAAAAAGTAATAAAAACCTATTTGGAGCTACACAGAAAATTG
Organism: Oophaga sylvatica; assembly: GCA_033576555.1. Lineage (NCBI taxonomy): Eukaryota > Metazoa > Chordata > Amphibia > Anura > Dendrobatidae > Oophaga > Oophaga sylvatica. Next base: position 80,351,036 of record JARQOD010000010.1, on the reverse strand, counting down.
TTATGAACATTACATCAGATATTTGGACACATCTCTAGGCAAGCCAGTGATACATCATATTGTGATAAGCATAGCAAAAAAACAAGTGCTCAGCATAGAGTGAAGTATAGCCAAGGTATCTAATTAGCGTGAACAGTGTATAATAAGACATCCCAAACAAAAGAAGTAAAGAAGCCAGGAAATACACCTAAAAGGAAACAATAATGTAAGAGAAAAAATATCACAAGCATGGTTAAACCTGCCCTAAAACTAGCCCCCACTCCTGAGCTCAGGCGAAACGTACGTCGGAGTGGGGGCTCCTCTATTGGGTAGCTTTAACCATGTTTGTGATAAAATATAATCACTACTGATAAATTTAAATGTAACTTTATTGAATATAAGTTTGTATATATATGTTTTATATATATATATATATATATATATATTTTTATATATATGTGTATATATATTATATACTACCTTGGCCCGGGCAAAATTTTCGCACCGTGGTCGTTGGGGGCGCAAGCAATTTCAGAAAAAGCAAGCTGGTCAAATGTAAATGTATTTCATGAGATGATCAACACAGACAGGTATTTATATATGACATAAAGGAGAAAATAGGAGTCACTGGTGAAAAAGGATTTTTTAGCAAAAAATAGTAAATATTTATTTATATAAATCGTATAAAAAGTAACACAAGATCATATGAAAAAGACATAAGAAACACATACATAGGACGGATGCATATGCAGGGGGAATGCGTTCCTCTTAATATCAAGTGACATTAATAACAGTGGCAGTGGAATAAACAAATGGTAGCCCCAAACAGGGAGTCATATGGAGCACCTCCCGCAGTGGGAAAAAGAAATGCGGTGCTGTAGCTACCTACATGTTAACCACAAAGTGCCTGAACATGCTTAAAAAAAAACAAAAAAAAAACATTGGTATATATTCAGGTCAGTAATAGACTGTGCAGCGCTGCCTAATTCAGCAAGAAGCCATGCTCACCAATAGCCGTACGAGGGTGGAATTCCTGGACGTCTCGTTGGAGGTGGACGCTAGCCGCCGCTTCAGGACGGACGTTTTTAGGAAGCCCACCTCTGTGAATGCATTAATTCACGCAAAGTCAGCTCATCACCCTGCCACCATTAGGGCCGTCCCGGTTGGACAGTTTCTTCATATGAAACGCATCTGCTCTACCAATGATGCTTTTGAGGCACAAGCCAAGGACCTTAGAAAGCGCTTTAGGGCGCGTGGGTACAGCAATAGGTGTATTAAAAAAGGATATGATCGTGCAAGGAGGACTCCACGTGGCTGCCTCCTTAATACCGTTCGTGTGGACAGTCAGGGGTGTGAAGAGGGACCAATAAGATTTATCACCACTTTCAACCATGAATGGTCTGGTATTAGACAGATCCTAGTTAAACATTGGGATGTTTTAAAAACCGAGCCCGCTTTGCTGCGCTCGCTGGGCGATTACCCATCCATGACATCCAGACGGTCAAAAAATCTACGCGATATGCTTGTTCGGAGTCACTACCTTCCACCTTCCAAAAATGTCTTCGGTACTCGTGGTCCTACCGCGGGCTTTGTTCCGTGTGGCCATTGCCTCGCTTGCGCCAATGCCCTGCGTTCCACGAATTTCTCTTCCTCTGGTGGTGATAAAACTTGAGTTCAAATGTAATATACTATGCTACGTGCGGCTGTCCGAGGATATATGTTGGCCTCACCACCAGGGAATTGAGAATACGTATTAGGGAACACGTAAGGGACATTGGCGCAGCGAGGACCATTTCTGATCCTTCGGACCTAAAGACGATTCCTCGTCACTATAAATACCATCACAACTGTGACGCATCCTCTTTCAAAGTTCGTGGAATCGATATTCTACACCTTGGTGTCAGAGGAGGGGACTATAAAAAAATCCTGGCCCAAATGGAGGCCCGTTGGATCATTCAGTTGGACACAATGGTGCCCAATGGCCTTAATGAATCTTTAAGTTTTGCCTCTTTTCTATAAATTGCTTTTCCTTCTGAGTATCCCCTATTTTGGTTCCTTTTGATGTCTTCTTGATTTTAATATTTGTTTTTAATATATATCTTTTACAGTTGTGTTTTTGTCTACACCTAACTCGTCATCTGGCTTTCTACCTCCGTCCCTTTCATTCCTGAATCATTAAAGAAATAAAGAAGAGAGAACAAAGCTGTAATATATGTGATTCTCTAATGTATTAATTCTTGTGTACCCACTATTTGTTGCACTTTGACAACTCTGATCGATATATGATGCAAAAAATCTTGCTTTGTATTTCTGCATATATGATTGTAAACCAGTTTTTTCATGCTATATGTAGTGCTTACTGCCATAAATGGAGTCCCGGGAGTGCGCATGCCCCGCTGTGATCTGGGCTGATTGCCGCTGTGATGGGGCGTCTTTTTGTGTCCGGAGTGCGCACGGGCCCTTTGACCGGTGCGCACCCCTGGAGACATGACGCCGCCGTCGCTGTGGGTTTGCCCGGCTCCAGCGATGCATGCGCCGACACACCGTTCTCCATTAGCTAAATCTGATCATGTGATCAGGGAAGGGGAGGTATAAGAAGGTCCTTTGTGCATTATATCACTATCCCCTTGAAAAAGTGGCATGCTAGCCACGAAACGTGCGTTGGGGTGACATCTGTGAGCGGGGTGACTGCATTCCTGTGTTACTTTTGAATTGGTGAGCATGGCTTCTTGCTGAATTAGGCAGCGCTGCACAGTCTATTACTGACCTGAATATATACCAATGTTTTTTTTTTTTGAAGCATGTTCAGGCACTTTGTGGTTAACATGTAGGTAGCTACAGCACCGCATTTCTTTTTCCCACTGCGGGAGGTGCTCCATATGACTCCCTGTTTGGGGCTACCATTTGTTTATTCCACTGCCACTGTTATTAATGTCACTTGATATTAACAGGAACGCATTCCCCCTGCATATGCATCCGTCCTATGTATGTGTTTCTTATGTCTTTTTCATATGATCTTGTGTTACTTTTTATACGATTTATATAAATAAATATTTACTATTTTTTGCTAAAAAATCCTTTTTCACCAGTGACTCCTATTTTCTCCTTTATGTCATTATGCTATTATGAGTGGTGATTTCTGGTCACACACATATGTGGTGTGACCCACATATATTCTACCAATGTATTTGGTTAAGGTATTTATATATGTAGATTGAAAAATATTTAGAATTGAGAGTCCTCAGTGGTTGATACCTTTTTATGGCTAACTGAAAAGATGATAATAAATTGCAAGCTTTCGAGACTACTCAGGTCTCTTCATCAGGCAAAGACTAAAACAAAAACTGAAGAATCACATATTTATACACAACACAGCACAGAAATAATATATGTAGAATGGTAATACTATAAATTGGTTTGATAAGTAGAGGCCAAAAAATGTCTTCCGGTTGAGGTGCCACCTGCAGGTCATTGTGTCTTTCTGTAGGTTTATGAAAATAAATGTTTAAACTGTATTTAGTGATAAAATTGTGAATGTGTGGCTTGTTTGGCTCTTTTCTTGCTGAAGGGAGCAGTTTTACCTTTCAAATGGTGTATCATTTGTGTGTGTGTGTTGCGAAGTAATCAGCGAAAAAGCAGTGCATGTTTACAAATGTGTTTGCATATGTGACTCACCTGCAGTGAAGTGTGCAATCCTCCAATGTGCCTGAAATAGGCTGGGCAAGCTGGGAACACCCCAAGGCAAATGTTTGGATTTGTTTGTGATGTCTGTAAGCAGCTTTGGGGTACTGTGCTGCCACCTGCAGGTCATTTTTCCTTACTGCAGGTTTATGAAAATTAATGTTTAAACTGTATTTTGTGATCAAATCGTGGATGTGTGGTTTGTTTGGCTATTTTCTTGCTGAAGGGGGCAAGTTTACTTTTCAAATGGTGTATCATTTGTGTGTGTGGGTGCAGTATGAACGGAGATACAAAGTAATCACTGAAAATCAATGTTTAAAAATAATAGAATATATATATATATAATATATATATATATATATGTATACATATGTTCAATAAAAGTACATTACATCCAAATATTTATATAAATCTAAATGTAACTTTATTGAATATATATATATATATATATATATATATATATATTCAATAAAATTACATTTATATTTATCAGTAACTGGTATATTTTATTTATAGGTTCCATTGCTTTGCTATCCACAAAAAAATATATGTTTGTATTAGTTTTCTTTTGTAGGTTAGTAACATCAGCCCGCAAAGTGCCATATTGTCCACACGCATTGGTCCAGATTGTGTTCACAAAAAAAACCCCAAAACAATTTCCACAATGTTTTCAACTTTGGCGTTTTCTAATGGGAGCCAATTGGCAACATATGGGAATGTACCTCTACAGTCATGGCCAAAAGTTTTGAGAATGACACAAATATTAATTTTTACAAAGTCTACTGCTTCACTTTTTCTAATGGCAATTTGCATATACTCCAGAATGTTATAAAGAGTGATCAGCTTAACAGCAATTACTTGCAAAGTTAATATTTGGCTAGAAAATGAACTTTATCCCCCAAAACACATTTCAACATCATTGCAGCCCTGCCTTAAAAGGACCAGCTAACCTCTTTTCAGTGATTGCTCCATTAACACAGGTGTGGGTGTTGATGAGGACATGGCTGGAGATCAATCTGTCATGATTAAGTAAGAATGACACCACTGGACACTTTAAAAGGAGGCTGGTGCTTGGCATCATTGTTTCTCTTCTGTTAACCATGGTTATCTCTAAAGAAACACGTGCAGTCATCATTGCAATGCACAAAAATGGCCTAACAGGGAAGAGTATCGCAGCTAGAAAGATTGCACCTCAGTCAACAATCTATCGCATCATCAAGAACTTCAAGGAGAGGTGGCTACCGCCTGAACTGACAAGACGCACTAACTTGTGAGCTCCTGTTACACCCTCTAATAGCGACTACCCACAGCGTTTATTCTGGTCACCTCTGGCTTCCAGAGGTGCTCTAGAGACCCGGGTACCGGAGGATGTCCACCAGGAGGAAGGGAAGTGGCAATTCAAAGAGGCTGACTGACTTTTATTCGGCAGAGAGATCCAACATGGCGCCCGCTCGTAACAAGTTGCAGCCTCTGTCCACAGGACCCACTAAGCGCTCTGCTGCCTCTTCTGCCTCCAGCCGCAGATCCCCACCTTCCCCATCTGCTGCTCTACTTACTGAGGCGGCTCCGGCGACAAGACCCTGCTCCACATCACCAGCGTCTACATCTGCCTCGCTGCCTTCACCCCCGTCTGGAGGACGGAGCCCCGCTTCCATCATGGCGCTGCACGCCGCTGAGACCAGTGTACGCAGCCAATCTCCAGCTCCCAGCCCTGAACAACAACACACAGAAGCTGATATGGACGTTTCACTGCATACTGTGAGTAGTGCTGCTGCTGCAGCTACAGATCTGCTTTCCTCAGCCCCTGCATCAGCACAGCCTGTTACAGAGCACTATCTTAAAGAGCTTATACTGGCTCTGAACACATCTCTCCAGAGTAAACTGGATGGCCTGCAACATTCTATGGATAAATCGCTCACAGGAGCGTTGACAAGAGTAAGTGCAGTGGAGGATAAAGTGGGGGAGGTGATAGAATCACACAACAGCCTGCTTGATGCCCACTATGCACTACAGGATGAAGTCACTGCACTGCAAGCTAAATTGGTGGATTTAGAGGACAGAAACCGCAGAAATAACCTGAAGCTTAGGGGAGTCCCTGAATCTGTTCTAAAGGATGATCTTAGGGACTATGCGACTACTCTGTTTAAAGCTTTACTGCCTGCCGCCACATCTCGTGACCTTACCCTAGACAGAATACACCGCCTCCCAAAAGCGGGATTTCTTGCGAAAGACATCCCCCGTGATGTGATTCTTAGGGTACACTACTTTCATATCAAGGAGGAACTACTGCTCTCCGCGCAAAAGAACTCTCCCCTGCCGGGTCCTCATTCTGACATCCAGATATACACAGACCTGTCGCGAGCCACCCTACAAGCATGTCGTAATTTAATGCCTATTACCACTGCACTGCGTGCCTCGGATGTGCAATACAAATGGGGATTCCCCACGAAAATCATTTTCCGATACCGCAACGAGACTCATGTGGTCTCAACCCTGAAATCTGGCTGTGCCCTGCTGAACTCCCTGGGCATCAAGGTGGACTATCCTGAACATCCTTCTCCGGACGCGAGACCCGCGAAGGCAATAGCTGACTGGTTTCGTCAATTCTCGCGCCGCTGAACGTCGATTGCCGGGTCTCCCGCATTCTTTTCTCCTTTGGGTTTATGCCCGCTTTATACCTAGAGTTGACCAGACACTTTCCTGCATATAGGGGGTGTTCAGGTTGGTTGGTTTGAACTTTGCCCTCAGTTGAATTTCCAAGTGATTGTTTATTAGAGAGCGCACGTATGTCTAGTGCCCTCTTGTTATACTGTTTATCACTTGTTTTTGTTGTCTCCCCCTACCCTTTTGTGTCTTCCCTTTCTCCTTTCCACAGAGTTCTGATTCCGTACGCTCATGTTGCTCTGCTGACATCCTGGCAAACTTGTAAGGATCCTCCACACCTGATGTTTGGCCTTTTACTGTATCCTAGAGATGGTAACGCATTTCCTGATTTTCTTTCCAATGACTGTGTCGGTATGGTCTATTAATGCGAAGGGTCTCAACTCTCCCTATAAACGATCTCAGCTCTGGCGGGATGCATTATCTTCCAGAGCTGACGTGATCTTTGTACAGGAGACCCACTTCCGTTTCTCAGACTCTCCGGGGTTGAGCAATACCAGGTTTCCACAGACATTTTTTTCATCATTTACTAAAAAGAAAGCTGGGGTTGCGATTCTGTTCCAGGCGGGCACAGATTTTAGCTGTGATAAATCCTACTGTGATCCGGGGGTCGATATATCATTTTAGTGGGCAACATTCAATCGGCACCAGTTACCTTTATAAACTTATACGCTCCAAATTCCCATCAAATTCGCTTCCTTAACAAGGTCATGCGCAAGGTTCGACAGATGGCGGTGGGTAGCATTATCATGGGGGGTGATTTCAACCTGGTTCTGGAACGCTCGGTGGACTCCACTGGTCCACGGAGAGGTTCGGCAACATGCCTCCAACACTGGCTGCACTCCCAGGAACTTTTCGATACCTTTCGTTGTCTTAACGCTGGCTCCAGGGAGTATTCCTTCTATTCACCACGACACAGATCTTTTTCAAGAATTGATCTCTTGGTGGTTGATAGGTGGACTCTGCCGTCTATTGCTGAGGCGAGGGTTGGAACCTCCACGTGGTCCGACCACACCCCTGTCCAGCTGCGTTGGTCTTTGCGACCTCCTCCAATTATGAATAGAACTTGGCGAAACAACACCTCCTTCTATTCGGATCCTGATTCGGTGTCACTTCTCACGAAACATATCACGGAATACTTTGATCTTAACTCCACTGCTGATATTAACCCTACCACGCTTTGGTTCGCCCACAAATCGGTCATTCGGGGTATTTTAATCCAGTTGGGCGCTTGTCGTAAAAAATTACTTACGCACACCATGGATAAACTACTTGCAGACGTTAAACATGCGGAACAACAGCTGCAATCGCAACCCTCCATCGCCAACCATAGAGCTTTGATGGATTGCCGACACAAACTTCAACTATTTTTACTTTCAATGCATGATAAATATATCACAACACTGAAAGCCACACACTACTCCTCAGTGAATAAAACTTCACGATACATGGCAAATAAATTGAAGCAAAAGCGTATAAAAACCTCCATACCATACTTAATAGACGATCGAGATCCCTCTCAGAAAATATCCCACCCCAATGATATTGCGCAAAAATTCTGCCAATTTTACGAAACTCTATATAATTTAAAAGACGACCCTACCACTGTTCAACCAGCTTCACATGCCATAGATTCCTTTCTGGATTCTGTGAATCTCCCACAAGTTCCCACAGATAAAATAGCTTTTCTCAATGCTCCCTTCTCCACCGACGAAGTCCTCCACGTTATCCAGCATGCTACTCGCGGGAAGGCCCCAGGGCCTGATGGCTTTGCAGCGGAATATTTTCAAACTTTTTCTACTGTCCTGCTTAAACCCATGACCGCTATGTTCAACTCCATACGACAATCCTCCACTCCTCCCCGCAAATTTCTGTCGGCCACAATAACCACAATACCCAAATCCGGTAAACCACCCAATACCCCGGGCAACTTTAGGCCTATCTCTCTATTGAATATAGACACGAAAATAACACCAAAATTCTTGCTACTAGACTGATGACGGTCCTACCATTACTTATCCACAATGATCAAGCTGGCCTTATCACTGGTAGACCGACTTCTGACGCCACACGTAGAATACTGAACCTTCTGCAGCACATGGGTCGAGAGCGGGCGCCTTCTCTACTGCTATCTTTGGACGCGGGGAAGGCGTTCGACCGCATACACTGGGGCTATGCCTTTAGAGTCCTGGAGAGATTTGGCTTCGACGAACCATTCATTCGCTCGGTCAAGTCTCTGTATTCGTCCCCATCCGCTAGGGTTCTTGCCGGTGGCGCCCTGTCTCCCATCTTCGAAATAACGAATGGTACCCAACAGGGTTGTCCCCTGTCCCCTCTACTATTTGACATGATAATGGAACCATTAGCCGAAAAAATCCGAACTGAGTTGCGAGTCAGAGGTGTGGCAGTGGGGGGGTCGACAGCATAAAATTAGTCTATATGCGGATGACGTCATATTGATGTTGAACGATCCACTACCTTCGTTAAGGGCAGCTTGTGCAATCTTGGATGAATTCAGCTCTATCTCCTATTACAAGATTAACTACACCAAGTCCAACATACTTGGGATTCATATCCCTTGGAATCTCAAACAGGCCATTACCACTGAATTCACCTTCCAGTGGGCGGAATCACAGATCCGATACCTCGGTGTAGATTTACCAGCTAACTTTAAAAACCTACTGCCCATCAATATTTCTTCCTTAAATCCATCCAGAATGACATAGATTCTGTACATAAAGTGGAACTCTCCTGGTGGGGCCGTATTACGGCCTATAAAATGATTTCCCTTCCTAAAGTACTGTACATTTTTAGAGCCCTGAATGTACCCTTTGCAGCTAGATACTTACATACTCTGCAAAGACAATTATCTAGCTTTGTTTGGGACAGGGGTAAGCCACGCGTCTCCACAACAATTCTGCAAAAAAATAGAGATCACGGCGGAGCTGGGGTCCCAAACCTCCTGGCATATTATTATGCCACCCTAATACGACAGTCGCGGCACTGGTGGTCTATTTCCACGCATTCATCGTGGCCACAGATTGAGAAAATGGTATATGTGCGGGAAGATATAGGTAATCAACTTTTAGCTTATCTCATAACTAAAGTTAAACCTTCACTACCCCTTTCTACTGTAAAAGCGACGTTTCAAAGCTGGGAAGTGCTGAGTTCGAAACTTCAAAATGACCTCGTAGTCACCGCGGCTAACTTGCCTGTTAGAATCCTTCAATCCTGCATTCAGGGTCTAGACTGTCGTAGTTGGGATAAATTGGGAATAACGACATCGGTGACGTAATGAACTTTCCTATGTTGGGGGAAACTCCTCCCTTAACCGCTTTCCACCTTATTAAAGCCCGCTCGTTTCTATTGGCGGAAATGCTACAACGTACTTTGCCCCTCACCGTCTTCGATCATATCTCTAATATCCAGATCTCTGATCGCCTCATATCCACTTGGAACCTCTATAACCTGTTTAATGATGACGTGGTCCTTGTCAGGTCACGCCATATGGACAATTGGGAGTCTGATTTTGGCAAACATTACTCCGATACTCAGTGGTCATTAGCTATAAAATGGGCCAAACAATCATCCCACTCCGCCACTTTGGGGGAGTCACACCTAAAATGCATTACTAGATGGTACTTTACCCCCTCCAAACTGGCAACTTTCTTCCCAGGCACGTCCGACAGATGCTGGAGGCTTTGTGGAGACAAAGGTTCCATCCTACATATATTTTGGTCCTGCCCTCTGATTAGAACATTTTGGAAAGACGTGATTCATCTTATTGATCAGGTCTTTGGATATCATATATCCGATGACCCATCGCTGTTGCTGTGCCTGCTTGGAATAGATAGCATACCTTTAAAAATGCGCAGACTTATTGGTCACATACTTCTCTCAGCTAAAACCTTGGTTGCTCGGCACTGGAAATCGCCTCTCTGCCCCTCAATGTCTCAATTGACACAGAAACTCCAAGAACATTACACATTGGAGATCCTATTTGCCAAACGTTCTAATACACTTGCCAGATGTGAATGTATATGGGCCCCTTGGAAAACCTATTATCGGTCATTACAAAACGTTTAGAGTCCTACACTGTGCCTCCTCTTCGGATTAATTTCCGTCCTTCTTTGCTCTCTCCCATCCCCCCCACTCTGCCCCCTTGTAATCTGTTCGTCCTGTTTGTCTTTATCTCTGTTTTTTTTGTTTATCTTTGGGTTGCTCATTCGTACTATTCTATGATCGTATAGTGTAAATATGTTAGACGTTTCAATATTATCTTTGACTCATGGAATTATAACATGTATAAATGTACAAATCGGACCTATTGTCTCCTGCCTCACAATCCTGTAGAATGTAAGCCCGAAAGGGCAGGGTCCTCTCCCCTCTGTATCAGTCTGTCATTGTTAGTTTGTTTACTGTAAGTGATGCCTGTAATTTGTATGTAACCCCTTCTCATGTACAGCACCATGGAATCAATGGTGCTATAGAAATAAACAATAATAATAATAATAATAACTTGTGGATTGTTGTAAGATATAATTCAATAAAAACTATTGAAACAAAAAAGAACTTCAAGGAGAGAGGTTCCATTGTTGTCAAAAAGGCTTCAGGGCGCCCAAGAAAGACCAGCAAGCGCCAGGACCGTCTCTTAAAAGTGTTTCAGCTGAGGGATCGGGCTACCAGCAGTGCAGAGCTTGCTCAGGAATGGCAGCAGGCAGGTGTGAGTGCATCTGCACCCACTGTGAGGCAGAGACTCTTGGAGCAAGGCCTGTCTCAAGGAAGGCAGCAAAGAAGCCACTTCTCTCCAGAAAAAACATCATGGACAGACTGATATTCTGCAAAAGGTACAGGCAGTGGACTGCTGAGGACTGGGGTAAAGTTATTTTCTCTGATGAATCCCCTTTTCGATTGTTTGGGACCTCAGTAAAACGCCTCATTCGGAGAAGACAAGGTGAGCGCTACCACCAGTCTTGTCTCATGCCAACTGTTAAGTATCCTGAAACCATTCATGTGTGAGGTTGCTTCTCAGCCAAGGGAATCGGCTCTCTCACAGTCTTGCCTAAAAACACAGCCATGAATAAAGAATGGTACCAGAATGTCCTCCCAGAGACACTTCTCCCAACCCTCCAAGAGCAGTTTGGCGATCAACAATGCCTTTTCCAGCATGATGGAGCACCTTGCCATAAAGCAAAGGTGATAACTAAATGGCTCAGGGAACAAAACATAGAGATTTTGGGTCCATGGCCTGGAAACTCCCCAGATCTTAATCCCATTGAGAACTTGAGGTCAATCATCAAGAGACGGGTGGACAAACAAAAACTAAAAATTCTGACAAAATGAAAGCATTGATTGTGCAAGAATGGACTGCTATCAGTCAGGATTTGGTCCAGAAGTTGATTGAGAGCATGCCAGGGAGAATTGCAGAGGTCCTGAAGAAGAAGGGTCAACACTGCAAATATTGACTTGCTGCATTAACTCATTCTAACTGTCAATATAAGCTTTTGTTACTCATTTGTTTGCAATTATTATATTTCTGTCTGTGATAAAAACATCTGTCAAACACACATAAAAACCAGAGGGCAGCAGATCATGTGAAAATATAATATTTGTGTCATTCTCAAAACTTTTGGCCATGACTGTAGAATAGCATATGTCAAAAGTATTGGTCGGGATTATTTTGCGACTTCAATGTGCTCTATAAATAAAGGAATACTTGCAGTTCTCTTTTATTTTTATCTGAGCTTTATGAAGCTATAGAAAATCCATGGAGCTATTCCATTCTGCTTTACTGAGGATCTCACAGTAGGCCGACATGAAGGCAGAAAGGAATTAAAAAGATATGGACATCTTTGGTATTTTTTTCCCAACTTAAAGGGAGGTTTTTTCTCCTGATTTTAGCGCAGCATAATGTAGGTACAGAGACCCTGATTCCATCCATGTATCACTTACTGAGCTGGTTAATATAGTTTGGATAAAATCGCTGTTTTATCAGTGGGAGGTTATCAGTAAAGGACTAGGAAACTTGCTGCCATGTAGTCCTCCATATTTATGAGCTCTGTATAGCCACACCACCACCACTGATTGGCAGCTTTCTGCCTATGCACAGTGTACACAGAAAGCTACCAATCAGTGGTGTGGGAGGAGTTATACAGAGCTCCGCATTCATAGAACTGCTAGATTTGTAGCAAATAAAACTGTGGTTTTATGAAAATTACATCAAGCAGCCTAGTAAATGATACAGCACTGGAATTGAGCTCTCTGCCCCTATATCATGCTGCTCTCAGATGGGGTAGCAAAAAGCTGGTGACATATTCCCTTGAATTGCATGTAAGTGGGTCTGAAACATTTTTTGCACTTGGGTTTCTTTAAAACTTTTCCTGGCTGCAGAATTAGTTACCTAAGAACCTGACAGTCAGCTCGTTCTGTCATAAAGTTTTCAGCTTTTTTCGGATAAGTTCCCACTGTGCATATGCTGTGGTTTTTCTGCTGTACATATTCATGCAGACTAACCACAGCGTACTACAGCTCAAGCAAAATGGATGAGATTTTTATAAATCTTTAGCCCACTGTGCTTTTTTCATTTGGGAGAAATTGAGCTGTGGTGTGGATTTAAAATCTTGATTTGATCATTTATTTGTTGAAATATTCATGTGTTTCCATAGCGGAAAAGCAGTAAAAATTAATGTAATCCGCTGATAACTTTATCAGTAAAGTTTTATCAAAGTGAACTAACTCTGCAAAGTTTCCAAAACAAAGTCGTTTTAGTAAAACTACTGAACAGAGACAAATAAATGAAGTGAAAAATATGCTCTAAAAATGCATGTAAAAAAAAGCACAATAAAAATGTATTAAAAAAAGCGTTTGCTAATTGGTGCAGACGGACTGCTTAAAATCTGAAGCATTAAATACGCACCATAGGAACCTAGTCTTATCTGTCTTTTACTGAGCTTCTCTGCTTATTTATGATCTTGTGAACATTCAGCTTTCCTTTGATTTGTTCATAAATCAGGAGCTCAGAAAAAGACAGATAATGGAGTTATTAACTCCTGCTCAGGCTAATTCTTAGATCAACAGCAATGAGCACGGAAACAAAACAGCCTTAAAAGACAAAACGTGCAACATTTTTAACAAAACCCAGTTGCAATGAGCATTTTTAGCCCAAATTACATGCATTTAAATAAAGGCGGAAAAACAGAGATGTGTATCCTGTGAGTCCACGCCAGAGTTTATAAGCCGAGGATCAGCGAATCACGGAAATCTCCAGCGTACGATTACGGTGATGGCTGTTACAGTAATTTTTATTTTCAGACTGTGCTGATTTATCAGTGCTATGATATTCATGCACAACACCCTCTGAAGGAACGTTCATAAAGACAAGAGTCACTTACAGTAATCACCCAGCTGGTTATTATACAAATACAGTCCGTCCCTCTCCGAGCATCGAAACCGGCTCCGAATCTCCGGAGTTGGAGAGGAGACTCATAAACAGTGATTGGAAGGAGTTCACACTGTTATTTCACATGGAAGGCCGGCTATTATGTAATCACATTGACTGCTGCTGCTGGAGACCATGACTACATGCAGATCAAGTCTGGCTCTTCTCATACGTTAGGATTGCGTCTGATTTTTGTTGGCAGTCGTAAAAGAACAATTAAATGTAGAATGTAAAAACTTACTGGTTATAAAATCACCATTTATACTGCTCTTCTCTGACTCTGTCTTGGTCCATATGCAGTTAGTTGCAAGCTGGCTCAGTGGTTAGCACTGCAGCCTGGCAGTGCTGGGGTCCTGGGTTTGAATCCCACCAAGGACAACATCTACAAGGAGTTTGTATGTTCTCCCTGTGTTTGCGTGGGTTTTCTCCGGGTTCTATGGTTTCCTTCCACACTCCAAAGACGTACTGATAGGGAATTTAGATTGTGAGCCCCATCGGTGACAGTGATAATAGTGTCTGTAAAGTGCTATGGAACATAATGGCACTATATAAGTGAATTAAATAAATAAATTGCCACCATAACATAATACATGCTGAGCACAGAGAGATGTGTCTGTACTGCGGCTCCCTTGGGCTTCACCCACCCAGCTTGACTTGATTGACAGGCATCTCCTTCCTTGCATATAGAGAACTGACAAGCTAAGGCTAGATTTACACATCCGTGTTAATGTAGGAGGCCGCTAATACCAGAAAAAGTGTCATAGTTTCATCAGTGATTCTGTTCAGAGTTTTCTCCAAGTTTGGTCAGAATTTCTCTACTTTCTCCTATCTGGCAGTCCATGAAAAATGGCATCTGAATGCAGTCTGATTTCTTTTCACAGCCCCATATACTTGCGTTTTGACCAGACATTCCGATCAGTATCGGATATGTCTTTGGGATTTTTCACGGACTACTTGGTTTATAAAAAAAAAATCACAGCCCCATAGACTACATTAGGCACAAATTCTATCCTTGAAAAATACAGATAGAACTCGTATTCTGAATAAACCCTAACCATCTGAGGGAAGCTGACAGATTATATTTCTCGACTTTCATCCTAGTTGCTTCCTTTTTTTTATTATTCACTGAAGACGGTGCTTGATTCCAAAGCCAATAAAAAAAACATTGGAAGGTGATATGTTTTAATTCCATCTTATCACTAAACAACAGATTTGATGCGAAGCGGAAACCAATCAGAAGCCATCCAGTTTCCATTTGTGACTCACGGATCTTCGTGGACTTGAATGGCCGAGTCTGATCCACAAATCGGATCGAAATAGGTCTCACTGATGTCACTCTCTGATCCATAATTTTAACGAATGTGTGAATACATCCGTTCTACTCTATGGTTCTGAGTGCTGACCGAGAAAAAATCGGACAGCACTTGGACATGTCACAGGGATGCCTGAATGTAGCCTTAGGCAGGCAAGGAGAAGCCAGACTCTTCTCTTCATGGTTGCCCATTGTTTAAACAGTACAGCATTGCATCATAATAAAGGAAACCGCAAAATACCATGGGGATCATGAATATCTCAACTAGTTCCCTGTTAAAGGATACATTATTAGAGAATATGTATTCTAAATATATTGCCAATGGCATCCATTGCGTTTTTCCTTTTTTCTCCCATCAAATCAATTTCTGGCTGGGAGACAGCTTGCTGAAATGACTTTCCCTTGACTACAAAACTAGATGGGCTAAACTCCTCCTGTACCGAGGTAGTTCTGACTGCCCCAAACATGTTATAATGTAGGGTTAGAGACCATGATTCCAGCAATGTGACTTCTGCATATTGTCATTTTGATACAACCACAGTTTTCTCGCTGCAGATCTAGCAGGGCTTGGAATGCTGGAACAATGATAACGAATATGGATGCACTGCATAATATGGCAATAAAAATACGGGGGTGCAGAATGCTGAGCCCTGTATAATTCCACCCACATCACTGATTGGCACCATTCTGTGTACACTGCACATTGACAGAAAGCTGTCAATTAGTGGGGTTACATACAGCAGTTGCCTTGAAGGCATGAGATATCTAGTCCTGTAGTGATAATCTCCTGCTGATAAAACGCACAGCTTAGTAAAGGGTATGCCACACTAAACAACATCGCTAACGGGATCGCTAAAAAACGTCACTATTTAGCGATCCCGTTAGCGATGTTGTTGTGTGCGGCAGCTGCCAGCGACGAGCTTCCTGCTGTGATCTCGCTCGTCGCTGGAATCGTTCCGGACCCTATTTTATCGCCGGCGCTCCCGCTGGGTAAGTATCTAATCGCTGTGTGGCACCTTTTCTTAGCGATTTAGCGGTACTTTTGTACCGCTAAAGTCGTTAAGGAGATCGCTAACCGCGATAGCGTCCTTAACGACATCGCTAAGTTAGGTAGCTACTAGCGATATAGAAACAATCCCGCTAGCGATCTCATTAGTATGCGACGCTAACGAGATCGCTAGCGGGATTGTGTAGTGTGGCAGTACCTTTAGTGACACACTGCTGGAATCAGCCTTTATTCATGCTGTTCTAAGATTACATAGCAAAAACTTGCTGATAGATTTCCTTTTAAGGTACTGCCACACTAAACAATCCCGCTAGCGATCACGATAACGACGCATACTAATGCGATCGCTAGCGGGATTGTTTCTATATCGCTAAGTGCGGCCACATTTAGCGATATAGTTAACGACGCTATCGCCGTTAGCGATCTTCTTAACGACTTTAGCGGTACAAAAGTACCGCTAAATCGCTAAGAAAACGTGCCACACTAGCGATATATACTTACCCAGCGGGAGCGCCGACGAGAAAATAGGGTCCGGAACGATTCCAGCGACGAGCGAGATCACAGCAGGAAGCTCGTCGCTGGCAGCTGCCGCACTGAACAACATCGCTAACGGGATCGCTAAATAGTGACGTTTTTTAGCAATCCCGTTAGCGATATTGTTCAGTGTGGCATACCCTTAAGACTATGGCTTTTTTCTTAAAATTCCTTCTGCTCTATCTGGAGCCATGGCGACTTGATTGATTAACGATTTGTAGGAAGATCGATCTTGTGTAAGCCTAGATAGGTCCACCAAGGTCTACTTCATCATCATCATCTTGGTTGTATCAAGCTATCTGGTTTCTGATCTTCCTCTTCGCCTTCTTCCTTCTATTCTTCCAACCATGATGTCCTTCTCCAGTGATTGTTCCTCTCTTTGAACGATGTGTCCAAAATAGGCAAGTCGTATCTTGGTGATCCTTCCTTGGAGTGACATGTCTGGCTTGATTGGTTCCAAAATTGATTTGTTCTTCTTGCCATCCATGGTATTGATAACGTTCTTCTCCAGCACCACAGTTCAAAGGTGTCGATTCCTCTTCTGACTTGTTTCTTTATCGTCCAGTTTTCGCATCTGTATGTTAGCACAGAAAAGACCAGACTATGTACGAGCCGTGTCTTCATCACCAGTGAAATGTTCCTTGATTTGAAGACCTTGTGCAGTTATTTCATTATTGATCTGGCCATAGCTATTCTCATATTGATTTCCAGTGTCGTCACTGCATCTTGAGTGATCATTGATTCGAGTAGGTGGAAGTCCTTTTCAACTTCCAGCTTGTCGCCGTCCATCTCAACTGTGTCCCACTTGTATCTGGCAGTAGTCAATATCTTTGTCTTCTTTGTGTTGAGTAGCAGTCTCATGTTCGAGGTTTCCATCTATGCACTCTGTAATAAGTCTTTAATTCCACGCTTGTTACTATCAATGTTGTATCGTCTGCGGATTTAAGATTGTTGATTATTCGTCCAGCAATTTTGATTCCTTCTTCATTTTCGGCAAGTCCAGCCTTCATGAAAGTAGCTCCTGCATATAAATTAAAAATAAATGGTGATGGTATGCAGCCTTGTCGCTCTAGTTTGATCCATGCTGTGTCACCGTGTTCCATTTGGACTGTTGCTTCTTGGTTGATGTAAAGATTCCTAATGAGTCTGATCATATAGTTCGGCACACCCATATCCTTCATGGTATTCCAAAGTTTCTGGTGATCAACACAATCGAAGGCTTTTCTGTAGTCAATGAAACAAAAATAGATCTTGTATTCTTTGACCTTTACAATTATCCATCTAATATTAGCAATCTACATGAAAATTTTTCGATGCCTGTTAGTCACTGTAAATTCTCGCAGCCACCTTGCAACCCTGTTTGTACGCGATACATGTTTTTTATTTTCGGAAAGCCATTGGCCGTTGTATACATGTATGGTGTTGCATACATTAGGCAGCACTTTTCTATCATTCACGGTGAATGAATGCTCCTCAATGATGCGGAGAGAGCTTTATCTGTAAAGAAAGAATCCGACGTGAGTGTCTTTAGTTACTTAGATGTAACGTTGGAGAAGATGCCCATGTAGAATAGTGTTTTCGCGTCATCTGTGCTTCCCACTAAGGCCCCACAACTGTAAATTAACGTAATTTTATGGCCATCAAGTAGCTAATAGAAAACAAGTGCATTTAGCAAACCATTGATTTGAATGAGGACATGCACATTGCTGCTCACCGTCCCTTCATTGCACTCCTGCGTGGCGGATATCACTGTGCCGCCATCATCCTATCAGCCAAAGGTTTCACATACACTTTAGCAGCTGCTTTATTAGCGTTACTTTATGTGAATTGTTTGGAGTGCGGTACTGGTGAAGTCACAGCAGCTTCTGTGCGATTTCCATTATGTAGATGCTCAGAGATATATATCCAATGGAGCATATTAATTAAAGACAATGTTTTCCTACTTGTTTTCCTTCTGTCAATTTGCTGGGAAATGTCCCATGAAAGCTGATTATTTTTGGTGAGGAAGCAGAATTGTTCGATGACTTCCGCGAGCTATCTTGCTATTAAGGAAATTAATGGCATATACTCATTAATAATATTGGATACAGATTTTGAATATCGCTCTCCACATCCTCATTTCCATCCTGTCTGATAATATATTTGAGTTGCCGTCTGTTTTCTGATTCAGTCATAACGCTGTACTGTATTGAGCCAATATGTATCGCACATTCGCTTTTGAGCTGGAGATTTGTAATGAATGTGTCATGTAAGATTAATTATTCATTGCAGGAGGTTGTGTCAGTGGGGAAACATTATAATTATACTTCTGCTTTGTAGCAACAATGTAACAACTTGTCAGGATTGCATTCAGGAGAGCTTAAAGGGCTTTTCCCTGCTGAAATTAAAAGTCTATGGTCCGCCCACTTGACTGCATATTGCCAAGTTGTGACAGTGCACAATGCGCTCACTGTCACGATTCCCCTGCATTCCCTGAGTGAGTAGGCGGTCAGTGTCGACTAGTCCGCCCTGGCTTTCCTAATTCTCTTTTGTTGAGAGAAGCCATATTAGAATAAGCGTTTTATTTCAGCACTGGAATGGTGCCAATAATGTAAGTTCCCTGACTTTAGTATTAGCCGCAGTCTTCAGCTTTTCCCGACGCCGCTCCGGTATTGCGCCATCATCTTTTGACTGCATCTTCTAACCTCCCCCGCAGCTCTGAAGAAGCGCGCTGGACTCCGTCTTCTCCTGGCACAGGCGGCGTGACGTCATCACGGCGCGCAGGCGGCGTGATGACGATCACGTCGCCTGTGCTGCATATGGAAGGCCGCAAGGCCTTCCTCACCAGTCACCACATTCCGCCCGCGATTAAAGGGCCCGCCGGCACTGAACTGTCAGTTCAATGTCGGCGGGCCCACGGGCCTTTTCATTCACTGTGCGCCCCTGCTTTGCCACCCCCTAGCTGCCGCCGCCTGAGACAGAGGCTCAAGTCGCCTCATTATAGCGGCGCCCCTGCTTCTAACTGACCAGAAGTCAACAGCAGCAGTCACAAGTTCTGGCCCTCGTATACTTACATTGAGTTGTGTCTTCTGGATCTCCCAGCAAACATTGGAGAGAGGCACCAGGTCACAACCTCAATCGGAGCGGCGCTAATAACAGGTGAAGATGGCAGCTGGTAAGTACAAGACTGGGGTCAAGGAACTTAGATTAGTGGCACCACTCTAGCTGTAAAATAAAAAAACACTGATGTGGTGCTAGGTTCACATTAATGCATTGCTCTCCATTGAGTACTACGTCGGGGTTTCTGTCGTAATCCCTGAAAAACTGTATTTTGACGAGAACCCTGACCATAGTCCTGATGGAGCCATTTACTTGTCTAGTAAGGGTGTCTAGTAACTGGATTAGCGTTGGAAAAAAATGGAAATTGTTACGACATATGTAGATTCAGGTGCCACCACTGTAGCAGCAGCGCCCCCTGAATTTTTCAGGAGAAGACAGTCGCTACACTCAGCTTTAGTGCAGAGTTTGTGTTTCTTTGAAAATGGAGCAGAGAGCTAAATTTATCATATTTTGGTATTCTTTATTGGTTTTACATGGGACTGCGGTAAACTTCCTACATTATTGTGTTCTGCACACAGTGTAGGACCTATAGTCTCAGTGTCGCACCCTCCCAATGGTTCCTGTATCATGGCAGCTCCTATTTATGTCTGTTTTGTGACAGTAACTGGTGCAATGACTTTCCACGGCTTTGTCTGTAATCCGCAGAAATCGATTGTATAGACCAGATCAACAAGCTTCTGCTGAAATGTCACTGAACGCCATGCTCTCATGCACAGGGCTCAGGACCTCAGTGTCTGTGCTTGGCCCGTCTGTAAGCTATAATGTATCATCAATCATTGTAGTGATGCAGCAGAGGGGACGCCATGGCAGAGCTACGCTTTTCTGTATTTCGGAATTGGCTCTGAGCGCCTCCAATGATTACTCCTGAAGAGAAGGCTGTCACACCTGTGTAATATACGGAGTGCCAAGCTGTGCCATCTGCTGTGGCCCCCATCACATGAAGCAATGCCATTGTCCTCTGTAAAGAATTGTACAATTGTAAGCCTTTTTGTGCAATGTTTTACGAACTTGTAACAATAATAAAAAGTATAACTCCAGTATTACATTTATGTGGAATTGACCTTACATGATTTCAAAAAATTAGGCAAGGCAATTTGTTACATAGGTTAAAAAAAGACCTGGATCCATCAAGTTGAACCTTTCACCACAAATTATACATTTTTGTTACTAAATTAACTATAACCCACAATAATATGTGTATTGAGGACATCATCCAGCCCATTTTTTAAAAGCTGTTACAGTGCCTGCCATTACTACGTCTTGCGGTAGGGAATTCCACAGTCTGACTGCTCTTAATGTAAAGAACCCTTTCTTATGTATCTTTCTTTGTTTATAAGTATTTTAAGACAAAGACTTGAACTTGAGTCTCTAAGTCCCATTACAAAATCAGTCTTTCCCCTATGCCCAGGTGACATTTATATTAGTGGTTTATTCTTATATGGCAAAGGGGCCTTTGAAGCCACCCAGGTACCCGGGGCCAGACATAACTGCAAGCTCTTCATTCCCTATAAAATGTCCATGCATAAAAATGAAATTTTTTACAGATCTTTAATTCAAGCGTGAACTTAGTCTAACGTTTATTCATAGTTTTGTTTGAATAATGTTACCAAAGATTATAATTACCCTATATACTTGAGTATAAGCTGACGTGAGTATAAGCCAAGGCTCCTAACTTTGCCATGAAAACCTGGGTAAACTTATTGACTCGAGTATAAGCCGGGTATGCATTGTCCCTTCATCACTTTCGTGGTATGCATGGCCCCCTCGTCCCTATCGTGGTATGCATGGCTCCCTCGTCCCTGTCCTGGTATGCATGGCTCCTCCTTCCCTGTCATTGTATGCATGACTCCCCCGTCCCTGTCATTGTATGCATGGCTTCCCCGTCCCTGTCATTGTATGCATGACTCCCCCGTCCCTGTCATTGTATGCATGGCTTCCCTGTCCCTGTATGCATGGCTCCTGTTAAAAAATAAAAGTAATCCTATTTACCTGCCTGCGCGCCCTCGCTGGCATTGCATCTCGTTACGGGCGCCAGCATCTCTTCCTGCCGAGCGATCACGTAGCTTCACTCATTAAGGTAATGAATATGCACTCCATCCACGCCTATGGGCTGGAGAGGTGTGCATATTCATTACCTTAATGAGCAGGGCCACGTTATCGCTCGTCCGGAAGAGCTGCAGGCGCCAGGTACAAACAAGATGCAGTGCCAGCAGCGAGGCGCACAGGTAGGTAAGTATGATGTGTGCTGGAAGCCGGCGGCTGCGGCTGTCACTGTGCTCTATTACAGCAGCAGCACAGGCTTTAGCCACAGCCGCCGGCTCCTGCCTCTGTGACCCGCTGCTTCCCCTCCCCCTCCATCTTTCTGGGACAATTGACTTGTGTATAAGCCAAGGTGGTTGGGGGGGGGGGTGGCGTTTTCAGCACAAAAAAGTGCTGAAAAACTCAGCTTATACATGAGTATATACGGTATAAGATAATTCTTTGTGCCAAACAGTACACTATACCTCATAGTTAATGAAGTATGTAGTCTAAGAGAGCTGTGTGTCACTACTTACCCTGTGAGCCAGTTATCGTTCGGAGCCAACTTCTCCATACTCCAGATTTAATGTTATCCAAAGTAGAATGGGCTCTAAAATGCCCCCAAGGTCCCTTCTCCAGACCAAAAGGCTGGGCACATTTACAGCAGTCAACTCTGGTATGCATTTTACAGCAGTCTCTAAGACTTTAGTCCCGGGATTAAGCATTTTGACCTCTCTAGACTGACTGTGGTCTCTTTTGATTCTCTGCAGATGATGCTCCTTTCACCCTTCTTAAAAATAATAAAATCAGCTTTTACTCACACTCCGTGGGTCGCTGTGTCTCTGCTGTTGCTCTGGTCTTTGTTGACATGCTGCAGCAATGAAATCACAAAAAGAATGCATGTGACCACTGCTGCCAATCGTGCTCATCACTCATGACGATGTAGACTGTATGAGTTGTAGAGCTCATTGATTGGTTGCAGTGGTCACGTGCACTGTAGTCTTGATGTCTCCGTTGCAGCATGTTAACAAAGACAGATTCAGAGCTGGATCTGATGGAGGTTAAATAAATACTTATTTTCTTATTCTTAAAGGGATTTTCCCGTGAACAAGGTTAATTTTAATCAACATTTTAATCCATTGAATAATAATTGGATGTGTTAAAATATGTTCCTGTGCTGAGATAATGTTATAAAGGTGTCCCTGCTGTGTACTGTGTAATTTCTGTGTCTGACCATGCAGGAACATGGTCTGATCATACCCCATCTCCTGGGCAGGGGGGTGGACACAAAAGAGAGTATATAGGTAGCCAAAAGGGTAAAAAATTATATCTGAAAACCCCCCTAAAAAAGACCCCCAAAAACACAAATCAGATCTCTTGTATAACACTTCAATAATTCAGTAATCGGGGTTATGACCAAATTTTTGTCAAAATAAGTCAATTGGGTGGTTATCTGGCACATGGGACGGTGTTCAAAGAGTTTATTATCTTCCCCAAAATGCTCTGCTTGGTTGCCCTTTGCAAAAGTACAAACAGCATCTTATGTGGAATTTATCCGTTTTCTGTAGTCATGTAGTCAAAAAGTTGTAGAATTTGACCCAATATTGCAAGTTTTGTAACTTTTTTCCCTTTTGCTCCTTCACCGATTTGTTTCTCAAAATTAAAGTGGCGTAGCAAAATTAAGCTAATGCTAATTGTGATAAATTGTTGCATTTGTTCCACTAGGTAGAGCAGGCAGTCTTTCCAGGTACACCTGCACTTTGTCTTTGGACTGGAGTCTCTCGCTCTGCTGCTAGCTGTGTCAGTAACTTTTAGGCATGTTCCTGGTGTTTAGCAATGATCTCCTCAGCCTGGCATCCATCTTCTGAACTTCGATGTTGGGTCTGTAGTTGCACAGCCGTTTCTTGTTGGGCCTCTAAACTTCATCTGGGGTTTAGTAAGGTGGAAGCAAAGTTTACTGAAAAGATGAACAGTTTTCAACAGCAGAAATTTTTTTTTCAAAACTTCAAACCAGAATCTCCTTAAGGACACAGTCAGACGGCCGTATAACACGAACAACGATCACATCGCAATGCTCAGAGTGGCTGGTGGCTCTCCTGACCCGAGCGCGACAGCATGTATTTCTATGCAGCTGTCACACTTGGGTCAGTAGAGCCGATGGCCAGTCCGAACATCGCGATGCGATCGTTGTCCGTTATATACTGCAGTCTGACTGCGCCCGTAAGGGCCGTCACAAAATGGCCTCTTGTTCAATTCAAATTATGTATTTTTTTTTAATTTTTGGCAATGTTTTAAAGCTATTTAAAGTACCCAAAGCAAAAGTGCACAAACATGGGGAGAACATGCAAACACCATGTAGATGTTGTTCTTGGTCAGATTCACTCAAACCCAAGATCCAGTGCTCCACGGAGCCACCAAAGTCCTTTATTTCTTCTAACCTCAGAAAATATATAAGTTAGGGCTGCAGAAAAGATGGTGGCAACTGCCATTGTTGCAGCTATGCTTGCTGTTACTTAGCTTTAAGGAGTTGTTCACTAATAAACAACCCCTTATTAATAACCCGAGGGTGCTACGTAGTTTAAAAAAACTATACGTACTTTCCCGGACTGACTTCACTTCTCTGCTTTCAACTCTATGCTCCCACCGGTCTCCTGACAATGACATGTGACAACTGCAGCCAGTTGGCGGCTGCTAATCTTTCACAGTCTCCACAATTCTGAGTGAGTGGTCATGTGACATTGTTCACGCCAGGAGACCAGGAGGAGGAGCAGCGCTGATAGGAGCTGTGTATGCTCCTGGAGCCATTAATGTATTGTCCAGTAGTGAAGCAGTAGACGATTCTTTTAAAGGAAACTTGACACATGCTGATCTGCAGGCGTTGTGTTTCAGAGTGACTGCACGATTCCTGACACATATGTTCTCATCTGAAATGCTGTGGCTTTATAGAAAAATCATAGTTTAATAGCTGCCGGGTATGCAGCTGCGCAGTAGACTAGTTGGACAGATAGGTCCCCGTTAGCTTCTTCCCACCCACTTCCTGAGAGTGACAGTTCTCTCATTGTGTGCATATATAGAGAGAGAGAACTGTCACTCCAGGGCAGCATAGTTACTCAAAATAAAATGGAGGTCCCAGAGAAGTGGGTTGTAGTCCCAATATATAGAATGGAATATCTGCCGCACTCTCAGAATTGATATCCTCAAGATACTTTATTGATTGGTACACATTAAAGAAGCATAGACCAGTTGAAACAAATTAGCAACAAAGTAAAAACGTTTCGACCCGTCCCAGGTCTTTATCACAAGGTCTCAGTGTAACTGAATCACTAAAGTGCAGTATATGAAGGCATGAGCTTGTTATATAAGGATAACTTAGAAGGGTCCATCCGTCTGGGGAATAGTAGTGGGTAATGCAGGCACATCCCGTGCCAGGACAGCGGGTGGGGAGAAGCCGCCTCTTCAACTAGTCTATAGCACAGTCTCGATCCCTGGCAGTTTTTAGAGTATGTTTTTCTCTGAAATGTGGCAGTGTTTCAGAATTAAACATATGGCTGGAGTCGCGAAAAATGACTCAACATTATTCTGAACGAATCAGCACTATTGGAGGAGAATATGTCAATGGCTTATCGCGTCCTTATGATATTTGCCAACATAAGTAGTTTATACTTAGAGAGCTTTTGGAATATATTACATTAGCAGCCTCTCTTCAGCTTTCTTTGTATCCGGATTATTGTACCATCCGCTCTTTCATGTTGTAGTTCAGAATATTTTCACAGGAGCCCTTCAGTAAGCCCATCACAATTTGTGACTATTAAATAAAGATATAGCTTCTTCCCATCGCACAGCTGCTCCCGCTAATGAGAGCGCCATCCTGACCCAGTAACCAGTAATGTTCTCCACACAGGTGAGGAAAACATCATTACAAGAATGCAAATTTTATACAATGAACAGGTTCCTTTTTGTAACTATAAATGCAGCTACATTGTCTAGCTGAAAAGGAAAAAATGCACACGATTTACAGATGCCATTTACTAGTCTCATATGGTAAATGGAAAGAATCATTAATACTTATGGTGGAGTAATGGCACAGATCTTTGTCTATGCACTCACGTGGGAGCAGGGAGCAGCCGACCAGGGGCGGCGCTGGTCTAATCTGGCCTCCCCTATTGTCAGCGGCTGGATTTTCAAACTATGTTTTCTTAAATGAAGTTTCATTTTACAGAAAACCTGGATGCATTTGTGTCGCCAGGCTCTGATTCATGTTTTCTGTGGTTAGGGCAGCATGAGTCAAGTATCAGGTTTCCTTTAAGCATAGATGATCTTAGATGTCCTCAGAATATTCCACCAATGTTTGGTGGAATAATCTGAGCAGCCTCTTATTCAAGTAGCGATCTACCCCATTCATTGTTATATACAGTACAGACCAAAAGTTTGGACACACCTTCTCATTCAAAGATTTTTTTGTGTTTTCATGACTATGAAAATTGTACATTCACACTGAAGGCATCAAAACTATGAATTAACACATGTGGAATTATATACTTAACAAAAAAAGTGTGAAACAACTGAAAATATGTCTTATATTCTAGGTTCTTCAAAGTGGCCACCTTTTGCTTTGATTACTACTTTGTACACTCTTGGCATTCTCTTGATGAGCTTCAAGAGGTAGTCACCGGAAATGGTCTTCCAACAGTCTTGAAGGAGTTTCCAGAGATGCTCAGCACTTGTTGGCCCTTTTGCCTTCACTCTGCGGTCCAGCTCACCCCAAACCATCTCGATTGGGTTCAGGTCTGGTGACTGTGGAGGCCAGGTCATCTGGCGTAGCACCCCATCACTCTCCGTCTTGGTCAAATAGCCCTTACACAGCCTGGAGGTGTGTTTGGGGTCATTGTCCTGTTGAAAAAAAAATGATGGTCCAACTAAATGCAAACCAGATGGAATAGCATGCTGCTGCAAGATGCTGTGGTAGTCATGCTGGTTCAGTATGCCTTCAATTTTGAATAAATCCCCAACAGTGTCACCAGCAAAGTACCCCCACACCATCACACCTCCTCCATGCTTCACAGTGGGAACCAGGCATGTAGAGTCCATCCGTTCACCTTTTCTGCGTCGCACAAAGACACGGTGGTTGGAACCAAAGATCTCAAATTTGGACTCATCAGACCAAAGCACAGATTTCCACTGGTCTAATGTCCATTCCTTGTGGTCTTTAGCCCAAACAAGTCTCTTCTGCTTGTTGCCTGTCCTTAGCAGTGGTTTCCTAGCAGCTATTTTACCATGAAGGCCTGCTGCACAAAGTCTCCTCATAACAGTTGCTGCAGAGATGTGTCTACTGCTAGAACTCTGTGTGGCATTGACCTTGTCTTTAATCTGAGCTGCTGTTAACCTGCGATTTCTGAGGCTGGTGACTCGGATAAACTTATCCTCAGAAGCAGAGGTGACTCTTGGTCTTCCTTTCCTTGGGCGGTCCTCATGTGAGCCAGTTTCTTTGTAGCGCTTGATGGTTTTTTGCAACTGCACTTGGGGACAATTTCAAAGTTTTCCCAATTTTTCGGACTGACTGACCTTCATTTCTTAAAGTAATGATGGCCACTCGCTTTTCTTTACTTAACTGATTTTTCTTGCCATAATACACATTCTAACAGTCTCTTCAGTAGGACTATCAGCTGAGTATCCACCGGACTTCTGCACAACACAACCGATGGTCCCAACCCCATTTATAAGGCAAGAAATCACACTTATTAAACCTGACAGGTACACCTATGAAGTGAAAACCATTTCCGGTGACTACCTCTTGAAGCTCATCAAGAGAATGCCAAGAGTGCGCAAAGCAGTCACCAAAGCAAAAGGTGGCTACTTTGAAGAACCTAGACTATAAGACATAATTTCAGTTGTTTCACACTTTTTTGTTAAGTATATAATTCCACATGTGTTACTTCATAGTTTTGATGCCTTCAGTGTGAATGTACAATTTTCATAGTCATGAAAATACAGAAAAATCTTTAAATGAGAAGGTGTGTCCAAACTTTTGGTCTGTACTGTACATTTGTGATTGAGGATAAATGTAATTGAAAAGTGGGGCCCTGGACTTGGTTGCTGGTGGGCCCTTGGCACTGCAGTCCGACACTGTTTGCTTGTCGACCTTTCTAAATGTAGCTTTGGATTTTAGCCATGGAAGAATATTTTTGGGATCTTAAAGGAATAAAGATTGGAAATTCGTCATGTTTCATGAGTGTCAGTCTTGCCACAACTTCTACTCATACTTGATACAGGTGCACAAGGTATAGCCAAATAGATCTCTTTTATTGTCAAAATAGTAAGTGAAGCTTTGTCCTTTATACAGAGACATCATGTCTGTAAATAAATTTGTAAAAAGACGACACTCTGGAATCTGCAGAAATATGGCTTACGAAAACAGAGTTCCATGTATTTCTAATTAAAGGAATTGTCCACTTTATTACAATACTGTGTTATTGAGTCCAGTATGATTGAAAATGAAGAAAAATTGATACTTGACCACTTCATAATCAGCTCTGTGTTTCCCGACGGTCTCTTAGCTTCCCCTTCTAGCGGAGGACATCACATGACTATTGCAGCCAATCAATGGCCATTGAGCACTATGTCTACCCAAGGCTCCTGACTTCCTGTTCCGTCAAGGGACACCATGCTGATTACGGAGGAATTGCGTGCTCAGCATTCTGGGTTCAGTAGCGAGTAGTGATAACTGAATATGCTTGTTGCTCGAGTTTTCCCGAGCACGCTTGGGTGGTCTCCGAGTATTTCAAAGTGCTCGGAGATTTAGTTTATGTCGCCGCAGCTGCATGATTTGCGACTGGTAAACAGCCTGGATACATGTGGGGATTCCCTAACAAACAATCAATCCCCACGTGTATTCAGGCTGTCTAGTAGCCGCAAATCATGCAACTGCGGCGATAGAAACTAAATCTCCGAGCACTTCCAAATACTTGGAGACCACCCGAGCAACAAGCATACTCGCTCATCACTAGTAGCAAAGTGTTGTAAAATAGAGGCCAACCCCTGGCTAGTCATTGACTAGGACTTTGTCCAATAGCCCTTATTAGGTTTCTAGAGATGAGCGGATTGATTCACGGGACTTCGGTCCAGGGTCCAGGTCAGTGGCAGAGTAGGTGGTGGTGGCAGGTAGAAGGGAGGCCCGCAAATTTTTTAGCCTCTGGCATCCCGGCGCAGCACTTGATTCGACAGGGTTCATGTGACCGATTCCCTTGCATGATGCTACAATGTTATAGCAGCTACAGCGGTCGGTCTTTGGCTGTACAGCCGAAATTGCTTTTTAGGTCCAGTCTTATAGCTTGTGTGGGTCTTTTGAAAGTGATTTTTGCATGTATGGGCGCTATTATATGCTCACATAAAAACTTATTGGTATGCAGATGTATTTCGATTCCTTATAGTTAACAAGTGATAATTGGAAGTAAAAGGCTCGCTATGGGACACATAATCTATTAGCTAAAAGTCACATAAAAATATATTAGTCATAATAGCCTGAACCCGTGCAACGATTTAAACACATAATTATAATTACATATATTCTATTATTTATAACCCACAGTGAACGTCGTTAGAAAAACAATAGTGTAATTTTTTATTCCTTCTGGCATTATTAAAAATTCATATATATTTAACAATACCTTACACACACCACATAATGTTAACTAAAAAAATCTGCACTGATCCACAATTAAACACGGCGGAAAGAAAAAAAATGTAGACATAAAAACTGCAAAATTTGCTGCGCTATTAAAGCTGCTCACTCTAAGGAGCGAGTAGATAAAGTACAATATGCTGCAGAACTATAAAAATAAACAATATAATAAACGAAATAAATAAGAAGGAAAACAAAGATCCCATATAATGAAAATGTAAAAAATGCTGGTAAAAATGGGATTGGAATGTTCATAAGGATCGTCATGTTCTACAGTTTAGTTTATCGAGATAATTGTAGTAATTCCCTGACATTATATCACAGAACCAAAAATACTTGCTGCCCACAGATAAAAGAGGACTTTGGCTTATATTGTTTGCATGTTAAATCTGCCTTTGTATCTCCAAGGTTCTATGTTGCCAGCCGTTAAAGGGAATCTGTCGCCAGGTTTTTCTACCTAATCTGAGAGCGGCATAATGTAGAGACAGAGACCCTGATTTCAGCGATGTATTGCTTATTAGGATACTTGCTGCAGTTTTGATAAAAATTACAGATCATCTACAGATCTACCAGTTCTGTGCATGCTGAGCTCTGTATAGCCCCGCCCACACCACTGTGTACAGAAACCTGCCAATCAGTGGTGTGGGCGGGGTTATGCAGAGCTCAGCATTCAGAGAACTGGTAAATCTGCAGCAGAGAAAACTGTAAATTTTTCTTCAAAACTGCAGCAAGCAGCCTACTAAGCAATAAATCTCTGGAATCAGGGTCTCAGTCCCTAAATCATGCTACTCTTATATGGGGTAACAAAAGCCTAGTGACAGATTCCCTTTAATTAGACAGTCCGATTCTCCGCCGGTCATACAGGCAGCTCGGAGAGCCACTAACAAGTAGTTTTATGTGCACAGTGCATTGCAGGCCGATTATACGGGTAGTAATACAGCTTCGTAGGCCTGTAATAAGCAGCTATTGATTTTCACAGGAGCTCGGCAGGTTTTCTCTGAACCCGAGAAGAGAATATTGAACACGGTAATATAATGTCTGCGGTGGCAACTACAACTTAATTTCGCAGCTCGATACGTTAATTCCAACGCAATAATCTGTGTTTTTTTGTGGGGCCATTATTGAGAGGCTTTTTTTCGTATGGTTTTGCAGTATTAATATTTTATACACCAATATAAATCTTGATTGTTTCCCTGGACCTTGATGACACTGGAAGCCGATTGTGGTTATTACTGTGCATTGGAAACAGGTGAAAATTGCATATATAATATCTGCAGGAAAAGCAAAAGAATGTCTTTATTGATGTGTATTTGCTGCAGAGTGCTGTATTGTACGCAGCGTTTCTAAGCTCAGATAGAACTGGTAAAAGCATATACTGTGATTGATTGTGTTTTATGTACAGTGAATGCCAGTATATAAGGTTCTGTGCACACGTTGAGTACTTGCAGCAGATTTTTCTGCACCAGGATGATGGCAGGAAAAACTGCGTAAAATAAGAGCATTTTTGCAGGCTTTTTGTTGTGTGTTTTTACTTGATTTTTCCCAATTTGTTAGAAGGGGTGAAAAGTGCTGCAAATAACGCCAAAAGGATTGACATGATGCAGATTTAAAAAAACCCTAGGAAGGTTCAAATCAGCAAGAAAAAAATAAGCAGCAAGTGCATGACATCTCCTTTGCAGCAAAACGTAGTATATGAACAAACCCTAAGGTCTGTTCATATTTTGCATTTTCGCACGTTGTGTGAAAAAACACGCATTTTCACGTGCATATGCGGTTTTCTTTTTACCCTTTTTAGTACGGTTAAATAATTCTGCAAAAGCTCTGAAAGTATTGACATGCTGCGGATCTGAAAAAATGCTCTGATGGTTCAAATCTGCATGAAAACGAATAGGCAGCATGTGCTTCTGAAATCTCATATGTTGTGCTGGGACTGTAAAATGCTGTATTTTTTCACAGGAAAAACTCTGCAAAAACTAGAATTAGACAAACTGTAGTATCACACCTCTGACGCGCCCCTGCCCTGTCCCAACTCTGTCCCTTTTTTTGGTGGAGCTGGGAGAAACAAACAAGAAAATAGCAAAAGTCAGAAACTTTTTGCACAACTAAATGTTGCTACTTTTCAAAGCCATTTATGAATGAATTCTGTCTAAATTGCTTTGATGATTGGCCCCAAAATGTGTAGATGTAGACAGTAAAGCTGCTTGTAATACACAGTATGTTCTCTATCTAGTAAGACATGTAGTCCAATGTAATGGAAGTAATTTCATGAAGCGCTAAACATTTTTGGCTCACGGTGCAAATGATGTTTTGTACAGTCATGGCCAAAAGTTTTGAGAATGACACAAATATTATATTTTCACATGATCTACTGCCCTCTGGTTTTTATGTGTGTTTGACAGATGTTTTTATCACAGACAGAAATATAATAATTGCAAACATATGAGTAACAAAAGCTTATATTGACAGTTAGAATGAGTTAATGCAGCAAGTCAATATTTGCAGTGCTGACCCTTCTTCTTCAGGACCTCTGCAATTCTCCCTGGCATGCTCTCAATCAACTTCTGGACCAAATCCTGACTGATAGCAGTCCATTCTTGCACAATCAATGCTTTCATTTTGTCAGAATGTTTAGGTTTTTGTTTGTCCACCCGTCTCTTGATGATTGACCACAAGTTCTCAATGGGATTAAGATCTGGGGAGTTTCCAGGCCATGGACCCAAAATCTCTATGTTTTGTTCCCTGAGCCATTTAGTTATCACCTTTGCTTTATGGCAAGGTGCTCCATCATGCTGGAAAAGGCATTGTTGATCGCCAAACTGCTCTTGGAGGGTTGGGAGCAGTTGCTCTTGGAGGACATTCTGGTACCATTCTTTATTCATGGCTGTGTTTTTTAGGCAAGACTGTGAGAGAGCCGATTCCCTTGGCTGAGAAGCAACCCCACACATGAATGGTTTCAGGATACTTAACAGTTGGCATGAGACAAGACTGGTGGTAGCGCTCACCTTGTCTTCTCCGAATGAGGCGTTTACCTGATGTCCCAAACAATCGAAAAGGGGATTAATCAGAGAAAATAACTTTACCCCAGTCCTCAGCAGTCCACTGCCTGTACCTTTTGCAGAATATCAGTCTGTCCATGATGTTTTTTAGGGAGAGAAGTGGCTTCTTTGCTGCCCTCCTTGAGACCAGGCCTTGCTCCAAGAGTCTCCGCCTCACAGTGCTTGCAGATGCACTCACACCTGCCTGCTGCCATTCCTGAGCAAGCTCTGCACTGCTGGTAGCCTGATCCCGCAGCTGAAATACTTTTAAGAGACGGTCCTGGCGCTTGCTGGTCTTTCTTGGGCGCCCTGAAGCCTTTTTGGCAACAATGGAACCTCTCTCCTTGAAGTTCTTGATGATGCGATAGATTGTTGACTGAGGTGCAATCTTTCTAGCTGCGATACTCTTCCCTGTTAGGCCATTTTTGTGCATTGCAATGATGACTGCACATGTTTCTTTAGAGATAACCATGGTTAACAGAAGAGAAACAATGATGCCAAGCACCAGCCTCCTTTTAAAGTGTCCAGTGGTGTCATTCTTACTTAATCATGACAGATTGATCTCCAGCCATGTCCTCATCAACACCCACACCTGTGTTAATGGAGCAATCACTGAAAAGAGGTTAGCTGGTCCTTTTAAGGCAGGGCTGCAATAATGTTGAAATGTGTTTTGGGGGATAAAGTTCATTTTCTAGCCAAATATTGACTTTGCAAGTAATTGCTGTTAAGCTGATCACTCTTTATAACATTCTGGAGTATATGCAAATTGCCATTAGAAAAAGTGAAGCAGTAGACTTTGTAAAAATTAATATTTGTGTCATTCTCAAAACGTTTGGCCATGACTGTAACTTCATGCAATATAGCTATAGGCAGCTACAAAAATTAAATTTTATATCCCATTTACAAACTTCTATAAATATGTATATGAGGTGTTGACAATTTTATACACCTACCATTAAAGTCTTCATAGCTACCATATACTATTTTGTAATAAAACTTTTTAACAGAAAAATCTGTTGGCAGAGAAAATGTCCTCTGGTTACCCCAGTATATTAATGCTGGGCACATAATGACAAGGGTTGTTTCACGAAGGCTTAATGGACCCTCCTCTCCAGGACCCACCGCTATTAGCCAGAGCAAAAGCAGATATTATGTCTCATACAGCTAACATTCACTGTCCAAGTAGAGACTGCAATGTCTGGACCAGTCAAGGGGTCTCCTGACCAGAAGTCAATAGCCGCATATATATCTATAAGGGCTAGTGCGGACGACCCTGTATTCACTCATCCAAGAGAATTGGTTCGCTTGTGCTAGTCACACTCTGATCAAACTCTGATCAGGGTGAGATCTCATTCTCTTGGATAAGGAGAAGATGCAGAAAAAAATGTTTCCATCTTTTCCTTTTCGTCCATCCATGGAAGTCAGACTGCACTCAGATGTCATCCGAGTGCAGTCCAATGGTTTTCACTGGCTCATTGACTTGCATGGCAAAGTATGATCAAAATATCAACTCAGTCATTCTGCCATTTTTTTTTTCATTGAACTGGCTGGGTCCAAGGAAAACATCTGATGTTTACAGCCCCATAGAATAACAGTGGATCACATTCAGACTGAAAATATGCTCGTCTGCACCTGCCATAAGGCTGTTCCGTTTGGGTCCGGGAACAGCGGACAGTATGGTCCTGATTTGGACCGTGAATGTCGGATGTGTGAAACTGGTCTAAGCCAGCCCCATCATGTATTTGGCAATATTCACATAATAAATCAAGAATACTAGCTCTCTAGGCTTCTTTCTCAATATAAAATAATTAATAACATGTACCATATGATAGAAAATAAATTTAATAACGAAAATAAATAAAACCAAGCACTCAACAAAATTAACCTAGACCCAATGGGAGTGGCGGCGAAACCAGATGAAACTGCTGGAAGGTGAGTATCAGACAGGAGGCAGGGGACTTAAATTTAAAGCACCACTTCAGCGGTGCAATAAAAAAACGCTGGAGTGGTGCTTTAATGTTCTGTTTATTTTTTTAGGAAAAGCTTTACTGAATATTGATCCTGTGCTCTGAATATGAGATGCGAATTTTGAGTTGAGCATTTCTGGACAGTTTTAGGAAATTAATGAGGTTTCTGCTTCTTCTGACCAGCTTTGTAGACAAAGCCAAGGTTCGGTTTATTGGGATCCATGAGTAGAGTTGAGCAAATTTTTTAAAACTCGGTTCTGATTATGATCAGCGGCGAATATTGTTTTTGAAATATTCGCAGAACACAGCTGAATGCCATTGGAGTCAATGGGAGTAGAAATGAGCGAATATGTTCAGAAACGATCGTCAAAAATTTTCCATGAATAGGGTACCAATTTGGCACGAATATGGCAAATTCAGATTCGGCAACCTATCCCGAACATATTCGCTCAACTCTATCTATGATTCTGAACCCCCAACAATGCCATTAAAGAATGGGTCCGATGACGCCGTAACACATGTATGTGGACTCCAGTGGGAAATTGCAGAATCTTACTACACATTATGGAAGTATCCAATCCGAAGCAAGCTAGTTACTGAGGTTTTTTTTTTTCCAAGTTGGAATTAAAATTGAATTGGGCCTCATTCAGACATCCTTTTTTTTTACGTTCATGAGAAAACGGACTGACTTTAATCCATGTGCTGAATCAGATTTTCGTCAGTTTTTGCAATCAGTGATTTTCAGATACGGCTGTCCATGATTCCACGGACCTATAGACTTGTATGGTTGATTTTGATCTCGGACTTGGATCAAAAACGGACACTTCTCCATCATTTTTTTGCTGTTTCATATTTTGAAAAGCCATGGATGTGTGAACAGCTCCCGTAGACTATAATGGTTATATATTGAAACCACTGATTAAACCCATGCATGAAAAAACGAATGTCTGAATTAGGGCTCAACGACGTCAGCGATAAAAAGATTGCGACTGTCTTCCAAAACAAAACCAATCCTGACTTTTTGTAGTATTGAAACTCATCCCTAATTAACAATAGAACTGAGCTGCCGTAACACACGCAGCAAGTACAACCCCTTTTAAGTGATTCTGAGGTTTTCGGCACACTATAAAGGATAACAATAATTACTGTATACATAATGGGTTTATCTTTGATGGTATACAGACCGCACACAGAAACCCGGAATAAGCATGCCATCCTGCTCTGTAAATGGGAAAAAGTAGCCTTAGATTCAAAGGAAATTAATTACAAATACAGCACATCAATGCAATTGATTTTTCCTTTTACTTCTAAAGGCTGCACTTCAAACCAGTATTTCTCAATAATATAAAAATGTAAGAATGTCTGTATTAATTTGGAAAAATAATAGCCATTGTAACAATAAATGTGTTATACTTCTCAAAAAAGTCGAATTGCAGTGGGATTATTGACTGCGCCGCTCAAAAGTGACCTTTGCATAGACTTCTCCAGTCGTATTAGACAGACTTTAGGTTAAAGGGTTGTCCACTACTCGGATAACCCCTTCTTAATTGCTACATTTCCCTCCCTGTATAAAATAAAAGCAGGCTGTACTCCCCTCCGATGTCAGCGCCGCAGCTCACGGGATGTGGCTATGCCACCTGAGCTCTGCAGCCAACCGGGAACCACCAGTGGGGCTGCTTCGTGCTCACTTCTTTCGAACGTCTGGAAGAAGTCAGAGAGCATCAGCAGGTGTCACTTTTTCCCAGTTCAGTTTCATCCCATGAGCATCTACTGATGGGCTACAGTGCTCATGTAGTAAAGCAACATCACAAGAGCACTGGCAGCGGCATTACCGAAACAGCAGCGGAGTACAGGCTGTTTTTATTGTATTATTGTGCCAATATAGCAATTGAGAAGGTGTTGTCCTAGTAGTAGACAACCCCTTTAACCTAAAGTCTGTCTACTATGAGCAGTGCAGTCAATACCCCACCTGTATCAAGGAGTTTTGTGACAATTTTTGGTGTAAACTGGCCACAAATTCTGAAACAAAATGTTGATTTTGCACCAATTTTGCCAAAAGTTGAGAAAGTGTGCATGGAGTCTAAAACTGCCAAACTAATGAAATGCCTTCACCCTTTAATAGATATTTCGTATTTTTTTTTTATAGAATGGAATCTCAAATTTGTTACATCCATGTTGCTTCAGTTGCCGGGTGCCCCGTCGTTATTAGTGATGAATCTTATTTGAGACTAGTGGTGTCGTCTTGACCGGGAGCTTGAGAGTTAATTCCTGAACTAGGTTTTGTATTTTCTCCCTTTTTGAGCTATGGGCAGGCTTCATACTATCTA
The DNA here is from genome assembly GCA_033576555.1 of Oophaga sylvatica. Classification (NCBI taxonomy): domain Eukaryota; kingdom Metazoa; phylum Chordata; class Amphibia; order Anura; family Dendrobatidae; genus Oophaga; species Oophaga sylvatica. The sequence continues at coordinate 80,314,300 of JARQOD010000010.1, read as the reverse complement.
ATTTCCCAACTTCCTGATTCTAGTGGTCAGTTATAATTTTTTTTACTCTGGTTAACTCCTGTTTCTCTGCCCCTGCCCAGAGCTAGTTTGATTCCTGTTTTTGACCTCGGCCAATATTTTGACTATTATACTGCCTGATAATTCTGTTCCTGAACTCCTGAGGAAGAGCAACAAATAGTAAGGTTGCACCATAATATACAAAGAAGGATTACTCTACAACACTGAAAAAATGGAAAAAAGCGCTATATAATGTACACATGAAATATTTATCTGCAAAAATTGCTATAAAAAAAGGAAGGTACTTCGCACATAGATTGGCCAATATATGTGAGCCCAATTGCCATGTCAAGGCGTCCTTTGTAAATTGGGTCCCTGTCCTGATATATCACCTCTCCTGGGCAAAAAAGCCTACAATTTATGGTGCAGGAATGGACCCGCTAATCTGATTAAAATCACCTGTGGCTAATGGGAGTGGGAGTGCACATGTCCAAAAGGCAATGATTAAATAGAAAAAAAAGTACCAGCACATTTAAACTGGTGTGAACAGGCGCCAACCAAAAAAAGCATATAAGCAACAAATAGTAAGGTTGCACCATAATATACAAAGAAGGATTACTCTAGTCTAGAACATTGAAACTGCGTTGCTGCCATAGGAAATAGGAAAAAATAGAAATAAGCGCTATATAATGTACACATGAAATATTTATCTGCAAAAATTGCTATGAAAAAAGGAAGGTACTTCGAGCATATATTGGACAATGTGTATGATCACAATTGCCATGTCAAGGTATCCTTCGTAAATTGGGTCCCTGTCCTGAGGAAGAGACCTAAGAAATCTCGAAGCATCATTTATTTTTCTTTTGTCAGATAGTATACAATTCCAAAATCCTACCGCCATAGGGTATCAAAATAATAGCATTTTCATACTGATCATATAAAGCAAGAGACAGATTAGTCTGGTAAATTATAGGGATGCAGTTCTCTATAGGCGGGTTTAGACATCCGTATTTCAAAGTCCATATACAGACCTTACTTGGCCCAAACATACTGCATCATAGGCATAAATGAGACCGCAAGTTCGGGTCAGGAGACCCACCGTCATTCCAGGCATTGTGGTCCCCATATAGACCACAAAATTAAGCCATATGATTCCGACTTTTCTGTTAGGAAGAAATTTCCTATAAATTGGGAATATATGGTGAATTCCGTAATACAATTTTTGAGGTTGAAGGATACCCAAAAATCTATATAATGTACAGTACAGACCAAAAGTTTGGACACACCTCATTTAAAGATTTTTCTGTATTTTCATGACTATGAAAATTGTGCATTCACACTGAAGGCATCAAAACTATGAATTAACACATGTGGAATTATATACTTAACTAAAAAGTGTAAAACAACTGAAAATATGTCTTATATTCTAGGTTCTTCAAAGTAGCCACCTTTTGCTTTGATGACTGCTTTGCACACCCTTGGCATTCTCTTGATGAGCTTCAAGAGGTAGTCACCGGAAATGGTCTTCCAACAATCTTGAAGGAGTTCCCAGAGATGCATAGCACTTGTTGGCCCTTTTGCCTTCACTCTGCGGTCCAGCTCACCCCAAACCATCTCGATTGGGTTCAGGTCTGGTGACTGTGGAGGCCAGGTCATCTGGCGTAGCACCCCATCACTCTCCTTCTTGGTCAAATAGCCCTTACACAGCCTGGAGGTGTGTTTGGGGTCATTGTCCTGTTGAAAAATAAATGATGGTACAACTAAACGCAAACCGGATGGAATAGCATGCCTCTGCAAGATGCTGTGGTAGCCATGCTGGTTCAGTATGCCTTCAATTTTGAATAAATTCCCAACAGTGTCACCAGCAAAGCACCCCCACACCATCACACCTCCTCCTCCATGCTTCACGGTGGGAACCAGGCATGTAGAGTCCATCCGTTCACCTTTTCTGCATCGCACAAAGACACGGTGGTTGGAACCAAAGATCTCAAATTTGGACTCATCAGACCAAAGCACAGATTTCCACTGGTCTAATGTCCATTCCTTGTGGTCTTTAGCCCAAACAAGTCTCTTCTGCTTGTTGCCTGTCCTTAGCAGTGATTTCCTAGCAGCTATTTTACTATGAAGGCCTGCTGCACAAAGTCTTCTCTTAACAGTTGTAGAGATGTGTCTGCTGCTAGAACTCTGTGTGGCATTGACCTGGTCTCTAATCTGAGCTGCTGTTAACCTGCAATTTCTGAGGCTGGTGACTGGGATAAACTTATCCTCAGATGCAGAGGTGACTCTTGGTCTTCCTTTCCTGGGGCGGTCCTCATGTGAGCCAGTTTCTTTGTAGTGCTTTATGGTTTTTGCAATTGCACTTGGGGACACTTTCACAGTTTTCCCAATTTTTCTGACTGACTGACCTTCATTTCTTAAAGTAATGATGGCCACTCGTTTTTCTTTACTTAGCTGCTTTTTTCTTGCCATAATACAAATTCTAACAGTCTATTCAGTAGGACTATCAGCTGTGTATCCACCAGACTTCTGCACAACACAACTGATGGTCCCAACCCCATTTATAAGGCGAGAAATCCCACTTATTAAACCTGACAGGGCACACCTGTGAAGTGAAAACCATTTCTGGTGACTACCTCTTGAAGCTCATCAAGAGAATGCCAAAAGTGTGCAAAGCAGTCATCAAAGCAAAAGGTGGCTACTTTGAAGAACCTAGAATATAAGACATAATTTCAGTTGTTACACACTTTTTTGTTAAGTATATAATTCCACATGTGTTAATTCATAGTTTTGATGCCTTCAGTGTGAATTTACAATTTTCATGGTCATGAAAATACAGAAAAATCTTTAAATGAGAAGGTGTGTCCAAACTTTTGGTCTGTACTGTATATATGTGATATTGGCGTTTTTATAAGACTGTTGAGAAGAGGGATATTGGCCATATGTGATATGTGCAGAGACACCGCCTCTTATTTACGCTATCAGCCTTTGTGTAGGATTATAAATTGAATCTTTGTATAAGAGATGGAGTAAGAGATGCAATCCCTGTCTCAGTTTTACGACAAGTAATCCTGTTCTTTCCATGTGATATGGGTTTTTCGGTTCTTGCACGCCAAGATTTTATCCAGAAATTCATTTATTCCTGTATTATGTATGTGACAGTGGCTGCTGTTAATCAATAGATATAAACACATCAAATGAGCGCGATTGCCTCTACCCTCGGAAAACTAACGATCATAAAGAAAACCCAGGTTTAGCCGTGAACATCTAATATATTCTACAAGGATTACAGCCCTTTACTGTGATGTGGAGTTATTGGTGGGAAGCCTGAGTAGAATTTTAATGTCCCTGGCTCCCCATTGGATGGAGCTTTACAGAGCTGCCTATACATCATTCAGCACAAGGGCTGACTTTATATCCTTTAATAAACTTGCCGAGCACAGATATCACAGCAAGACCGGGGACGTGAGATTTAACTTACTGCTTACCAGCCTCACGATGACCTTATAGCCTATTCTAGTCATAGAGAACTCACACGTGAGATGTATGGACCTTTGATTCAGATAACTAAGAGCATACGTGTTTGTGTACGGCATTATGCAATGTATGTTGGATGGATGATACTAGGAGCACATGTATTCTTTGAAATCTACATCTCCTGTTTTTATATCATCTCTAAGGTCTTTATTAAGACAACCGTAACTTATGTAATGTTCCATCTTTGTTTTTCACAGATTGTAATAGATATACAGCTCTGGCTAAAATTAAGAGACCATTGCAAAATGTTCAGTTTGTCTGATTTTTCTCTTTTTAGGTATATTTTTTAGTAAAATGTAAATTGCTCTTTTATTCTATAAACTAGTACTGACAACATGTTTCCGAATTTCCAAGCAATACATTTTGTATTTTCAGAAAATGAGAATGGTCAAAATAACAAAAAAATGCAGTGCTTGCAGAACTCAAATAATGCTAAGAAAACAAGTTTATAATCATTTAGAAACAACAATACTAGTGTTTTAACTCATGAAGAGTTCAGAAATCAATATTTTGTGGAATAACCATGATTTTTAATCACAGCTTTCATGTGTCTTGGCATATTTCCACCAGTCTTTCACATTGCTTTATGTTTTTGATGGCAGAATAAAGAAGTTTTTTACATTTTCACCTGGATTGGATGCTGCTTTATTCATTTTTAGGACTTATTTGGTTCAATTGGGTCCTTGAACTGGAAGCGTGCATCCTAAACACTGCTGTTGTGCTGTCAGCTGCCTTTAATCTTCTACATTCCAGAGTTTGTCAATGGGGTTCAGGTCTGGAAATTGGGCTGGCCATGACAGGGATTTGATGTGGTCCTTCATCCACACATGGATTGACCTTGCTGTGTGGCATGGTGCATTGTCCTGCTGGAAAAACCAGTCCTCAGAGTTGGGGAGCATTGCCTGAGCATAAGGAATCAACTGCTTTTCTAGGATAACCTTGTATGCGGCTTGATTCATACGTCCTTCGCAAAGAATAACCTGCCCAATTCCAGCCTTGCTGAAGCATCCCCAGATCATCACCGATCCTCCACCAAATTTCACAGTGGGTGCAAGACACTGTGGCTTGTACGTCTCTCCAGGTCTCCGTCTAACCATTAGACGACCAGGTATTGGGCAAAGCTGAAAATTAGACTCATCAGAGAAGGTTACCTTACTCCAGTCCTCTATGGTCCAATCTTTATGGTCTTTGGCAAACTTCAGCCTGGCTCTCCTTTGCTTCTCATTGATGAAAGGCTTTTTTTCTAGCTTTACATGACTTGAGCCCTGCCTCTAGGAGCCTGTTCGAACTGTTCTTGCCATGCACTTCACCCCAGCTGCCATTTTCTATTCCTTTTGTAGGTCACTTGATGTCATCCTGCGGTTGCTGAGTGACATTCGATTAAGATGACGGTCATCCCAGTCAGTGGAGAGTCATTTTCGCCCTTTGCCGGTCTGTAGCTTTGTTGTCCCCAATGTCTGCTGCTTGACCTTGTTGTAATGGACTGCTGACTTAGACATTTTAAGGATGGAGGCAATATGACGCTCACTGTATCCCTCTGCTAGTAAAGCCAGAATTGAGCCCTTCTTTTCCTCACTCAAGACTTTTCTTTTCAACTCCTTTGGCATGCTTAAAAGTTATTTTTTCATTCCTATTACTTTTGGGATATTACAATCATGGCCAAAAGTTTTGAGAATGACACAAATATTATATTTTCACATAATCTGCTGCCCTCTGGTTTTTATGTGTGTTTGACAGATGTTTTTATCACAGACAGAAATATAATAATTGCAAACATAAACAAAAGCTTATATTGACAGTTAGAATGAGTTAATGCAGCAAGTCAATATTTGCAGTTATGACCCTTCTTCTTCAGGACCTCTGCAATTCTCCCTGGCATGCTCTCAATCAACTTCTGGACCAAATCCTGACTGATAGCAGTCCATTCTTGCACAATCAATGCTTTCATTTTGTTAGAATTTTTAGGTTTTTGTTTGTCCACCCGTCTCTTGATGATTGACCACAAGTTCTCAATGGGATTAAGATCTGGGGAGTTTCCAGGCCATGGACCCAAAATCTCTGTTATGTTCCCTGAGCCATTTAGTTATCACCTTTGCTTTATGGCAAGGCGCTCCATCATGCTGGAAAAGGCATTGTTGCTCGCCAAACTGCTCTTGGAGGGTTGGGAGAAGTTGCTCTTGGAGGACATTCTGGTACCATTCTTTATTCATGGCTGTGTTTTTAGGCAAGACTATGAGAGAGCCGATTCCCTTGGCTGAGAAGCAACCCCACACATGAATGGTTTCAGGATGCTTAACAGTTGGCATGAGACAAGACTGGTGGTAGCGCTCACCTTGTCTTCTCCGAATGAGGCATTTTCCTGATGTCCCAAACAATCGAAAAGGGGATTCATCAGAGAAAATAACTTTACCCCAGTCCTCAGCAGTCCACTGCCTGTACCTTTTGCAGAATATCAGTCTGTCCATGATGTTTTTTCTGGAGAGAAGTGGCTTCTTTGCTGCCCTCCTTGAGACCAGGCCTTGCTCCAAGAGTCTCCACCTCACAGTGCGTGCAGATGCACTCACACCTGCCTGCTGCCATTCCTGAGCAAGCTCTGCACTGCTGGTAGCCCGATCCCGCAGCTGAAACACTTTTAAGAGATGGTCCTGGCGCTTGCTGGTCTTTCTTGGGCACCCTGAAGCCTTTTTGGCAACAATGGAACCTCTCTCCTTGAAGTTCTTGATGATGCGATAGATTGTTGACTGAGGGCAATCTTTCTAGCTGCGATACTCTTCCCTGTTAGGCCATTTTTGTGCATTGCAATGATGACTGCACGTGTTTCTTTAGAGATAACCATGGTTAACAGAAGAGAAACAATGATGCCAAGCACCAGCCTCCTTTTAAAGTGTCCAGTGGTGTCATTCTTACTTAATCATGACAGATTGATCTCCAGCCATGTCCTCATCAACACCCACACCTGTGTTAATGGAGCAATCACTGAAAAAAAGTTTGCTGGTCCTTTTAAGGCAGGGCTGCAATGATGTTGAAATGTGTTTTGGGGGATAAAGTTCATTTTCTAGCCAAATATTGACTTTGCAAGTAATTGCTGTTAAACTGATCACTCTTTATAACATTCTGGAGTATATGCAAATTGCCATTAGAAAAAGTGAAGCAGTAGACTTTGTAAAAATTAATATTTGTGTCATTCTCAAAACTTTTGGCCATGACTGTACTAGCACTTGTTTTGCCATCTAGCTTGTCCTATTGGAAGAGGATTGTGAACACCACAGCAGTTTTTTATACTTTCCTTCGTTAAATAAGATTTGGTACAGGTGATCACCTAATCAGAAGCACACTAAGTAGAATGAGGTGAACTCTGATTGGATTTCAACTGACACTGGAATGGAATGGCTGTCAGACATGTAGAGAAGCCGATTTTTATAAAACTGTGCAGTGGTCTCTTAATTTTTGCCAGAGCTGTATGTTCTATCTAAGAGCATCTTCATGTTTTTCTCTCTGGCTGAAAAAAAAAGTGAGATGTTTGTTTTTGCTCCAATTTTCAGATCAAACGTGCCCAATTAACTAACCAGGCCCATCAAAATCCGTATTGCACTTGGTTGCCATCTGCGTATAGTCAGTCCCCAGGTTATGAACTAGATGCATTTTGTAGGCGTTTGTAACCTGAATTTGTATGTAAGTCTCAACAGAGTTGGCAAAAAACCCTAATATTCGCCTCATCGCTGATCTCTTTGGCCACCCCACTGCTGACTGCCTTCCATCCAGTTTTCTTTCCGCAATAGCTAGCATGCACCATCTTCAATTCTTCACTATAGGCCAGGACTTCCGGCCATGTCCAGACCTTATAGGTCACTGTTTTGTAAGATCGAGACTTAATGATGTGAAGATGTGTGCTGCGACCTTATGATGCACAGTGACTTAAAAGGCCTGGATGTGGCTGGAAGTCCTGACTTGTAGCGAAGAGGCCAGAGCGGAAAGAAGAATACTGGACGAAAAGTGGAGCGGCCAGAGGGTTGAGTATTAGTTATTTTTTTTTTACCGATACTCACCTCATTATTTACCTCCCTGGGCAGCTTGCCAACTGGTCCTCTTCTTTTTACCATCACATGCTGCATCTCCAGCCTTCTCACTGTAGGCCAGGACTTACAACTGCGTCCGTGCCTCGGACGTTACAGTGCTTCATGAGGTTGCGGCAAACATTTTGACGTCACAATCTTACAATACGCAGTAACCTCCGAGGCTTCGACGCAGCTGGAATTCCTGCCCTACAGCGAAGAGGCCAAAAATACAGTGCGACAACGGAAAGAAGAGGACCAAGCGGAGAGGCAAGCGATTAGGCTTTGTTTTTCTTACATCTTACGTTCATAGTTATGAGTCGTACGTAAGTCAGATGTTCGTAACTCAGGGGCTGCCTGTATTATCTTAATTCTTTCAATTTTTTTATTGTTTAATAGGAAAAAAAATTATGGTACAGACACATAGACAAAAATTGATAAAAACATGATCTAGCACATGGTTCAACAATAGTCCATTTTTTGCATGGAGGAATAAATTGGATGTCAGAAAGAGGCCTAAGTCTAATTTTGTATGTCATTGTACATATGACCCACAAATAGTAAGATATACTGGTGCATATAGCAATATCCAGGAAATCCGATAGAATAAGAAGATCACATGTTCTTATAAATTATTAAAGCTTGAGGATTTACCACATTGCCATTAAAATTAGAGAAAGTTAGAGTGAGCAAAAGGAAGAAGGTGGAGAGAATTTTGTTGTGGCCGGGGATTAGATTGGAAAGTCTAATAAGGGTTTATGCCAAATATTATGACATTTCTTTCTTAGATCACATATACAGTGCCTACAAGTAGTATTCAACCCCCTGCAGATTTAGCTGGTTTGATAAGCTGCAAATAAGTTAGAGCCTTCAAACTGCAAACGAGAGTAGGATTTATTAACAGAAGCATAAATCTTACAAAACAAAAAGTTATGTTGCTCAGTTGAATTTTAATAAATTTTAAACATAAAAGTGTGGGTCAATTATTATACAACCCCTATGTTTAATATTTCGTGGAATAACCCTTGTTTGCAATTACAGCTAATAATCGTCTTTTATAAGACCTGATCAGGCCGGCACAGGTCTGTGGAGTTATCTTGGCCCACTCCTCCATGCAGATCTTCTCCAAGTTATCTAGGTTCTTTGGGTGTCTCATGTGGACTTTAATCTTGAGCTCCTTCCACAAGTTTTCAATTGGGTTAAGGTCAGGAGACTGACTAGGCCACTCCAACACCTTGACTTTTTCCCTCTTGAACCAGGCCTTGGTTTTCTTGGCTGTGTGCTTTGGGTCGTTGTCTTGTTGGAAGATTAAATTACGACCCATCTTAAGATCCTTGATGGAGGAGCGGAGGTTCTTGGCCAAAATCTCCAGGTAGGCCGTGCTATCCATCCTCCCATGGATGCGGACCAGATGGCCAGGCCCCTTGGCTGAGAAACAGCCCCACAGCATGATGCTGCCACCACCATGCTTGACTGTAGGGATGGTATTCTTGGGGTCGTATGCAGTGCCATCCAGTCTCCAAACGTCACGTGTGTGGTTGGCACCAAAGGTCTCGATCTTGGTCTCATCAGACCATAGAACCTTGAACCAGTCTGTCTCAGAGTCCTCCAAGTGATCATGAGCAAACTGTAGACGAGCCTTGACATGACGCTTTGAAAGTAAAGGTACCTTACGGGCTCGTCTGGAACGGAGACCATTGCGGTGGAGTACGTTACTTATGGTATTGACTGAAACCAATGTCCCCACTGCCATGAGATCTTCCCGGAGCTCCTTCCTTGTTGTCCTTGGGTTAGCCTTGACTCTTCGGACAAGCCTGGCCTCGGCACGGGAGGAAACTTTCAAAGGCTGTCCAGGCCGTGGAAGGCTAACAGTAGTTCCATAAGCCTTCCACTTACGGATGATGCTCCCAACAGTGGAGACAGGTAGGGCCAACTCCTTGGAAAGGGTTTTGTACCCCTTGCCAGCCTTGTGACCCTCCACGATCTTGTCTCTGATGGCCTTGGAATGCTCCTTTGTCTTTCCCATGTTGACCATGTATGAGTGCTGTTCACAAGTTTGGGGAGGGTCTTAAATAGTCAGAAAAGTCTGGCAAAAGAGATCATTAATGCACACATGTGAAGCTCATTATTCTTGGTGCCTGAACTACTTCTTAATACTTTAGGGGGACCAAACAGAATTCTTGTGGTTTGAGGGGTTGAATAATAAATGACACTCTGAATTAACTTTTAACGTTTTTTTAAAAAAAAAAAAAAAAATTAAAACAAAAATTTTTGCTGCAGTGCATTTCCCACTTCCAGGCTGATCTACAGTACAAATGTCACAATGCCAAGTTAATTCCGCATGTGTCAACCAGCTAAATCTGCAGGGGGTTGAATACTACTTGTAGGCACTGTACATACATTTTGTTTTCAAACTTTTACATACAGTGGTACGGAAAGTATTCAGACCTCTTTAAATGTTTCACTCTGTTTCATTGCAGCCATTTGGTAAATTAAAAAAAGTTCACTTTTTCTCATTCATGTAGACTCTGCACCCATCTTGACTGAAAAAAAAGAAATGTAGAAATTTTTGCAAATTTATTAAAAAAGAAAAATTGAAATATCACATGGTCATAAGTATTCAGACCCTTTGCTCAGTATTGAATAGAAGCACCCTTTGGAGCTAGTACAGGCATGAGTCTTCTTGGGAATGATGCAACAAGTTTGTCACACCCGGATTTGGGTATCCTCTGCCATTCTTCCTTGCAGATCCTCTCCAGTTCCGTCAGGTTGGATGGTGAACGTTGGCGGACAGCCATTTTCAGGTCTCTCCAGAGATGCTCAATTGGGTTTAGGTCAGGGCTCTGGCTGGGCCTGTCAAGAATGGTTACAGAGTTGTTCTGAAGCCACTCCTTTGTTATTTTAGCTGTGTGCTTAGGGTCATTGTTTTGGAAGATGAACCTTCGGCCAAGTCTGAGGTCCAGAGCACTCTGGAAGAGGTTTTCATCCAGAATATTTCTGTATTTCGCCGCATTCATGTTTCTTTCAATTGCAACCAGTCGTCCTGTCCCTGCAGCTGAAAAACACCCCTATAGCATGATGCTGCCACCACCATGTTTCACTATTGGGATTGTATTCAACAGGTGATGAGCAGTACCTGGTTTTCTCCATACATACCGCTTAGAATTATCACCAAAAAGTTCTATCTTCATCTCATCAGACCAGAGAATCTTATTTCTCATAGTCTGGGAGTCCTTTTTAGCAAACTCTATGCGGGCTTTCATATGTCTTGCACTGAGGAGAGGCTTCCGTCGGGCTACTCTGCCATAAATGCCCGACTGGTGGAGGGCTGCAGTGATAGTTGACTTTTTGGAACTTTCTCCCATCTCCCTACTGCATCTGTGAGGCTCAGCCACAGTGATCTTGGGGTTCTTCTTTACCTCTGTCACTAAGGCTCTTCTCCCATGATTGCTCAGATTGGCTGGAGTCCAGGTCTAGGAAGACTTCTGGTGGTCCCAAACTTCTTCCATTTAAGCATTATGGAGGCCACTGTGCTCTTAGGAACCTTGAGTACTGCAGGTATCTTCAGAGATGCTCAATTGGGTTTAGGTCAGGGCTCTGGCTGGGCCAGTGAAGAATGGTCACATAGTTGTTCTGAAGCCACTCCTTTGTTATTTTAGCTGTGTGCTTAGGGTCATTGTCTTGTTGGAAGGTGAACCTTTGGCCAAGTCTGAGGTCCAGAGCACTCTGGAAGAGTTTTTTATCCAAGATATCTCTGCACTTGGCCGCATTCATGTTTCCTTCAATTGCAACCAGTCGTCCTATCCCTGCAGCTGAAAAACACCCCCATAGCATGATGCTGCCACCACGTTTCACTGTTGGGATTGTATTGGGCAGGTGATGAGCAGTGCCTGTTTTTCACCACACACACCACTTATAATTATCACCAAAAAGTTCTATCTTCCTCTCATCAGACCAGATAATCTTATTTCTCATAGTCTGGGAGTCCTTCATGTGTTTTTTAGCAAAATCTATGTGGGCTTTCATATGTCTGGCACGGAGGAGAGGCTTCCTTCAGGCCACTCTGCTATAAAGGCCCGACTGGTGGAGGGCTGCAGTGATAGTTGACTTTGTGGAACTTTCTCCTATCTCCCTACTGCATCTATGGAGCTCAGCCACAGTGATCTTGGGGTTCTTTTTTACCTCTCTCACCAAGACTCTTCTCCCATGATTGCCCAGTTTGGCTGGACGGCCAGGTCTAGGAAGACTTCTGGTGGTCCCAAACGTCTTCCATTTAAGGATGGTGGAGGCCACTGTGCTCTTAGGAACCTTTAGTACTGCAGAAATTCTTTTGTTACCTTGGCCAGACCTGTGCCTTGCCACAATTCTGTCTCGGCCAGTACAAATCAAGTCCTATCAGTTTAATTAAACACAGCTGGACTCCAATGAAGGAGTAGAACTATTTCAAGGAGGATCACAAGGAAATGGACAGCATGTGACTTAAATATGAGTGTCTGAGCAAAGGGTCTGAATAGTTATGACCATGTTATATTTCAGTTTTTCTTTTTTAATAAATTTGCAAACATTTCTACATTTCTGTTTTTTATCAGTCAAGAGGGGGTGCAGAGTGTACATTAATGAGAAAAAAAAATAGCTTTTTTGAATTTACCAAATGGCTGCAGTGAAACAAAGAGTGAAAAATTTAAAGAGGTCTGAATACTTTAAGTACCCACTGTAAAAGCTCCTATGACTAGAGTTATTTGTGTTACATGCTTATTATGGCACTCCATGTTGTTCTTTTGTTTCCCTCTCAGAAGGTCCACCTACTTTGTCCAGCGTTGGTGGTCACATCTTAAGTAGCTCAGTCCTTCTAATGAAGTGATTCTATAATCCCATAGATCGATGCAAACCTTTTTTTTTCGTTTCTAAGTGGTTATCTGGCACCACTCATTTTGGGATATCTTGAGAGAACAGTAAAGGTCATTACATGGAGCCCTCCTGACTGTCCCCGACAGATGAAGTTGAAGGGCCAAGGGTTCTGGCCTTTGGAATTTCAATGGTAGATCCTATTGTTTGGCGGAGAGATAGTTTGGGAGTCTGTCAATGGCTCTCATAGAAGACACAAGGGCACTACCCATACAAGCTGAGCCTTCCTATACTTTGGGGAGTCTTGCGAGAAAGCTGTCTGCCATATGATCGTTCAGTTGACAGAATGGAAAGCTAAACGAAGGACACATCTCAAGCCAAGACTAAAGAGGGTGACATCTGTACTCTACTTCCTCGACAACTACTGACCTCTCTTTACTTTTGTTAGAAGAGAGATGAGTGGTACGTTTTGATGTGAAATTTTTTTTTCTAGACAAGTCATTGGAAAATTTTCATTAATGTGTGACAGTAAACATGCAAACATACTGAGCCTGTAAAAAAATATCTACATCAGCATTCTCTTGGGAGAATGGGGGTTTAATAACGGTGGCAGAAGAACAACCTATTAAGGTTTATGTTCTTTGCAAAGCACTTTCTCTTCTTCACCCACCACATCAGTCAGGGTCGTGGATGCTGGGAGCAGAAATGATGAATGCTTTGGATAAGAACATGACACATCTGATATTACAGTAGTAAGGGGAAGGAGATGCTGGTGGAAGTGGAGGAAGGTCGTTATTATTGCCGTATATAGGGTTGTCCTAATTGGCCCAGTTTTATGATAAACAGCTTGCAAATGCTTTTTTTTTTAGTGCTCATCTTTCTCCGTTGAGATCTTCAAGCATCTCCTTTATTGAAACATACATTATTTAATGCGAAGTACTGGGTTATTATTTACTCTATACTGTGAATACACTCGGGTGACATCTTCACAAAATCTCCATTATTCCCACTGCTGTCAGGTTACATTTTCCTGTGTCTCAGAAGTCAGTAGAGCTGTCTCTAGGGAGTGACTATAGAAAGCCGATTTGCACCATTGCTTTTAATGCTTTGCCATAGCAAAATTCAAAGAGATCACTGCTTCACGAGTCCTGACCTCCGGGCATCGGGTAACTCATCTGCTGGCGGTGGAATAGGCTGCAGCTCATTGCACCGCATTATGCTGCTTATTCCGCAGACATTGAGTGGATTTACCATTGAAACCTGTGATTCTGAAAACCTGATGGAGCGCACAAAATAGATTACTTGTTGCTTTTTTTGGTCTTACATACCAATGGTGCAGAACGGGCCTAAACAACTTGTGGCTTTCCAGTATCCGATCAAGTTCTACCTGCATATATATAGTATGGTTTGTACAGTACTTGTACACATTGCGGATATTGAGCCACCTGTATTAACCCCTTAGTGACAGAGCCATTTTGCAGCTTAATGACAGGGCCAATTTTTACAATTCTGACCACTGTCACTTTATGAGGTTATAACTCTGGAACGCTTTAACGAATCCAGCTGATTCTGAGATTGTTTTTTCGTGACATATTGTACTTCACGTTAGTGGTAAAATTTCTTTGATATGACTTGTGTTTATTTATGAAAAAAACGGAAATATGGCAAAAATTTTGAAAATTTAACAATTTTCAAACTTTAAATTTTTATGCCCTTAAATCAGAGAGATATGTCACACAAATTTCTTAATAAATAACATTTCCCACATGTCTACTTTACATCAGCACAATTTTGGGACAAAAATTTTTTTTTGTTACGAAGTTATAAGGGTTAAAAGTTCACCAGCGATTTCTCATTTTTACAACACCATTTTTATTTTAGGGACCACCTCACATTTGAAGTCACTTTGAGGGGTCTATATGATAGAAAATAGCAAAAGTGACACCATTCTAAAAACTGCACCCTCAAGGTGCTCAAAACCACATTCAAGAAGTTTATTAACCCTTTACGTGCTTCACAGGAACTGAAGCAATGTGGAAGGAAAAAATTAACATTTAACTTTTTTTTGCAAAAACTTTACTTCGGAACCTATTTTTTTTATTTTCACAACTGTTAAAAGAAAAAATGAACCACAAAATTTGTTGTGCAATTTCTCCTGATTAAGCCGATACCCCATATGTGGGGGTAAACCACTTTTTGGGCGCACTGCAGAGGTTGCAAGGGAAGGAGCGACATTTGACTTTTTCAACGCAGAATTGGCTGGACGCCATGTCGCGTTTGTAGAGGCCCTGATGTGTCTAAACAGTGGAAACCCATCACAAGTGACTCCATTCTGGAAACTAGCCCCCCTAAGGAACTTATCTAGATGTGTGGTGAGCACTTTGAACCTCCAAGTGCTTCACAGAAGTTTATAACATAGAACAGTGAAAATAAAAAATCATATTTTTTCCACAAAAACAATCTTTTCACCCCTTCAGCCCTTGATGTACCTAAACAGTAGAAACCTCCTGCAAGTGACACCATTTTGGAAACTAGACCCCCCAAGGAGCTTATCTAGATGTGTGGTGAGCACTTTGAACCCCCAAGTGCTTCACAGGAATTTATAAACGCAGAGCCGTGAAAATTAAAAATCATTTTTTTTCTCAAAAATGTTTTTTTTAGCCAGCTATTTTTTTTTTTCCCAAGGGTAACAGGAGAAATTAGAATCCCAAAATTGGTGTGCAATTTGTCCTGAGTACGCTGATACCCCATATGTTGGGGTAAACCACTGTTTGGGCGCACGGCAGGGCTCGGAAGGGAGGGAGCGACATTTGACTGCCATAACGCAGTATGAACCCAGCTTAACCCTAACGCTAATTATAACCCTAACCCTAATGCTAACCCTAACCTAATGCTAACCCTAACCCTAATTATAACCCTAACCCTAATTATAACCCTAACCCTAATTATAACCCTAACCCTAACAGAAAAATGAAAATAAATATAATTTCTATTTTTTATTATATGTCCCTAACTAAGGGGGTGATAAATGGGGGGGTTATGTACTGTTTTTTTTATTTTGATCACTGTGATAGTTTATCACAGTGATCAAAATGCACTTTCTGGAGAATGAATGAAATCATTTTTGAATCTGCCGCCAAGCAGATCGGCGGGCGCACTGCGCATGCGCCCGCCATTTTTTTTTGCAGGAAGAAGAACGCCGGGATCCTGGGGCCTGCGGGAGGACGGAGGACACCGGTAAGTATACGGGGGGGCGATCGGGGGACCCTCATTTTCTCCCCTCTGATGTGCGATCACATCAGAGGGGAGAGAAATCATTTTTTTTTTTTTTTGCGAACGCATCTATGCTTGCATAGATGCGATCGCAACACCGGGATCAGTGAATACCGACCCGGATCATGTTCTCTGGGTCTCGGCTACCCCCGGTAGCCGAGACCCCAGAGAATATTTGCCCATCCCCCCCAGGACACAGCGGCATATAGCGGCGGGCGCACTGAGCATGCGCCCGCCATTTTCTTCATCGCGCCGGCCCCGGGGGACACCGGAGGGCCCTGGGGCCACATACAGGATATCGGGGGCCACATGGGGGTCCCGGGACCCTTTTTCTCTGTCCTCTGATGTCCGATGACATCAGAGGACAGAGAAATTAAATGGCACAACTTTTTTTTTTTGTTGCGGTCGCCGTTATAGGGTTAATAACGGCGATCGCAACATCGGTGTCGGTAAAAACCAACCCGATTCATGTTCTCTGGGGTCTCGGCTACCCCCGGTAGCTGAGACCCCGGAGAAAATGCGCCTCTGGGGGGCGCTATTCACTTTTTCCTCAGCGCCGTTAATTAACGGCGCTGTGGTTTAAGTACCCTTAATGACCGCCGTTAAAAGGCGTATCGGCAGTCGTTAAGGGGTTAAACAGAATATTACAGGTTATAAGAAATTTTTCTTTACACCCTTATTTCACATATTTACAGTATAACCCTTCAAATTTCTTTTTTCTCAATTTTAGCTTCCTTATGCAGATGAATAATAAAAATCTTTTACAATTAGGTCCAGAAATATTTGGCCAGTGGCTGTATCTTTGTGATTTCAGCTCTGCGTGCCACTAGTTTTTTATTTAAAATTAAACAACTGAGATACAATTGTAGACTTTCAGGTTTAATTAAAGGGTCTGAACAAAAATATCCTGTCAAACATTTAGGAATTGCAACCATTTTTTTTCACAAAGTAATTTGACAAATTAGCTTTAACATAAAAAATTTTATTTTTTAATACTTTTGTCACGGGTGTATCAGGTGTGACAGACAGTCATCCTGGATCCGGCTGTAGAATGTCTTTGCGATTAGCTCAAGCACCTTCTTGATTTTTGCATCTCTGTTATGGAGCGATATCCTTCTCTCTCTAGGACCCAACAGTTACCTCCGCCTTATGCTGATAATTACACACCTGTGTGGTAGGTTTAAATACATTCAATTGCTGCAGCATGGTGCTGGTGTTAGCTCTTACTTGTCTGTCTCTAGTTGGAACTACGAACAGTCGGTTAGTTCCTTCTCTGAGGACTCTTGGAGGATTGCTGGCGTGACATCCCGGTGTCTTCTCAAGCTAAGTGTTCCCCTCGTTCGTTTACCCTCTCTATCTTTATTTGTAGTGAGGACTGACAGTGCTCACGCCATCCCCTCCCTAACCAGGGCCTATCGTTAAGGTCAGGCAGGGATTAGGTTCCTGCTTAGCGATAGGTGCAGAGCCTATATTGGGACGGTTAGGGCAGACAGGATGATCGTAGATCTGTCTAGGGGTCTCCACTCCCCACCACGCAATGACTGCCTGAAGTCTGCAAGCCATGGATGTCACCAAACATTGGGTTTCCTCTTTAGTGATGCTTTTCCAGGCCTTAACTGCAGATGACTTCACTTGTTGCTGTCATGAGCGGGTCACGTCCTCCTGGGAGATCTGGGGTAGAAAATCACTATATATTGTGAATCGCAGATTTTCCATTTAGCCGGTGTGTTTGTGTTTCATATTAAATGGATTCAGTTTCCTTTGGTGCTGAAGAGGTTGACCTTTTCTATGCTGGTTAGAAACTTGCAGCTCCATCTCACAGCTGTTCCTGACCTAGTCATTTCCTCTCCCTATAAAATCTGGTCAGACCTTTCCTTCTTTGCCAGTGAAAGCTTTGCTTCCTAGCTCCTTGGAGACACTGTGCTGAATTGAAAATCATTGTTTCTACTGAGATTGTTTTTGTGCCGTTTTGGGATGTACTCTTTCCTCATTGTCCTACTCCTATTTGGTTGGTATATTCCTATCCTTTTCTATATACCTCTCTATCTTTGGTAAGTGTTTGTATGTTTATTGCTTTCTGTTATCCCTGTCTGTTCTACGTGTTAATACACTAGTATTTCTTTCCCAGGCCTCCTGGGGAGGGGGAGGTGACAGCTTAGGGAATAACCAGGAGAACAGTAAAGCTGGTGGCCCAAACTTCCTCACCTTTAATGGTACCTTTGGGAGCAGGGATAGTTAGGGCCCCAGTCCTAGGGACGGTTCAGACTGCATATCAAATATAAGGGTTGGGGTCACTTGGGTAATAGTGATCACAAAAAATAAGTGTTCATGTATCCTTTAATAAGATGTGTAGTCGAGGGGTTACAAGGACACTAAACTTCAGGAAGGCAAATTTCCAACGGATGAGAGATGATCTTGGTGCAATTAACTGAGATGATACCCTGAGACATAAAAGTGCACAAAGAAAATGGGAGACGTATATTAGTATCCTGAATAGAACCTGTGCACAGTATATACCCTATGGGAATAAACATGCTAGAAATAGGAGGAAACCACTATGGCTAAATAGAGCTGCAAGGGGCGCAATAAGCGACAAAAAGAAAGCGTTTAGGGAATTAAAGCAAGTAGGTAGTGAAGAGGCATTAAATAAATACAGAAGACTGAATAAATTCTGTAAAAAGCAAATCAAGACAGCAAAGATTGAGGCAGAGAGACTCATTGCCTGAGAAAGTAAAAATAATCCCAAAATATTCTTTAACTACATAAATAGTAAGAAACTAAAAAATGATAGTGTTGGTCCCCTTAAAAATAGTCTGGGTGAAATGGTGGATGAGGATGAGGAAAAAGCCAATATGCTAATTGACTTATTTTCAACAGTATTTACACAAGAAAATCCCATGACAGATAACATGATCAGAGATAAAAGTAGACAAATCCCCGGGCCCGGATGGGATACACCCCCAAGTACTGCAGGAATTAAGTACAGTCATAGATAGACCATTTCCAATGAAATGCAGTTGACGTGGTGTACATGGACTTTTCAAAAGCTTTTGATACGGTGCCACACAAAAGGTTGATACATAAAATTAGAACAATAGGGATAGGGGAAAATATGTGTAAGTGGTTTAAGAGCTGGCTCAGGGATAGGAAACGAAGGGTGGTTATTAATGAATCACACTCAAGACTGGGTCACGGTTAGCAGTGGGGTATCACAGGGGTCAGTATTGGGCCCTCTTCTTTTTAACATATTTATTATTGACCTTGTAGGGGGCATACAGAGTAGTATTTCAATATTTGCAGATGACACTAAACTCTGCATGGTAATCAATACAGAGGAGGACAATTTTATATTACAGGAGGATTTATGTAAGCTAGAAGCTTGAGCTGATAAATGGCAAATGAGCTTTAATGGGAATAAATGTAAGGTCATGCACTTGGGCAGAAGAAATAAGATGTATAATTATGTGCTTAATTGTAAAACACTGGTCAAAACTGTCATTGAAAAAGACCTGGGTGTATGGATGGACGACAAACTCACATTTAGTGGCCAGTGTCAGGCAGCTGCTGCAAAGGCAAATAAAATAATGGGATGCATTAAAACGCATAGATGCTCATGAGGAGAACATAATACTAGTGCGACCATACTTAGAATACTGTGTACTGTTATGGTCTCCGGTGTATAAGAAAGACATAGCTGAACTAGAACGGGTGCAGAGAAGAGCGACCAAGGTTATTAGAGAACTGGGGGGTCTGCAATACCAAGACAGGTTATTACACTTGGGGTTATTTAGTTTGGAAAAACTAAGGCTTAGGGGTGATCTTATTACAATGTATAAATATATGAGGGGACAGTACAAAGACCTTTCTAATGATCTTTTTACTCTTAGGCTGGGTTCACATTGCATTAGGGGCATCCATTTAACGGATCCGTTAAACGGATGCTCTAACGCTGATGCCATTTTTGACATTTTTAACCCCTAGCGCTAACGTATGGTAGCATTTTGTTACCATGCGTTAGCCATACAGGTCTATGCACAGCGAACGCGACCGTTCGCTGTGCGTTAGACCTAACGCACCCCAAAACGCTGTAGACCGCGTTCGAGAGTGCGTCACAGCATAACGTAACACCAAAAAGAAAAGAACTACCAAATAAATGCTGCACACTACACCAAAATCAATATCAAGGTGAAAAAATGCAACATTTTATTAACATATGAACACATAATGAATTAAAACATACTTAAAAACGAAGAGACCATGACTAGAAAATCTGCCCAAATGAATTGATAAGGTAATAGGCACACACTATGTGAAATCGTAACATGCCCAATGTAATAAATCAAAAGCAAGGGTAAAATAGCATTATTGATCATGGGGTGTTTCTCTATGCTATTTTGCTTGTTATAATTTAGGCACTTTCCATAGGTTAACTCAGGGTTCCCCAACTCCAGTCCTCAAGGCCCACCAACAGGTCATGTTTTCAGGATTTCCTTAGTATTGCACAGGTGATAATTCCATCACCTGTGCAATACAAAGGAAATCCTGAAAACATGACCTGTTGGTGGGCCTTGAGGACTGGAGTTGGGGAACCCTGGGTTAACTAATTCATTGTTCATCTCCATGTATTGTGGTTCTCTTTTTGTCCATACAGGCCTCCTATTTTGCTCCTGCTTAGAACTTACATGCTGAGCAGGATTACCCTTGCTTTTGATTCATTACATTGGGCATGTTACTATTTCACATAGTGTGTGCCTATTACCTTATCAATTCATTTGGGCAAATTTTCTAGTCATTGTCTCTTCGTTTTTAAGTATGTTTTAATTCATTATGTGTTCATATGTTAATAAAGTTTTGCATATTTTCACCTTTATATTGATTCTGGTGTAGTGTGCGGCATTTATTTGGTAGTTCTCTTCTTTTTGGTGTCCACATATTTACTAAACTACTGATCCGCACCTCCCTTTATATTATATGGATTTCTAGTGCGCCCATCTCTTTGTTATACAGCATAACGTAACATCGCTAGTGCATGCCGATTTTGTCATGCTTTAGGATGCGTTATGCCTTTGGTAGTCTAAGGGTGCGTTAACGGAATTCGTTACATCGCGTTACTGCGGCTTTGTAACGCATCCGTTAAACGGACTGCAATAACGCGATGTGAACCTTCCCTTAGACCTGTGACGGGAACAAGGGCGCATCCTCTACGTCTGGAGGAAAGAAGGTTTAAAGGGAGTCTGTCACCCCATTTTTTCCCTATGAGATAGGGCCACCGCCATCAGGGGCTTATCTACAGCATTCTGTAAAGCTGTAGATAAGCCCCCGATGTCACCTGAAAGTGAAGAAAAACGAGTAATATTATACTCACCCAGGGGCGTTCCGCCGTCCAGTCCGGTCTGATGGGTGTCGCGGTCCGGGGCCTCCCATCTTGTAGCGAAGCCGGCCTCTTCTTTCTGTCCCGTCGTGGCTCCTGCGCAGGCGCACTGCTCTGCCCTGGTGAGGGCAGAGCAGAGTACTACAGTGCACAGGCGCCGGACCTCTCTGACCTTTTCCGGACTGCGACGCCTATCGGACCCGACCGGATGGCGGAACGCCCCTGGGTAAGTATAATATAACTCGTTTTTCTTCACTTTCAGGTGACATCGGGGGCTTATCTACAGCATTACAGAATGCTGTAGATAAGCCCCTGATGGCGCTGGCCCTATCTCATAGGCCAAAAATGGGGTGACAGATTCTCTTTAAGCATAATCACAGACTCAGATTCTTTACTGTAAGAGCAGTGAGACTGTGGAACTCTCTGCCTTATGATGTTGTAATGAGTGATTCCCTACTAAAATTTAAGAAGCCTTTCTTGAAAAGTATAATATTACAGGCTATAGTCACTAGTTTCCTAGATATTGCGTTGATCCAGGGAGATAGGCTGATTGCCGTATGTGGAGTCGGGAAGGATTTTTTTTCCCCCAATGTGAAGCTTACTCTTTTCCACATAGGGTTTTTTTTTGCCTTCCTCTGGATCAACATGTTAGGGCAGGTTAGGATAGGATATGGGTTGAACTAGATGGACTTAAAGTCTTCCTTCAACCTTAATAACTATGTTACAATGTTTTTGTAATCACGAACAGTCACAGTGTGACAGTTGCTTGTTTATGGGTCTTGCTGCCTTAAGTTTTGTCTTAAGCATGTGAAATGCAAGCTTAATGGGGTTGGAATCTGGTGACTGTCTCGGCCATTGCAGAATATTCAACTTCTTTGCCTTTAGAAAAAAAACTTCTAGATTGCTTTCGCAGTTTGTTTTGGTTCATTGCCCATCTGTACTGTGAAGCGCTGTCCAATCAACTTTGCTTTATTTGGTAGTTTCTGCTCAGATTCAATCGCCTTGTACTGTTCAGAATTCATCCGGCTGCTTCTGTCTTCAGTAACATCAATAAACACTAGTGACCAGTACCATTGGAAGCCATGAATGCCCATTCCTTCACACTGGCTCCACCATGTGTTATAGAAGATGTGGTGTGCTTTGGATCATGAGCTGTACCAAGCCTTCTCCATCTTCTTCTTCTCATCATTTTGGAACATGTTGATTTTAGTTTCATCTGTCCAAATAATGCTTTTCCAGAAATGGGCTGGCTTCTTCATGTTATTTTTTGGCCTATTTTTAATGCTGATTAACAGTTTGCACCTTGTGGGTAACTCAATTTATTTTCTCTCATGAAGTCTACTCTTTATGGTAGAGTTAGATACTAAAACACCTACTTCCTGGATAGTATTCTTCACTTTGGTGTATGTTGTGAAGGGGATTTTCGTCACCATGAAAAGGATTCTTCGGTCATCCACCACTGTCGTCTTCCATGGATGTCCAGGCCTTTTTGAGTTCCCATGCTCACCAGTGTGCTTTTTTTATACAGAATGTGCCAAGCTGTTGATTTGGCCACTCCTAGTATTTCTGTGATCTTTCTGATTGATTTCTTTTTTTTTTTGCCTAATGATGGTCTGTTCTTCTTCCATTGAGAGCTCCTTTCACCGCATGTTGTGGGTTCACATCAATAGCTTCCCAATGCAAGTGCCACACCTGGAATCGGCTCCAGACCCTTTTCCTTCTTAATTGATGATGGATTAATGAGGGAATAGCTCATGCAGCCCATTGAAGAGCTTTTGAGATAATTGTCCAATTACCTTTAAAAAGAGGCAGCTATTTATTAAAGAGCTGTAATTCCTAAACCATTACCCCAATTAGGATGTGAATGCCCTCAAATTAAAGCTGAGACTGCATACTGTAAGCACATATTGATTATATAACTGTATCTTGAATATGTTTTAATAAGCAGCTAAAATGTTAAAACTTGTTACTGTCCAAATATTTCTGAAACTCACTGTATGTTGCATTTACGTAGTCAGCGGCGTGTTACAATTGGGAGATTCAACACACAAGTGAAGTGACAAATAAGCAAGCTCCGAGACAAAAAAAAAGAATTCTTTGGCCAGAAAAGCTTACAATCTATTCTTAATGATCTAGGATCCATTCAGTGGTATAACAATAGTCTATAATTATCATTTAGAACTGGGCCCCAACACTTTACATATGTTTTATCCGGACACATTAGAAAGCAGGTTTATTCTAACACAATGATGTAACCATTATTGAATATATGGTGTATATAGCAGGCATTTATTAGGTCTGGTGACATATGAAGTCATTCGGGAGACGGCCTAGGTATAGATTTTGCTTTGCATCCAAGTCTGTATCTGCCTATGGACAACAACCTTTTTTTCCGGAGATGCTACTTTACTCTGTTTGTAATGACTAAATAAAATATATGTTTCACTTTTATATTGAAGAACTGAAATAACTTTTGATGATATTCTAATTTTGTGAGATGCACCTGAGTGTCTTCAGGGTGCTCGAAAAATAACTTTGAATCCCTGCGGCTGCATGTCTTGCGGCTGTTCAACAGCCGCAGCACATGCAGGGGTTACCTGTTTCTTAAGCAATCTCTACATGTGTTGCGGCTGTTGATCAGCCACGAGACATGCAGGCACGGGAACGCGATCATATTTTTCGAGCACACCGAAGTAATTCTGTTAGCACCCAAGCATGTTCAGATAACACCTTATCCAAGAACGTTCACTCGTCACATATGAATGTCAGAGTCGGATGACAGAAAGCCACTCTTCCTTTGGTGGACCCAGCTTGACTATATGTTAGTGGTTAGCCATTCATTTTATAGTAAGTAATGCTACATTTCTAGCAATCACTGGGAATTAGACAAGTCCTCTGATCACCAGGCCAAATTCTGGTTAAAGTTAGGTAGTCTTCAGCTCACCATCACCATGTGCTAAATATTTCTTTTGTTTCCTGCGATAAATTCTGTCCACTATTGTGGATTTCAAGGAGCACAGCTGCTGAGTCTGGCATTAAATGTGTTCATGCCTATAGGTGGTAGATACATCCATAATAATCTGTGTATATATCCATCAATATGGACTAGTGTTTTTTGTCTTCTTTTATTGGCCTTCGACTCGATCTCGAGCCATGACGGATGAACCCTCTTTAGGGGGATCGATCTGGTGTAAGCCTAGATAGGTCCACCAAGGTCTTCTCTGTCATGAACATGATTGTATCAAGCCATCGGGTTGCTGGTCTTCCTCTCCGCCTCCCTCCTTCTATTTTACCAACCATGATGTCCTTCTCCAGTGATTGCTCTCTTCATATGACGTGTCCAAAGTAGGCAAGTCGTAGCTTAGTGAGCCTTGCTTTTAGAGCTCCTATATTTCATCTTTATAGATGTTGTACATTTTTGAAAAGATCCTTTTTTTAGATGACAAAAAATAAACCAAGTAAAATAGCACAGGTTTTTTCTTTACAACCATGAGTCTTGAGAATTTCAGACATGTAGAACCGTCTCTCTAATGCCTCCATTGTCCCATTGTTTTATAACGTGGAAGGTTTGTTAGTTGTCTACAGTATTCTCATACTGTAGACAACTAACAAACCTTCCACGTTATAAAACACTGTTCTCAAGTATACAAGGATCAATACTAAAATTTGGCATGACAATAAGATGTAGTGTTCTATGTAAAGTGTTGTAGACAATCATGTAGAACAGGCTGGCAGCGTTCCATTGTTTACAAAGTAGATCTGTGACTGTCATTCACCCTCATTGTTGCTGAGAACAGTTGCTTTTTATGAAACGTGCAGGAAGGTATATAGTAACAAATCAACAGAAATAAAATATTTACTCTGCATTCCTTGTGGTTTACCTGTTCCCTTTGTTTTATATTATGGGCAGGGCAAGGTAGTGATAGGGTTCATTTTACTGAATGTCACGTATTTGAGATTCATTGGTTTTTTAAGTAATAATTATGTAAGGAATAGGGCAAAAAGCAAAATACATACTTCAAGGGCTGAGGGACCTTGGAAAATTAGAGGAAATACCATCAAATAGTAAATCTTGCTTTGAGATTTTTCTGTAATTGATAACTCCTCTTCACAGTAGCGTAGCTACCGTGGGGCCGATGGGGGCTCTGAGGAGGCCCACCAAGAGCTACACACACCAATACAGTTACATTTTACGGCAGAGTAGGGAGAATCCATCTCCCTGCTCTGCAACCCGGCTGCTATGGTACCCCTGAGCAGGCGGGAGGGCCCTTTGCTAGCAGTGGGCCCCCCGCACCAGCAGTGCCACACCCACGCCCGTCATCCCAGGTTCAACTGTGATGAGAGAAGGAGCATCATTCTCCCTTTCCCATCATCCCCCTGTCAGCGTCAGAAGTCACTGACGCAGACACTGACAGCGGTGCAATGATGCTGTCAGGAGATGTGCGGGAGCTTGGAGCAGCGGAGGAACCGGAAGTATTGGATTTATTAATCTAATATATAAAGCTGAATGTATGTACAGTCATGGCCAAAAGTTTTGAGAATGACACAAATATTAATTTTTACAAAGTCTACTGCTTCACTTTTTCTAATGGCAATTTGCATATACTCCAGAATGTTATAAAGAGTGATCAGCTTAACAGCAATTACTTGCAAAGTCAATATTTGGCTAGAAAATGAACTTTATCCCCCAAAACACATTTCAACATCATTGCAGCCCTGCCTTAAAAGGACCAGCTAACCTCTTTTCAGTGATTGCTCCATTAACACAGGTGTGGGTGTTGATGAGGACATGGCTGGAGATCAATCTGTCATGATTAAGTAAGAATGACACCACTGGACACTTTAAAAGGAGGCTGGTGCTTGGCATCATTGTTTCTCTTCTGTTAACCATGGTTATCTCTAAAGAAACACGTGCAGTCATCATTGCAATGCACAAAAATGGCCTAACAGGGAAGAGTATCGCAGCTAGAAAGATTGCACCTCAGTCAACAATCTATCGCATCATCAAGAACTTAAAGGAGAGAGGTTCTATTGTTGCCAAAAAGGCTTCAGGGCGCCCAAGAAAGACCAGCAAGCGCCAGGACCATCTCTTAAAAGTGTTTCAGCTGCGGGATCGGGCTACCAGCAGTGCAGAGCTTGCTCAGGAATGACAGCAGGCAGGTGTGAGTGCATCTGCACGCACTGTGAGGCGGAGACTCTTGGAGCAAGGCCTGGTCTCAAGGAGGGCAGCAAAGAAGCCACTACTCTCCAGAAAAAACATCATGGACAGACTGATATTCTGCAAAAGGTACAGGCAGTGGACTGCTGAGGACTGGGGTAAAGTTATTTTCTGTGATGAATCCCCTTTTCGATTGTTTGGGACATCAGGAAAACGCCTCATTCGGAGAAGACAAGGTGAGCGCTACCACCAGTCTTGTCTCATGCCAACTGTTAAGCATCCTGAAACCATTCATGTGTGGGGTTGCTTCTCAGCCAAGGGAATCGGCTCTCTCACAGTCTTGCCTAAAAACACAGCCATGAATAAAGAATGGTACCAGAATGTCCTCCAAGAGCAACTTCTCCCAACCCTCCAAGAGCAGTTTGGCAATCAACAATGCCTTTTCCAGCATGATGGAGCACCTTGCCATAAAGCAAAGGTGATAATTAAATGGCTCAGGGAACAAAACATAGAGATTTTGGGTCCATGGCCTGGAAACTCCCCAGATCTTAATCCCATTGAGAACTTGTGGTCAATCATCAAGAGACGGGTGGACAAACAAAAACCTAAAAATTCTGACAAAATGAAAGCATTGATTGTGCAAGAATGGACTGCTATCAGTCAGGATTTGGTCCAGAAGTTGACTGAGAGCATGCCAGGGAGAATTGCAGAGGTCCTGAAGAAGAAGGGTCAACACTGCAAATATTGACTTGCTGCATTAACTCATTCTAACTGTCAATATAAGCTTTTGTTACTCATATGTTTGCAATTATTATATTTCTGTCTGTGATAAAAACATCTGTCAAACACACATAAAAATCAGAGGGCAGCAGATCATGTGAAAATATAATATTTGTGTCATTCTCAAAACTTTTGGCCATGACTGTATGTGTGTATGTATGTGGGTATGTTTGTCCGGGATTGGAATCCGCACCGTCGCACTTACGGGCATGAAATTTTGCACGCCCGCACGTCTCGATCCCGAAAGCGTCCTAGGCTATGTTTTGAATCGAAATTTTAACCCCGCGCGTTCCAAATCGCCAAACAATTTTGGCCCTATCTACATAATGGGGAGAAAGCTGAATGCTTGTGTGTATGTCCGGCATAGGAATCTGCATTTACGGGCATGAAATTTTGCACACCCGCACGTCTCGACCCCGGGAGCGTCATAGGCTAGGTTTTGAGTCGAAATTTTAACCCCGCGCATTCCAAATCGGCAAATAATTTTGGCCCGGGATAGGAATCTGCACCGTTGTACTTACGGGCATGAAATTTTGCACGCCCGCACATCTCAACCCCAGGAGCATCATAGGCTATGTGTTGAATGGAAATTTTAACCCCCGCACGTTCCAAATCGCCAAACAATTTTGGCCCTATCTACATAATGGGGAGAAAGCTGAATGCTTGTGTGTATGTCCGGCATAGGAATCTGCATTTACGGGCATGAAATTTTGCACACCCGCACGTCTCGACCCCGGGAGCGTCATAGGCTAGGTTTTGAGTCGAAATTTTAACCCCACATGTTCAAAATTGCGCGCATTAAAAACACACACACGTCTGGTATTTTTATCTTTTAAAAATAAATATCTGATTAATAACCAGCCAAACTACAAGACCAATTTGTTATAAATTTGCCATATAGGGAAATAAGACAGATGTCAGTCACATGAGCTGTATATTATTTGTATGTGTGAGGTAATATATACTGCCAGAGGGGAATGTTTTCTGTTGGCTGGGGATTTATCAGGCTGCCTATAGCAACCAATCACAGCTCAGCTTCTATTTTGCCATAGGTCATTAATATGAGCTCTGTTTGGTTACTATAGGCAACAGAGGACATTGTCAGTATAAGAAAGCTTGTGTGAGGTAATAGGATTTCAGTTACTATGCTTGGCCAATGTTGGTGTAATGACTGATGTAAGTCACATCACCTGTATGTGGGAGGATATATATATAGTAGCAGCCACAGCTTTGTCCTTCTATGTTGCTATCCTGATGAGGGCACAGTTAAGTACATTAACCCGGGCGAAGCCGGGTACTACAGCTAGTTTTTTATAAAGGTGCATTATACTATAGAGGTCTAATGGTGCATTATATTACAGTTTGCCTATGGAGCTGCATTATATTAGAGTCTGCCTATGGGGGGTTGCATTATATTAGAGTCTGCCTACGGGGCTGCATTATATTAGTCTGCCTATGGGGGGCTGCATATATTAGAGTCTGCCTATGGGGGGTTGCATTATATTAGAGTCTGCCTACGGGGGCTGCATTATATTAGTCTGCCTATGGGGGGCTGCATTATATTAGAGTCTGCCTATGGGGGGGCTGCATTATATTACAGTCTGCCTATGGGAGGCTGCATTATATTAGAATCTGCCTATGGGGGGCTGCATTATATTAGAGTCTGCCTATGGGGGCTGTATTATACTATAGAGTCTGCCTATGGGGGGGCTGCATTATTTTAGTCTGCCTTTGGGGGCTGGATTATACTATCGAGTCAGCCTATGGGGTCCTGCATTATATTAGAGTCTGACTATGGGGGGCTGCATTATACTATAGTGTATGCCTATGGGGGCTGCATTATACTATAGTGTATGCCTATGGGGGCTGCACTATACTATATAGTCTGCCTATGGGGGCCTGCATTATACTATACAGTACAGCCTGCCTATGGGGAGTGCATTATACCATATAGAGTCTGCCTATGGGGAGTGGATTATACTATATAGTCTGCCTATGGGGGTGCATTATAACATATAGAGTCTGCCTAAGGGGGTGCATTATACTACACTGCTCAAAAAAATAAAGGGAACACTTAAACAACAGAATATAACTCCAAGTAAATCAAACTTCTGTGAAATCAAACTGTCCACTTAGAAAGCAACACTGATTGACAATCAATTTCACATGCCGTTGTGCAAATGGAATAGACAACAGATGGAAATTATTGGCAATTATCAAGACACACTCAATAAAGAAGTGGTTCTGCAGGTGGGGACCACAGACCACATCTCAGTACCAATGCTTTCTGGCTGATGTTTTGGTCACTTTTGAATGTTGGTTTTGCTTTCACACTCGTGGTAACATGAGACGGACTCTACAACCCACACAAGTGGCTCAGGTAGTGCAGCTCATCCAGGATGGCACATCAATGCGAGCTGTGGCAAGAAGGTTTTTTGTGTCTGTCAACGTAGTGTCCAGAGGCTGGAGGCGCTACCAGGAGACAGGCCAGTACACCAGGAGACCTGGAGGGGGCCGTAGGAGGGCAACAACCCAGCAGCAGGAGCGCTACCTTCTCCTTTGTGCAAGGAAGAACAGGAGGAGCACTGCCAGAGCCCTGCAAAATGTCCTCCAGCAGGCCACAAATGTGCATGTGTCTTCACAAACGGTTGGAAAGCGACTCCATGAGGATGGTCTGAGTGCCCGACATACACAGATTCTTTCTAAGCTAATGGGAAAAAAACATACAAACCCTTTAAAGCACAGATTAAGGACTGCAGGGGAGGTTATGGATGTGGGATGCATCTATAGATTTCTTTGGCTATATTACACATCCGCTTAAAGCCTATGTACATGGTTACGCTGGCGGACTGACAATCTGGATTTTTATTGTGTTCTATACAGGATTTCAGTAAGCTGGACATAGCAATTTTCATAGTGACTCCTTATCATTTGATAGGGCAGCATGCAAGTGTTAGGTCCACTTTACAGAAGAATCTCAGCTTTTCGCAGTCTGACTTACAGACCTTTGCCTTATGGATAGCTTGCTGAGGTTTGTTGCTCCAGATGAACAGTGTGAAGTCGTGCAGAAAGATAGCTGCCAAAAGCAAAAAGATAAAAGTATATGGGCACTGCAAAAGCAGATTTTACATTTTCTTTTTTTATTATTAGGATTTTTCTACATCACATTTATGTGTACGCTGGAGAAATGCTCCCAATGTACATGTGAAGTATATTGATAGAGCGGTCAAACCTTTGTACTATAATCAGAGTAGTTTGGCCAATATACTGTAATCATAAAGAAGTCAGGCCAATATACTGTACTCATAGAGTGGTCAGGCTGATATACTGTACTCATAAAGAAGTCAGGCCAATATACTGTAATCATAGAGCAGTCAGGCTGATATACTGTAATCATAGAGCAGTCGGACCGATATACTGCAATCATAGAGCGGTCGGGCCGATATACTGCAATCATAGAGCGGTCGGACCGATATACTGTAATCATAGAGCGGTCGGACCGATATACTGTAATCATAGAGCGGTCGGACCGATATACTGTAATCATAGAGCGGTCGGGCCGCTATACTGTAATCATAGAGTGGTCGGGCAGATATACTGTAATAATAGAGTGGTCGAGCTGATATACTGTAATCGTAGAGAGGTCGGGCCAATATACTGCAATGACAGAGCGGTCGGGCCGATATACTGTAATCATAGAGAGGTTGGCCCGATATACTGCAATCATAGAACGGTCGGGCCGATATACAGAAATCATAGAACGGTCGGGCCGATATACTGCAATCATAGAGCGGTCGGGCCGATATACTGCAATCATAGAGCGTTTGGCACGATATACTGTAATCATAGAGCGGTCGGGCCGATATACTGTAATCATAGAGCGTTTGGCACGATATACTGTAATCATAGAGCGTTTGGCACGATATACTGTAATCATAGAGCGGTCGGGCCGATATACTGTAATCATAGAGCGGTTGGCCCGATATACTGTAATCATAGAGCAGTCGGGACGATATAGTAACATTGTAACATAGTTATTAAGGTTGAAGGAAGACTTTAAGTCCATCTAGTTCAACCCATATCCTATCCTAACCTGCCCTAACATGTTGATCCAGAGGAACGCAAAAAAATAAACCCATGTGGCAAATAGTAAAAAATTCCTTCCCGACTCCACATACGGCAATCAGACTAGCTCCCTGGAACAACGCAATATCTAGGAAACTAGTGAATATAGCCTGTAATATTATACTTTTCAAGAAAGGCATCCAGTCCCTTCTTAAATTTTAGTAGGGAATCACTCATTACAACATTAGATGACAGAGAGTTCCATAGTCTCACTGCTCTTACAGTAAAGAATCTGCGTCTGTGATTATGACTAAACCTTCTTTCCTCCAGACGTAGAGGATGCCCCCTTGTCCCTGTCACAGGTCTAAGAGTAAAAAGATCGTTAGAAAGGTCTTTGTACTGTCCCCTCATATATTTATACATTGTAATAAGATCACCCCTAAGCCTTCGTTTTTCCAAACTAAATAACCCCAAGTGTAATAACCTGTCTTGGTATTGCAGCCCCCCCAGTTCTCTAATAACCTTTGTCGCTCTTCTCTGCACCCGCTCCAGTTCAGCTATGTCTTTCTTATACACCGGAGACCAGAACTGCACACAGTATTCTAAGTGTGGTCGCACCAGTGACTTGTATAGAGGTAAAATTATGTTCTCCTCATGGGCATCTATACCTCTTTTAATGCATACCATTATTTTATTTGCCTTTGCAGCAGCTGTCTGACACTGGCCACTAAATGTGAGTTTGTCGTCCACCCATACACCCAGGTCTTTTTCAGTGACAGTTTTGCCCAGTGCTTTATAATTAAGCACATAATTATACATCTTGTTTGTTCTACCCAAGTGCATGACCTTACATTTATCCCCATTAAAGCTCACTTGCCATTTATCAGCCCAAGCTTCTAGTTTACATAAATCCTCCTGTAATATAAAATTGTCCTCCTCTGCATTGATTACCCTGCAGAGTTTAGTGTCATCTGCCAATATTGAAATTCTACTCTGTATGCCCCC
Source organism: Oophaga sylvatica (assembly GCA_033576555.1). Taxonomy (NCBI): domain Eukaryota; kingdom Metazoa; phylum Chordata; class Amphibia; order Anura; family Dendrobatidae; genus Oophaga; species Oophaga sylvatica. The sequence continues at coordinate 80,282,220 of JARQOD010000010.1, read as the reverse complement.
TACTAGGTCATTAATAAATATATTAAAAAGAAGCAGGCCCAACACCGACCCCTGCGGTACCCCACTGCTAACCATGACCCAGTCCAAGTGTGCTCCATTATTAACCACCCTTTGTTTCCTATCCATGAGCCAGTTCTTAACCCACTTACACATATTTTCCCCTAAACATTTGGCCAAACATTTTACACCAGGTCCCTACTTTACCCATAAATGCAGGCATTACTGACAGAGGTGCATATTCACCCAGAAATTCAGATATCAGCCTAATAGAGGTATGTTCACATTAGGTCAGGGACTCACCAGAATTGAGACCACCTTGACGATGGTTGTTGGGCTTTAAAATGTTTGGCCAAATGTTTATACCAAGCGTCTCAAATTTTTCTTTATACTCCAAAGCCATATTGCTATTCAAAATTTCATGTATTCTATGTTGTCATGCTTCAGTATGCTTGAGTGCAGCCTTTTTTCGTATATTTTGCCAGTCTATTCAGCTTTTCATCTAATAGCAATGACATAATATGGTATACATTTAATGGTGATATGATATCTGCAGCCAAAAAATATATATTTTCTAAAAGTTACATTGCACTTGTAATATAGGCTGTGAATGTTGTTACTTAGCTAATGGGACTAATTGTTATGTTCCCTTTTTTGTAACAAAGAAAGAAACATTCCTACAGCTGTATATGATTATCTCATTCACAGCATAGGCTATTTGTGTTCTCATATGGTAAAAGTACTATCTGTGGCACTTTGTTGCACAGTGACCACTTAGCTATCTATTCATTATTATTCGAGTAGTGTATGTGTCAATTCCTGCCCGTTTTTTGGTTTGACTTGATGACACCTTTAATTTGATTTTGTATTGTATTTGTATATTGATCAATAAATTTCTTTTTTATACAACTTATCTACATTCCTTGTATCCTTTTGGAGGGTATTGTTGTTTTTGTATTATACGGAATGTGACCTATCAGTGAGGTTGAAGGACTAGAATGTTTTCCTGTCACTCTGAGTAATGTGCCATCACTGTCTGTCCCTGACAACCCCCTTTAAATGAGCATTTCATTTTTATTTGATCACTAGTACTAGATGGAGGCCCGATGCTATTGCATCAGGAGGGCGGTAATATCACGATGGGGGCAGGCTTTGCAGCGTTGAGAATCTGTCCCCGTCATGTGCTCACCCACCTATCCACTCTCTTTCCCCATGTACTTACTTGTTCCGTCTGTGCTCTCTTCTTTGACCTGTCTACCCCATGTGCTATCCCTACTGCAATCCCATGAACGAAAGTTCATTTTAAAAATTGTCTGTGTCTGACCGTGTACGGAGCATACCACATGTCCTGGGCAGGGGAGGAAGCAAAAGACAATACTGACATTACAGCAGGAGATCGCAGAGGATACATTTTGTGAGGAAAATATTGTTTAAAAACAGTGAAATATTTTACCTCACAAAATAAATCCTCTGTGATCCCCTGCTGTAATGTCAGTATTGTCTTTTGCTTCCTCCCCATATACAATGTGTTTGTGTGGTGCGTACGGCGTATACAGTGTGTGTGTGTGTGTGTGTGTGGTGCGACGGTGTTCCGCTGGTGGTACCGCACAAGAGGTTGGTACCACCAGCAGTTTCCATATTGAGACACCATCACTTGGGTGTCCCAATATGGCGGTCGGTGAACTTCCTCCGCTTGGAATTCTGGGATACGGTGACATCTGGACAGAACAGGAAATTAAAACATTACAAGGCAATTATATCAATATGTAATTCATGAATGTGTCCTGGTGACCTTTGATACCCCTGCCAATGTTATATTTTTCATGTCTGGTCCTGGTCACCCAGGTGTAGACAACGGCCAGCTGGCATCTTTGTGCAGGGAAAACTGGTGAAGGGTCTGCAGCGCTACACCAGCCCCTTAATTCTCAGAATTGGTGGGGTCCTTGAGATTGGACCCCCAACAATCATAAGATTATGTCATGTTCTAGCATGGGAATACTCCATTTAGGTTTCATCATAGAGATTATTTTTGGCCTTCTTCCTCCACATCTTAGCAGCCATATGTCCAGCTCTGGGGCCCTAATCAGCCCTAAGTAAGCGCCTATTGTACTGGTGCCAAGGATTATATATTCATGGATATGATAAGTTTATGATACCGGGGAGACATGCTGGTGATTTGGAAAAACCCTTGGTAAATAAGGATCCTTGGCACATACTAAGCTCAGTACAATTCTTCCATTTGTTGGATTTGTGTAATTGTATTACACAATCTTCCTATTGAAATAAGTGTAAACGTTGGCTTTACAATATTAAATACAATTAATCGTATTAAAGTCCGTTGATACAGTAGTGGCCACGTTATCCATATGAAAAAATGTGCATGTAATAATAATAATAATAATCTTTATTTATGCATGTGAGAAAATGTGAAAAGACAGATGTTTTATTATTTTAATTAGTCTTATGGATTTTTCTGCAGACTTTATATTATAGAATTGTGACTCGTGCGTAAATTGATTTCTTTTTAAAGATTAAAACACAGTACGGGAGACATTATTATAGTATGCAGAAATTCCTTAATATCTCATGGTGGTTCAGGTTTCTGTTCTTCCAGGCCTGGTCTATAATCTGTTTTGAACTACAGTAGTTTTTAGGTTACACGAAGACAAATGTATCATGCAGTGGCTAGGAAGCATCATGTTGCTCTCGGGCCCTTGGCATGCGGTTTCCTACTTGTAGTTGTCTAATACTATATATCACAGATTTAGCACATTATTGATATTTGGATTAATGTTGAGAACCACATCAGTGTTACTTGTTTTTTTTTCCCCATAGATCAGATGACAGGTCTTTAAAGAGGACCTATTGCCAGGTCAAAAGTGTGTCGTTTTTGCTCTTTTTATATTCCTGTTGCTCCCTGAGTAATTTGCTTTTTGTTTTCTTAAAATCCGCCATACAGTACCTAAGATATGGGCCTTTTTATTTATTGCAGATTGTTATAGTTTATACCATTTGGGTGTGGTTCACAGGGTAATTATGCATCGCAGCCTAAAGACCCACCCCAGAGAATACTGTGAGCAACAATGCCTTGGTAAAAACCATAAAATTTAGTCAACATCTCTGGAAACCATATGGAAGATTTAAAAAAATATATGAATAAGAAAATTCGGAGTGGTACCTAAAATACATTGAGCAAAAACTGACCATCTCCACTTATGTCAGGGACGCCCACGCCGTGCAGCTCTGCTCACTAGTCAGACCATATGTCTGCTTTTACTGCACGCTGTCCTCTATCTAACTTCCTGACAAGACACTGTCTCTGTCCCTACATCCTGTCCCCTCCCACTCTGGGCAAGTCCCAAGCACTAACTCAAACTCTCCCTACTGTCAGGCAATATATAACACCAACATTAATAACACATGTCACAATTCACATTATACACCAATTCCGGGCTCTTGTCTTCAAGGGGTAACGTTGTCAGTATGTCTGTCTCCTTGTATACAGGAAAGCAAAATATGTTCACCTTGGAAGTTGGAGTGTGGTACATGGCTGTGAGTAAAATCGGTACACAACCCGCCATAAAGATGAGTTGTCCTGCAGGTAAAGCTGCAGTTGAATAGCCCATGTCTGAAACTGAGTGGCCTAGGAGAAGGATGCCACAAGACAATGAAACAATACATAGATTATGCCTGTATGAGTTTTAAGGGGCACAATAGGCACGATCCGTATCTGTGTCATAGTTTCATTTACGTGGAAGCCTAAACTTAGATTCATTGCATGACACAAACCACTGGTGCCCGACAGAGCCCGTTAACTTTTATAGATCTGTCGGGTTCTATCAAGAGATCCATAATTCTGATGGAAAAAAATATTTTGGATACTAACCTTAGCCCGCCTAGGCAAGTGGCCATATTGCCTTTCAAGGTTTCTTTGAAGAGTGAAGCTTCACAATTTACTGTATTTGCCATTTTTGAATCACTAATGAAATATTAATGCATTTATTTATTAACAATGGGATCCTAATACATTTTAATAACAACCGATCTGTTCATCCTGAATTTTTGGATGGATAAAGTAGTATGCACTCTTCCTGTAGCATTTCCCGATCAAGGTGTATACAATGGTAATTTCAGCTGCAGATGAAGGAAGGGAGCCACAGTCATTACTAGTGGGTAGGCGGAGCCCCAGATAGGATTAACACCTCAGATTCCAAAATGTGTTGACCGGCCCCTCCAGCTCGGGCTCCTCCTACTCAGGTCTTCAGTCTAGAATTTGAGGTCTCAGAGGATGGTCGCTGCTGGAAGCAGCTCCTCAGAAGATTTTTTTATTTTATTCGGACAAGAGACTTGGATCACCAGAGTTGGTCTAGAGGTCTCAGCACTGCTGGACCCCAACCTCTCCCTTGGCGGATCTGTAATTACCCTGAGGGTGGTCCCTGCAGAACCCTGCCGGCCCGGGGGATGAGGATAGCTTCCCTGGCGGGGACGCAAACCACGCGCAGGGGTCACTGCGATCCCGCCCTGGGGGGAAGCATGGGCATAGCGCCAGAAACCCCTGGGGGTCCCTGTGACGCTTGGCTGGTGAGTACCCCACATTTTATTTAAAGTGTGTGTGAGTGCTTTCAGCGGCTGTTGCGGCAGCCGCTGGTACATGTGAGACATGTTTGGTGACTGTTTCTGTCCGCAGGCAGACGCCTGCAGCACAGGGGGAGAGCAGAGAGCGAAGGAGTTCGCACTCTTTTTTGAAGCCGGCGGGGGGCGTGGCCTCACGCTCCCGGGCTTTCTGTCACAGAAGCGCGCGATAGGCACTTCTCTTCCGGGTTCTCTCAGCGCAGCGGCCATTAGAAGGCTCCACGGGCTCCTTCCTGCTCCGCTCTTCCCGTACCAACGATTTACAGCACCATTACCAGCCGGGTGAGTGAAACGCTTCACCCCCACAGCGCAGAACCTATCTGTATAGCAAAACAGATAGCGTTACTTGCAGCTGCGGTCTTATATAGAGACCTTATTTTTACCTGAACTCGCACACCCCTTCTGTTAATAAGGGAGTAGTGGGGAGTTGGCGGCATTAACCCCTTTTTCAAGGGTTAACCCCTTCAGCAACGCATAGGTTCTATCCCAGTTTGGGATTAGAACTTGTATCAGTTAATTGTATCGCTGAGTATTCAGCTGATACAGCTGGGGTACCTCTCTCACTAAGAGATTTAACCCTTCAGCGTGCTTGCTGCTGTCGCCTGAGAAGCCACACTTTTTTCCATAAGTTACTGACAGGTTCGGACCTGCCATATATTGTGTGAGGGCATGTCGGAACAGGGTCCAGAAGGTGCGGACCGTGCTTAAAATCTGCTTCAGAATCAGTCACACGTATCTGATACGCAGGCCTCGACATCAAGCGCAGCTATTACAGGGCACAGCGACGCCAAATTGGATGCCATCGCGCGCTCTATTGATGGCCTTTCTGACCTTTTAGGTCATTGGGTGTCAGCTAGATCCTCTCATGGGAGGAAGCGGCACAGGCCGATTTCGGCATTTCCGCATAGCGAGTCAGATCTATCTGATATGGAATGCGGACAGGGTTCCCCTTCGAATTCAGATGGGGAGTTATCCGGTTCGGATAAGGATCGGCAGGGACAGTCTGTCCCTTTAGACCGAACAGAGGCTCTTATTGAAGCCATGAGGGAGGCGTTACAGTTGCCGGAGAAGGTAACTACACGTCCGGGTAAGTCGCCTCGGATGTACCAGGAGTACCGTAAGTTGCGAGCGACTTTACCAGCTCTGGAAGAGATTAAGGAAGCAGTGGAGAAAGAGCGTCTGTGTCCAGATAAACGTTTTCATGGAACACGTTTTTTTGAGGCACTATATCCGTGCTCTACGGAGTTGACAGAGACTTGGATTTCTTCTCCTGAAGTGGATGTTCCTTTATCCCAGCTCAGTAAATCCTCATTGCTCCCTGTTAAAGGGAAAGCAAGTCTGCAGGACCCGCTAGACAGAAAAACGGAGATGGCAGCGAAATCCAGCTACGAGGCCGCGGGGCATGGATTCAAAGCGGTGTTAGGATCCATGTGTGCTTCTAAGGCTTCTCTATGTTGGTTGGACCGTGTACGGACGGCGATACAAAATGGATCTCCGTTATCCGAGATAGATGGTCTTCTCGATTTATTGGAAACTGCGGTTTGTTATAGCTATGATGCAGGTCTGGATACAGCATCACTGTTGTCCAAGGCGCAAGCTTCGGCTGTCACAGTCAGAAGAGCACTGTGGCTTAGACAGTGGACTGGAGACGCAGTGTCAAAACAAGGTTTGCTGTCTCTAGCCTACAAGGGTAGTCAGCTTTTTGGGTCTGACCTTTCAGAGCTGATTGCCAAGGCAAAGACGAAAGAAGCAGCGTTACCACAGCGAAGGGCTTTGGCTTCTGCGCCTAGCAGCACTAGTGCTGGTGGTGGCCGGCGATCCTTTCGTTCCAAGGGACGATTTGGTCAGTCCTCTTGGGGATCGGGTCGTCCCTCTTTTTCGGGAAGAAAGTTTACTCAGAAATCCCGCACTCCCTGGAAATCAAATTTCCGTCAAGACAAGCGGGAGACTGACAAGAAGCCCGCCAAGATGGACTGATGCCAGGTTTCCATTCGAGGGCTCTCGAGTGGGGGGTCGCCTGCTCCAATTCAAAGCGACTTGGATTTCCCGCGTTCCGGACACCTGGGTAACGCGGGTCGTGTCGGCAGGCTATTTCATAAAGTTTTCTTCTCGGCCCCCGGACAGGTTTTACCAGTCCCGCACTCCGTCAGAGCCCGAGTTAAAGGCCGCCCTGCTGCGAGAGGTCGACTCTCTTCTGCAGAAGGGTGTGGTAATACCAGTACCGCCGGAAGACCGGGAAGAGGATTTTATTCCAATCTTTTTGTGGTTCCCAAAAAGGAGAACAAATTTCGTCCTATTCTGGATCTCAAAAGATTAAATCGGCATGTCCACACCCAAAAATTCCGCATGGAGTCACTTCGCTCCGTGATAACGGCCCTGTCGCAGAACGACTTTTTGGTGTCAATCGACATCCGCGACGCTTATTTGCATGTTCCAGTCGGAAGGGCTCATCAGCGTTTCCTTCGCTTTGCCATAGGTCAGGACCATTACCAGTTTGTGGCTCTGCCATTCGGTTTGGCCTCAGCGCCCAGAGTTTTTACAAAAATTCTGGGGCCTCTCATGGCAATTCTCCGAAGACAGGGGGTTGCGATTTTTCCCTACCTGGACGATCTTTTGATTGTGGCGTCCTCAAAGGAGGAGGCGGTGACGGCTCGCAATCTATCCCTTCAGCTCCTGGAGGATTTCGGGTGGCTGGTGAATTGGGAGAAGTCGTCTTTGGATCCGACACAGTCGATCCTGTTTTTGGGGATGCATGTCGACACAGTACGGGCGGTAGTGTCTCTTCCTCAAGACAAGCAAGCATGTCTACTACGACATGTACAAATTATGAAGGCTTCGACAGCAATGTCTCTGCGAAAGTGTATGCGCCTTCTAGGTTTGATGGTGGCGTCCATGGAGGCACTTCCGTTTGCCCAATTTCATTCCAGGGACCTCCAAAGACTCATCCTGGGTCGTTGGGATCGATCACAATTGTCTCTGGATTGCAGCATCATCATCTCGCACAGGGTACGAGAATCCCTAGAATGGTGGTTGCGTCCGGAAACGTTATCCCTGGGGAAACTTTCCTCCCTCCGAAGTGGTCGGTCATTACCACCGATGCCAGCCTGACGGGCTGGGGGGGGTGTTTGGAACGATCTTTGGATCCAGGGAGTATGGTCATCGGAAGAGTCTGTTCTACCGATCAACATCTTGGAATTGAGGGCAATTTTTCTTTGCCTCCAACACTGGACGGTCCCTTTGAGCGGTCTGCCAGTTCGAGTGCAGACGGACAATGCGACGGCGGTCGCGTATATCAATCACCAAGGCGGGACGAGGAGCTCCAGGCTCATGATGGAGGTGTCTCGGATCCTGCTATGGGCCAAGGCCACGGTTCCAGCCATCTCTGCAATTCACATTCCAGGAGTCCAGAATACCACGGCGGACTTTCTCAGTCGCGAGAAGATGGATCCTGGAGAATGGAGTCTCCATCCGGAAATGTTTGCACTACTGTGCTCCCGTTGGGGAACTCCCCAAGTGGATTTGATGGCATCCAGGGTCAATGCCAAACTACCGACCTTCATGTCCAGGTGCAAGGACCCGAAGGCAGTGGCGGTGGATGCTCTGGTAGCTCCGTGGGACCAGTTCGAGCTGGTCTATGTGTTTCCACCGATTTCTTTGCTTCCTCTGGTACTGCGTCGGATCAGACTGGAAGGAATCCCGGCTATGTTGATAGCTCCGGATTGGCCAAGGAGGACGTGGTTCTCGACACTGGTGGCGCTTTTGGCAGCTCCGCCATTTCCACTTCCTCTTCGCCCGGACTTGTTATCACAAGGGCCCGTTCGTCATCCGAACTTGAAGTCTCTGCGTTTGACGGCGTGGCTCTTGAGACCGAAATATTGACCCGTAGAGGTTTTTCAGCTGAAGTCATTGCCACTCTGCGAGCTGCCAGAAGTCCGGCTACTACCAGGATTTATCATAAAACCTGGGAAGCCTTCTTTTCGTGGTGTTCAAGTTCCTCAAGGAATCCGAGGATTTTTTCTATGCCCAATCTGTTGGCTTTTTTGCAGTACGGGTTGGACAAAGGTTTAGCTGTTAGCACTCTGAAAGGTCAGGTTTCTGCCCTGTCCTTGTTGTTTCGCAAGGCTATCGCCTCGAGTAGGGATGTACGCTCCTTTTTTCAAGGAGTAACCCGTCAGTTTCCACCACGGAAGGCACCTGTGTCTCCTTGGCGACTCAACCTTGTTTTGGAGGCTCTTCAGCATGTGCCTTTTGAGCCGATGAGTTCTGCTAGCCTTTCGTTACTTTCTTGGAAAGTTGCATTCTTAGTGGCAGTAACCTCTTTAAGAAGGGTTTCTGAGTTGGCAGCTCTTTCTTGCTCGCCTCCTTTCCTGGAGTTTTACCCGGATCGAGTAGTGCTTCGCACACGGGGCGACTTTCTACCTAAGGTGGTGTTGCGTTTTCATGTTAACCAGGATATTGTGTTAACCTCGCTCTGTCCGGGCCCGAAGAATGCAAAGGAACGAGATTTGCACAAATTGGATTTAGTGCGGGCCTTGAAGTTCTATTTGTCTATTACTCAAGGTTTTAGGAAAACAAATTCTCTGTTTGTGATCCCAGCAGGTCGTAGACGTGGTCAACGAGCTTCCAAGGATTCTATAGCTCGTTGGATTCGGTCAGCCATTTTGGAGGCTTATCGACTTAAAGGCGAACCTTGTCCGATTAAGGTTCGAGCTCACTCCACGAGGGCTGTGGCTTCATCGTGGGCTTTCCATCAGGGGGCTTCGGCAGCTCAGCTCTGCCGAGCGGCGACCTGGCGTTCCGTCCACACATTTACAAAGTTTTATAAGGTGGACGTCAGTGCTTCCGCTGATGCGGCCTTAGGACGTAGGGTCCTACAGGCAGCGGTATTCTAAGTTAGTTAACTTGTGTTGGCGCCTGTTGCGCATTTATCTAGGTTGTTGGGTTTCTGCCTTTTTTGGTTTTTCTCCCACCCTATTGTTTGGACTGCTTTGGGACGTCCCACTAGTAATGAGTGTGGCTCCCTTCCTTCATCTGCAGCTGAAAGACGGATTTTGGTAAGAACTTACCTGTAAAATCCTTTTCAGCGAAGAAGGAAGGGAGACACACATCCCTCCCATGGCAGAAGTGTGTTGTTGTATTTACAGATGCAGCGTGGCCCTTCTCTGATAGCGATTTTCTGAGCTGAGGTCGACGCGCTACGGCTCTGTTCCAGCATTGCCAGCCTATCGCAGTTGTCAGGTTCAGTGAGTAGTACCTGGAACTGTGTGGTTTTTCGTTGCAAATGCATGCATAACCTGTATTTTTGTATTTTTCTCTGAAGTCCTTCAGAAGGGGTTATGTTGCTTCGCTGGTGATATTGTTCTTCCTAAGCTTTGGTACGACTGAAGACCTGAGTAGGAGGAGCCCGAGCTGGAGGGGCCGGTCAACACGTTTTGGAATCTGAGGTGTTAATCCTATCTGGGGCTCCGCCTACCCACTAGTAATGAGTGTGTCTCCCTTCCTTCTTCGCTGAAAAGGATTTTACAGGTAAGTTCTTACCAAATCCGTCTTTCATTGATGCTGAACTCTTGTTATATTCATTTTTTTCTTATTTCTCTTGAGCGTTTCCATCAGTTCAGCCTTAAGAAATGGCTCGGTGCGCGGATCAAGGTGTGAAAGGAGAGTCGGTCATAATCCTCACCTTTTCTTTGCTGGATCTGGTACCTGTGTTTTCACATGGCTGGGTGCCCTTTCCTGTGCGGCAGAGCACTGATTGTTCCCCAGTTTTGCCAGATGATGTTTCTCTCAAGGAACGATGTTTTAAGAAAGCGCTAATGCAGGTGAAACATCTCTAGGGTAGTCATTAGGAGCTCGCTGCTGGCAGACACCCACCTACACTACTGGATTCGGCAGCTCAGACTCATAAATTATCCATAGAGTTGCTGCACCCTGTGCCCCCACCTTTCCCCAAAATAAAGTATCTGCTGCTCAGTCTGGTAGGAAAATCGCTTGTATGAAAGTAACTATTTTTATGTCTGGCTCGGCTTGTGTTCGCCGTCTCCAGAGTCACAGCTGGTATTCTTTAACCGGTCACTCGAACATTACAGACTAGCTGCAGAGAGAGATGCTACAAAGCCTTCCATGCCAGTCTTATTAAGGCTTTACCAGTGCCGGAGAGAGGGAGGAGAGGTATCATTTATACCCCGTCAGGGGTCTCGCTAATTGGCCTTTTTACGTTGGTTTGCTACGGGTTTATTATAGGTTTCGGTGTAAAGTGATCTTGATTATAAAGGTCAGTCTTGGAAGTTTGCTTAGCGTTATAAATACACACTTTGCCGGAACTCTCATTTCTATGAAAATGAATGGTTATTAAGTGTTTATCGCCTACTTCATTTAATTGATCACTTAAATTGAAAAGTGCAAAGCGAATCCTGCGCACACAAATGGTAGATTGCCGGGTGCGGGCTCTGTTGTTGTAAAATATCCATAGATATTGAAAGGTGAAAATGAACCTTCTACATCTGCTATATTCGGTGTGTGGGGGAGTTGTAAAATATATAATATAGATATACGGTAAATGGAAGATTTGTTGGAGCACCATTTGGTCACCAGATATTGGTTGCTTTTTTGAAAGATTATTCTCCTGTGTGGTGTGGATTTGGAAGAGTGCACAAGTTTGTATCACTAATAACACAAATTAATACTTTCCCTTACCTTATAAATAGCCCCAGTGCTTCAATGTTTGCTACCACTTCTCTACATGGATCTTGGATGAAGTCCGATATTTTCTAAGATGACTTGATCTCCTTCATGTTTAAAGGCCCTTTTACAGGTGTTGATATAATTGGCGAATTAGTGTTTATAAGAAGCCGCGTCCTGTATCATCCGTCCATGTAAACATGCTGCTCATGGCCATCGAATCAGCAAAATGCATGTTCATTGCCTAAATATATAATAATTTATTTTTATTTTTACTGACATGAAAATCATTGTTCCCAGCAGCACATCACCCCATAAGAGTAAAGGGTATGCCACACTAAACAACATCGCTAACGGGATCGCTAAAAAACGTCACTATTTAGCGATCCCGTTAGCGATGTTGTTGTGTGCGGCATCTGCCAGCGACGAGCTTCCTGCTGTGATCTCGCTCGTCGCTGGAATCGTTCCGGACCCTATTTTATCGTCGGCGCTCCCGCTGGGTAAGTATATATCGCTGAGTGTGGCACCTTTTTTAGCGATTTAGCGGTACTTTTGTACCGCTAAAGTCGTTAAGGAGATCGCTAACCGCGATAGCGTCCTAACGACATCGCTAAAATAGGTAGCTACTAGCGATATAGAAACAATCCCGCTAGCGATCTCATTAGTATGCGACGCTAACGAGATCGCTAGCGGGATTGTGTAGTGTTGCAGTACCTTAAGGAACATGCTGCCAACAATGTGCATTCTGTATGGGGACAGAGGAGTCCATTAAATGACAGTCGATTCAGCTTGTATATAATGAATCGGTGCTTGTTTATGAGCAGAGATCTGTTAGTCTAAATGCACTTTGTTATTTATTTATTGTTATTTATTATTATCATTTATTGTTATTGTTATTTGTTGTCACGTTTTTGCTACCCCATCAGAGAGCAGCATGATGTGGCTATAGAGGCCCTTATTCCAGTGATGTGTCACTTATTTTACTGAGTGCTGCAGTTTTGATTAAAAACTGTTTTCTCTGCGGCAGACCTACAAGTTCTCTGAATGCTGAGCTCTCTATAACCCCGCCCATATCATTGTTAGGCCGCTTTCTGTGTACACTGTGCATAGGCAGAAAGCTATCAACCAGTGATGAGGAGGGCATGGTTAGACTAGAAATACATGCAGCCACGCGCTCTGGGTCTGAGTGCCGGTGGCAGTGCCGGGTGTTGATGCATGAGTTTCTCGCATCACACACACAAGAGTGACACCGGCCTAATAGTGGATGTAGGAGAAACTCAGCAGATCACTGTGCTGTTACTGAAAAAAATCTACATACAAAGACCAACATCAATATTACCGGCCGCCATATGATGACAGTGGTAGATACCAGTGCTGCAGAACATATAAGACTACAGCACAGTTATAAATGGTGACTTAAAGCTGACGATCTTTCTGGTGGAGTTGTTCAATTTTCCCGTCTTTTCCATCTGGTCTAGACCAACATGACGAATTCTCCAGCCAGGACTCGTCTGCAGAGATTAAAACAAAGACACATCTGACTTCTCACATTTCCTGCACCGTCTCCATTTATCCACAGCCTCATCATCCTGCTGATACCCCAATGCTGAGCCGCTGCTGCCATATGTGTCCCTATTACTGCATCATTTGGGTGCCCTCTAATTTTCCTCCTACTGAAGCCCTAGGTTTCCCTTTCATTGCTCTCTTAAGGTGTGATGTCAACAAAAGTGCCCCACAAACACAAAGATACCCCCATAGTGAATTCCTCCTCAGTACCCTCCACACACACAGTATAATGACGCTACTGTACCCCACCCCGCAACTGTTACAGAATAGTATGGTGATCCCAACACAGTATGATCCCCCAATTGTGACCCCCACACAGCTCTCCATGTAGTATAATGGCCCCATACCTATCTACACTATATATTGCCCCCACACAGTATGATGGACCCTGCACAAACTTTCAGTGTATAATAGTTTGTATGCAGTTTACTTCCACGTAAGCCTCCAAATATTTTAATAGCCTCACATAGTCATCCATACAGCATAATGCACCCCATGTCCTATATAGTATTATGCATCCCCGCATGGTCCATACAGTATAATGCATCCCCCCATGGTCCTCACAGCATAATGCATTCCCCCATTGTCCATACAGCATAATGCATCCCCCCTGATCCTCACAGCATAATGCACACCCCCCAAGTCCACATGGTATAATGCATCCCCCATGGTCCTCACAGCATAATGCACCCCCCCATGGTCCTCACAGCATAATGCATCCCCCCATGGTCCATACAGCATAATGCCTTCCCCCTTGGTCCATACAGCATAATGCATCCTCCCATGGTCCATACAGCATAATACATCCCCCATGGTACATACAGTGTAAAGCATCCCTCCTCATGGTCCATACACTATAATACATCCCCCCATGGTCCATGCAGTATAAAGCACCCCCTTTGTCTATACATTATAATACATCCCCCCTCCATGGTACATGCAGTCTAAAGCATCCCCCTCCATGGTATATGCAGTATAAAGCATCCCCCTCCATGGTATATGCAGTATAAAGCATCCCCCTCCATGGTATATGCAGTATAAAGCATCCCCCTCCATGGTATATGCAGTATAAAGCATCCCCCCTCCATGGTACATGCAGTATAAAGCACCCCCCATTGTCTATACAGTATAATACATCCCACCCTTGGTCCACACAGTATAAAGCACCCCGCTTCCATGATCCATCTATATAAAAATGAGTGTGTATCAGCCACGCCCACTCCACATAGCCCCACCCAATCACTAAGCATCTTTCATTTCACCACAGCTCTTTAAAAGAAGCTGAGCTGTGATTGGTTGCTATGAGCAAGTTTTCCTTGTAGACAGTTGTGGTAACTGAGGCCTATTATTCTTATCATTTCTATTGTGTTATCGTCCTTCTGTAAAGCTGGAAATACTGTATAACACAATTTATTACCGTGCCGACACAGACCACCCTCTGACACAGACTGCAGGGGGTGCCCAGTATCACACAGCATAGGATTTAGATACACGGCTCAGCAGACTCACACAGGATAGGATTAGATACACGGCTCAGCAGACTGTATCACACAGGATAGGATTAGATACATGGCTCAGCAGACAGTAGCACATAGTATAGGATTAGATACACGGCTCAGTACACAGTATCACACAGGATAGGATTAGATACATGGCTCAGCTGACTATCACACAGGATAGAATTAGATACACAGCTCAGCAGACAGTATCACACAGGATAGGATTAGATACACGGCTCAGCAGACTGTATCACACAGGATAGAATTAGATACACAGCTCAGCAGACAGTATCACACAGGATAGGATTAGATACACGGCTCAGCAGACTGTATCACACAGAATAGGATTAGATACACGGCTCAGCAGACAACATATAGGAGATTAGATACACGGTTCATCAGACAGTATCACACAGGAGAGGATTAGATACACTGCTCAGCAGACTGTATCACACAGGATAGGATTAGATACATGGCTCAGCACACAGTATCACACAGGATAGGATTAAATACACGGCTCAGCAGACAGTATCACACAGGATAGGGTTAAATACTCGGCTCAGCACACAGTATCACAGGATAGGATTAGATACACGGCTCAGCAGACAGTATCACACAGGATAGGATTAGATACACGGTTCAGCAGTCAGTATTGCACAGGATAGGATTAGATACACGGTTCAGCAGTCAGTACTACACAGGATAGAACTATATACACAGCTCAGCAGTCGATATGCCACAGGATAGGATTAGATACACGATTCGGCAGACAGTATAACACAGGACAGAATTAGATACACAGCTCAGCAACAGGATGTGCCAAAGGAGAGGACATTTTCAATCCAAGAATTCCACTCATTCCATCTGATTTGCCTTTTGATTTTTAACGACTCCAGTTTCCACTTCGACCGGCATTTGCAATGTCCATTAGCAAGGCTCAGGGACAGTCCTTGAAAGTAGTAGGGATCGATTTGCCATCTCCATGCTTTTCTCATGGTCAACTTTACGTGGCCTGTTCAAGAGTTGGAACTGCCAAAAATCTGTTCATCTTTGCACCGAAAGGAAAAAACAAAAAAATGTTGTTTATCAAAAGGCTCTCGAATGAGTAGAAAATAAAATACTATCAATACTTGGGTAATCATTTAGTTAATTTGTGTTACAAATCTGTAGTGTTGAATATATGATGTGAAATGTTTTTATGTGCAATATAATCATTATAACTTGTTATAACTAATCACAGTTAGTTACTATGCCCGGGCAACGCTGGGGTTTTCAGCTAGTGCAATATAAATTTGCCCTGATTATGATATTTAGATACTAGGGCAGCAAACTGTTCCTTTACCCCAGGTGAGGGAGAGTCTACTAGTAACGAGCGAACGTGCTCAGATAACGCGTAAATCGAGCCTGCTCGGGTGTTATCCGAGTATCTTCAGTGTGCTCGTATATTATGTTTGAGTTCCCGCATGTTTTGTGGCTTTTAGACATCTGTAACACATGCAGGGAGTACCTAACAAACGAGTAATCCCCACATGTGTTGTGGCTGTCTTAACAGCCGCGAATCATGCAGCCGCGGTGACTCAAACATAATATTTGAGCACGCCTAAGACACTCGGATAATGCCCGAGCACATTCGCTCATCACTACTATCTACGGATTGATGTTAATCAGACATGTTATATGTGTTCTCAGGTGAGGTTCGGCAGTTGTACAATACTTCATTCCCAGTGCGGTGGTGTCAATGTATGCACGGTCTCTGTCCTCTAAAGTAGAATGGCAACAGGCTGCATCTCCATCAAGAATGGATAGTGCTACCCCCTCAGCCTTGGAATTCGTTATAGCTTCAGCTTTGGCACCACAGTAGTCACACATCTATGACATTGGTGATTAACATGCTACGTATACATATACATATAAAATATATATAATATATAAACCCGTACTCCCCTTTTAATCATTTCTGACTACACGGAAAAGTGCGGTCTCTCCCAGTGTCTCTTGGAAATTTCTCTCCAAATCAATGAATAAGTGACTGATGGATATTGGCTCCGGAGAACAGTAGTATTGGCTGCCTGTGGATTAGAGGTTTACAGAAACTTAGAAATAATGAGATTGAAAGCAGATCTAATTCTCTATTATGGCATAGATCCACCATTATTCCGATGTCTGTGGCATTTGGTTGATAACCTCAAATGGGGCTGTACTGATGGCCACTAGTGGATGTCACTTTTAGCCATTAGGGAGAAAAGATTCCGTTTATGACCATTGAAAAGCTGCAACAAACTTTTTACAACTTGACTGAAGAGGACGACCTAATGTCTTGTATTTAATGGCAGGATTTTACGTGAACATGCTCTTTATCATCAGAGTTTTTTCCTTCCTTTTTGTTTTTTTTTATTACCGTGCTCCTTTTACCGATGATTTCTCTGTAGCCATTTTGTGCTTGCACTTAACGTGAAAAGCCAAAGTAATTTAGTGCTTTAAAGTTGCAGCGCTGCTCTGTTTTTCTGAGGTCATATCAGAGCCAATGTGGAGGAATTAAAATTCAGGCGGCTGCGGCTTTTTCTATCCTCCAAGCAACATATTGAACATTGCTTGTTTGCAGCTAACAGTCAATTAATGCCTTACTAACAAGCCATGTCTCTCCCTCAGCCGGTGTATGGAAGTATTGCAGACCTTGGGGCATACTCCGCTCGTAGATGGCCACTTTACTGTTCACGCGGTGGATTATATAGTCTGTTCTGTCAAGCATAGCACTGCATACGTATTAATATTCAGAAAGGCATGGAAACGTGTTCCAGGAAATTCCTATAGTTGACAACTAAATCATACAAGATTATCAATGTGTTAGTGCGGCTCAGTTATTGATTGGAAAGTAATGAAAAATAATAAATATAAATATATATATATATATATATATATACACATAGATATATATTTTGATTATTATTATTTTTCTCATGACTTTCCAATCAATAATAAATATATAAATATATATTAATACATATGCAGCACTATGCTTGACAGAACAGACTATATAAGTGAAGTGAACTGTAAAGTGGCAGTCTACGAGCAGAGTATAGTATGCCCCACAGTCTGTAATACTTTAATTCACTGGTAAGTATTATATATATCACTGGTAAGTATTGTTTTTATATATATATATATATATATATATAATATATGTACTGATAGCTCAAAAGAAATAGGTACATTAGCATAGGGACCAACAGAGGGAGGTCGCCTTGCCATGGTTGATGGGCATACATGACTTGGCCAATTTAACCGCTGAGAACCTTCATTTTTGTAAATACACCTTACTGAGTAATAACACAGTTTAGATTCAATGGGTACAGTGTTTGCATAGATCTTTGCCTATACAGAGTGCTGTTGTGTGTGTATATATATATATATATATATATCTCCTCAAATCCACCTTAAAAAAGTATTCCATAACTTTTATGCATGCAGCATATGCCAAACATTAAAAACCCCTATCTACATGTCAACTCGCTGATGCGTTTCAAAGCTGTACGTCATTACTGAGCTATGTGTAAGGAGGTCAAGCTCCGAAATGCGTCAGTGACTTGACATGCCAATTCGTTCTTAATGTTTGCTGTGATGAAATAAAGCTGAAAAGATGACAGAGTGCCAGTGTATTTCTACTAGTAAGTATGTCTCAAACGCGAGTTACTGTGATGAACACTTCCACATGTGGAAGTGTTTGATTTTTTTTCCTTCTACAGCATCGTATGCCACCATTTAATATATTGGTATTAGATTTTGCGCCAAACTTCAGGCATACAGATTTTAGATGTATCCAAATCTAAATAGTGATGAGCGAGCGTGCTGGGATAAGGTGTTATCGGAGCACGCTCGTGTCCTAATCGAAAAATATGCTCAGGTCCCCGCAGCTGCATGTCTCGTGTCTGTTCAACATCCGTAACACATGCAGAGAGAATGTCTAACAAACAGACAATAACTGCATGTGTTGCAGCTGTCGAACAGCCGTGAGACATGCAGCCGCGGGGACTTGAGCATATTTTTCGAGCACGCCGAAAATACTCGATTAGGACATGAGCATGCTCGGATAACACCTTAAAAGTAAAAAAAAAAATCCATCCAATAGATAACAGGTGTACACATCTGCCCGTGCTGTCCGGGTATATGCTATTGATCTCATATCTGTACAATAGATCATTAATATCAGATCGTTGGCACCGAGCACCCATAATGAACACTGTGTGGAACTCAACAGCACCGCTCCATTGAATGTGTAGTTGCCTCTGCTTGGTACTGCAGATCAGTTCCTACCTAAGGGAATAAGACCTGAACTGCAGTCCTCAGCACCAGACATTGAACGGATCTGCACTGTGCTGCTCCGTTCAGTGTTCACATTCAGCTTGAGCTAATAACAGCTGATCGGTGGGGTTGATGGATGTCATAACCCCACCGATCTAACCTAGGTCATCAATACCATATGCCAGGACAACCCTTTTAATTGTGTACATATGAAAACTGGTGTGTACCCAACCTTACGTGGGTGGGTCTTATGACAGTATTCATCCTGGAGATTATGGTACATGATTAGGGTGCTAGAATAATAATGAACACCAACACTTACACAGACCGAGCAGTAGAAATGAGGCAGCTGAAAGGATAGATCGTTCTTACCATGAGATTTACATGTTCTGCCGGGCCTATAGAAAGCTGAGTGACTACCTTCTCTTATCCAAGTGTTTGTTATCAGATTCTTCTCTTCCTTCTGTGTGTTACAGCCACTTCTGTGTAGAGCTGACTTTGTACAGAAGTAATTTATGAACATGAAGAACTTTAGGTTGCTGCCTCTGTTGAGAACTTAGGGAACCTGTTACACTGATCATATAATCTGATCTTTGATATATAGATTTGGGGTAAGATATTCAATCTACGGTAATATTTTTTTCCTTCTAATTCCTGCTCATTCTTAGTTTAGGAGTCCAGTGGGTGGTTCTAGTCACTGATTGACGGCCATCACTCTTTGCCAGCTGAGACAAATAAGGCTGCCAGTATTGTATGATACCGCCCACTGGACTCCTAAGTCCAGGGTGAGCAGAATTATATCTCGGCTATCCCAAGAGAAGTCCGAGTATTGGATGGTACCCGTAGATGTTTTCAGGAGACTACTTTTTATGGGTATTACAGATGAATTCTAGTGATGAAATCTATATCTGGGGTCATGGAGACCAGAATGATGACACTACAAGAAAAGAGCAGTGTTCTTATAAGACCAAAAACCTAATGTACACAGCCAGCGATGGGAAGGAGGCATTGTTATTCACTGCAGTCGTCTTCTGAAATGAAGCTGGGTATTGGGACGTCTCGGAGCTGCAGAGCGAAGCCTGGAAAGCAGAGATCTCGGCAATAATGTTTTCGTGTGTTAGGTCAATAGGCTTAATCAGAAACCGACAGAGTCTAGCTTAATGTGTTCATCAGCAGTGAGGAGCAAATGTGAAAAATCTTCCTGGTTAATAGATTTTAACCTCCCTGTTGTCAGCAGTTATATTTTTCAGCGACGTAGTACTGCAGGAGTAACGAGCTGTACTATGGTAGGGGAGCCGAGCACTATCCTGTACGATTCTGCATTAATAGAAACTATCTGTAATGTTTCCCTGCTACAGTCTAATTATGCTAGAGATAAGTTGTGTTAAGATATTGAGTGTATACTGATCGGGATTCAATTGGGGGTTCACAATTCTTACTTTGAGAACCTGAAAATAGATGCTGTTACCTCTCTTCTGCTGATATGAGCTGCATTGCATATTATAGTCTGTTCTTATGCGAATTTGCACTTACAAGTTGTCTGGGTGACCAATAAAGCTGGCCATACACATTACATGATGCTTCAGCCCTTCATTCGGCCAATGGCCATGTCAGCCAACTCTCCCATACACTGGAGGGCACTTTCGGCTGAGTACTCCTGTGTTCTCTATGAGAAAGCCGCTGGATGACATGTTGACCGTCGGCTTATCTGTGTGAAATTGACAGTCAAAAATCAGACATGCTTGAGAAACATCTCCCCTGATAATCACTTGGCCAGCGACCCCGTACACATTAGACCATCGTCCAAACCCCTCCATATCGGCAGGTTCGATCAACATCAGTCTAATGTGTATGAGGGCCTTAACTCTGCGCTAACATCCTCCACCTGCTAGTTCAGTGTCTGTAAAGTGAAAGTCAGACTGCGGTTCCTTGGGTCCACCAGGAAAATTATTCTGAAGGCCCATGCTTTAGATGTAGAGAACTTGTACACAGCCACTTTTTATAGCACTAAAGTTATATCATCATTAATAGGTTGTAAATAGAAAAGATCCCAGTAGTAAGTGCTCCAAATGGTGTTGTCCTTTGCTAAGCCCCGGGAACTATTGTTTTGGTTGAGCCTGTCAATGGTGGATCTTGTACCTTGTGTTCAGGGTATTTTCTGCTAATTTGTATGAAATATCTCAATGTGAGTGAACTATAAGACATAATTCACATGACCTTATTGCCGCTTTATTTTCTTATCTGCATTAATGCCATGATTCCTGGTATGTCTGCGGGTCTCATTAGCCAGACTAAAGTCCAATTTACACTGTATCTTAGGGACTATCGTTCATCGGGTGAAATGATCTTTTGGATTGCGCAAAAGAGCTTCGTTCTTGGCTGTGTATCGTCTTGTATAAACAGCAGTCGCAGTGCTGACAGCAGTGGCACTCTTGGTTCAGTTCTCATCTGGAGAGCGGTCCACCTTCTTTAAACAGGCTAGTAAACAACCTCCAACCAGCAAACATGTTGGCAGTCATTTACCACACACAGTGTAAACACAGCTTAAAAGCCCAAAGATCGTCAGTAGAGATCGGTTTGGGCTGTGTACACAGTATGAACACAGCTAAAACATATCCAAAACTTGAAATGTTTCTGCTCAACATGATCCTTTTTCAAGCACTTATTTGAAAAGGATCCATTTTTTGCGTATTGGATCAGTTTCAAATGGAACAAAAGGGCTGAGCTCTGTGGTTCCCCGAGTGCATTCTTGTCACTCAATGCTGAAAAAGCTTTTGATAGGGTGCACTGGGGTTACCTAAGGCATGTACAAAGTAAATTTGGACTGACAGGTCCCATCTTTTCGGCTGTGGTAGCCATGTACTTTAACCCCAATACAAGTATCAGATCCATTTCAAATATCTAATGGTACCCGTCAGGGGTGTCCTCTATCCCCCATTATTTTTGCCCTATGTATGGAGCCATTGGCTGAAAGGATTAGAACTTCCTGTGGCATCTCTGGTATTAAGGTGGGGTCGATGGAACATAAAATTGGCCTATATGCAGATGATATTGTTATATCATGAACAAATGTAGAATCGTCTTTTCAAAATATTATATCCGCATTGGAGGAGTTTGCCAAAGTATCTTATTACAAACTTAACGCCACTAAACCTTTGGTTCTCCCTATTTTAGTTTCCCCCGACGTGAGAGACCACCTGAAGCATCAATACTCTTTTGAGTGGGTGGAAGATGGAATCCCATACTTGGGTATTATGCTCACCCCCTCCAAAAGTCTGCTAGACAGTATTATCCCCAAATTATTGAAGTCCATAAAAAAGGATCTAGAGTGTCGTGAATAGCCAGAATTAATACTTTTAAGATGATGTTACATCCAAAAATGTTATATTGCTTTAGACTCCTCTCGATTAAGATCCCCCT
>JARQOD010000010.1:80199415-80260029 GCA_033576555.1 Oophaga sylvatica | reverse complement strand
TTGTGCTCTTTTTGAGCTAATTTGCATGTGTCAGCTTCCTGCTGCATGTGTTGCACCATTTCCTGTGAGCTGCAGAAGTCTTCCGTATTTCTCACAAGTCACACGCCTGGTCAGTGTGTAATCCGTTGTTTTCTCGCACCCATAGACTTTCATTGGCGTACAACGGGTGTAATACGCGTACAATCGCAGCATGCTGCCGGTGTCTCGCACCGTAAGTGACGGCCGAGAAAAATATGCATGATCAGAGCTGCCCCATAGAGAAATATTGGTCCGTGTGTAATGCGTGGTTTTCAAGCCTCTCACTCGTCCGTATTCCTACCTAGTGTGACGCCGGCCTTATCTGCAGCCTTAGGATACAGATGGTGCTGAATATATTGTTGGAGGAGGGAGCCGCCGGCTACCTTATTTTACCATTCAGCATGTACGACTGAGACAGCAGATACGATGACGTCACATCACATCTGCTGTGCAGAGCGTCGGTGCACACAGCAAAGACCACCGGAGCAGAGCGGTGGGGCAACGGGAGCAAGGTGAGTATGTGCATATTTTTTATATGTGTGAATGTAAGTGGGATGTGTGTCTGTATATAGGGGGCTATGTGGGCACTCATACTGTATATAGGGGTCCTGTGTGGGAGCTCATACTATATATAGGGGGACTGTGTGGGAGCTTATACTCTAGCGAGGCTATGTGAGGGCTCATACTGTATATAGGGGGATTGTGTGGGACTCATACTGTATATAGAGGGACTGTGTGGGGGCTCATACTGTATATGGGGACTGTGTGGGGGCTCATATATAGGGGACTGTGTGGGGGCTCATACTATATATAGAGGACTTGGGGGCTTATACTGTATATAGCGAGGCTATGTGAAGGCTCATACTGTATATAGGGGGACTGTGTGGGAGCTTATACTCTAGCGAGGTTATGTGAGGGCTCATACTGTATATAGGGGGACTGTGTGGAAGCTTATACTCTATATAGCGAGGCTATGTGAGTGCTCATACTGTATGTAGAGGGATTGTGTGGGGCTTATACTTTATATAGGGGGACTTTGTGGGGGCTCATACTGTATATAGCGAGGCTATGTGAGAGCTTATACTCTATGTAGGAGGATTGTGTGGGGGCTCATACTGTATAAAGGGGGACTGTGGGGGATCATACTGTATATAGTGGGACTGTGTGGGGGCTCATACTATATATAGGTGGACTGTGGGGGCTTATACTATATATATAGAGAGAGGCTATGTGAGGGCTCATACTGTATATAGGGGGATTGTGTGGGACTCATACTGTATGCATGGGGACTGTGTGGGAGCTCATACTGTATATAGCGAGGCTATGTGAGGGCTCATACTGTATGTAGAGGGATTGTGTGGGGCTTATACTTTATATAGGGGGACTTTGTGGGGCTCATACTGTATATAGCGAGGCTATGTGAGAGCTTATACTCTATGTAGGAGGATTGTGTGGGGGCTCATACTGTATAAAGTGGGACTGTGGGGGATCATACTGTATATAGTGGGACTGTGTGGGGGCTCATACTATATATAGGTGGACTCTGGGGGCTTATTCTATATATATAGAGAGAGGCTATGTGAGGGCTCATACTGTATATAGGGGGATTGTGTGGGACTCATACTGTATATATGGGGACTGTGTGGGGGTCATACTGTATATAGGGGAACTGTGTGGGGGCTCATACTATATATAGAGGACTTGGGGGCTTATACTGTATATAGCGAGGCAATGTGAAGGCTCATACTGTATATAGGGGGACTGTGTGGAAGCTTATACTCTATATAGCGAGGCTATGTGAGGGCTCATACTGTATATAGGGGGACTGAGTGGGAGCTTATACTCTAGCGAGGCTATGTGAGGGCTCATACTGTATATAGGGGACTGTGTGGAGGCTTATATTCTATATATGGAGACAAATGTTGGTTGTATCCAGCATCATGTTCGCCTTTTTATTTCAACTTTTTTTTTCTATATACGGAGGCTATGTGAGGGCTTATACTGTATACAGGGGGATGTTTGCGGCTCATACTGTATATAGCGACTGCGTAGATTAGACTTAACTTAGGGGCTGTCTGTAGACTCATACTGGAGTGCTGTGTGTGGTTTCCTACTGTATATAAAGGATGCTCTGTGTGGATTCATACTGTTTAAAGAGGGTGCTGGGTGTGGACGCATATGGTATTTGGGGGGTGTCAGCATACTTAATACTTATATTAATTAATATTATGTTAATATTGAGCAGAATTTATTTCTGCCAGTCTTTCACGTTGCCCCTCTAGAAAATTAATAGCCCACCCCTGTTCTAGACTATTTGCAAAGTTGTTTTCTTTATTATTTTATACGTGTTGGAGCAATTTTATACATTTTTAGATATTTTCTGAACTTTTTTCTTATCGTGTTTTTTCATCAGTGGTGCATTATGTAAAAAAAAATGTTGCAGACAACCCTCAAAAAGTAATGACCGTTTCTAAGTTGGTAAGAGCTTTCCCCAATGAAATTACTGAATTATGTATGTAGTGATAACGTTACATAGGCGGTGTATGAGAATCACACATGTGGGCAGAGGAAATTTATCAAATGGAGCTCATACTCTTAGCAAATTTTACAACTCTCTTTCCGTGTTCCTGTTATTAACTCAGAGATCCCACAGCCGCTAGATAATTAAAAAAAAAATCAGACATAACAGCTTTCACAATCGCATCCACTAATTAACAGCAATAAAACAGGCTCTAAATCAGGGGGAAAAAATTAACACCCGCTCTCATCCGCAGCAAATCTGAAGCTAATGAGACCTCTTCTATTCAGAGTGGAAACGCCGGGATCATACGGTCACTCCTCTATATTAACCCACAAAATTCTATTATTCTATATATTATTATTTATTATTATTATTCATTTTTATAGCGCCATTTATTCCATGGCGCTTTACATATATAGACACAATTATTTCATTTTTTTAAGAACTGTAGTTGTGTTGCATTTTTTCCATTTTCTGCTAAGACCAGAATTGCATTCAGTTAAAAGAAATGCCCTTTTTTTTTATATACTTGCAATCCTTTAGGATTCACTTCTGATTTTTGTTAGCAATGAGAAATATATAAAGTGCAAGTATAATAATGCCAGAAGCCTCACCAACAAAATGGAGAAATTAGAATTAACTTTGTTGGAACATAATTATGACATGGTGGGGATATCTGAGACATGGCTGGATGAGAGCCACGACTGGGCGGTTAATTTACAGGGCTATAGTCTACAATATATACTCCTGTATAAGCCGAGATTTTCAGCATCTTTTTTTGTGCTGAAAATGCCCCCTCGGCTTATACACGAGTCATTGGGCAGAAGCCAGCGGGGGAGGGGGTGCCGCAGCAGGAGCCGGTGGCTGGGACATCATACTCACCTCCCCGTGCTATCGCTGAATGTCCCGGCAATCCTGCGTTGTCTCCGGCTTCCTGCAGCTCTCCTGTGCTGAGCGGTGACGTAATACCACTCATTAAGGTCATGTAACCATGGTTAACAGAAAAGAAACAATGATGCCAAGCACCAGCCTCCTTTTAAAGTGTCCAGTGGTGTCATTCTTACTTAATCATGACAGATTGATCTCCAGCAGCCATGTCCTCATCAACACCCACACCTGTGTTAATGGAGCAATCACTGAAAAGAGGTTAGCTGGTCCTTTTAAGGCAGGGCTGCAATGATGTTGAAATGTGTTTTGGGGATAAAGTTCATTTTCTAGCCAAATATTGATTTTGCAAGTAATTGCTGTTAAGCTGATCACTCTTTATAACATTCTGGAGTATATGCAAATTGCCATTAGAAAAAGTGAAGCAGTAGACTTTGTAAAAATTAATATTTGTGTCATTCTCAAAACTTTTGGCCATGACTGTATCCTTTAATAAGATGTGTAGTCGAGGGGTTACAAGGACACTAAACTTCAGGAAGGCAAATTTCCAACGGATGAGAGATGATCTTGGTGCAATAAACTGGGACGATATCCTGAGACATAAAAATACACAAAGAAAATGGGAGACGTTTATTAGCATCCTGAATAGGACCTGTGCACAGTATATACCCTATGGGAATAAACATGCTAGAATTAGGAGGAAACCACTATGGCTAAATAGAGCTGTAAGGGGCGCAATAAGTGACAAAAAGAAAGCATTTAGGGAATTAAAGCAAGTAGGTAGTGATGAGGCATTAAATAAATACAGAAGACTGAATAAATTCTGTAAAAAGCAAATCAAGACAGCAAAGATTGAGGCAGAGAGACTCATTGCCAGAGAAAGTAAAAATAATCCCAAAATATTCTTTAACTACATAAATAGCAAGAAACTAAAAAATGATAGTGTTGGTCCCCTTAAAAATAGTCTGGGTGAAATGGTGGATGAGGATGAGGAAAAAGCCAATATGCTAAATGATTTTTTTTCAACAGTATTTACACAAGAAAATCCCATGACAGATAACATGATCAGTGATAAAAAAAATTCTCCATTAAATGTCACCTGCTTAACTCAGCAGGAAGTACGGCGGCGTCTAAAAATCACTAAAGTTGACAAATCCCCGGGCCCGGATGGGATACACCCCCGAGTACTGCAGAAATTAAGTACAGTCATAGATAGACCATTATTTTTAATCTTTAAAGATTCCATAATAACGGGGTCTGTACCACAGGACTGGCGTATAGCAAATGTGGTGCCAATATTCAAAAAGGAGACAAAAACTGAACCTGGAAATTATAGGCCAGTGAGCTTAACATCTACTGTGGGTAAAATCCTGGAAGGTTTTCTAAGAGATACTATGCTGGAGTATCTGAAGAAGAATAACCTCATGACCCAATATCAGCATGGGTTTACGAGGGACCGTTCCTGTCAGACTAATCTGATAAGCTTTTATGAAGAGGTAAGTTCCGGACTGGACCAAGGGAATGCAGTGGACGTGGTGTTCATGTACTTCTCAAAAGCTTTTGATACGGTGCCACACAAAAGGTTGATACATAGAATGAGAACAATGGGGATAGGTGAAAATGTGTAAGTGGGTTAAGAACTGGCTCAGGGATAGGAAACAAAGGGTGGTTATTAAAGGAGCACACTCAGACTGGGTCACGGTTAGCAGTGGGGTATCGCAGGGGTCAGTATTGGGGCCACTTCTTTTTAACATATTTATTAATGACCTTGTAGGGGGCTTACAGACTAGTATTTAAATATTTGCAGATGACACTAAACTCTGCAGGGTAATAAATACAGAGGAGGACAATTTTATATTACAGGAGGATTTATGTAAACTAGATGCTTGGGCTGATAAATGGCAAATGAGCTTTAATGGGAATAAATGTAACGTCATGAACTTGGGTAGAACAAACAAGATGTATAATTATGTGCTTAATTGTAAAACACTGGTCAAAACTGTCACTGAAAAAGACCTGGGTGTATGGGTGGACGACAAACTCACATTTAGTGGCCAGTGTCAGGCAGCTGCTGCAAAGGCAAAAAAAATAATGGGATGCATTAAAAGAGGCATAGATGCTCATGAGGAGAACATAATTTTACCTCTATACAAGTCACTAGTGCGACCACACTTAGAATACTGTGTGCAGTTCTGGTCTCCGGTGTATAAGAAAGACATAGCTGAACTGGAGCGGGTGCAGAGAAGAGCGACCAAGGTTATTAGAGATTGGGGGGTCTGCAATACCAAGACAGGTTATTACACTTGGGGTTATTTAGTTTGGAAAAACGAAGGCTTAGGGGTGATCTTATTACAATGTATAAATATATGAGGGGACAGTACAAAGACCTTTCTAATGATCTTTTTACTCTTAGACCTGTGACAGGGACAAGGGGGCATCCTCTACGTCTGGAGGAAAGAAGGTTTAGTCATAATCACAGATGCAGATTCTTTACTGTAAGAGCAGTGAGACTATGGAACTCTCTGCCGTATAATGTTGTAATGAGTGATTCCCTACTAAAATTTAAGAAGGGCCTGGATGCCTTTCTTGAAAAGTATAATATTACAGGGTATATATACTAGATTCCTTGATAGGGGGTTGATCCAAGGAGCTAGTCTGATTGCCGTATGTGGAGTCGGGAAGGAATTTTTTTTCCCCAATGTGGAGTTTCGTGTTTGCCGCATGGGTTTTTTTTGCCTTCCTCTGGATCAGCATGTTAGGCTATGGGTTGAACTAGATGGACTTAAAGTCTCCCTTCAACCTCAAATACTACGTTAATATGTTACTATGTAACTGTTGAACATGACTGACCACAATAAGGATAATTCCATAACCAACCATTTATACCTGTTATTGTATGGCACTTGCTAATAAAACACTGATGGTATTGAAATTAAAGCACACAGCTTAATAAGTGACACATCCCTGAAATCAGGTTCTCTTGGTCTATATGATGCTGTTCTCTGATTAAATAACAACAATCTGCTGACACATACCCTTTAATTCCCAACTTTCCCCATTCGGTAGAGGGGTTAAGCCTCTGACAAATACCTCTAGATGCAAGGACTTAACTAGGGCAACTTTTAGAGTGTTGGCCCCCAACAACCACTTGCTGCTTGCTTGATTGCAACGGCCCCTATGGGATTTTTGCAGTATTATAGTCAGGTGTATGACTAACGACATATACTAAACAGGTCATAGTGATCATTTTCATATTTAGGTTAAAACAATCATTAATTGAAACAGCTGTTTTAAGGGGCTGAAAACAAGACTGAGCAGTGCAACAACAGACAAGGTAGTTATACTACATCAGCAAGGTCTCTCCCAGGGTACGATTTCAAAACTGACTTCGTTTTCAAGATGAACTGTTCACAGCTCTTTTGAAGAAGCACCAAAAAATGGGCAGCATTGAGGACTATGGAGTTGCCTAAGGATATTGAGTGCAGCAGATGAAACACACATCATGCTTGCTTACCTTCAAAATCATAAGTTTTCCAGCAGTCGCATCAGCTCAGAACTGGCTGCAACAAGTGGGACCCAACTACACCCATCTACTGTTTGGGGAAGTCTGGCCATAAGTGGTCTTTGCGGAAGTATTGCAGTGGATAAAGAAAATACCTTCACTATAATGGAACCAAGACGAATTGACTCAATTATGTATGAAATTATAGGATGTGTGGTGTGGAAAAATGGTAGGAAGTGCCCTGGACTGATGATTCAAAATGTCTAATATTCGACTGTAGCGGAAGGCAGTTTGTTCACTGAAGGGTTGGAGAGCGGCACAATAATGAGTGTGTGCAGGCAACAGTGATGCAAGGTGGATGTTCTTTGCTAGTTTGGGGCTGCATTTGAGCAAATGGAGTTGGGGCTTTATTCAGGATTAATGGTGTCCTCAAGGCTTATCCATCATGTAATACCATCAGGGAGGCGTCTGATTGGCTACAAAATTATTCTGCACCAGGATAATAAACTCAAATACACAGACAATGTAATTAAGATCTTTTTAATGCATAGAAGATCCAGGAGTCCTGGAAGTGATGATATGGCCCCCACAGAGTCCTGATCTCAATATTGAGTCTTTCTGGGATTACATGAAGAGATAGAAGGATTTGCACAAGCGACGTCCACAGAAGATCTGTGGTGAGTTCTCCAAGGTGTTTGGAAAAACCTGGAAAATTACGAAAATAAGCCAGCTCACCTGTAGGCATGTGTTGTGGGAAGCACGGACCACGTGCAGTCATCACGCAGATTGCAAGACAAAAAAAAGGGGCTTAAAGGTCCAGCTTCACGAAGTCCAATTTATTGTAATAAAATCATATCCAAAAACTCGAAGATCACATAATAGCAGGCAGTAGGCAACGCGTTTCGAACAATGAGTTGTTCCGCGTTTCGAACAATGACTTGTTCTTTCTCAAAGCTTTGAGAAAGAACAAGTCATTGTTCGAAACGTGTTGCCTACTGCCTGCTATTATGTGATCTTTGATTTTTTGGACTTGATTTTATTACAATAAAATGGACTTCGTGAAGCTGGACCTTTCTCCTCTTTTTTTTTTTGTTAGGAACAACCTCCCTGCAGAGTTCCTTCAAAAGCTGTGTGCAGGTGTAACTAGAAGAACTTACGCTGTTTTGGAAAGGACGGTTACTCGAAATACAGATTTGATTTAGATTTCTCTTTTGTTCTTTCACTTTGTATTTTCTTAGGCTACTTTCACACATTAGTTTTTCGCCGGCAGGCACAATCCGTCCAATATGTGAAAAGACGGATTAGTTGTAGGAGATTCGGTGTAGGAGAGAGAGAGACACTTGCATTGTACCCAAGAGCCGGTTGCGCCGCATCCGCTGCTGTCCGTTTTTTTTGCCGACACAAAAAACGTTACAACTTGCGTTGTGTCCGGCCGCCGGAAGCAAAATTTTAGACGGATCCGGAAAAAAACAGACGGAACGCAAGCACATGCAGCGCAATCCGGCGCTAATGCAACTCAATGAGAAAAAAACGGATCCGGCAGAAGCAAAAACCGGATCCATTTTTTTAAAAACAAGCTGGATCCCGCCGGACGGCAAAAAAAGGATGCGAGAAAGAGGCCTTAATTTATAAAAATATACTCTTAACACTTAAATGTTTTAAAAGCATTCTCACTTTATAAAATTTTTTCTACACCTGCCTAAAACGTTTGCGTGGTACTGTATATATAGACAACACAGTCATAGAGTTGGCAAATACCACTATACAAGTAACAAATGGCACCATACTGTGACTGAACAAAAATCTACACCCAATATTGCCAACAATACCATTACATATTTTGGCCGTGGCTGTAGTGGTAATAACCAGCTCTGTATACCATATATATGTATTCTGTACATATATATATAGTGGCATGTAAAAGTTTGGACACCCCTGGTCAAAATTACTGTTATTGTGAACAATTAAGCAAGTTGAAGATAAAATGATCTCTAAAAGGCCTAAAGTTAAAAATGACACTTTTTATTTGTTTTTTAAGAAAAAAAATTCATATTTTACATTTTAAAAATTACAAAAATGGGACGATGCTACAGTTTGGGCTCCCTTGGAGATTTGTGAGCTCAGATAACTTTGACCAAGGTTTCAGACCTTAATTAGCCTGGTAGGGTTATGGGTTGTTCACTATCATCGTTAGGAAAGGCCAGGTGATGAAAATTTCCCAGATTTATAAAAACCCAGCCTTCTCTCACTTTGTGTCAAAAAACAGCAGCAGTGGGTTTATTTATTTATTTTACTCATTTGTATAGTGCCATTAATTCCACAGCGCTTTACAGACATTATTGGCACTGTCCTCGATGGGGCTCACAATCTAAATTCCCTATCAGTATGTCTTTGGAGTGTGGGAGGAAACCGGAGTGCCCTGAGGAAACCCGCACAAACTCTGGGAGATCATAGAAACTCCTTGCAGATGTTGTACTTGGTGGGATTTGAACCCAGGACCCCAGCGCTGCAAGGCTGCAGTGCTAACCGCTGAGCCACCGTGGTTCTCATAAGCAGCTGTCTAGGATTGCTAGAGAGGCAAATCTGAACCCCCACTTGACTTCAAAACACCTTCAGAAATATTTAGCAGACTCTGGAGCTGTGGTACATTGTTCTTCTGTTCAGAGACACCTGCACAAATATGGCCTTCATGGAATAGTCATCAGAAGCAATTCTCTCCAGTGTCTTCACTATAAAATTCAGCATCAGAAGTATCATAGAATCATAGAATGGTAGAGTTGGAAGGGACCTCCTGGGCCTTCTGGTCCAACCCCCTGCTCAAAGCAGGATTCTCTAAATCATCCCAGACAGATGTCTATCCAGCCTCTGTTTGAAGACTTCCATTGAAGGAGAACTCACCACCTCTTGTGGCAGCCTGTTCCACTCATTGATCACCCTAACTGTCAAAAGTTTTTTCTAATATCTAATCTGCGTCTCCTCCCATTCAGTTTCATCCCATTGCTTCTAGTCTTTCCTTGTGCAAATGAGAATAAAGATGATCCTTCTACAATGTGACAGCCCTTGAGATATTTGTAGACAGCTATTAAGTCTCCTCTCAGTCTTCTTTTTTGCAAGCTAAACATTCCCAAATCCTGCAACCGTTCCTCATAGGACATGGTTTGCAGACCGGTCACCATTCTGGTGGCTCTTCTCTGAACTTGCTCCAGTTTGTTGATGTCTTTTTTAAAATGTGGTGCCCAAAACTGGACACAGTATTCCAGATGAGGTCTGACCAAAGAGGAGTAGAGGGCAATAATGACCTCACGTGATCTAGACTGTATGCTTCTGTTGATACATCCTAGAATTGCATTTGCCTTTTTTGCTGCTGCATCACACTGTTGACTCATGTTAAGTCTGTGATCAATTAGTATACCCAAGTCTTTTTCACATGTGCTGTTACTTAGCCCTATTCCTCCCATTTTGTATATGCTTTTTTCATTTTTATTGCCCAGATGTAGTACTTTGAATTTTTCCCTGTTAAAATCCATTCTGTTAGTTGCTGCCCACTGCTCCAGTTTATGTATATCTTTTTGAATCCTCTCTCTCTCTTCTCTAGTATTAGCTACCCCTCCTAGCTTTGTGTCATCAGCAAATTTGATCAGTTTACCCTCAATTCCTTCATCTAAATCATTGATAAAGATGTTGAACAATACAGGGCCCAAAACAGAGCCTTGTGGTACCCCACTTGAGACATTCTTCCAACTGGATGTGCAGCCATTTACAACCACTCTTTGGGTCCGATCACTAAGCCAGTTATGAATCCACCTAACAGTTGCCTTGTCCATTCCATACTTAGTCATTTTTTCAATAAGGATTGTGTGAGATACTTTGTCAAATGCTTTGCTGAAGTCAAGATATACTATATCTACAGCATTTCCCTGATCCACCCAGTCAGTGATTCTGTCATAGAAGGAAATTAAGTTAGTCTGACATGACTTATTAGTTACAAACCCATGCTGACTCTGTTTAATCACTTCATTCTTATCCAGGTACTTGCATACATGTTCTTTAATAATTTGTTCAAAGATCTTTCCTGGTATAGAAGTCAGACTCACCGGCCTGTAGTTCCCTGGGTCCACCTTCTTCCCCTTTTTGAAGATAGGAACAACATTTGCTGTTCTCCAGTCTTCTGGGACTTCTCCTGTTCTCCAAGAATTTTCAAAGATTATGGACAGTGGTTCAAGAATTTCTTCTGCTATCTCCTTCAGTACTCTGGGGTGTAATTCATCTGGACCTGGAGACTTGAATTCATTTAGGTTAGCTAAGTGTTTCCTCACTGTCTTTCTGTTTATAGATATCCTGGATTCTTCTATTCCTTTAATAGGACAGTGAAGATCAGTTGATGTTACATTTCCTTTCTGAGAGAAAACAGATGCAAAATAGGAATTTAAAAGTTCAGCCTTCTCAACATCCTGACTTACCATTTCATCATTTTCATCCTGTAAAAATCCTATAGCATCTTTGACTTTTCTTTTACTTTTGACGTATCCCCAAAATCCTTTTTTGTTGCTTTTGACGTCACTTGCAAGCCTTAATTCATTGTCAGCTTTAGATAATCTGATTTGTGCCCTGCAGGTTCTGCAGACGGCATTATATTCTTCTTTAGATATGCCTTCCTCTTTCCATTTGATAAACATTTCTTTCTTCCTTTTTAGCATGTGTTTAAGTTCTATGTTCATCCATCCTGGTTTCCTTAAATGCTTCCCATTCTTCCCTCTTTTCGGAATTGTTAACGATTGTGCTTTGAGAATCTCATTTTTCAAGATTTTCCATCCTTCCTGGACATTTTTGTCCTTAAGGATATCCAGCCATTGGATCCCTCCAATTCTCTTTCTGAGTTCCTTAAAATCTGCCTTTCTGAAATCTAACCTTGACGTCTGCAAAAGAACATCTAAACAAGGCCTGATGCATTTTGGAATCAATTCACACTTTGGGGTTGTGTTGCAGCCAGTGGCACAAGGAACATTTCACAGGTAGAGGGAAGAATGGATTCAATGAAATTGAAAAAAAAATCTCGATGCAAGCATAACACCATTAGTAAAAAGGCTGAAGTTGAAAAGAGAATGGCTTTTACAAATGGATAATGATCGTAACACACGTCAAAATCCACAATAGACTACCTCAAAAGGCGCAAGCTGAAGGTTTTGCAATGGCCCTCACAGTCCCCTGAGCCGTAGATCATTGAAAGTCTGTGGCTAAATAGAGGATGCAAGATGACCCAGGAATCTCACAGAACTGGAAGAATTTTCCAAGGAAAAATTGATGAAAATACTTCAAATAATAATTGAAAGACTTTTGTCTGGCTACAAAAAGCATTTACAAACGATGAAACCTTCAAAAGTGGGTGCTACTAAGTCCTAACCATGCAGGGGGCCCAAACTTTTGTATCAGACCATTTTCCTTTTGTAATTTTTAAAATATATACAGGTCCTTCTAAAAAAATTAGCATATAGTGCTAAATTTCATTATTTTCCATAATGTAATGATTACAATTAAACTTTCATATATTTTAGATTCATTACACACCAACTGAAATTTGTCAGGTCTTTTATTGTTTTAATACTGATGATTTTGGCATGCAACTCCTGATAACCCAAAAAACCTGTCTCAAAAAATTAGCATATCAAGAAAAGGTTCTCTAAACGACCTATTACCCTAATCTTCTGAATAAACTAATTAACTCTAAACACATGCAAAAGATTCCTGAGGCTTTTAAAAACTCCCTGCCTGGTTCATTACTCAAAACCGCCATCATAGGTAAGACTAGCGACCTTACTGATGTCAAGAAGGCCATCATTGACACCCTCAAGCAAGAGGGTAAGACCCAGAAAGAAATTTCTCAACAAATAGGCTGTTCCCAGAGTGCTGTATCAAGGCACCTCAATGGGAAGTCTGTTGGAAGGAAACAATGTGGCAGAAAACGCTGTACAACGAGAAGAGGTGACCGGACCCTGAGGAAGATTGTGGAGAAGGACCGATTCCAGACCTTGGGGGACCTGAGGAAGCAGTGGACTGAGTCTGGTGTAGAAACATCCAGAGCCACCGTGCACAGGCGTGTGCAGGTGCCGCATTCCCCAGGTAAAGCCACTTTTGAACCATAAACAGCGGCAGAAGCGCCTGACCTGGGCTACAGAGAAGCAGCACTGGACTGTTGCTAAGTGGTCCCAAGTACTTTTTTCTGATGAAAGCAAATTTTGCATGTCATTCGGAAATCAAGGTGCCAGAGTCTGGAGGAAGACTGGGGAGAAAGAAAATGCCAAAATGCCTGAAGTCCAGTGTCAAGTACCCACAGTCAGTGATGGTGTGGGGTGCCATGTCAGCTGCTGGTGTTGGTCCACTGTGTTTCATCAAGGGCAGGGTCAATGCAGCTAGCTATCAGGAGATTTTGGAGCACTTCATGCTTCCATCGGCTGAAATGCTTTATGGAGATGAAGATTTCATTTTTCAGCACGACCTGGCACCTGCTCACAGTGCCAAAACCACTGGTAAATGGTTTACTGACCATGGTATTACTGTGCTCAATTGGCCTGCCAACTCTCCTGACCTGAACCCCATAGAGAATCTGTGGGATATTGTGAAGAGAAAGTTGAGAGACGCAAGACCCAACACTCTGGATGAGCTTAAGGCCGCTATCGAAGCATCCTGGGCCTCCATAACACCTCAGCAGTGTCACAGGCTGATTGCCTCCATGCCATGCCGCATTGAAGCAGTCATTTCTGCAAAAGGATTCCCGACCAAGTATTGAGTGCATAACTGAACTTTATTATTTGATGTTTTTTTGTTTGTTTTTAAAAAACACTTTTATTTTATTGGACGGTTGAAATATGTTAATTTTTGAGACAGGTTTTTTTGGGTTATCAGGAGTTGTATGCCAAAATCATCAGTATTAAAACAATAAAAGACCTGACAAATTTCAGTTGGTGTGTAATGATTCTAAAATATATGAAAGTTTAATTGTAATCATTACATTATGGAAAATAATGAAATTTTGCACTATATGCTAATTTTTTGAGAAGGACCTGTACATAAAGGAAATGTGTCATCTTTAACTTTAGGCCTTTTAGAGATCATTTCATCTATTGTTCACAATAACAATAATTTTGACCAGTGGTGCACAAACTTTTACATGCCATTGTAGGGTGCTGAACTTTGAGTACAGGACTAGACTGTTTGCCCTGCTTTAGTCCTGCTGCTATGGAGTACTGAAGTGGACGCCAGACCAGGGAGTGAATTTTTTGCTCATCTCTACATACCAGCCACAGTTTCTTCTCTGTATTCCGTCCATAGGTCCCCCTGTCATTGTATATGTCTTGACCTGAACATACAGCTTCATATATGCCTATGAGGATGTTCGTACAAGGAGAGAGATTTGTGGTCAGGCTGGGGCTTGAGGCAAATATAAAAACAAAAAATTATGCCTGCTATTTCAGTCCTCTTCTTACCTATTTAAGCTTGATACTAAAATGCAAGAGTGCAGAGCATCATTGTGTATCGATTTTCTTTTCCACACTTTCTTCATTAGTCTCTGCCATTATGTTGACCTGAAAACTTTGAAAAGACATTTCAGATGAGAAACTCTTTAATAAAGTTTGGAAGATGATTGCATTGTTCAGAGAAAATCTGGCAGATAAATTAGTCTAGTTTACGTTACATTTATATTAAAGTCCATGAATGACAAGGATGCAATAAATAAACAACTGCAGGTAATTTACCTGCATGGCTCACGTACACAGATCCACATTTTGTAGGTTTAGCGATCCTTTAATGTGTCTGTCCCTAGGGTCACCGAAAGCAAGTTTATTAGTTATTGTGCTGATTCCCTGTCAGTATGAAAATATCTGCTTTCTTTTATGGAAGTGTTTTAATCTAGTTGAAAAGAAAAGTGAAACATGTTTCAGAAACAATTAGCCAGCAGATGCCAGATATTAAGTCAGGTAATCTAATATTTTCACTCCGCTAAAACTAGAGCTTGTGCCCACTAGGATGTGAATTGGGCATCTTGAAGTTGATTTACATGTAGTTTGTAGTCTTTATCTTGTGGACAACCCGTCTATTTTAAGTACTGTTTTAATCAGGGATGTAGAAACTTCTGTTTTATGCAAATAGCAAAGCAAAAGCTGATCATTATTGTTTTCTTTTTCTATTTTGTATTTGTATATTTTCAAATAATTTGAAAAAAATAAATACCTTACACATAATATGGAACGTTATGTAGCACTGCAGCTTAGGCTATGTTCACACTTCTGTTTACACGTTTCGTTCCATTTAGAGGCGCAGATAAATAGAATTCATGTGCAAAACGGATCCATTGCATAACTGATGCAAATGAAAGCAAGGGGACCCATTTATACAGTCTAGCTGAGTTCCATTTTGTATTAGTTTAAGGGCGCAGTCATACGGCCCTAAAAGCAGACACAATGCTCAGACTGGCCGTGGCTCTCCCAACCCAACAGCTGTATAGAAATATATGAAGTTGTCTCACTCCGGGACCCGCTGGCCAGTCCGAGCACTGCGATCTGAATTTTGGTCTAATTTATACGGCTGTCTGACTGCACCCTAATAGGTACCCCTTTGCTTCTGTTTTGCATCAGTAATGCAACTGATCCATTTGGCACATGCATTCTACTTCTCTGTTCCACAAATAATTTAATAATACTGAGGATGCAGCAAACATCAAAAATAGCATTTTGTGTTGAAACCACTTGTTATATTAGTTTTATTATATTAGTTTAGTTATATTAGTTTTGTTGAGTTATTTAAATTGTTTTTGTTTGATTGATTTATTGCAAACAGCAGAAAGTTTGGAATTTTTGCAAATAAACCAAATTTGCAATGGGGGTTGATTGATTTTGATTGTAACCATTGATATAAGGGTATACTGAAATATGATAAGGCCAATAGTTTACACTGTGTGCAAAACTATAAGCATTTCATTGCAAATAGTTGTTTGTGTAATGTGGTTTTGGCTGCTTGGTTTTTAAAAAGGAGCTTTTGTCAAATTATTCATGTTGAACTGGACATATGATGTAATGGTGGCTGCAGAGTGGAATAATTTCTTTGTATTTTTTTTATTTTTTATTTTGCCTCTTTGTTGCCGAGATATTAACAATCAAACTGACAAATAATGAGTTAACTTTTGTTAAGTCCAAGTGAATGTTATCAGATAGTTTTCACTGAGGGTGTGTATTTCCTCCATTTAACATGCTGACCAATTAGGTGTTCTTTACTTTCCACTCTGGTACACAGATGTGAGATCTCTCCTTAAAGGTACTGCCACACTAAACAATCCCGCTAGCGATCACAATAACGACGCATACTAATGCGATCGCTAGCAGGATTGTTTCTATATCGCTAAGTGCGGCCACATTTAGCGATATAGTTAACGACGCTATCGCCGTTAGCGATCTTCTTAACGACTTTAGCGGTACAAAAGTACCGCTAAATCGCTAAGAAAAGGTGCCACACTAGCGATATATACTTACCCAGCGGGAGCGCCGACGAGAAAATAGGGTCCGGAACGATTCCAGCGACGAGCGATATCACAGCAGGAAGCTCGTCGCTGGCATCTGCCGCACTGAACAACATCGCTAACGGGATCGCTAAATAGTGACGTTTTTTAGCGATCCCGTTAGCGATATTGTTCAGTGTGGCATACCCTTAAGCCCCCCTCACACACAGCGATCTCGCTAGCGAGATCGCTGCTGAGTCACTAGTTTTGTGACGCAACAGCGATCTCCCCTGCGATATCGCTGTGTGTGACACTGATCAGCGACCGGCCCCCCTGCCGGGTATCGCTGATCATTGTCCAAAGGCCAGGACATTTTTTTGATCGTTGGTCTCCCGCTGGCCAGCACGCATCGCTGCATGTGGCAGGCAGGAGACCAGCGATCAGCTGGTAACCAAGGTACACATCGGGTTTCCAGGCGCCGCGCAGCGCCTGGAAACCCGATGTGTACCTTGGTTACCAGCTTCCTGCACCAGCGGGCTGGTATCCAACGTACACTGCGGGTAACTAGGCGATGTTACCCGCAGTGTTGCCGTCCTGATCGCTGCCTGTTTGGCAGCTCACCAGCGATCATGTAGCGACACACCAGCGATCCTGACAAGTGCATATCGTTGTCGGGGATCGCTGGTGTGTCACTATGTGTGACGGGGCCCTTACTCCCCCTGCAGACTGTGCAGTTTGTGTGCTTTACTCTCTATCCACAGTCTATGGGATCTGCTGTTCTTTAAGACGTTATCTCTTCTCTACTCATCAATCTGTGTGTGCAACCTTCTCTCTGCTGCTTCTAGGTTCACTTGCACGAAAGTCAGGGATTTTGCAGTATTATAGTCAGGTGTATGAGTAACTAAGTATACTAAACAGGTGATATTGGTTATTTCATATATAGGTTAAGACATTTATTAACTTATATAGAAACATCTGTTTAGGGGGTCCAAACTAAGTAAGGCAAAACCAAACTCTGCTACAAATGTGAAGTTGTGGAAAATTATTTCACAGAATCATAGAATGGTAGAGTTGGAAGGGACCTCCTGGGTCATCTGGTCCAACCCCCTGCTCAAAGCAGGATTCGCTAAATCATCCCAGACAGATGTCTGTCCAGCCTCTGTTTGAAGACTTCCATTGAAGGGTAACTCACCACCTCTCATGGCAGCCTGCTCCACTCATTGATCACTCTAACTGTCAAAAAGTTTTTTCTAATATCTAATCTGTCTCCTCCCATTCAGTTTCATCCCATTGCTTCTGGTCTTTCCTTGTGCAAATGAGAATAAAGATAATCCTTCTACAATGTGACAGCCCTTGAGATATTTGTAGACAGCTATTAAGTCTCCTCTCAGTCTTCTTTTCCAGATGAGGTCTGAGCAAAGAGGAGTAGAGGGCAATAATGACTTCACGTGATCTAGACTGTATGCTTCTGTTAATACATCCCAGAATTGTATTTGCCTTTTTTGCTGCTGCACACACTGTTGACTCATGTTCAGTCTGTGATCTATTAGTATACCCAAGTCTTTTTCACATGTGCTGTTGCTTAGCCCTATTCCTCCCATTCTGTATACGCTTTTTTCATTTTTATTTCCCAGATGTAGTACTTTGCATTTTTCCCTGTTAAAAACCATTCTGTTAGTTGCTGCCCACATTTATTTATATCTTTTTGAATCCTCTCTCCTCTCTAGTATTAGCTATCCCTCCTAGCTTTGTGTCATCAGCAAATTTAATCAGTTTACCCTCAATTCCTTCATCTAAATCATTGATAAAGATGTTGAACAATACAGGGCCCAAGACAGAGCCCTGTGGTACCCCACTTGACACATTCTTCCAACTAAATGTTCAGCCATTTACTACCACTCTTTGGGTCCTATCACTAAGCCAGTTATGAATCCACCTAACAGTTGCCTTGTCCATTCCATACTTAGTCATTTTTTCAATAAGGATTGTGTGAGATACTTTGTCAAATGGTTTGCTGAAGTCAAGATATAATATATCTACAGCATTTCCCTGATCCACCCAGTCAGTGATTCTGTCATAGAAGGAAATTAAATTAGTCTGACATGACTTATTAGTTACAAACCCATGCTGACTGGTTAAGCACTTCATTCTTGCCCAGGTACTTACATACATGTTGTTTAATAATTTGTTCAAAGATCTTTCCTGGTATAGATGTCAGACTCACTGGCCTATAGTTCCCTGGGTCCACCTTCTTCCCTTTTTGAAGATAGGAACAACATTTGCTCTTCTCCAGTCTTCTGGTACTTCTGTTCTCCAAGAATTTTCAAAGATTATGGAGAGTGGTTCAAAAATTTCTTCTGCTATCTCCTTCAGTACTCTGGGGTGTAATTCATCTGGACCTGGAGACTTGAATTCATTTATGTTAGCTAAGTGTTTCCTCACTATTTTTCTGTTTATGGATATCCTGGATTCTTCTATTCCCTTAATGTTACATTTCCTTTCTGAGAGAAAACAGATGCAAAATAGGAATTTAAAAGTTCGGCCTTCTCAACATCCTTTCTTACCATTTCATAATTTTCATACTGTAAAAATTCTATAGCATCTTTGACTTTTCTTTTACTTTTGACATATCCCCAAAATCCTTTTTTATTGCTTTTGACATCTCTTACAATACACTGCAGAAAAGATGTGGATTCCAGTTCGCGCTGCCCAAATAATAAATTTCCAAGACGTAGTAGCAGTTAAGAAGTGGTTTAATCTACGCGTTTCAGGGTGAATGCCACCCCTTCAGGAAGATACCACGTAGCTATATGTGGTATTTTCCTGAAGAAGGGGTGGTATTCACCCTGAAACGCGTAGATTAAACCACTTCTTAACTGCTACTACGTCTTGGAAATTTATTATTTGGGCAGCGCGGACTGGAATCCACATCTTTTCTGCAGTGTATTGTATTGTCGGGTCGTCGACCGACCTGTGGATCTGCGGCAGCCTCTCCTATATGTGCTTTAACCACCTAATACCAGGTGAGCAGCTTCCTATTTAAAAAGTGCTACCTTATCAGATAAGACCCTATTGCGCTTTGTGTCTCCCTTGCTTTATCTATTATTTTGACATCTCTTGCAAGCCTTAATTCATTGTCAGCTTTAGCTAATCTGATTCTTGCCCTGCAGGTTTTGCAGACATTATTATATTCTTCTTTAGATATGCCTCCCTCTTTCTATTTGATAAACATTTCTTTCTTCCTTTTTAGCATGTGTTTAAGTTCTGTGTTCATCCATCTTGGTTTTCTTAAATGCTTCCTATTCTTCCCTCTTTTTGGAATTGTTAACGATTGTGCTTTGAGAGTCTCATTTTTCAAGATTTCCCATCCTTCCTGGACATTTTTGTCCTTAAGGATATCCAGCCATTGGATCCCTCCGATTCTCTTTCTGAGTCCCTTAAAATCTGCCTTTCTGAAATCTAACCTTGAAGTCTGAGTCTTCACAGGTCTTCCTCCTCTAGTTATCCAAAATTTTAAAATAGCATGGTCACTACCTCCTAAGGTCCCAGCCACTCTTACCTCCTCAACCATTTCCTCCCTGTTTATAAGGATTATATCCAAGGTAGCAGATCCCCTTGTTTTCTCCCCTACCTTTTGGAAATAAAGTTGTCAGCAAGAGAGGATAAGAATTTCCTGGACCTGTTAGTTTTGCCTGAGAGAGATTCCCAACAAATGTCTGGATAGTTGAAATCTCCCATGACCAGTATGTCATATTTTTTGGAGAACTTGGCCATTTGATGCATAAAGAGTTCATCCATATCTTCAGCTTGCATAGGCAGCCTGTAGTAAATGCCTACAATTGTGTCCTTTCCACTGTTCGCTCCTTGTATTCTTACCCAAAGTTTCCACAGAACTCCCAGTCTCTGAAGCTTCAATCTCGGTGCAGATATACGCTTTTCTAACATACAATGCGACACCTCCTCCTCGTTTATCAAGTCTGTTTCTTGCAAATAAGTTGTATCCTTCTAGCCTTGTATTCCAATCATGTGTATCGTCCCACCAAGTTTCAGTGATTCCAATGACATCATATTTCCTTTCCTGCGTTAGTAGTTCCAATTCTCCTTGTTTGTTGCCCATGCTTTGTGCGTTTGTATAGAAACATTTTAGTTTGTGATTGGTTTCTCTTTCAATATTTTTATTATTTAGATTTTTTTGTCTTCGTTCTTCCTTTCCACTTCTAATAGCAGAGTTCTCAATAGCATTTGTCAGGTGTATGGATTTTTGTGGCCTTTTGTTTCCCTTCCCACGTTGTTCTAGTTTAAAGCTCTTCTGCTGAGTGTAGCAAGGCGACTTCCAAATACATGTTTTCCAGTCTTCATAAGGTGCACCCCATCTCTAGCAAGTAGTCCATCGTATAGGTAATTCACTCCGTCATCCAGAAATCCAAATCTTTGCTGACGGCACCATCGACATAGCCAGTTATTCACCTGCAGAATTTTATTCCACCTCCTTGTTACATGGCCATCCACTGGAAGGATGGAAGAGAAGACCACCTGTGCTCCCAGTTCTTTCACTTTCTTGCCTAAGTTTTCAAAGTCACTGCAGATGGTTTCCAGGTCACTTCTGGTGGTGTCATTTGTCCCCACATGTATTAGCAGGAATGGGTAGTCATCTTTAGGTCTGAAGAGTCCTGATATCCTGTCAGACACATCTTTAATTTTTGCACCTGGAAGACAGCACATTTCTCTTGAGGTTATATCAGGTCTGCAGATAGCGGCCTCTGTTCCTCTCAACAGGGAATCCCCTATGACCACAACTCTCCGTTTCTTCTTCACAACATTTTTCTTTCTCCATCCAGGAGGACTCTGAGGGCATACAAGGTTGTTCTTTGTGGGCAAAGTCTTATCCTGATGTATTTCTTCATCGTTCTCCTGTGTGAGAGCATGGTACTGGATCCTGAACAGTATGGGTGCTGACTGCCTCCCGATCCTCCTGCTTCTCTGGGTCACATGCTTCCATTCCTCTGTTTCTTCAGGTCCACTTCGAATTTCTTCTCTTTCTGTACCATGAAGAGATAATTCTGCTCTGTCTAAGAACTCTTCATCTTTCTTAATGATCTTCAATGTAGCTACCCTCTGTCACGTCGCCGTTGGATTCAGTGGTTGGTGTTCCTGCCTCAGCCGCTGGTGTCAGTGATAGGAGAATGGTATCCTCATATGGTTCCACTACTTTGACGCCGGTCTCTGTCGCTGCACATCGCCATGTTTCGCCTGTGGGTAATGTTGTTGACAGAGAGGGGGTCCCTGCACAGGCGTCTGGTGGACGTAGGCTTTGCTCTTCTGTCAGAGGTGAAGTGGTTGGTGTCAGTCATGCATCACCATCTGGCCTGGTTCTGGGGGCGGTCCAGATGAGATCATCAGACTGTGAGCCTGTGAGAGCCATGCCCTTCAAATGCCTTGGAGCCTGGCTTGCAAGCCGCCAGATATAGTCTTGGTTTCCCCAGTGTGCTAGTTTGCTTTGCTATTGTATCTGACCTTTGCCTGAATTTCTCACCCTTCTT
Organism: Oophaga sylvatica; assembly: GCA_033576555.1. NCBI lineage: Eukaryota > Metazoa > Chordata > Amphibia > Anura > Dendrobatidae > Oophaga > Oophaga sylvatica. The sequence goes on along the minus strand of JARQOD010000010.1, from coordinate 80,238,076 downwards.
CTGCCTGCCGATTTTGTACCGTTGCTGCCTGCCTGGTTTTGACTTTAACTTTAGCCTGAATTTCTGACCTTTCTTCTGCCTGCCGATTTTGTACCTTTGCCGCCCTCCTGGTTTTGACCCTTGGACTTCTGATTTCGCATTTGGTCTCGCTTTTTATTCCCTTCTTAGCGTCCTTCCTACTCCAGTCCACTGCTCTCACAGGCAGCTACCCCCTGGGCTTCACTGTAATTTCAGATCCCTGTATAGGGGTAAAGGGTCTCGGGGTTTCTCGGGGTACTGTCTTACCTGCAGTTCAGACCTGCAGTGAGCGGACGTCACATTCTCTCTTCTAGATTTCGCAACTTTTCCTCCAACATGGACACAAGCTTGCATTTCTGGCATGTGAAATTTGGCTTTTCCACTGGTTAATCTGTGAACATGTAGCAAGAAATGCATCTCACAACATGGCTCCTGGCCTCTTCCATGCTCTTATTGTTAAAGAGATATCAAAGTGGTGAAAAACGTACAAAAATTCAGACTCTTCACTTTTCCCAGAATGAACTGGGAATATGCAAATGATCTCCTCAGGACTCCTCCCCTGGTTTAACGATGTCCTCCTTTCAGCTGCAACGGCCAAAACCCAGTGTTCTTGGAGCTTGCGGAGACTCTTCACTTATCCCAGAATAAACTGGGAATATGCAAATGATCTCCTCAGGATTCCTCCCCTGGTTTACCGATGTCCTCCTTTCAGCTGCAACGGCCAAAACCCAGTGTTCTTGGAGCTCGCGGATGTCACAGGTCATCATGGCAAGACTGAACAGTTATATTGCAAGGTAGTTATACTGCATCAACAAGGTTTATCCCAGGGTAAGATTTTAAAGCAGACTCTGATTTGAAGATGTTTGAGCTCTTTGGAAGTAGTACCAAGTAATGGGCAACATTGCGGACCATAGAAATAATTAGTTACCTATAGGTAGTGCAGCAGATGAAAGGACACATCATGCTTACTTCCCTTCAAAATCAGAAGATTTCCAGCAGTCCCATCAGCTCAGAACTGGCTGTAAAAAGTGGGACCCAACTACACCCACCTACCCATCTCTTTTGCATTGATGAATCTGTGTGTATAATCTTCTCTCTGCTGCTATCTCTAGCTCACAGAGTAGAGAGGAGGAGAGCAGAAAGAGTACAGAATAAGGCAGTAGCTGTTGGCTAAAAGTCAGAAGCAGCGGAATAACCAACTAAGTGAAGTAGTTACTCAGACTCAGCAGCAGCAGTTCGGTAGGACATTTTTTATAAAGATTAATTAGAAAGTCGATGAAGTTTGCATTCAGGAAAGAAACAAACCATTAAAAAAATTGTTTTCCGTAGCCTTTTCTCCATTTTCTTATTAAATGCTTGTGGAGACAGTGTTCAGCGGGTGACACTGTCCGCTAGCCAAAACCGCATGAACCAGGGATCTTACCACCGAACGCCCGCTCTCCTTTTATTGTGAGCATAATACACTCAGACAACACAGGGTGAGGGTAAAACAGTTTAGCAATATGTTAGTGTACCACAAAACCGGCAAATAACACAAAGAACAGTCCCAGCAAAACACCCAAGATTGTGCAAATTAGAGAGTCTCAACCTTCCTCTGACTCGACTGGATTAGAGCCGCTGTGACTTCAGATACTCAAGGGCCGACCACCCCCAGCTGTAGCACACACAAAGAGGCAGTAACAACAAGCTTAGGAAGCAGACAGTCCATTGAGGTACAAGGCCAGGTGACTGGAGGGTCACAGTCTGGCTTCTCTGAACATCTCCATGGAGCCAGGTGACTAATCGGTCCCATTCCTTTCTTTCCCAAATGTATCCATGGGGCTCAGGTGACCAGTGTGTGTCCACATCCTGACTAACCTAAATGTATCCATAAGTTCAGGGATGGTCAATGGAGCAGACCTGTAATCTTTCAGCTGGGGCTGTGGTTCCCTAAACTGGCATCATGTAAAATGTCAAATCTGTGTCCTTAGTGCTTGAGCCATGATGTTCTGGCAGTTATCCTGTAGAATGTTTCTAGCTGTGGCTTTGTAAAGAGTCTCTGGTGCTTTGGATCTCTGGATCTCTTGTATATACTGTTACAGAGGCATATCCCCTTATATAGCTCACAATTGTCCTTTGATTCAGCATCCAGAGGTCAAGAGGAAACTGTAATGAGATTAACTCATTGTTTGACTATTTAATCAATTTGCATAGTTTTTACTCCTCTATTTTGCAAGTCAACAAGCCACAGATCCACACAATGGCCACTCAACATATTAAGCAGACATCTATTGTTCCAAGACCCTGCATCACTGTCTTGCAAAGATAGCAGTCAATAAATGGTAGGAGCTGATATAAGAGGTAAATATAAGAGGTAAATAACAACCATTCATCAATTTACAATTATCAATTTAACCTACAAGTAGAGTCAACATTTTAGACTTTTGATCAAGGGAAGAAAGAAACACAAATTCAAAAGTCAAGATATAGATAACAGTCTTTGCCTCCTGGCTTAGGGCCCCGTCACACATAGCGACACACCAGCGATCCCGACAATGATATGAACTTGTCAGGATCGCTGGTGTGTCGCTACATGATCGCTGGTGAGCTGCCAAACAGGCAGCTTTCAGCAGCGATCAGGACAGCGATTATGCGGGTAACAAGTTACCCGCAGTGTACCTTAGATACCAGCGCACTGGTGCAGGGAGCTGGTAACCAAGGCACACATCGGGTTTCTAGGCGCCGAGAGGCGCATAGAAATTCGATGTGTACCTTGGTTACCAGCTCCCCTGCACCAGCGCGCTGGTATCTAAGGTACACTGCGGGTTCGATGTGTACCTTGGTTACCAGCTCATTGATCTCTGGTCTCCCGCCTGTCACACACAGCGATGCGTGCTGGCCAGCGGGAGACCAACGATCAAAAAAATGTCCAGGACATTCAGCGACGATCAGCGATACCCAGCAGGGGGGCTGATCGTCGCTGCGTGTCACACACAGCGATATCGCTGCGGAGATCGCTGTTGCGTCACAAAACTTGTGACTCAGCAGCAATCTCGCTAACGATCTCACTATATGAGACGGGGGCTTTACTGAAAATAGACGTCTGGATAATTAAGATAAAATGCTGGGTGTCGTCACAATGCTTAAGTAATCAATGAAATTACTCAATCCCATGTACTAGGTACAAACAAAGTGAGCCACATGCCAAGTTAATTGACCGACCGCACTTTTCTTTATCTGTCTCTGAGTCAATTTCTTCTAAAGATGACACGAGTGGAAATAGTAAATGTTGAGTTTAATAAGTTAGGCAATGTTATTTCATCTTTGACTCTCTGCATGGTGCTGTCAGTGCAGCAGGCAGATGTATTTTTGTAATGGCTTGCTCTCATAATTGGCTTTCCTAGCACAACTGGGTCACCAGCATGAAGGAAAAAGGGCATTTTGAAGGAAAAGAATGTAAGTAAAATTCTTTCTATACAACGTTCATAAAATATCCAGGTAAATGTCTGGATAAAGCTAAGTTCACATTTGCGTATATGTCCGGAGCGTATCATTTGCATACGCAAACACATGCCAAATGCATGCAAACGCATGTTTACGCAGCATTTTTTATCCACATCATCTTACACATGACGCACAAAAAAAACCCCGCTGCGTGTGTATGTGTTTTTGCATGCGTTTGCGTTATGAGCATGGGTTCGATATTTCCAGATGTGGTAATCAGTTCCTGGAGATGCGCAGTCTGAAGTCCGCATGCGCATCGAACGCATCCATGTGCATGTCCTTGCGTAGCAATGCGTTTTTTACGCACTCATCCGTATGTGCATGACTGCGCATATTTGACGGATTTTTGACGCTTCAAAAAATGCAACATGTTGCGTTCGCTGGACTTCGCAAAACGATGCATGCGTATGCGAACGCATTCAAACGCATGTCCCTGCGTACACCATGTTAAAGATATGTACGCATGACGCATGCGGATCTATGCAGATCAAACGCTGCACGTACAGACACAAATGTGAAACCAGCCTAATCTTCAGATGGAGCCATTCTAAATTTGCCATGAATCAAGCACTCATTGTTGGTTTCCTAGCCACACATTTTAAGAAGAAAAATGGCGGCAAAGTTGATCATTCAAAAAGTGTTCCAATGCATTACTTTAGAAATGATAGAGAGGGGCGCAATAGCGCAGTTACCAAATTAACAATTAGTTTACTGTAAGGTAAAATTCTCACCTTTACACGTTGTGAGTATGCACAACACATATAGTAAGTAGGATAGGAGGGCTGCAGATGGCACCGGACCCACGAAGGATCTTCAAGAAATTCTGGATAGGATATTCAAAATGCCAACAATTCCGCGCTCCTCCAAAATCAGGCAAGGGAATCACAGAGTTCAGACAAGTTGCATACTTTATTAAAGGCTATCAAACTACGCGTTTCATGGACGTCCTGTCCACTTCCTCAGGTAGATAGGAGGAACAGGACAGGACGTCCATAAAACGCGTAGTTTGATAGCCTTTAATAAAGTATGCAACTTGTCTGAACTCTGTGATTCCCTTGCCTGATTTTGGAGGAGCGCGGAATTGTCGGCATTTTGAATATCCTATCCAAAATGCATTACTTTGGCATTCATTTGGAGCAATGGATTACATGAGTAATTTATGACATACTGTCTCTTTAATCTGTCATTTTATTCTCAGAAACACTGTCTCATTTCTCTATCATGTTTACATGCAAAATGTCCAAATATCTAAAAAGCCAATTGATCTGTGATAAGAAGAAAATGGCGTTCCAAGAGGAAGCCGACACAATGCTTAGCTCTACGTACGTGCATTTGCTGTTGACAATTGCAGCATTATTCAGTGTCTACCCCCCCAGTACGTGCTTGGAGACAGGTGCACACATTAACGTCATCCGCCTGCACTTACACTGATGTATTTAGCATCTCCTAAAAGATCAGAATGAGCTCTGGTATTTACTGGGTGATGAATTTCTCATGGGCCACATCTGAACATTGCTCTGCATATCTAGTGGTTAATTTACAGCTGAATAGAAGGTGCAGTTATCTTTGGACTGGAAGCATTTCATGGAAATGGCAGAAATGAGTCGAGAAAATTAACATGACCCTCCCACCCCCATCCACACATATATACAAAATTAAGCTCATAGGCTGTTTTAGATTTCTTATTTCATTAATCTAATCTATGTAAATCATCATGCTAATAGGTTGCAGATATTAAATGTTTGACAACTGGATTTACATAACTGCCATATCTGCAAATATTGTTGTCAAATTGATAAGATTTTCTGGATTTCAACCAAAATTGCATTCACCTATTAGAATTTAGAAGCTGCCCTTTGCCCAAATAAAATGTAAACTGGCTTCCTTCCAGAAGGAAAACTGTCACCAGGGCCACTTATAGTTGACCACATCATCTTTCCCAAACTCTGTACTGTCATGAAGCAACAACTCACAAAATAAAAAGTGCTAGCTACATATGGATGTCCTTGGTTTGATAACTTGCGTCATGTTTCAAAAGGTCAGACAGGCCAGTGTTTTTTCTTTCTGGAAATTAGCAATTTTGCATTTTTCAAAGAGAGTTGCCCCTAAAGCCGGCTTTACACATTAGATGGCTGTCAATGAAAGATCACTTGGGTGACCACCATCTCAGCAGACTCCCATACACAGGAGCTCTCAAGTGCTCCTGTGCTGTCTATGAGAAAGCTACTGACAGGTTGCCGGCGGCTTATCTCTGGGAGAACAATATGATCCACAGTCCAAAACCAAACATGTCTGATCAACATCACTCGCGACCATCATTTGGCCGGCATCCCCATACACATTAGACCAACGGCTGAACTCGATGACATCAGCGGGTTTAACCAACAAAAGTTCTAATGTGTATGGCCGGCTTAAGGCTCAATACTAGATGGATTTCGTCAAGGAGAATCAGTGCAGTTGAGAGGTATTGTCCCTGTATTAAGGTACAGTGCCTTGCGAAAGTATTCGGCCCTCTGGAACTTTTCAACCTTTTCCCACATATGCTTCAAACATAAAAATACCAAATGTAAATTTTTGGTGAAGAATCAACAAGTGGGACACAGTTGTGAAGTTGAACGAAATTTATTGGTTATTTTAAATTTTTGTGGAAATACAAAAACTGAAAAGTGGGGCGTGCAATATTATTCGGCCCCTTTACTTTCAGTGCAGCAAACTCACTCCAGAAGTTCATTGTGGATCTCTGAATGATCCAATGTTGTCCTAAATGACTAATGATGATAAATATAATCCACCTGTGTGTAATCAAGTCTCTGTATAAATGCAACCTGCTCTGTGATAGTCTCAGGGTTCTGTTTGAAGCACGGAGAGCATCATGAAGACCAAGGAACACAACAGGCAGGTCCGTGATTCTGTTGTGGAGAAGTTTAAAGCCGGATTTGGATACAAAATGATTTCCAAAACTTTAAACATCCCAAGGAGCACTGTGCAAGCGATCATATTGAAATGGAAGGAGTATCATACCATTGCAAATCTACCAAGACCCGGCCGTCCCTCTAAACTTTCATCTCAAACAAGGAGAAGACTGATCAGAGATGCAGCCAAGAGGCCCATGATCACTGTGGATGAACCGCAGAGATCTACAGCTGAGGTGGGACAGTCTGTCCATAGGACAACAATCAGTCGTACACTACACAAATCTGGCCTTTATGGAAGAGTGGCAAGAAGAAAACCATTTCTCAAAGATATCCATAAAACGTGTCGTTTAAAGTTTGCAACAAGCCACCTGGGAGACACACCAAACATGTGGAAGAAGGTGCTCTGGTCAGATGAAACCAAAATCTAACTTTTTGGCAACAATGCCAAACGATATGTTTGGCATAAAGGCAACACAGCTCATCACCCTGAACACACCATCCCCACTGTCAAACATGGTGGTGGCAGCATCATGGTTTGGGCCTGCTTTTTTCAGCAGAGACAGGGAAGATGGTTAAAATTGATGGGAAGATGGATGGAGCCAAATACAGGACCATTCTTGAAGAAAACCTGTTGGAGTCTGCAAAAGACCTGAGACTGGGACGGAGATTTGTCTTCCAACAAGACAATAATCTCAAACATAAAGCAAAATCTACTATGGAATTGTTCACAAATAAATGTATCCAGGTGTTAGAATGGCCAAGTCAAAGTCCAGACCTGAATCCAATCGAGAATCTGTGGAAAGAGCTGAAAACTGCTGTTCACAAACGATCTCCATCCAACCTCACTGAGCTCGAGCTGTTTGCCAAGGAAGAATGGGCAAGAATTTCAGTCTCTCGATGTACAAAACTGATAGAGACATACCGCAAGCGACTTGCAGCTGTAATCGCAGCCAAAGGTGGCGCAACAAAGTATTAAGTTAAAGGGGCCGAATAATATTGCACCCTCCACTTTTCAGTGTTTGTATTTCCACAAAAATTTTAAATAACCAATAAATTTCATTCAACTTCACAATTGTGTCCAACTTGTTGAATCTTCACCAAAAATTTACATTTGGTATCTTTATGTTTGAAGCATGATATGTGGGAAAAGGTTGAAAAGTTTCGGGGAGCCAAATACTTTCGCAAGGCATTGTAATTCTTACAAATGCTCACGAACATTCCTGTCCTCTGTCTTGGACTATATTTACACTTCTGTGTCAATTTTACCATCTGTGAGACATGGAACATTTTTTTCTCATGACATCCGTGTTTCATCTGTTTTTTGTTTTTTTTTCATGAAAGAGATGCATTTGTTCCCAAGTGAACAGAAACATTCCTGGAAGTTGTTTTTTTTAATCCAAATTGATCTCTAAACAATGGATCCATGAGACACAGAAGCAAAACCACAGTAAATCTGAAGCATTCCACACATATTTGACTTGCATCATGGCCAAGTCTGATCCCCAAACACGGGTCAGAATAGAACCTGCCCTGAGTCTCATGGATATCTCACTCAGATCCGTGATTTTCATGGATGAGTATGAATCCATGAAACTCTACAGGTGTGTACCCAACGGTGAATGTAGCCTTATTGGAGCAGTTTGTTTTCAGAAACTCTTTCTGTACTCTGTTTTTATTAATAACTGTCGTTACTTACCAGTGAAGCGTCTCTTGGGATAGCCATAACTCTTCCTGACGACTATGTCGAGTTTCGAGGAAACGGACATTTTTCCTCCTTCTCCGGTGTCCCGTTTCCTCTCTTCCTCAGTTTGGCTTTCTGAGTTTTAACTCATGACATTCTATCCCTGACTATGCTTCTGCCTCTCCTTCATATACCAAGCCTGGCACTGACTTCTGGTTGTTTTTATGTTTTTGCCTTGTTCTTGCAGTATAACGTCTGGTCAAGACACAACTCTGACTATATTTTGTCTTATCCTCTGGATACGAAGATTGTATATGTGATGCTCCAACTCCAATTACTGCTGACAGAATGATACATTACTGGCTGTTTTACTCACATTTCCACCCTACATTCTGTACGGTGCAGCAAAGCAGATGACATTGGTCCAATCTAATTTTCGTCTATGCACACTGTAGTTATGGTTATTTGATTTATTAACTCTTTTCCGTCAATTTGAACCAATCTGGTATTTTACCCCTGACCTCAATTTTTTTTCCCCATTGGATTGTGGATCATTGGAAAGAAGAATAATTCCTTTTTCTTTGACTTTTTTAAATGGCGTCGTAATTTTTACAGATTTTTACCTTGGCTTGGTTTTTTGGACTCATTTTAGGATGTCGCTAAAACATAATTTACAATTGAAGCACAAAGATTTTATTGAGTACATGCAATGCCCAGAGAGAGAGGAACATTTGTTATATGATATAAAGCTACGCCAAGACACTGAGGTGGGTTCAAAGTCATGAAGAGCTCTGCCCAGACAGTGAGCTTGGTATATAATGGGATTACTCTATTTTGGGGTTTGTGTAATCTAGTGTGGAATCTGGCTCAGACACTAAATTGTCCTATGCTTGTGCCAGTGGAGCAGATGAAATCAATAAGCATGGGGCACAGATCTGGCTAAATTACCAAATCTAAACACTGTATGCTAAAGGCCAGACCAATAGCGACAATCTGCAGCATCTTTCCACTCCCCCACTGATTTTTTGGAAAAAATTTGAAATTACAGTAGAAATTGAAAAATAGCAAAGATGGAAAGCTCTTTACTTACTCTGTCAAGCCCCCCCCACTGCTGCACCTTTTCCTTTCAGCGCCGCCTACGTCTGCATGCGTCCTGCGTACCCTCTCTTTAACATTGGATATGCAGGCCATGCGGATGTATGCGGATGCCTCCACATGCGTCGTTTTGACGCTGCGCCGAACAGAACATGTTACATTTTGTTGCGGTCTGCGCAGCTTAAAAATGATGCCTGCGGAGGCATCCGCATAGCCTGCGTACCCCATGTTAAATATGGGGTATGCAGAACGCATGCAGACGTAGGCGGCGCTGAAAGGAAGAGGTGCGGCAGTGTGGGGGGCTTGACGGAGTAAGTACGCAGCCCTCCTGAACGCTAGTGTGAAACTAGCCTTAGACACAGTAATGTCCTAAATCAAAAGGTTTTTTTTTAATGTGCAGTTGTAAAAGTTTAGTGATCTTCACTCTCGTAATGCATAAATTATTTTTCCTTTTTTTTGGCCTCATAGACAACAATCAGTGTAGGGTCAAACTTAAAATTTTAAGTCTGCCTGGTGGGTAGAGTAGTCCACATATATCAAAATAGGAGATGGTGGGTAGGGTAGTACATGTATTACAAAATACAAGGGTCCGTTAGGAGATGGTTGGCAGGGTAGCCCACATATTACCAATACATTCCCATGCAATGTTGGATTTAAAATAAATTAAAAGTTGCTTTTGTATCAGACCTCTTTGACCTGCTGTCCCCAGTTTTACACCAAATTGCCACAATTTTGTTATTGTCTCTGTATTTTTCACAGGTGAAATGTTAAAAAGAAGTCATATAGCAAGTAACCGCTTACAAAACAGTGGAAATCTGCAGTAAAACCGTGCAGTTTTGACGTTTTTGAGCACATGATAATAAAATAGCTCATGCAAATGCACCTTAGGAAACCTCAGTTGACTGACTTTGGAAATAATTTTGATTAACCATGTTGGATTAGGAGGGGAATGTTTAACTTTAGATAATTAATTGAGAATTGTATTGCTATGGAGTTTTGATTTCCTCTGCATCAATACTTGAGGAACTATTGTAAAAGGTGTCTCTGGGTGGACTTTTCAGACTCATTAGCTGCATCATAATGAAAGAATGAATAAATACACTGTTAAGTGCAGCAGACTTCTGAATTAAATTTAATAGCAGTCACTGATCCATGGAATTGGTCAAAGCAGCTTTAGTTAAACAATGAACTGAACTATGTATTTTATCAGTCTGTAATGAGAATTGACTGTAGTGGCATGACATCAAGACATGAATAATGGAACTTTGACCGTTCTGCTAGGTGAATGGAAATATTAATAAAAAATGTCTGCTTTTTACAATCCATTTTTCTTTCTCCATAGCTATGATCTGTGGAGGTATCCAGCAGCAAGCATTTATTTCCCATTCGATTCCATTTAATTAGGGTTGTTATGGGTGGTGGGCGAGAGGGGGGCCCTAAGTCATCTCCTCTTTCCTACCACTAATATCGCTTGTAACTGACTAAGGGTCCCCCACCCTCACCGTCTAAGTTTTCCTCTCCCTTTTCAAACTTGCTTACAATGTTGATGTTGGGATGGGGCCTTCAGTGATGGATGATAACAGAGCTTGGATACAATTACTTATTTGGCCCCGAAACAGACAACGAAGCGGCAAGAAAAGTGCAGAAGCAGATGGACGTCTCAGTCTTCACTTATTACAGCACAGCTAGTTACCTGGACTGTCCGGTTGAGCTGGAGGGCAAAGGGAGTAAACAATCCTTACTCTGGGTGTGTTGCAGCCAATTAGTTTAATATGCTCACCACTCTAAAAGAGTGCTTGGCAGTCAGGTGGCCAGAGTAGACAGCATTTTGTTTGGTACAAATAGTAGACGTCAGGGTGTACTTCTCACCCAGGTTGTCCAACACCAACAAGAGCAAGAAGTAGCTATTGTCAACTACATGCAGGTTGCATCAGACAATGCCCTTGGCTGGGCCCACCGGAAAATCTTCCTGTCCTCCAGTGGGCCAGTTTGATGCTGCTCTTCCTCGTGAGCTCTCTATACAGGGCAATTGTTTCTGTAGGTAAATATGTTATAGGACTGGTGATGTTGCATTCCTTGACACCCCAAATGGTTAAATGTATTTTATGTTATTTTATGTGTTACCTGAGAGTAAAACCCTCTATGGCTGTGGTCTAGCCTAAATAGGGTTAACTCTAACGGTCGTACCAGTTTAGGAAAGGTGGAGCTGGAGTTAGTGCAAAGTTCAGGAAGTGTCAGGGGCAGTTGAGGAGACAACGTTGGCCTTATACTCGGGGCAGTAGATTGTCAAAGAACCCTTCCGTGTGAATCAGCTTGTCAGCCTCTAGATGGATGTTGTGGCCCTTGGGCGCACTCGGCCTGTGAAGTTACCAGGAAAGTTTGATTCAAACCCTAAGAGGTGGGAGGTGATGCAATCCTAGTGCACTGCTAAAGGTAGAGAATAATTCCTAGTGCTAGAGAAGTGAGCAAGACGGATGCTCTATCCTACTGGGAACCGGGGCTGAAGTTGTGTCTGGTACCTGTGGAAAAGACAACAACCCGTTGGGCCTTATCCTTTCTGCCTGTTTGTAAAGACTGCCAGTTGTTTTTATGAATACTGTGTCCCCTGCGGGCCAGAAGTAAGTGTGATGCACCCCACACTCAGCAGCAAACCGGGACTGGGACACATTTTGTTTGTAGGGTGCCGGAGCAAGTGGGAGCAGCAGCTTGCCCACAACCACCTTGCTTAGGCAGCTTACAAATCCATCCATAATGTGCATTAACCCCTTAACGTCCACTGACGTGCATAGCCCGTCATGGCAGGATGTAAGTTCCCGCACCAGGACGTGCTATGCCTGTCATACATTTAAACTGTCACTGCGTGTTTACATAGACAACTGACAGGCACAGCAAGCGGTGCGGGGACCCATGCCGTTGGTCCCCGCACCCAGAACGCTGACTGCTGACTGATCACAGCATGATCGGGTAGGAGATGCTGAATTTTCAGCATCTCTTGCCCGGTCAGTGCAGGAGCTCAGCGCCGCCGGTGGCTGAGCTTCCGGCACTAACAGCCAGGAGCGGCGTCTGCATAGCCCCTGGCTGTTAACCCCCTGATTGCTGCAATCGAGCCCGATCGCAGCGTTCAGGGGGGAGGAAGAGGGTTGGGGCTCCCTCTGCCTTCTGATCGGCGTCCCCGCGATGTAATCGCAGGGCCCTATCTCTTCCATGATGACGGGGTTGTCATGACAACCCCCGAGTCATCCAGCTACAGAAAGCCTCTGACATCATGCTCACAGCATGGTCTCGGAAGCTTTCTGCATAGGGTATAATACATTGCAATGCTGGTGCATTGCAATGTATTATACCTGCAAATCAAAGTGAATAAGTGACAGTCCCATAAAGAGACAAGGTAAAAAAAAAAAAAAAAATTTTTTTAAATATGTAAAAAAAATCAAAATAATTTTAAAAATTCCCCGAACAAATAAAAATTTTTATGTAAAAAAAAAAAATACACGTTTGGTATTGCCTCGTCCTTAAAGATCCCATCTATAAAAGTGTCACCCTAGTTAACCCCTTCAGTGAACGCCGTAAAACCCCCCAAAAAAGTAGCAAATTATACTTTTTCCAAACGATATCCTCACATTGAAAAAGTGGAATAAAATAAAATAAAAAAACGAATGGTAATAAAAATTGTATCACTGAAAGGGCCATCTTGTCCCGCAAAAAAACAAGCCGCCATACAGCTCCATTATTCTGAGTTATAGTTCTCAGAATAAAGCAAATCAAAAATAATTATTTTTTCTATAAAAGTTTTTATTGTGTAAAAAACACCAAAACATAAAAAAAGTATATAAATTGGGTATCGATGTAATCGTACTGAGCCGAAGAATAAAGCTGCCTTATCAATTTTACCAATCACGGAACGGAGAAAAAAAAAACAATTACTGAATTGCTGGTTTTTGTTAATTCTGCCTCCCGAAAATGATACCAATAAAAAACGTCAGCTCGTCCCGCAAAAAGCAAGACCTCACATGACTCTGTCGGCCGAAATATGGAAAAATTATAGCGCTCAAAATATGGTGATGCAAAAATTTCTTACAAAAAATTCTTACAAAAAAAGCATCTTTTTATGTGTGACAGAAGCTAAACATGAAAAAAAGGGTATAAATCTGGTATCGCTGTAATCGCACCGATCCGAAGAATAAAGTCGCCTAATCACTAATACCGCACGAGGAACGACGTAAAAAAAAAACCAATTCTTCACCTGTTGTGGATTTGTTCATTCTGCCTCCCAAAGAACGCAGTAAGGCAATCACAGTGGTTTACCTCAACATATGGGGTATCAGCGTACGCAGGACAAATTGAACAACTTTGGGGGTCTAATTTCTCCTGTTACCCTTGTGAAAATAAAAATTTAGGGGCAAAAAGATCATTTTTGTGGAAAAAAATATAATTTTTTTATTTTCACGGCTCTGCGTTATAAACTTCTGTGAAGCACTTAGGGGTTCAAAGTGCTCCCCACACATCTAGATAAGCTCCTTGGGGGGGTCTAGTTTCCAAAATGGGGTCACTTGTGGGGGGGTTCCACTGTTTAGGCACATCAGGGGCTCTCCAAACGTGACATGACACCCGCAGACCATTCATCAAAGTCTGCATTCGAAAATGGCGCTCCTTCCCTTCCGAGCTCTGCCATGCGCCCAAATAGTGGTTTACCCCCACATATGGGGTATGAGCGTACTCCGGACAAATTGTACAATAACTTTTGGGGTCCAGTTACCCTTGGGAAAATAAAAGTTGGGGATGAAAAGATCATTTTTGTGAAAAAATATGATTTTTTAATTTTACGGCTCTACGTTATAAACTTCTGTGAAGCCCTTGGGGGTTCAAAGTGCTCACCACACATTAGATAAGTTCCTTGGGGGTCTAGTTTCCAAAATGGTGTCATTTGTGGGGGGTTTCCACTGTTTAGGTACATCACGGGCTCTCCAAACACGACATGGCGTCCGCTATCGATTCCAGCAAATTTGACATTCAAAACCTCAAATGATGCTTCTTCCTTTCCGAGCTCTGCTGTGCACCTAAAGATTGGTCTTCCTCCACACATGGGGGATCGGTGTACTCAGGAGAAATTGCACAACAAATATTGTGGTTCATTTTCTCCTGATACCCTTGACCAAATACAAAAAAATTGTGTCCGAAGTAAAATTTTGGGGAAAAAAAGTTAAATGTTCATTTTTTCCTTCCACATTACTTTAGTTCTCGTGAAGCACCTGAAGGGTTAATAAACTTCTTGAATGTGTTTTTGAGCACATTGAGGGGTACGGTTTTTAGAATGGTGTCACTTTTGGGTATTTTCTATCATATAGACCCCTCGAAGTGACTTTAAATGTGAGGTGGTCCCTAAAAAAAAATGGTGTTGTAAATTTTGTTGTAAAAATGAGAAATCGCTGGTCAACTTTTAACCCTTATAACTTCCTAACAAAAAAAAAATTATGTTTCCAAAATTGTGCTGATGTAGAGTTGACATGTGGGAAATGTTATTTAGTGACTATTTTGTGCGATATGACTCTCTGATTTAAGTGTACAAAAATTAAAAGTTTGGAAATTGCAAAATTTTCTAAATTTTTGACAAATTTCCGTTATTTTCATAAATAAACGCAAGTTATATTGAAGACATTTTTACCACTAACATGAAGTACAATATGTCACGAAAAAACATTCTCCAAATCAGCGGGATCCGTTGAAGCGTTCCAGAGTTATAACCTCATAAAGTGACAGTGGTCCGATTTCAAAATTAAGGCCTTGTCATTAACCTACAAAGTGGCTTAGTCCTTAAGGGGTTAATCTTATGTTGCTGTTTTGTACATTTAATTTCCATGATTTCAGATGCTGAAGCATGGTATTGGAAATCATTATTTGATCCTTGAAATTATTTTTTTTGTGTAAAGGAAGAAAAGGGGAGGAAAAGGAAGGAAAAAAAAATTGAGGGGAAAAAATTTTTTGGGGGAAGATTTTTTCCACGCTTTGTTATAATGCATGGTCAGCACGGATAATTTGCATTTACCGTATATGCTTTTATGCTTATTTAATACCCATTATACTTGCATGTCCTGTATTTATCTATCACTAAGGTCATGTTCAGTATTTTACATCAGTATGTGTAAGCCAACACCAGGAGTGGGTGATAAATACAGAAGTGGTGACGGGTTTATATTATACTTTCCTCTGATTGTTCCTCTTCTGATTTGGCTTAGAAATACTGATTTAAAATACTGAACATGTGAACATGGTCTAAGGGGAGTTATACGAGAAATGATTAAAAATCATTCTGTATGTTTTAATCATGGATATCCCTGCTTTTAACAAATGAAATAAGTAGCTTTATTCAACCATCAATCTTTTTTCCCGTGTTTGCTCATCCCTGGTAATATATATTAATGAGGTAAATGCTACTGCGTAAATAACAGTTTCCCTTTTAAGTTGATGGATAGTACGTGTATATATGTATTGTCTGGTCGCTATAAGGTTACAAGTGTTGTGATTTGAATGCAGAATGTTGGTAATTTTCTTAAGCTGCACTTATCAGCTTTCTCTAATTATGGCTGGTAATTAACAATCGCCATCACATGGGAGATGTGCCGGATTGCACACTAACATAGGAAGCCTTTTGGGCCAGAGTATGTGCATTTTTACTTTAATTAAAAGCTGGAAAGAAACATTCTCCCTCTGTCTCGCTCCCATCGACTTGCTGTTCTTTTCCTCCAGCCAGGAATAAATAACTTTGTTAAATAAGCAGTGGTTTCTGAATTAAGTTTATTATTGTGTTTGCACATTAGTGATGTTATTTTTTTCTGTATTATATTAGTTTCCCAATTCTGGTAATTAAGCAGACCATGGGTGACTCTCACACTCCCATTCATTCAGCTGATAAGTGGAGGTTCGGAGACTTGGACCACCACAATTTTTATATTGATGGTCTATCTTGGTCCATTAGTTATGAAGTATTCATTTGTTGCTTTACTGCAATTTCCTGTTTGCAAGCTCTTATTGGGTACCCTTATTGGATATCTTTGTATTCGTGTGTTTTTTTTTTATTTTCCAGAAATGAATTGCAACCTCAATATACCCTGTCCTTTTGTCAGGTTTTCACTAACAATGCTAGATAATATCGTTTAGAAGTTTTGGACACCTTTGCACTGATTTTTTTTTCTGGTCACAAAAATGATTCAGATTTCTAAATACTGTTCAATAAAAATTTCCTAGAAATTTGTTGCAGATTTTGTGTAGCTCGTGTGCATAGCTGGCTGTCTTGTTGCTTCTCATAGATCTGACATCACACTGCTCTTGGCTCATTGGCATCTCTCTGTTCCCCCCTCTCTTCTTTTAGCACTAGAGATGCTAGCAGGAAGGAAGAGGAGAGAGAGATTTTGTCCAAGATCATATATATCAAAGTTTATTTAGAAAATACATAACAGACTAAGCATAAAACATCACAACAACAATAATATTAATAAAGAGAATAGGGGACACAGGTGTAAAACACACTGTCCCTAGAACAGTAGTTCATGGATGGGGAAGGTGAATGGAAAGCAGCAAATAGAATAAATTAAAGTGCTAGTGCTTATAAAGTTAATACCCAGTACAGATATGTTTCCTAGTGATCAACATTCTAGGTAAATCAATACTAGATAGCCTAATCATTTAAACAGAAAGTAAAATGATCTGTCATTAATAGAGAGCTATGTATCACCATAAGGAAACACATATGTTAAGGATAATGAAGTTTCTATTATGTCTTACCCATAGTTCCCAACTCAGGACAGTGTGCCAGCAGAATGTTACTTTCTGTTTAAATGATTAGGCTATCTAGTGTCGCTTTACCTACAATATTGATCACTAGGAAACATATCTGTACGGGTATTAACTTTATAAGCACTGGCAGTTTAATTTATTCTCTATGCTGATTTCCATTCACCTTCCCCATCCATGAATGACTTTTCTATGAACAGTGGCCTTAACATCTGTGTCCACTATTCTCTTTATTAATATTATTGTTGTTTCGATGTTTCATGCATAGTCTGTTATGTATTTTCTAAATAAACTGATATATATGATCTTGGACAAAATCTCTCTTTCCTCTGTGTGTATCTAATATAAATGGCAGTGTCCTTTACTACTCTGGCCCTTTTTACCGCTAGGCATAGGGCCTTAATCACTGCACTATTATGAATTCTGTTCTTAGAATTTTTCATGAGGAAGGTAGAGGAGGTTGTACATGGCAGGTCAGAGAACAGGAAAAGTATCCATTTATTCAGTGAAAGCAAATGATCCAGGCTAAACGGTATCAGAGTCAGGAGCGGACACAGACAGAAGAGGCCCCTGTGTTAGAACTTTATATGGACCCTTTGTAGTCCTATAGTCCATTATAATGGACAATTCTACCTGCTTCGGAGTAGTTAGTGGCCCCATTACCTCTTTGGGCCCCTGTGCGGCTGCACAGGTTTCACAAATGGTATGTCTGTCACCGGTCAAAGTGTAGATGGAGAAGAAAGCCAGTGAGTAGAAGGAATTAAAACGATTGTCTATCATTGTGCAGAAAAAGGAGAGAACAGATAGTAGGTTCTGGTGTAGGAAGGAAATCTACAATCTGCATTATCAGCATCTGACAACACAGGAGCGATTGTAGGAGAATGTAGTACAGGAATGAAGCTGTGCTGGATCATGACAAGTAGTTAAGGATTCAGCACACTGGACACAATGATCTCTCGTCAGCATGTATTACTAGGAGAGAATAGCCACATAAGAGAAGTACAAACCTAGCAGCTTCACAAGTCTGAAAAAGATTAAGTCAATGCAGATTGCAGCCTGAAACATAGTGCAATTGTTTTTTTTTTTAAAAGGAATCTATCATCTCCGAAATTAGTATTAAAGTAGAAACAGGTCTATGTAATGGAATAGCAATACTTTTCATTTAAAAATTATTTGAATAGCTTTAGAGAAGCATTCTTTATCTTCATATGCAAATGAAGTGTTTGGAGCACAGTGGGCAGAGCTGCTCAGTCAGGAACATCATTCCTTCCAGTTTCACCAGCTACACTGTCCTAGTGATCTGTAGGGGGAAAAAGTATTCAGACTCTTGCCATTGTCTATGCTGTAAAATAAAGGTACGGTAATTGGGTTTTCTCTAACCGCCTCTGTAGTTTTTGATAAGCTATTGCTTTCTGGTACAACCAAAGTATGTACATGAGGTTTATATCTAAATATTAGTGATGAGTGAAGGTGCTATCTGAGCATGCTCGGGTGCTGAGCGTCTTTGGTGTGCTCGAATAATATTTTCAAGTCCCCGCAGCTGAATGTCTCGCGGCTCTTAGACAGCTGCAACACCTGCAGGGATTGTTTAAAAAAACAGGCTATCCCTGCATGTGTTGCGGCTGTAAAACAGCGGCGGGGACTCAAACTTGTTTTCTTATTTTTCTAGCACACTGAAGACAGCTGGTTTGCACCCAAGCATGCTTGGATAACACCTTATCCGAGCACGTTCACTCATCACCACTAATTATCTGGCCCGTGAGGGTTCTTTGAAGTTTATTTTTTTGTTTCCTGTTCAGCACAAAACCAGCAAGTATTATGTCATGTTCTTTTCTGTTAAATCCACAACAATTGGTTATAGCTCAGATTCTATCAGGAGACCAAGTTACTTATATAATGACTTTATTGTCAAAAATGATCAAAAATTCACAATGTATTGTCTTGCACAATAAGAAACAAATTTTCATAAGAGATCGTCATGTTGGGCGCATGATCAGAATGGTAACTAATACATTTCATCTATGAATCTCTGGATATACAGTACAGACGAAAAGTTTGGACTCACCTTCTCATTCAAAGATTTTTCTGTATTTTCATGGCTATGAAATTGTAGAATCACACTGAAGGCATCAAAACTATGAATTAACACATGTGGAATTATACATTACACTTTACAAAAAAGTGTGAAACAACTGAAAATATGTCTTATATTCTAGGTTCTTCAAAGTAGCCACCTTTTGCTTTGATTGCTGCTTTGCACCCAGAAAAGGTGAACGGATGGACTCTACATGCCGGTTCCCACCGTGAAGCATGGAGGAGGTGGTGTGATGGTGTGGGGGTGCTTTGCTGGTGACACTGTTGGGGATTTATTCAAAATTGAAGGCATACTGAACCAGCATGGCTACCACAGCATCTTGCAGCAGCATGCTATTCCATCCGGTGTGTGTTTAGTTGGGCCATCATTTATTTTTCAACAGGACAATGACCCCAAACACACCTCCAGGTTGTGTAAGGGCTATTTGACCAAGAAGGAGAGTGTTGGGGTGCTACGCCAGATGACCTGGCCTCCACAGTCACCAGACCTGAACCCAATCGAGATGGTTGGGGTGAGCTGGACCGCTCACCGCTTCAATTTTGAATAAATCCCCAACAGTGTCACCAGCAAAGCACCCCCACACCATCACACCACCTCCTCCATGCTTCACGGTGGGAACCAGGCATGTAGAGTCCATCTGTTCACATTTTCTGCGTGCAAAGCAGTAATCAAAGCAAAAGGTGGCTACTTTGAAGAACCTAGAATATAAGACATATTTTCAGTTGTTTCACACTTTTTTGTAAAGTGTAATGTATAATTCCACATATGTTAATTCATAGTTTTGATGCCTTCAGTGTGATTCTACAATTTTCATAGTCATGACAATACAGAAAAATCTTTGAATGAGGTGTGTCCAAACTTTTGGTCTGTACTGTAAATAGGCAATAAATATCTTTTAGACAGATTTTATGAAAATACGTTTAAAACTAAAAGGAGGGTCATTTTGCCTGACAGGTTTATGATGAATCGGCCGCGGTGATCTCATCCTTTTTACTGTTACCTTCTCTGTATTTCAATAGGAAGATGAGTCACCCCAACATAAAATAGCGAGCTTCCCATAGAGTTAAGTGGAGATGCAGGCAATTCAAATGTGCCAGGCAGATAAAGGAAGGATTACCGGTAATTAAGCAATAATCTGTGCCAATACCTGACTGATTCTTTTCGTTCAGGGGTCAGGTCAGTTGCAGCAGGGGATACTTTGTCTCGTTGATACCTATATGTGTCATAGACATAACCTTTGGGACAGGGGTGTTCGGAGATTACTCATGGCAGATTAAAATTATGTAATTAGACTTTAACTAAATTGTCTTATACATACTGGTCATTGGTTTATTTACATTGGACAATGATTGTGGGAAAATAAAAATTAAAAAACCCCAACTGTCTATTAATAGTAAGAGTAGACAATGTGCTCGCACACTGCTGCATTTACCACCTGCTAACAGAACACGTTACTTTGCATCCATAAAGAGGAAGCGTAGTTTACATCGCTAAATGTCATTGTGCTTAGTCACCAGAGACGACCTGTCACCGCTCCTGACTCCTCTGTTTTTGTAAATGTTTATAATCCCAGTAAATAATTCTGGAGCATCTTCTCTTGTAAAGCCTCATTCAGACTTCTGATTTTCTCGTATTAGTGCTATCCGTAGTTTTCACAGACCAAAAGGGCTGCATAAAAATCACGGTGACGTTTTATTTTGATCTGAGCCTCAAATCAAATGCGATTCTGTTGATCCATGAAAAAATCCGGATACACTCGGATGACATCCAAGTGGACTCAGATTTTCTCTATCAGAATGGAGAAGGTGGAGAAACTTTTTTTTTTTATCTCCGCATACAAGAAAAACTGATGCCATTTGGACCACTCTTCTTATACGTGAAGAAAACAGACATTTGAATAAGGCCTTACTTGATGCGTTGCTGTTCCCTTGTTATCCCCCCGAATATTTATGCATAAATTCACA
The DNA here is from genome assembly GCA_033576555.1 of Oophaga sylvatica. NCBI lineage: Eukaryota > Metazoa > Chordata > Amphibia > Anura > Dendrobatidae > Oophaga > Oophaga sylvatica. The sequence continues at coordinate 80,217,037 of JARQOD010000010.1, read as the reverse complement.
ACGGGGTTGACCATTCACCTTGTCAAATAGTGTTGTTACATAGTCTTAAAGGGAATCTGTCTGCAGGTTTTTGCTATGTAATCTGAAGAGAATAGGAGATAAACACCGAATTCAATGATGTCACTTATTAGGCTGTGTGTTGTTTGCTTGGAGTGAAGGTTTTATTACCAGGATATTATCATTGCCCAGACTAGCTTCCTCTTGCCAAGTCGTCCGACCACGCCCCTTCCTCTGATAAGCACATTACTGTCAATAGACATTATAGATAAAGAACCTGATGTGGGCGAGGTTAGCCTTCTGAGCTCTGCTGCATGCTACATCTAAAAATTCTGATTCTGTCCAGTGATACATCACTGGAATCAGGGTATCGTTTCCTACATTATACTGCTCTCAGAGGAGGTAGCAAAAACCTAGTGACAAATTCCCTTTAAGCCACCTGTACACATTAAACTAATGTTGGCCAAAGCCTTTGATATCGACAGGTTCAGCCGACAATCTCATTTGTATGGGAACCGAAGACAATTTATTGTCAGGGGAAATATTGATCCAACTTGTCTGATTTCAGACTGCTAATGTTGTCTTGCTGGGAAAAGCTGCTGCCAGCCATGTCTGGCGATGGCTCTCTCCTAGAGAGCAGAGGAGCACACAGCCGAATGAGCATTTCTGTGCTCCGGATGAGATGGCTGTTCGCCAACAGCCATATATTTGTATGGCATGCTTTACACAGTCAGCACTAAATTAGCATTGTCCGACTGGGTAGAGCGACACCTCCTACTGGTAACATCCAGTTGTCAATTTATTCTATAATTTCTATAACAGCGGTTCTCAACCTGTGGGTCGCGACCCCGGCGGGGGGTCGAACGACCAAAACACAGGAGTCGCTTAAAGCCATCGGAAAATACATAGTCCGCCCCAGGCAGCACGTGTGTGGGGGCAGCGTGGCAGCAGCAGCAATTCCTCCTCCCACGGAGGCACAGTGCAGCGGCCTGGGACCCTCTGGAGCTGAGCGACGGGTCGGTGAGTCCACTGTGCGGGGAGAGGGGGGACCCGGCCTGAGCAGGCGGTGCAATACTTACCTCTCCCCGTGCCTCTATAGCTCCGGGCTCCAGGGGGCGCCTGCAGGGTGCCCGCGCTTCCTGTTACAGCAGCGCCGCTGGATGACATCATCATTCAGCGGCCGGCTGTGGCAGAGAGCGCGGGCGCCGGACAGGTGAGATGTGAGGTGTATGTGTCTGTGTGTATCAGTGTGTTATGTGTGTGTCTGCCTGCGTGTGTGTATGTGAGAGTGCTGCGGTGCTGTCTGTGTGTGGTGCTGTATGTGTGATGGTGATGGGGGGAGGCAGTGATGGTGGTGAGGAGGCAACGATGATGATGGGGAGCCAATGATGATGGGCAGGCAAAGATGATGATGATGTGGAGGCAATGATGATGATGATGATGGGGAGGCAATGATGATGGGCAGGCAAAGATGATGATGATGGGGAGGCAATGATGATGGGCAGGCAATGATGATGATGGGGAGGCAATGATGATGGGCCGGCAAAGATGATGATGGGGGGGCAATGATGATGGGGAGCCAATGATGATGGGGAGCCAATGATGATGGGCAGGCAATGATGATGGGCAGGCAATGATGATGATGGGGAGGCGATGATGATGGGGAGCCAATGATGATGGGCAGGCAATGATGATGATGATGGGGAGCCAATGATGATGGGCAGGATGATGATGATGATGATGATGATGGGGAAGGCGATGATGATGGGGAGCCAATGATTATGGGTAGGCAATGATGATGATGGGGAGCCAATGATGATGGGCAGGCAATGATGATGATGGGGAGCCAATGATGATGGGCAGGCAAATGATGATGGGGAAGGCGATGATGATGGGGAGCCAATGATTATGGGTAGGCAATGATGATGATGGGGAGCCAATGATGATGGGCAGGCAATGATGATGATGGGGAGCCAATGATGATGGGCAGGCAATGATGATGATGGGGAGGAAATGATGATGATAATGATGGGGAGGCAATGATGATGATAATGGGGAGTCTTTCCACAGTGCCCTTTCCTGAGCCGTAACAGTGCAGAACGCAGCACAGTGCAGAGGAGAGCTCCATATTTTGTATGGAGCATTATATGGGGACCAGTATCCTGTATGGAGCATTATTTGGGGTCCAATATTCTTTATGGAGCATTATATTTGGCCCATAATACTGTATGGAGGACTATGTGGTGCCCATAATATTGTATGGAGGATTGTACTTATTTTTTGGCTTGGGGGTCACCGCAACATGAGGAACTGTATTGCGTGGTCACGGCATTAGAAAGGTTGAGAACCACTGTTCTAGAAGGAATTGAGGAACAACACAGTGGAGAGGGATAGAAAAAAAAACATGTTCCAGAATTTTTTCAATTATTATAAAGGATGAGCTATTTAGTAAAGTAGAGAAATCGGGGGAGTGGACCATTGTCTTTCATTACTGCTGTTAGACTTTTGTAATGTGGCACAGCAGGCACTCATTTATGGGCCGTGCCGAAAACAAAGGCTACAATTAATCAAGAGCAGAGTTCTTCACATCGGTCTTGATGAGGGAGTGGAGTGTGAGGCTCCTGATCCATTAAGAGTCATGTGCAAATGCTGCTTCTCATCATAGATTTGACGAGCGGTGGCCACAACACACCCATCTCTACTGAGCTCCATCAACTCTGTTAGAGCTCGGTGAAAATGGCGTGAGGACGCTAGAAGTCCCAACATTTTAGCGCAGCTCCCCGTTGTGCCAAAATTATGCATATTTTCAAAGCTTTTATTCAAGAATTTTGTCATAAAAACTTTGATGAATCCGGTCTAGAATATCTCCAGAAATACTTATGTCAGGGGATACCAGAGGAAGGAGCAAACTGCATGTAAACATTCACAGTTAAAGTGATCTTGTAACAAACGGGGTGGTCTTATGCTTTATTTCCTTTAATATTTAACGTTTCTACTCGCCAGATGTCTGTGTTTTAGAGAGTCTTTAATGAGCTTTGTTGACCCAGATTTAGTTGTGATCGGTAAAATACAAGTTGAAACTCACCTTTCTGCTCACATATAGACTTTGCATGGTGGAGAATTGTGATTTTAAAGCATCAAGGGGGCTCTCTATTCCTCAAGTTTTCCAACTCCCCAACATAAATCTGCCTGATAAACTTAATCATGGCAATGATTGATGTCTCTACAATTTCACTTTGTCAGTCTGGGGTAGAAAAATTCTGCAATACTCCCTGCGTTCCCGTTGCCCATGTATGGTACCCAACCCTTCTGTGTGTAGGTGCCTCCTTAACCTCTTTCGGGAAGTAATGTACATCAACATCCTATTTCTGGTAGGGTGTATGGAGCAGGCTCATGAGCTGAACCCACTGTATGGGTGATAGGTGCTGGCTGTGTTATGCAGCCTGGACCTTCCTCTAGCTACAGCGATCAGGGTTGTTATTTAATCCCTTAGATGTTGCGGTCATGTTGTGATAGCAGAATTTAACATGCTAGAGATGGGGGTATCTTCTGTCACTTGTGACACTCCCCTCCATCCAACTCCTCACACGATGCAATGTTAGGATTCTGACGGCTTTGTCATGGCAGTTGTGTCTACCCCATAGGTATTCTTATAAAGTCCTGCCAATGGCTGAGCTTCATAGCAGATTATTTAACAGCCCTTAATACAAAAAGTATTATTGTAGAAGGAAGCGCCCATATACGATACGATACACTTGATCCCGGGGGGAAATTACAGTATTACAGCAGCAATACAAACAGCAGTACATAAAATATTAGGACACAAATCTTGCACAGGTGTACCAACATTACATAATAAATAAAAGTGGGTAGTTCAGGTGTATATAAGATAATGTTAATTGAATTAGTACACCAGCCATCAGTCATTATTTTTCTGCCACCCTTAGGAAATTATTATACATCCCCATAGCAGTAGGTACAAACGATTTCCTGAATTTTTCCTTCTTGCACCTTAGTAGGATTAGACGGCTGCTGAATGTGCTCTTCTGATTCAAGAACAGCTCGTATAGTGGGTGTGTGTTATTGTTCATTATTGCCCTACACTTCTTCTGAATTCTATCCTCCAATACCTCCTCAAAAGAGTCAAGATGGAGGCCAACAGCTGCGCTTGCCTTCTTGATAAGTTTGTTGAGTTTATTAGCGTCAGCTACTCGCACACTACTGCCCCAGCAAATGATAGCAAAAAAGATGGTACTTGCTATGGGGGTACTTGTCTCTAAAATCCAGTCTTTCAAAATATAAAATTATTTAACTCGTATGGTAAATGCCATAAAATAAATCAAAACTCAAGAGTTGTGGTCTTTCAGTCACCTCTCTTGTAAAAAATTAACAGCTGTCAAAAAAGTTGTATACCCCCAAAATAATACGTTCAAAGAACTCTACAGTTCAATCAATGAGAAAAAAACAGTTACGGAAAACAATTTTTCTTTTTTTTTTTTTTTAAGTGGTATAATAAAAAGTACAACAAAACTGGTATTTTCGTATTTATACAGACCTCAAGCAGTCCCATAAGCAATGAAAGGAATGGGCACCTCCACTACATTCAAGACGGGGGAAGGGGGTGCAAGGCCCAATTCAAGGGGTCTCCGCAGTCAGACTCCAGCGGTCCTATATAAATGGATGGAGACTATAAAGTCAAAAAGATTATTGTGAATTTAGCTCAAAATTTAGGACCTGAAACAAAGGGGGCACTTTATAGGAGTCATCTCTCGAAAACTATATGTGGCCATGTGCCCTATTAGGGGAAGTAGACATCAGACAGGTTGGTCTTCCACGTGGGACCATCTTGAACCAGAGCCAAGATTTGCTCTTCCAGACACTGTCTGACCAGGTGCTGATCGCCAGGGATTAGAGGAGCCGATCGGTGCCATTTTCATTTTTAGATGGACTGTCTTTATGAGGAATTATAGCATGCACGGGGCGGTGAGTAAAACGACCTCCGTCCTGTATTTTCTGTGTATATTCCCTTATCATGTAGGCTCTCCAGTAATTGAGGTGTAGGTCATGTAATGTCTGTGTCATAGGACGATGAGATTATAAGGAGTGCTGTCTTCACAAGCAAGAACACTGAGGAGGTCGCATGAAAAGCCGAGAGATGACTGGAGGATCTGAAGTTAATGTATTCAACCTACCTGGCAGCGAATGAGTTCAGAAATCATCTGAGCTCCTAGGAGCGATAAAAGGCACTTTCAATAAACATTGATTTTAATCTGAGCTGAGATTTATTACCATGGCCTGAAATGTTTGAAGAGATGACTTAATGAAGTGGAGATCAATGTTCTCTGCTTTTCAAATTGAATCAGCCTCGGCCACAACCCGTGGCTCCCAGCATCGCCTGACACCGAGCAGCACTCTTCAGTCCTGGAGGTAAATCGGCTGAAAATACTATAATATATTAGTGACAGAGGCAACATTATTGGATGGTCCTGGTTACTTATGGAACCGGCTCGTAGATTTCTTTGTTTATTGCTACATTGTAGGTGTCGATTCACAAATATAGTATTTTTTTTATGGAAAACCGACACATTATTCATTTTCCTTTTTTTTTTTTGTCACTTTATATTTTTAGGAGAAACTTTGTTAGTTGTAAGGCTATAGGAAAATATTAAACAATCTACAAACCATTTGGAAGTGTGCAGTTTTTATTTACTTTTGGGGTAGGTGCACATAGTTTTTTGAGGGGTTTTTGAAGAAGAAACTGATCGGAAACTCCAAATCTCAAAACTCTTCCAAAACTTAAGAGTTTCTGACCTGAAAACTTAGCAAAAATAGTCTGTGTCCACATAGACTTCTAGTGTCTTTTGTGTGTTTTTTTGAAGTGCTCGAGCTGACCGCTTTTGTATGACTTTTTCTCATTATGGTGTCTAAAGTATTTAAAAAAATAAATGTATTAAAAATAGCTGAAAAGATGTCAGAATTATTTCATGGATACTACAAGTATCTACTAACGGTGACGTTGCAGGAGAGTTGACTGATCATTTTGAAATACTTTTGTTCTGTTGTAGGCTACGTCTGTACAGATAATATTCTACAGCGGATCCTCCATTTTTATTAGTACTTTATGCAGTTACAATAAAGGTAACTTAGTTTGGTGGTCTTCCCATAATCATTTCTATAATATTAGAATGTTTGGCTTTTATCTCACAAGGATGGTGGTTGATGACATGGGGCTTACAGACTCCTCTAACGCATCCCTCTTGGAGGAGCAGCCCCCTCGATCGTCCATCCCTGCTCACCATAGCGATAAATCAGACCTTAAAGGTTCATTAGCTGTTTTAATAACTTTGGATTCATAAGTCATGGAAGTTATTAGTTCCCGTTACATCCGCTGATTACATAATTACAGTAAAATACATTTTCGACAGCAACACAACTGCGGCAGACAATTAGAGGAGTTCACAAGGTGCTGAGGTGGAAATGTTGTGCGTCTGCTGCCTCTTAATAAGAGCTGTCATCTTTGTTGGGCCATTTTTTCTGGGTTCCTCCTCTCCTGTCTGTTTCTATTATGCTTAAACATTATGAGTGGAATGGTGGCTGCTTGGTTTTCTCCTACCTGGACAGTAATATATAGTAAGTGGCCAGGCTCAGGAATGGACTTTCAGGATAACTGAGATCCCAGTGTAATACAAAGTGCTACGTATAAATACGGGCTTGTGTGCACAGAGCCGTACAGCTCCCTGGTAGGGATTTGCATGGCTTCTGTATCTCCTACATATGGCATCTGTGGTGTGGAGCCATGCTACATTTGTATGCATGAGTCCTGGGAGATGCAGAGTTAGTAAACATTTGTGCTGCCAGCGCTATTAATTAACACTAGATCTACATGGCAGCATGATGTTTAAAGAGAAATGCAATAACATTGCTGTCTCAAAGCAACTCTAGTTATTAGCAACTATTGGTTTCCGACAGGTCATGTCAACAGTGTCAGATTGGGGTGCCAAGGGCCCCCAGGAAATAACTGCAGGGCCCCACTTTTCAACAACATGTAAATGTGACTTAATCCTCATTCACAAATTTATATAGCAATAAACTGGGTAGATCGCTAAATGAATAAGAAGCTGCCTGTGTCTTCATATGGTGAATCAAGTATATTGTGCCAAGTACTGCTCATATAAGAGGGTGGCGGCCCACCGGAGGATTCTCCTTTGTGCCAGTCCAAGACTGAATGTCACCATGTAGCCCACCCCCTAAAACTTTTACTTGTTTCTGAAAACTTCATATATGATTGTCACACAACAAAATAATTGGGTGGAAGTGTAAAATAAAACTATCATTCAGAAGCAGGTATGCATTCTCAGATTTTTGTATGCACTATGCATTTTGAAGCTTTCCAATATTACTTAGACTATTCAATAAAGTGCAAATTATTCATAATAAACCAGTGCAAATTATGTAAAAAATGTTACCCTTAAATAGTTATCCATGATATAAAAGAAAAATTCATTTACTGAGGGAAATGTAAGATTATAAAAAAAATAGCCATTACCCACCTGGTATATCTTCTGTCTGTTCTTCGCTGCAGTCCCAATGGCCCTTATTTATTTTGTGGTCTCTGTTACCTTTGCAGCATGTGCCATACAGTTCATCCACATAGTCACTGCAGGCAATGATGCTGCCTGTATGTACAGCATAAGACTCCTGGCCAGTGACTGTCTGCAGGGCTCATGTGGATGGGGATCAGTTCGGGACCAGTTGACTGGTGGGACATTAGACAAGTGGGTACTGTTGTTTTTTCTTTCTTCAGTATTGTGGTCACTTTATTCTCAGCGTTGATGGGGGACCCAGAGCTCAGACCCTCACCAATTGTTAATTGATGAAATATCCTATCAAAAATTAATATAAGATGAGAACAATTCTATAAAAACCTGTATTGTCCATGGAGTAACAAAATTGTACACTTGCGACTCATACTCATCTCAGGACTTTATTTCTTGTGTTTCTGAGCTGTGTGGGAAGGAGACAGGCTGACCTGCTCATTGTAGGAAGTTAGCCAACCCTCCTCTCGGTTTATGCATTGGTGATGACAGAAAAGGGGTCTGGCTTCGCTTCTGAAAGGTGAAAGTATGGCAGCCCCCCATTACATGATGCCTACATGAGAACACTGGCCTTTGTCAAGCACAGGGCTGGAAATAGAACTGGCAACTTAGGGGCCAAAGGGTATCGCTAAAGACCAGAGCACCTGAGATAATTACCAAGTAAAAGGTCTTTCAGCCTATGGCCAACTACTTTTGTAAAAATTGGGCCATGTACGTAAAAATAATGAGAATTTTTTTTTGTCATATACTCACAGATTCTTCTAATATGTTGACAAATCTGTGCCATGAAATCAGTGGCCCAAAAAAGCACAATTGTGAAACCCACGTAAACATGGACAGAACATATAAACTCCTTGCAGATGTTGTCCCTGGTGGGATTTTAATGCCGGACCCCAACTCTGCAAAGCAACAGTACAAAGTCCTGTATTGCGGTATATATTTACCTCTGATGTGACCATATGCATATACAGTATGCATAGTCTGACGCTGGCCGGTCACTGGCGACCAACAGCAGCAAACTCTTCAACCTTATTTCCATTGTCACAGCAAACCTTCCAAAATGGCCTAAGGGTATTCCTCTTCCAATGCCATTTTTCCGCCCTCCAGACTATGCTTCTATTTTAAAATGCTATTATCAATGTGATCTTATTGAACACTCATATTTTATAATTTAGTTATCATCTTGGTTACATTTAATAATAGTTGCATGTTGGAGGTCCCGTTACTCCAATGTGTAGTCCTGAGACAGATGATAGAAATTGGACAGTCGCAGTGCATCTCTCGTCATGGGACTAGTTCCCGTATTACCCCATTTGCACAGTGTTCTGGATCCTAACAGTGGCTGTATCCTGTGCCGGTAACGGGGGACCAGGCGCTTACAGCTGGTATCCAAATAATGTTTGATTCTTTTTGTGTACATTCATCGTTCATGCAGCAGTGGGAGATTTCTGGACTCTTCCGCCTCCGTGAGAGCCAAGCTTGAAGCGAGCACTTAGGTGCTGACAGCAGGAGCGATCTGGGAGTTGTTACAAGAACTTCTGCTCATTATTTCCACTACGTTGTCCCGCGCTTGTGCTTATTACAGCACAGTGTGAGCATTTAATATATTTCTGAAGGCTTCCCTGCCTGCTGACTAATGTACTGTCAGGTTCCATAAGGTCATTAAGTCAGAAAGTCTGATGGGTTGATGGGTGCTGTCCATCATGTCCCTGTGCCAGGATGTTCAGGACTTCATCTGTAGGCTTTTCGACACTTCTGGTGGCCACCATGATTGCATTTTGCTTATGGCTGCATTACTTATCTCAGATATTCATAACTATTATACACTCTTATGACTGACGGCTTTTGATGTCATCTGAACGCGATATAGGGACATGGTGCACAACTGTGGAGGAACGATGGAGGGCACGGTTCTTCCAGGATAATCGGTACAAGCGATGAGACGGATGACCGTGTATACAATCTGTGCTTACACTGAGCTCCTTTTCTCAAACCATTACAAGTGGTCTGGACAGAGTTGGGTGTCAGGGCTTGTAATCTCTTAGCACAGTTACATATTTTTTGCCGGCGTTTTTTGTGAAAGGCAGAATAGAACTGAAATTGAATGAAACCTTTTCCTCCATTCATGTTAGATCCCTGCAAAGCCAATTTTAGTTTTATTTGCACCTTTTATGCGCATTTGAATTTGATGTCGGGAGAAAAAAAATTTCTTTCTTCCGTAAAAGAGTCTTGTTTTCATTGTGACTGCAGAATCCAGCTTCATTACAAGACTAACATCAGCCTCCTCTCAGCGTAGCCATTAAATCTCAGCACAAATTCAAAAGGCCAGATCTAAAACCCACCAAATTTGTGGAGAAGAGAGAAAATTAGTTATTTTTTTTCGTCTGCGGATGTCACAGAAAGCTCAGAAATTGCAGAGCTGTTTTTAAATATATTCCCAATTGTTATACGGCAGCTCCATTCACACATTTCTAGCTGTGTAATGGCAGGAGTATTCAAATTGTTCTCTAGTCTGCTGTCATCAAAGCCCGGAGATGCAGATCCCAGATTAGTCCTTACTATAGCAAGTACTTTTGCGCATTAGTATTTGGAAATTGTTGTGTTGTCTCATCTTAAATCTACGGTCATTCTCATTTTAGTGGCAGAAAAAGAACTAAGCAGAAGTGTATGTTTAGGGTTTCTGCCATCTCCATTGGCTATAATAGCACAACCTCTTAACGCAAAGACATTCCCTCTGCTGTATGTGTTTTATTACTTTTACAAGTAGACTTATAGACATAATCCTATACGTCAGGTTTATATGTCTCTCACGTTGGGAGTAGGGGATATAACGAATGCAGTCGCAGAGGACTTAACTGTGACCGGGCCAGCCAGCCCCTATTTCAACTGAATGTGCATCCGAGGACACACATTCATCTGAAGTGCATTGTAGTACAAGGACCCTCTGGCTCCCTGTGCTGCAATACATGCCACTGGCCAATCAGGCTGGCAGCTGAAGGTGACATATGGCAGGGACGTCATGTGCTGCCCATGACGGCACACTGAAGTCAGCTACAGAAGAGGACACCGCATGTCATGGGAGCAGAGGAAGGTAAGAAGAATCTTTCCAGGATGAGGATCATTATACAAAGAATGGGGGCAGAATTGGTGTCATTATACTAGGAAGGGGCCAAGGATGGCTGACACTATTATAGGATGGGGAGACAGTTTACCAGGAAGGGTCCCATGATCGGGGAAATTTTTACAGGAAGGGGCCAGGATAAGAGACATTATTACAGTGGGGGACCCAGGATGGGGAGAGTATGCCAGGAAGGGCTCAATATGGGGGACATTATACAAGGAAGGGGCTTAAGACGGTGGACATTATACAAGGAAGGGGCCAAGGATGGTGGAGATTATACCAGGAAGGGGCCCAAGATGGGAGACATTATGACAGGAAGAGACGCAGGACGGGGGATATTATAACAGGAAGGGGCCTACAATGAGAGACATTAGTACAGGATGGGAGACAGTATTCCAGAAAGAGGCCCAGGATGGTGGACATTATTATTGAAAGAGGCCAAGACAGGAGACATTATTGAAGAAAGGAGCCCAAGATGGGGGACATTATTGCAGAAAGGAGCCATGACGGGGGACATTATTATAGGAAGGTGCCATGATGGGGACACTTACATGTATGTCTTTATAGTATCTACAACGCTATAAAGGTCCTTACACCTGACCAATATAGAGGTGAAGTCCCAGGTCCAAATTTTGCATTCAGGACCATGGGAATATAGTTACACCACTGGTGTTTGTATACTGTTTGTTTCATAAACGATACTTACAACACCAACTAATTTGATTTTGATGTATTTAAAAGGGAACCTGTCAGTAGATTCGTGCTGCCAAAACCACGAGCTGCATGAATCAGAGAATGGCTGCGAGATTGCAGTCATGTATATTTTTCTATGAAATGCTGCAGCTTTTCAGAGAAAATATAGTTTGAAGATCTGGTCAGGGACCATAGGCAGAGACGAAACTAGTCCAGTGCAGCTCCAGGTGATTGACAGGGCTTTAGTTATGGTCACACATAGGAGAGACTTGTCAATCAACTAGAATCTTTCAAGTAGAAGCTGGCCTACAGGATCCTCTTGGGTGTCTGTGAGCTACATTATTAGTAAAGACCATAGAAATTAGCACAAAATAAAAAGACCCAAATCTCTGGAACCATATGTCAGATTTGAAAAAAAGTGGATTTCTCATGGGAGCAACAGGAATAAAGTAGGTGCAAAAACTGTCCAGTTTTGACCTGTTGACAGTCCTCTTTAAAGGGAATGTTGTCTGAACATGCCATTGTCGGCAGGACTGGCTGACCCTCTGATGGGTATGAGACCTTCAGACTGTCCTTTGTTTTCAGGTGAGTTAAGCCACTGCCAGAGGTGTCTGTGTAGCAGGTTTCACCTTTCTCCCAGTTGAAAACAAATGAATGCTTGGCTTTCAGAAACCCACAAAAACACAGAAAGAATAAACATGAAGATGTACTTCTTGCTGAGATTGAAATCCAGGATCCCAGCGCTGCAAGGCAACAGAGCTAACTACTGTGCCTCTGTTATTCCTATTCTTTTGTATTGCCTTTTATTTTCTTAGGAGAAACAGTTTGATATCTGTTGCTACATATTTTATATGATTCTTATGTATGGTTACATGTGTACCTGCTCCATTTGTGCTATCTCTTAACAGAAAAGGAAAACTTTAATAAATAATGCTAAAAATATAAAGGGTTGTTCTCATGTTTTTTTTTTCTTCAGTAGCAAACCACTGCCGTGCCTTCTTACTTGCCATGAGATTTACAGTTCGGGCCACTCACCCATTCTACAGGCATAGGCAGCTTTGCCTCTGCAGCATAGGAGAAGCATAGTGATGCTTGGCTGGAGAGATCCAGCTTGCTTAGAAGACCAGCTAGTAACAACGAGCAGTGAACTATAGAATCAAAACTCATGAGAACAGAGAGGACTAATTGTAAAGTTGTTCATTTTTACAAGCACTTTACATTTTTAATGATTTATTAAGATGAGACAACCACTTTAAGTACATGAAAAAGAGACCATAGTAACAGTTGGAGCCATTCTGTTTATGGGCAGAAAAGTGGCTCAGTGGTTAGCACTGTTGCTTTGCAGCGCTGGGGTCCTGGGTTCCAATCCCACCAAGGACAACATCTGCAAGGAGTCTGTATGCTGTCCCCGTGTTTGTGTGGGTTTCCTCTGGATTCTCCGGTTTCCTTCTTCTCTGCAAAGTCATACTGGTAGGGAGTTTATAATTTGAGCCCCAATGGGGGCAGTGATGATAATGTCTGTAAAGTACTGGGTATCATGATGCTGCTATATAAGTAAATAAATTCATATTTATCTATGGTTTGAGCCTATTGAGATATTGCCTATTCCTAAGTACAATAATGTTAGTAAACTAGACATGGTCATGACCCTTTATTTCATTCATATGAAATAGCTGTGCACAGGAGGGCCTGTCCTATGTGTGTTTCTTAAATTCAAGCACTCAGCTTCTCTTGGTCAGAAGGTCATGTCACTGTTCTACTTTTTTAAATGGACACTGAATGTATAAATGAAATGCATAATAAAATATATTTCCCCTTGCTACTTGTCAGTCTGCAGTATCATCTTCATGTTAGTGAAACAATCTTATACAGTGGCATGTAAAAGTTTACACACCCTTGGTCAAAATTAACATTATGGTAAACAGTTATGCAAAATGAAGATTACATTATCTGTAAAAGGCCTAAAGTTAAAGATGGCACATTTACTTTGTATTTTAGGCAAAACAAAATATATATGGTGATTTTTACATTACAAAAAGGAAAATGGGCCGATGCAAAAGTTTGGGCACCCTTGGAGATTTGTGTACTCATAATTTTGATGAAGGTTTCAGACCTTAATTAGCCTGTTAGGGGGTTATGGCTTGTTCACTATCATCGTTAAAAAAGTCCTGATGATGCAAATTTCCCAGTGTTATAAAAACCTAGCCTCGTCTAACCTTGTGCCAAAAAACAGCAGCCATGGGTTATTCTAAGCAGCTACCTAGCACTCTGAAAATGAAAATGGTGGAGGTCCACAAAGCAGGAGAAGGCTAAAAGAAGATAGCAAAGCGTTTTCAAGTTGCCCTTTCCTCAGTTCAAAATGGAATTAAGAAATAGCAGTTCACAGGAACAGTGGAGGTCAAGATAAGGTCTGAAAGACCAAACAAAATTTAAATGAGAGCTGCTATTGGAATTGCTACAGAGGCAACAGAAACTACTTATGAAGCTCTAGTTATATGGAAAATGCAGTATTAAAAAGATCAGTAGAATAGATTAAAAATTGTCTGGAAATTAAGGCTTGCCAATGGTTGTTGGGCCGACGGCTATCTTACCGAACTCTCCTATACACATGCATGCTCGATTCGGCCAAGAATTCATATGATCTCTTTAGGTAATGGGGCTAAAGGTCGGTTTACATGGACTAAGTGGTGGCACGATAAGACAGCCAATCAGTAAACTTTTACCGATAGGCAGTCGTTTAATATCCTGTTTACACAGGCAAACCAAAGTAAACAATGCACACTGAGCAATCTATATTAGGGCCCCGTCACACATAGCGACACACCAGCGATCCCGACAACAATATGAACTTGTCAGGATCGCTGGTGTGTCGCTACATGATCGCTGGTGAGCTGTCAAACAGGCAGATTTCAGCAGCGATCAGGACAGCGACACTGCGGGTAACAAGCGATGCACGTCGCTTAGTTACCCGCAGTGTACGTTAGATACCAGCGTACTGGTGCAGGGAGCTGGTAACAAAGGTACACATCGGGTTTCTAGGCGCAGAGCGGCGCCTAGAAACCCAATGTGTACCTTGGTTAACAGCTCCCCTGCACCAGCCCGCTGGTATCTAACGTACACATTGGGTTTCTCACATCGAGTGGTGCCTAGAAACCTGATGTGTACCTTGGTTATCAGCTCCAGCTCGCTGGTCTCCCGCCTGCCACACACAGCGATGCGTGCTGGCCAGCGGGAGACCAACGATCAAAAAAATGTCCAGGACATTCAGCGACAATAAGCGATACCCAGCAGGGGGGCTGATCGTCGCTGCGTGTCACACACAGCGATATCGCTGGGGAGATCACTGTTGCGTCACAAAACTTGTGACTCAGCAGCGATCTCGCTATGTGAGACGGGGGCTTTGTTATAGTTCTCTGCAGCAAGAGTCTTGTTTACACAGGACAATCCACTACCGAGAACGGTGATCTTTTGCACCAGAGAAAAGATAATTTCAGCCGATGATGGAGTATTTTGCTCATTCATCAGGTTTACACTGCAAAATAATCATGAGACAAGTGTTTTTTTGAACACTCGTTCTCAATTATCTTTCAGTGTAAATGCAACTATAGCTGATCCAAAATGGTGGATTATGTCTTTAGGTACAAAAGGATCAGGGAGTTGATATTCTTATCTCCCCGACATATGTTGTAGTGGAGAGTCGAGAGGCAGCCATGCATATAAGATGTATAGTGGCCAAAACAGCTGTTCATCTAATGTGTATCGACAGCTTACGATCCAACAACCTCCAACCATTAAAGCATTCTTCCTCTGAACCACTTCTAACTCTTAGGCTATGTATCTGATTGTGGTAACACAAGTTTTGAATCTAGAGTTGAAAAAAGAGGGCTCTATAGTGGCTGTTACTATTATCATAGTTATTTTACAAGATGCACAAACTTAATCTATTTCTAAATTATATTATGGCTAAATTAACCTAATATCTATATATCTTTGGTGCGAAAATATCTCTCAAATATCTTATTTGCAAGCTGTTTCTATGTCTGAAAAGGGAGTTTGTTATGCAATATTTTTCTGTTATCAGCGCAGCCTTGGCGTTGATACAAGAGGTGCAGAAATGCACTAAGTTTTGTAAACTGCAGACTGCAGCTCCACTGTATCTACAACATCTTTGCTCTGACATTTTTCTCATTGTTTTCTGTCTTGGGAATGCAAAATAGTATAATGTTCAAAAAAAACTTGAATTAAAGCTTTTCTACCATCTTTTGACTGTAAAGTCTGTACAACTCCTCTACATAGCTGGCTCTCTTTCTCTCTCCACCTCACAAATGTTAGAAGTGACATCAGTAAGTGAAGAAGATTGTACATGACATATAAGATAAGAGTATGGAGAAGCAAGGAAAGCATCCAAGAAGGAAAAAAGCTGAACTGTATCAGGATTTGGATAGAAAGGAAAACGCACACAATGCAGTCTGGAGGGGGACATCCCACAGACTGTGTAAAATTGTAGGAAGAAAGTGAATCACCCATGGCAAATTCTGCAGTTTTGGGGAACGCCACAATCCTTAGCACCAGTGTTTGTCATTAAAAAAGGAGAATAGATGCTTTTATCAGCTGTAGAAGGAGAAATTGGTTATGCTGATACATGAGAACTAGGTAAGATGTATTACTGGGAGAATAGTCTGAAACTACCAAGACATTTTGGACAATTGTTTCTTCTTTTTTTGTGGGAACAATTTGGTGAAGGCCCTTTTTTCTGTTTCTGAAGATCCATTGAACTGAGCACGGTCCATAAAGACATGATTGGTGGAGTTTGATGTACATGTCCGGCCAGCTGCCCAGCGCCATGACCTCATCCCCATCCAACACCCATGGGATGAACGAGAACAGAGAATGTTTTAAAATATAAAACTGCGCTTTACTCACCCTCCCTGGGTCCAGCGCTAAGTTTCTTCCGTTGTCTGTTAATGTCAGCTGCGCTTATGTCATGTAGACAGCGTTGCAGCCAGCAGTTGAGCTTAGCGGCTCTGCCACAGTTGACTGCTGAGCTCACTGACTGCAGAGCTGTCGATGTGACTTTAGCGCTATAGACACCGGAAGCAGCAGTGGAGACTCGGCGCTGGTACAAGGAGAGGGAGGAAAGACCCAAGGGGAGAAGGGTTTTCTGAAATCGGAAAACCACTTTAAACTAAATATACAACAAGCTATGTATTCACTAAATGAATGATACAGTATTAATCACATACAAATTGTACCGTAATTTCTAAAGCTGGAGTCTGTACATTTCTACGGACTTCACAACGCTGACTACATTGCCCTGTGCCGCTGTGACTGGTAAATAATGAAGGGGATTTCATCTGCAACGCTTTTGGGAGCCAGACACCCCACTGATCTATTATTGATAAATTATGTTGTGTTCCTGGAAATCCTGAACAGAATGAAGCCCTGCTAAGAATTTCCTTTCACATTCCCTAAGGTATACAGTCCTGGACAAAAGTTTTGAGAATGACACAAATATTAATTTTTACAAAGTCTACTGCTTCACTTTTTCTAATGGCAATTTGCATATACTCCAGAATGTTATAAAGAGTGATCAGCTTAACAGCAATTACTTGCAAAGTCAATATTTGGCTAGAAAATGAACTTTATCCCCCAAAACACATTTCAACATCATTGCAGCCCTGCCTTAAAAGGACCAGCTAACCTCTTTTCAGTGATTGCTCCGTTAACACAGGTGTGGGTGTTGATGAGGACATGGCTGGAGATCAATCTGTCATGATTAAGTAAGAATGACACCACTGGACACTTTAAAAGGAGGCTGGTGCTTGGCATCATTGTTTCTCTTCTGTTAACCATGGTTATCTCTAAAGAAACACGTGCAGTCATCATTGCAATGCACAAAAATGGCCTAACAGGGAAGAGTATCGCAGCTAGAAAGTTTGCACCTCAGTCAACAATCTATCGCATCATCAAGAACTTCAAGGAGAGAGGTTCCATTGTTGCCAAAAAGGCTCCAGGGCGCCCAAGAAAGACCAGCAAGCGCCAGGACCGTCTCTTAAAAGTGTTTCAGCTGCGGGATCAGGCTACCAGCAGTGCAGAGCTTGCTCAGAATGGCAGCAGGCAGGTGTGAGTGCATCTGTACGCACTGTGAGGCGGAAACTCTTGGAGCAAGGCCTGGTCTCAAGGAAGGCAGCAAAGAAGCCACTTCTCTCCAGAAAA
>JARQOD010000010.1:80118332-80199315 GCA_033576555.1 Oophaga sylvatica | reverse complement strand
CAATGCTAACACAAGGTGTGAGTAGGTTCTCCCTACTGAAGGCTCAGACATTCCCTGCACGTAGTGTAATTTGTACAGGCGGGCCCTGTTAGAATTGATGGTCCACTTGGATCGTAATTCTTCCTGCCAGTGTCCTTGCTACACTGCCTTTTTTTCTCCTCTGCTGCTGAGCAATCGTTTTCTACAGCACTAATGCCTGAGGAGTTTAACTTTTGAAATGCCTTAATGGTCTGATAATAGTAATTCTATGTTACAGTACAAGATAATTATCATCCGATATCTAGAACCAGTGTTTATTGAGAACGACGGAGTCAAGAGGTAAGATATGAACATGGTATATGAGTGATGTGACCGGATGACAAGCGAATGTCTAAATACCATTCTCAGGGAGTCAAAGCTACAATGAAGTAAGTGGCCGTAGATAGGTATGTGGCTGTCTTAAAAAGATTACAGATGGGATTCATATTTTTTTTAGGATTTTCTAACAATATAGTTATATGTGACATGACTTTTGGGTCACAGATTCTGTCAGTTGGGATCTCCATTGGCGCAGCCTTTTCTTTGCAGTGATTTTTAAGTGAATGTCTCAGGTATGTGATTGTAAAAGTATGTTGTGACAAAGTCCTGGAGGGGAGATATGTTTCACTGAGGCTGTTACCTTCAGTGATCGAAAACCTAGAAGTTTGCTATAGCACACTAAGTGCTGATAGGGTTTAATCGGCCATTTTAAGGACTATGCTTTTTAGTGAACAGCTGAAGAGTGGGTGGGAAGCTGTTCACCATATCTCCTCCCCAGGGTGGGGTTAGAAGGTAACTTTTGAGTTATTCGGCGTGTCTGGAGCCGGCAGCTCCAGAGAAGTGTTTGTGCTGAACCCAGTTGTTATATCGTTAGCGGGCAGATCCCCACAGTTGCAGAGACTGTATACCATTGTGTTTTTGTTCTCCTGTTTTCCATGAAGGGCCATGTTTATTTAAAAAAAAAAATCCAGCAATGCTGAGGGCAGCTAAAAGATATAATCTTTAATCCAACTTGAATAAAAACATAATCTCAGATCCCGAAGAAGACCTTGGTCGCAACGCGTTGATAAGTTTCTGCTTGCATTGTACCCGACAAATTGTGCCAGATTATGTTTTTATTCAGGTTGGATTAAAGATTATATATTTTAGCTGCTCTCAGCATCACTGGATTTTTTTTTTCAGTCTGCTCATTGTGATCCGTGCTGGGCAGAGGTCAGCAGAGAGGAATTCGTACACAGTGTGTGTGGTGAGCTGACTACACCCTTTTTCTCCCGTTTTTATTTTCACTTTGCACTAGTTTATGCCACATGTATCTGAACCAGTGAAAGATTTAAAGACACATTGTACCTGTGTCTATCTCCATGTGCAGCTAAGTGAGCCAATTGATTTTGGCCACAACCTCAGACACGGGAACCATGTTCACTAGATGTTGCTGCTACATCGCCGCATAATACAAGCGAGTGGAGTTGCATTGTGAGACCAAAGGAGCTGCGACCACAACAAGAGACTCACAAAAAATTTGATGCAATTAGATTTCTTGCGGACTTGCTTGTCACAGTTGTAGTACCATTGGGGTCACAACGCAACCCCATTCACTTGTGCGGTGCAGCTATATAGCAGTGACACCTAGCAAACAAAGACGCCATGTAGACATCGCCTTTAAAAAAAAAAACACAGCTCAAAAATAGAAAAAAAAATAACACAACTCTGATTTAAATAATGTGATTTTCTGTTTAATGGAGAGCTGGACACGATAGATGAAATGTTAGGTCCGGGTTTATTACTAAGTTTTGGGATAAGCTGCACCAGGCTTTATCATTACAATACACTGGAAATCCTTTCTTAATATAATTTTAATTCCAACCAAGATGATGGCTTTTACCTGTAAGGCCAGAGTCTCCCTGCTGAGAGTTGCAGGAGTGTAATGCAAATGTCATGGGAGTGTCATGTGAGTACAATCCAATTTTTCACACCTAGCATCCGATTTACATCTGAATGCAGTGCGATTGCTATCCGATTGCAATGCGATTTTACCATGAGCTTTTACACAGAGCAATTCTCTATGTCATTAACACATTGTTTTCAAAGGAAATATTCGTCAAAACACATTGTCCAATGGTAGGATCAAATATAACTTTTATTAATCCATTAAAAAGTTCCAGGTTTCTTCAGTAACAATTTTGCATACAGGACCTGGAGGAAGACACATGTGGTATTGAAACATGTCCTCCAAAAGGGACTGACTGTATGCAAAATTGTTACTGAAGAAACCTGGAACTTTTTAATGGATTAATAAAAGTTATATTTTATCCTATAGTTGGACTGATCGCTGGAGAAATAAAAGCAATTTCCTTTATATGTGTGGATTTATCCCAATCCGTTTTCTGTGCGAACTGTAACCACAGGCTGGACGTACTCCTGGTTTCTTCAAAGCGGTGAGCTGGCTATGCCCAAAATCTTTTTTCTAATATATATATATATATTTAGAATAAAAGCCGGCAATTCATGTGCCGCATACAGTAAAATCACAGTGACAGGCTAGAATAGATATACTGTATATACATATAGATTAGATAGATATCTATAGATATATAGATGTCAGTGACATACATATGTGTGTGTGTGTATATATATATATATATATATATATATATATATATATATATAAAGCCAGCAATTCAGCAGCCGCGTAGTGTAACATCACAGAAGGAGCCGATAGCATAGAATAGATGGATTACATACAGTAAATACACATAGAATAGGTAGATATACAGATGTCTGTGACAAATACAATTAGTACAGTGTGTGTGTGCAGCTTTCTAATCTTAATAATAATCTTTATTTTTATATAGCGCTAACATATTCCGCAGCGCTTTACAGTTTGCACACATTGCCGTCGCTGTCCCCGAAGGGCTCACAATCTAGAGTCCCTATCTGTATGTTTTTGGAGTGTGGGAGGAAACCGGAGAACCCGGAGGAAACCCACGCAAACACGGGGAGAACATACAAACTCCTTGCAGATGTATTTAAAATATTATTTTTCTGAAAAAATTGACGTGGAGCCCCGCGTAATTTTCGTAACCAGCAGAGAGAAAGCCGATGACTGGGGGCCAATGTTTATAACCTGGGAAGGAGGTAATACCCATGAAGCTTCCCAGGCTATTAATATCAGCTCACAACTGTGTACTTAGCCTTTACTGGCTATTAAAATGGGGGACCCTAAAAAAAAATGACGTAGGGTCCCCCTATAATTAATAACCAGGCTATGCAGACACCTGCGGGCTGATATTAATAGCCTAGGAAAGGGCCATGGATACTGCCCCCCCAAGCTAAAAACATAACCTCTCAGCCACACCAGAAAAGGCGCATCTCTAAGGTGTGCCCATTCTGGTACTTAGTCTCGCTCTTGCCACTTGCCCTGTAGCGGTGGCAAGTCAGGTGATAGTTGGGGGGTTGATGTCACCTTTGTTATTGTCAGGTAACATCAAGCCACTAAGTTAGTAATGGACAGGGATCAATAAGGCACCCCCATTACTAACCCCATAGTCACATTGTAAGAAAACAGACACCCAGAATAATGTCCTTTAATTGAAAGAATGACAGACTCCTTTAATAAATCTTAATTAAACCATACTTACGACCTAGCCCATTCCACCGACACCCTTGTCATCTGCAAAAGAGTTAAAAATAAAAAGCAACAATATTCCTCACCTTTCCACAGAGATTCTGATAATCCATTTGTCCCATAATGGGTCTAGCTCTGCTACATCTAGATGGCAGGCTGCATGGTTGCATGATGTGACCATACAGCCTGTCATCCAGCACAGACACTAAGCACCCTGTGCTCAGTGTCTCCCTGTGTACTCCTATTCCCTGTCTGAGAACACCGCGAGCGTGAGAAAGTTCTCCTGCTCGCGGTGCCGTCAGACAGGTCCTGCGAGTTCACAGCAGCTTTTTTTTGCTATGTAATCTGAGAGCAGCTTTATGTAGGGACATGGAACCTGATTCCAGTGATATCTCACTTATTAGACTGCTTCCTACAGTTTTGATACAATCCATGTTTTATCTGCTGCAGCGCTCTGAATTGTGAGTTATCAAATTTATAGCCCACACTACTGATTGGCAGATTTCTGTGTGCAGTCTGCATTGACAAAACACTGCCTATAAGTGGTAGGGGTTGACGTTACACAGAGCTGGAGGACTAGATGGCACAAGACAACTAGTCCTGTAGTGATAATCTCATGCTGATAAAACAGTGATTTTATTGAAAGTACAATTAGCAGCCACGTAAATCACACATCGCTTGAATCAGGGTCTCTGCTGCTACATCATGCTACTCTCAGATTAAATAGCAAAAACTTGCTGACAGATTACCTTTAACAGCAGATCAAATATCATTTGCTACCATGTTCAGGCTCAGTGGCTAGTTTCTGAATAGAGTCTGATGGGTTTGTGTGCAAAATTTGCACATGGGTCCCCACATGCATGTTCATCAGATATATGGGCCCTTGTAGTGTTCCAGATGCTGTGAAGACATACGTGTTCACCCTCTTATGTGACAATGTCCCTGATCCTGGCCCCTTCCTATAATAATGTCCCCCTTTCCTGTAATAATGTCCCCCATCCTAACCACTTCATGCAATAATTTCCCCTATCCTGAGCCCCTTCCAGTAATAATATCCCCCATCCTGATAAAATGCCTCCATCCTGACCTCCTTCCTGTTATGATGTCTCCCTTTCCTGGTATAATGTCTTCCATCTTGGGCCCCTTTCAGTAATATATCCCCCATCCTTAATTAATCCCATCCTGGGCCCCTTCTAATAATGTGTCCCCCATACTGGTATTATGTGCCCCATGCTGGGCCCCTTCCAGTAATAATGTCCCTGTTCTGCGGCTCTTCCCCAACAAATGTAACAACATAATAAATGATTCTTCTTACCTTTCCCTGCTCCCACGATGTCCGGTGCCCTCTTCTATAGCCGGCTCAGAGGCTGACTTCAACGTGCAAGTGACTGGCAGTGCATGACTTCACTGCAATGCGCCACCAATGACTTGCAAGCCAATGTCAGCTGCCAGTTGGCCGGCAGCGTGTATTGGAGAGCAGTGACCCAGTGGGTTTCTGCGCCGCAATACATTTCAGCTGAATGTGCGTCCCCATCGGACATTCAGCTGAAATAGATGCTATTGCTGGCCGGCCCCTCTCCCGCACAGGCCCGGTCGGGCAGTCACACACTCCGCAACCGCGATCGTTACGCCAATGTTCAGGCTTTGTAGTGATTATCTGCAGTCCTTCAACTGTTGAAAAATTGTTTTAAGTCTGGATCAGTTTTCAGACTCTGATGTTTCCATAACTGGATACCAGCGTTAGAGAAAAGTTTAGCAACTGTCTTACTATGTTCAAGGTCTTCACCTGCTGTGTATGTGGCCATATCCAGGGACTTGTCCAGGTGTTCTTCACCTCCAACTCCACATCCAGTGACCTGCCCAGGTGTTCTTCACCTCCAGCTCCACATCCAGGGACCTGTCCAGGTGTTCTTCACTGCCAGTGACTTGTCGAGGTATTTTTCACCTCCAGATGCTCATCCAGTGACCTGTCCAGGTGTTCTTCACCTACAGCTCCACATCCAGGGACCTGTCCAGGTGTTCTTCACTTCCAGTGACTTGTCCAGGTATTTTTCACCTCCAGATGCTCATCCAGTGACCTATCCAGGTGTTCTTCACCTCGAGCTCCATGTCCAGGTGTTCGTCACCTCTAGCTGCTCATCCAGGGACTTGTCCAGGTGTTCTTCACCTCTAGCTGCTCATCCAGGGACCTGTCCAGGTGTTCTTCACCTCCAGGTGCTCATCCAGGGACCTGTCCAGGAGTTCTTCACCTCCAGCTCCTTATCCAGGGACCTGTCTAGGCGTTCTTCACCTTCAGCTCCACATCCAGGGACCTGTCCAGGTGTTCTTCACTTCCAGCTCCATATCCAGGGACTTGTCCAGGTGTTCTTCACCTCTAGCTGCTCATCCAGGGACCTGTCCAGGTGTTCTTCACTTCACCTCCAGCTCCATATCCAGGGACCTGTCTAGGCGTTCTTCACCTTCAGCTCCACATCCAGGGACCATGTCCAGGTGGTGTTCTTCACTCCACTCCACATCCAGGGACCTGTCCAGGTGTTCTTCACCTCCAGCTCCACATCCAGGGACTGTCCAGGTGTTCTATCACTTCCAGGACCTTCCAGTGTTTCTTCATCTCCATCTCCACATCCAGGGACTGTCAGGTGTTCTTCACCTCCAGCTCTATCCAGGACTTTTCAGGTGTTCTTCACCTCTAGCTGTTCATCCAGGGACCTGTCCAGGGTTTTCACTTCACCTCCAGCTCCACATCCAAGGGACTTGTCCCAGGTGTTCTTCACCTCACTCTATCCAGTGACCTGTACAGGTGTTCTTCACCTCCAGCTGCTCACCCAGTGACCTGTCCAGGTGTTCTTCACTCCAGTCCACATCAGGACCTCCAGGTGTCTTCATTCCAGTGACCTGTCCAGGTGTTCTTCACCTCCAGCTCCACATCCAGGGACCTGTCCAGGTGTTCTTCACTGCCAGTGACTTGTCGAGGTATTTTTCACCTCCAGATGCTCATCCAGTGCCTGTCCAGGTGTTCTTCACCTACAGCTCCACATCCAGGGACCTGTCCAGGTGTTCTTCACTTCCAGTGACCTCTCCAGGTGTTCTTCATCTCCATCTCCACATCCAGGGACCTGTCCAGGTGTTCTTCACCTCCAGCTCCATATCCAGGGACTTGTCCAGGTGTTCTTCACCTCTAGCTGTTCATCCAGGGACCTGTCCAGGTGTTCTTCACTTCACCTCCAGCTCCACATCAAGGGACTTGTCGAGGTGTTCTTCACCTCCAGCTGCTCATCCAGGGACCTGTCCAGGTATTCTTCACCTCCAGATGCTCATCCAGTGACCTGTACAGGTGTTCTTCACCTCCAGCTGCTCACCCAGTGACCTGTCCAGGTGTTCTTCACCTACAGCTCCACATCCAGGGACCTGTCCAGGTGTTCTTCACTTCCAGTGACCTGTCCAGGTGTTCTTCACCTCCAGCTCCACATCCAGGGACCTGTCCAGGTGTTCTTCACTGCCAGTGACTTGTCGAGGTATTTTTCACCTCCAGATGCTCATCCAGTGACCTGTCCAGGTGTTCTTCACCTACAGCTCCACATCCAGGGACCTGTCCAGGTGTTCTTCACTTCCAGTGACTTGTCCAGGTATTTTTCACCTCCAGATGCTCATCCAGTGACCTGTCCAGGTGTTCTTCACCTACAGCTCCATATACAGGGACCTGTCCAGGTGTTCTTCACTTCCAGTGACCTGTCCTGGTGTTCTTTACCTCCAGCTCCTAATCCAGGGACCTGTCCAGGTGTTCTTCACCTTCAGCTCCACATCCAGGGACCTGTCCAGGTGTTCTTCACTTCCAGTGACCTGTCCAGGTGTTCTTCATCTCCACATCCAGTGACCTGTCCTGGTGTTCTTTACCTCCAGCTCCTAATCCAGGGACCTGTCCAGGTGCTCTTCACCTCCAGCTCAACATCCAGGCACAGGCAGCTGCTCATCTAGCATTCCATGTGTATACAGAGGAGCTGAATCTGCTCTGTGTACAAACTGAAGGTTAGGAGGAATAATGAGGCCTGAAAGCATTGATCACAGCGCAGTGTGAGGAGTTTGTCAGATGAAATGCGTCTCAAACACACCTCGCAGACGCTTAATACGCCTGTCAGCCTGCTGAATAAACACATCTCCTCCAACCCAGAGAAATTCATAACCTCAGTGTGATGCCAGTAACTCCTTCTCTACCAGAATTTGGGACCACCACACACCAATCATCTCTTCTAGGCAATTTTCAGGACATTTTATGTAGGATCTGTCTATCAGTCATGTAAGGGTTAACCTGCAGGTAGTATAATGGATTTGGTTTTCGTGCTCGACAAATATGTTGTCCAGATGGCTGAACATCCTCTATTTTCTGAAGCCTAAATACCACAAAGCTTCGTCTATGACAGCTTGTGCCCTATTTGTGGCATACAGAATAAAAGGCGCCAGCAGGTTCCATTATTCTTCCACTCCAATCAAAATGTTTCCGAACAAGTATTGTTTTCCCCGCAGTATCTGCAATGTTTCAAGCAGACGTGTTTGTCCTGTGTGAAGAGAGAATCCTTATCTGATTCATGGATGGCGGTGGTATCCTACTCAGATGTTGTGATCACAGACCGCCTCTCTGTGTAGCCTTGAATGTCACACTGACACTGCGGCCATAGATTTAGAGGAACTGGCCAAACTCGATAATGACGACGGCGGGAGATCTTTGTGGATGTGCTTCATTTCACGTCTTTGCCGCAGTTTATGTATTTATTTTATGTGGAATCCTGACACTAAAATGTGCAGATTCCAGCGCTATTGTCCTCAATGTAGAATATGCTTCAAAGCCAAGCGGATACCAACCAGGTGACTGTTATACTGACTGGCAAGGACAGCAATCAAATTATTTAATTAATTCCTAAGAACAATACACTATGTTCCAAATTATTATGCAAATGATATTTTTCTCTGATTTCCTAAGTGGTTGGTGCAAATGACAGTCAGTCTAATAAAAGTCATCACCCGTTAGAGTATTCATCGAATTTTATTGAAGAAATCTCCCAATGATAACAGTATAATTCCAAAATGAATAAAAACTCAATGCACTGTTCCAAATTATTAGGCCCAGTAGAATTTCAGAACATTTGATCTGTTTTAAAGAACTGAAAATGCTCATTTGTGGAATTTGCAGCATTAGGAGGTCACATTCACTGAACAAAAAAGCTACTTAACTCCAAAACATCCTAACAGGCCAAGTTACATGTTAACATAGGAACCCTTCTTTGATATCACCTTCACCATTCTTGCATCCATTGAACTTGTGAGTTTTTGGAGAGTTTCTGCTTGTATTTCTTTGCATGAAGTCAGAATAGCCTCCCAGAGCTGGGGTTTTGATGTGAACTGCCTCCCACCCTCATAGATCTTTTGCTTGATGATACTCCAAAGGTTCTCTATAGGGTTGAGGTCAGGGGAAAATGGTGGCCACACCATGAGTTTATCTCCTTTTATGCCCATAGCAGCCAATGACTCAGAGGTATTCTTATGAGCATGAGATGGTGCATTGTCATGAATGAAGATAATTTTGCTCCTGAAGGCACATTTCTGCTTTTTATACCACGGAAGAAAGTTGTCAGTCAGAAACTTTGCAGAGATCATTTTCACACCTTCAGGAACCTTAAAGGGCCCTACCAGCTGTTTCCCCATGATTCCGGCCTAAATCATGACTCCTCCACCTCCTTGCTAACGTAGCAGCCTTGTTGGGACATGGTGGCCATCCACCAACCATCCACTACTCCATCCATCTGGACCATCCAGGTTGCTCAACACTCATCAGTAAACAAGACTGTTTGAAAATTAGTCTTTCATGTATGTCTGGGCCCACTGCAACCGTTTCTGCTTGTGAGCACTGTTTAGGGGTGGCCGAATCGTAGGTTTATGCACCACAGCAAGCCTTTGAAGGATCCTACACCTTGAGGTTCGAAGGACTCCAGAGGCACCAGCAGCTTCAAATATCTGTTTGCTGGTTTGTAATGGCTTTTTAGCAGCTGCTCTCTTAATCCGATGAAGTTGCCTGGCAGAAACCTTCCTCATTCTGCCTTTATCAGCACAAACACGTCTGTGCTCAGGATCGGCCACAAATCTCTTAACAGTACGATGATCAAGCTTAATTTTTCGGGAAATATCTAATGTTTTCATCCCTTGACCAAGGCATTGCACTATTTGATGCTTTTCAGCAGCAGAGAGATCCTTTTTCTTTCCCATATTACTTGAAAACTCTGACCTGCTTAATAGTGTGGAACATCCAGTTTTCCTTTTATTGGGCTCACATGGCAAACTAACCATCACAGGTATCTGAGATTGTTTTCAGTTATCCAAAGAACCCTGAGAAACAATACCATCAATGGGTTTCATTTACAAAAAAAAAACAAAAAAACGCTATGACACTTAAAACCGATTTGCATAATAATTTGGAACATAGTGTATATCCAGTATACAAAAATCATTGTAAGTTTTAATTAAGTAAGTATGACTGAAAATGTCAGTAATTGGATTATTGTATGTCTTTGGGATGTGTACACGGGAGACCTGGTTTCATATCAGTTATTCATCGGAATCTGTCAGCAGGATTTTGCTCTGTTATTTGAGAGCAGAATTATATAAAGACAGATTCTGATTCCAGTAATATGTCACTTACTGGTCTGCATACTGTCATTTTGATACGATCAGTTTTCTCTTGCAGTGCTCTGAATACTGAGCTGTGTATAACCCCGCCCACAACACTGATTGGTAGCTTTCTGCGTACACTGTACATTGACAAAAAGTTGCTAATCAGTGGCGATGGCGTGGTTTGACTAGGAGGCACAAAACACTTGGTCCTGTAATGATAATTTCTTGCTGATAAATCACTGATTTTATTGATGCAACCACACAGCCTAGTAAGTGAAACATCACTGAAATCAAGGTCTATGCCCCTACATCATATTACATATCAAAAATCTGCTGACAGATTTCCTTTAAATGGGCCAGGTTGGACATTTGTGCATTGCTATGATGTGACACCAATTATTAACTATAGGGGTCAGCTGGAAACACACTAGCGCAATAGGGTCATATCTAGCGATGAGAGAGTATGCTCGTTGCTCGGGTGCTCTCCGAGTATTTGGCGTGCTCGGAGATTTAGTTTCTGTTGACCAGCTGCATGATTTATGAATGCCGGACAGCCTGAATACATGTGGGGATTCCCTAACAAACAGGCATTCTTTACATGTATTCAGGCTGTCCAGCAGCCATAAATCATGTAGCCGTTCGTTCGACAGAAACTAAATCTCCGAGCACACCAAAATACTCGATCACCCGAGCAACGAGCATAGTCGCTCATCACTAGTCATATCCAGATAAAAAAGTATCCGATGACTAGGAGAATTGCTCACCTAGCAGTGTCCTGTGACCACACCTGCATAATGCACGTAAACAGGCTGCTGTGAGCCCACAGAGATCTCAGGATGGTTGACATTAGGGAAGAATAGGTTAAATCCTGCACTGCCCATACGGATGAGACCATTGATGGATGGAGTCAGAGGCCCCGGTGAAATAAAATTCGGTTTAACAACGAGTTTTGAAGTTTCACACTTCTTCTTGTGGTTTTTCTTCTCATTGTTGTTTGTCCTGAATAAAAAGGGTGAAACTTCGAAATGCATTGACAAACCACATTTTATTTCACCCGGGTATCTGTCTCCATCCATCAACGGTCTCCGCATCCGGGCAACGCAGGATTTAACCCATTCTTCTCCATAATCGATCAATAACGGGCAGAGATCCTGCTACTTTAAAACTTGAAAATTACTAGAAAGAGGAAGCAGCAATGCCATGCCGCTCGGTGTCCATTCAGCTTTTTGTAATAGATTGCCATGGTCATAACTACGTTATGGCCACAAAAGAAAACCAAGTGGTGCTGACGAGAGGCAAAGGGGCACAGTGCACTTCTACTGCTGTCACTTTAATGTTTGAAAAGGAGAAAATTGTAGCATGTAATATTTTCTTCAGTGTTTCCAATTTAGGCCGGGATCACACTTGCGAGAAACTCGCACCTCAATACCCGGCACTGCCACCGGCACTCGGGACCGGAGTGTGCGGCTGCATGTATTTCTATGCAGCTGATACTTAAATTGATTTTCAGAGATAAAAAGTATTTTTTTTAATACGCTCATGTGAATTTAGCCTAATGATGAGGCTTCACATTGTGTTTGGTCATGATACAGATTATGCAAAGACCGTTACATTGCGGCATAATGCATGTGAATGCAGTTACATTGTGCCCACAAGTTATCGCCACCAAGAAAAGCCAGACGCAAAAAGTCAGAACCATTGGACCCCATTCCCTTGCATTAGGCCGAGATGTAGCAGCAGCATAGAGCAATAATTGGCTGTGTGACCCATGTCGTGACCAAAGTCGCAGTGTAGCACCAGCCACCTTATACAGGTGTAGCAGTAGGTGAGAGTCGAAGCCACATTTTTCTTCACTTGGCCCTAAAATTACATTCACTCTCCAAGCCATGTATTTAAATATCCTAGCTAAGGCAACCTGGCTTGTTGGTCTCCTGCTCCTATTCTATGCCCTTTTTAAAGGGATTGTCCAGGCTTGGGAGTTCAATTCTCCAGTCACGTGACTGAAGATTTGTTAATCCTTACAGTGCACAATGTGCACACACTGTCCGGATTCTCCGGTGACGACTAAAGTGAGTTGACCAAGGCTGGATAATCGGAATGTGGCTGGAAGAGTGCATATCGCATATTCATATGACTGCCGGCTCCTGTGGCCGGAGCATCCTAAATAGAGATGAGCGAATTTGTTCGGTATTTGTCTCCAAATCTGATTTTGACATAATCGAACCATATTCAAACACTATTCGTGCTGAATGTATGTTTAATGATCGGTTCCGAACGGTTCCGAACATATTCGGTAATTTCAGCTCCCATTGTCTCTAATGATGTTCGGCTATGTTCGACGAATATTGCAAAAAGTATTCGATGCCGATCTTATTCGGAACCGAATCCGAGCAAATTCGCTCATCTCTAATCCTAACCGCTCGCAATGTGCATGCTGTGGGGATTTACAAGTCTGCAGTCGTGTAGAACCACTGCAGACTGGAGCCCCAAGGCTGGAAAAATCTTTAACTATGTACAAGCCAAGTCTGCCTAACAATATGCATATTTCTGTGCAGAAACCCCGATGGGCACTGTAATAAGTCTTTAAACATTTAGTATGTGTTAGACCAAGATAATTTTCCAGTAGATAAGGAGTAAAAATATATGAGGTTCTTTAATACCCTCTGAATACAACGGCACAATAATATACTGCAGCTGGCCAGGTCCAAGGACAGCGCTATTGTAAGGATGCTGAATTAATAAAAGTAGGCAGCGTGGGAAGAAAAAAAAAAAAGGTTATCGAGAGTCAGACATTGCAGAACCGGATTTATTCGGTAATACCGGCAGATAAACCTGAGCTGTGCATAATATGCCAATTCAGCTGAATTCCCCCAGATCCGTCTCTCTGGAGTCTGCCCGACAGGGGCATACAGCGAGCGGCTGCTGATAACTATCTTGGCATATCATATCCTGCATTTACATCTCCTCTAATCCTTTCGGCTGCCAGCCTTGCATGTTTGGAATAGGGTATATCCGCTCAGTTTTAATGTGAAACATAAATCTCTTTCTGTTTGATGTGTTTTAAGCTTTCGCCGCAGACTAGCCCATGTCTGAAGTCATCTTTTTTTCTTTTATTTTTTTCCCGGTCACTAATAAGCAGTAGGATAGCGGTGGGCAAAGAAAATGGTTTGCATTAATTCTGCGCACATAGCCATCCGAGGCATTATCATTGCCTGGTTTCATGCTAAGTACTAATTGCACCGGATATTTGGTAGAGAATATTCATGCCCAGTACAGTGATAGACCGGACGCTGGAGCGCAGCTTATACACCCGATCACCGGCCATGTTGGAGCATTTAGGAGGAGAAACATAGAGCAGATGTCGGTGCCTAATCCATCCATCTTGTGTCTGGCTCGGACAAGTCTGCGGCACATTACACCTGTGTGTCCGCTCCGTACTCATTACCTGTCAGTAGTGTTTACAATGCTGCCTCCATCCCTGTATTGTATCCTCACTGCAACGTCCATCTCCGGTGACGGCTGTCAGTTGATGTGGATATTAGTGCCGCCCTTTCACCTTACTGACCTATAACCGCCACCATAGAAGATATACGGGCTTTGCAGGCAGTTGGCATCTTATCATGGTTTACTGTTCGAAAACAAATTAACCAGCTGAATATAAAGTGCTAGAAAAATACATACACATGTGGAATCACATTTTTAGAAAATTAAAGGTCATTGCAAAATGAAATCCAATTTTCCAGTATCGCTTGCTCATGGATTCCGCTGGCTGTCACTCAGTAGCGACCACCATCGTTTACTTCGAGGGGATAAAAAATAAGCAGAGGAGCAGGGTCTGCTACCACTGATAACTGCACTGTATGGGGCAGAGCCCCTCTGCCATCATCACATCATCGGGACAGATCTGGATGCCCTAGAAGTAAACAGCGATGTGGTCTATTATTTTACCACAAGCAGCAGTGGTACTCCCTTGCAGGATTTGGCAGAGCATGGTCCATGCAAGTGCTTGGTACTGCTGCTTAGTTGCTTTCTTGGGACTGGATGTCAAAGTACCATTCTGCTGCTGGGCCATGAATGCAAAACCCCCGGGGATATACCTCTTTAACATAGGGTATATTGGAAAATTGGACACATTTGTATGAAAACTGAAAAAGTAATTATCAGAGTGAAAATAATTGTAAATCTTGCAGAATATTCATGAGTCGGTCACATATTATTTATGAATAACCTGGCTACTATAATGTATCCCGCAGGAAAGGCGAGTGCGACAAGACCTGCTTAGTAGTTGTACTAGTCAGCGGCGGTATAAAAAGTACCCAATGTCCAAAAAATGTATATGCTTAAAGTGCACCTATCACCAGTCGGGGGCTGCCCTGTATATTTAAAATAGTGGGCAGCCTAAGGTTGTTGAATATTAAAAATAGCAAATGGGGTCTCTATTGTCCCCCCTAAAGGGTCCGAATTTCTAGCAAAAGTTGGATTTTGAACTTTAAAGATGGGAGATGCAAGCATGCAAAGCGGTATCACAGATCCCACCTCGCTGTCAAAGGGCGAGACCTCTCTGCACTAACACAGCATTGCCGCATGCTTTACCAAGCAGTTACTGAACAGGAACTGCCCTAATTTTGTTGTGGTAACAGCTTAGTAAAGCACGCGGCAACGCTGGGTTAGTGCAGAGAGTGAGATCTCGCTCTTTCACAATAAGGTATGCTGGGATCCTACAATCTGGACGTTTGGATTAGTGATGAGCTGTTCGACAGCTGCAACACATGCAGGGATTAACTAACAAACAGGCAAACCATGTACAGTATGTGTTCCAGCTGGCGAACAGCGGCGAGACATGCAACAGCGGGGACTCAAAAATAGTATTCGAGCACGCTGAAGACACTCGGCTAGCACCCGAGCATGATGGATAACAACTTATCCGAGCACGTTCGCTCATCACTAGTTTGCACCCAACTTTTCCTTGAAAGTGGGTCCTTTAGGGACCTCTTATTTAGAAAAATCACCAATGTGAGGCTGCTCACTCTTTTCTTAAAGGGAACCTGTACCTTGGAAATTGCTATTTATTTACAGTCATGTTTAATCTGCAGGTAAATAGCATTACAATTCTGCCTGGCTGCCTTACTTGAAAACACAGCTACCAGGAGAAAACAAACTGGCAGCAGCACCTGGGTGAAAATAAGTTTAAGTCAAACTGGTGGTGCTGGGATCAATTACAGTCACAGCTCACTATACTGTGTGCGGCGGCTGTAAGCATGTCCTGTGATTGACAGCTCATGGTGCAGTGCATCTGTACAGAGCAAGCTGTCAATCAAAGTCCTTGGTCGTGTTTACAGCTGAAGCAAATACAATATAGTGAGCGGTGACTAATCTCTCCCAGCACCACCTCTTTGACTATTAGTCGGCGGTTCCCGGGAGGAAATAAGTACATTTTCTCCCAGTAGCTGCACTTTCCAAGGTGACAAGCTCCCTTTAAATAAAAAGAGAACCCCAAAACTCTAACAGGTACTCCCATAAGCATATACGTAATCAGATTTTCCATATTATGATGGGAAGCAAACATCTGAGCATTGTAGAGCGGTTGGAACGTCTTCTTATGCTGTATTGTATTCTCTTATTATGCTATTATAGAAACAGAGGGAGGCGAGAGACGCTCTGAGACTGTTACAAGCGGCAGCTTTGTATCACTTGTCTCCCGGCCGGTGAAGCTCTTAAATAACTTTGATTTGACACCGTCCAGACAACGAGGGGACTCCATTAGCAGTTCCTGAGGTCAATTTACTTTGATATATGCACGTAGCAGAGTGGCAATATAGCGGTGTGCATAAGCCCTTACATGGCTTCTATTCCCTCTGAGTGTTCATTGCATGCATACATTAGACACACGGCTTAATAAGTGCCGAGAGTAATTTCCCTGTAGATATAAATCAACTCTTGACTTCATTAGCTCCTCGGCGGCCAGGGATCATCTGTCTAGGACCCAATACACACAGAGTCTGATAAACATTTTTATTAGAACAAATTTTCACTATACTTCTTGCATAAATTATGTATATAAGTATATACACTGAAAATAGGGAAACATAGTGAGAAACTCAGCAGGGATCTTACCAGGAAGCAGTCATCATTGACTCACAATGTGGATGAAGGGAACGACATCCGATGTAAGAATTACCCCTCATAAAGGGAGCAGCGATCTACTGTCTCGGCAAGGTTGTGCCGGTATATAAACCGAACCATAAGTGCTTTACCATAAATGGAAACATTGAGATGGAAGGGACAAGCTCATTAGCTGCCTTTACGGTTTGGACACAGCTGTCCGGTGTAACTTCCAGGTATCCTTCAACAAAGCAATGCTTGACGGACACCTCGGAAGAGTCTCAATCAACAAATGCATAGTCCTTTCACTGGTTTATCAATCTTTATATAGATGTCTCTTTTTTTTTTTTAAAAGACGTTATTTCTATATACACATGGAAATCTGGCAGCCTTCCAGCGTGCGAACGCATTACTGACCTTCTTTAAACAAGCCAGATATGCTTTCACTGTTTCTAAAAATGTGATTGCTCATCACCGCCTACAACATTACTTGAGCAGTTTAAGACGTGGTGAAAAAAATGAATCCTAAAATCATAACACAGGGTGAAAAAATGCATTACGAATATAGTGGAGTGTTGTCCAGTCAACTGGCTCCTCTACGAGACCATACAGAATTAAGCCGTTGGGTGGCTTACATAGCCTCAAACCTCATGCCACACATTTACATTACTGGTAGTGCAGCTACTTTCTGACAAGCTGTGAATGTAGCGTTGCTGTATGTAAAGACTTACCCACGGTGTGGTACATTCACACATAGAGGCTATTCTGCTATGTATTGTTCACCGGGCCTGTAGATGGAAAATATTATTAAAAACCTAAAACTTCAAGGAATCGTAGACTACACATAGACTGTAGTTCACACCGAAACCCCTTTTTTTTTTGCTCAATACATTGAAAGCCTTGTGGCA
Organism: Oophaga sylvatica; assembly: GCA_033576555.1. Taxonomy (NCBI): domain Eukaryota; kingdom Metazoa; phylum Chordata; class Amphibia; order Anura; family Dendrobatidae; genus Oophaga; species Oophaga sylvatica. The sequence continues at coordinate 80,182,002 of JARQOD010000010.1, read as the reverse complement.
GTGACTTCAGGCTAATTATATGGCAGCTTATAAGTTTTCGGAAAATGATGACATGAATGGTGTGTTGTCAGGGGCTTGGTGTTTACGGACATATTTTCATTGACAAAGCCATATTCTCCTCTCTGTAGGCCGCATTGGACTGCATCTGATGAACTTGTGAATATAGGCCCATATTATACTGCAGTAATATGGCAGTTAGAACTTTTGGCAAAGTATGCCTATATACTTCAACTAGACGGTAAGCACTAAAGGTAAAACAGTTCTTATGTAACACAGTATGGGTTGTAAAGAACAGCAAAAGATGTGCTTCCATTAATCATGTGGTGAACAGTATAAAACCCCCGGTTTTCCCCCCAGAAAAGCACAGCAGACCCTCCCCAAGTCTTGGTTCCATAGACCATGTGGCACTGTTCTGCCTCCATAATCATGGTCTATATTGTAGAGTTGTCCACTTCCCACCTGGTGTCTGTCCTCCATCCCTGGAGAAAGTTGCGAGGTTTGAGGGCTCTTGTGCTTTTCGAGGCTGTCTGTGGTGGTTTCAAAAAAAGGAGGAAGAACAGAACCAAGGAAGATCTGCCTTGAAAACCACATTACGTTCCTCCCGGAGACATCTCGGTAATGAGAGCAGGGAGTTGACGGGGTGGATGTCTCAGGCGTAGTATGTGTCAGTTTTTGCCATCTGGCAGTACATTGTCATGGCAAATGTAAGTCCGAGGACCTATAGAAGCAAAGAGAATCTTAGATCGGGTAGAGCCACTAGATGTCCTGTCACTAAATCAGAATGTATTAGAATGAAGTCGATTAAGATAGACCCCAAAACTTACATGATACTGTCACCAACCAACTCAACTAATATCTTAACTTATAACATTTATTGTAATATTTTTCGGGGTTTAAATGCATATGAAAAGGTTATACGAGTTTTTAAAAAAATAATAAACATCATGTGATTAAGACAAATGTGCAACACCAGTAATGACCATTAGATAACAGTGGCGCTGCTTGTTTTCTTATACAACCTGTTTGTACTGTTCTCTTAGGCCTCTTTTACACATCCGTGTTTTGACGGATCTGTCGCAAATTGTGAAAAACTGATGCGACTGATCCGTTTGTTCAACGAATCCAACATCGGATCCGTCGAAAAAACGGATCTGTCACATAAGTTTTTTCATCCATTTCTTCATCCAGTGCCACCTGATGAAGACGGAGCTTTTCCGTCGAAACTCGTGGATTTAAATAAACGAAGACATTTTTTTTTTAATTTTCTCATCTGTGTCCTTTGCGCTCCCCTGTGACCAGAGTTTCCTGCATTTCATTAACCCCTTATTAACCCATGATCCACCGCTAAAGGCAATGGGAATAGACAGGCTAAGTGCCAGAAAAAGCGCATCTAATAATAGATGTGCCTTTTTTGGGGTGGCTGGGGGCAGATGTTAGTAGCCAGGGGGGCCTAAAAACAGTAGTCCCTCTCAAGGCTATTAATATCTGTCCTTAGTCACTGGCTTTCCCTGTCTGGCGAGAAAATACCGCGGGAGCCCACGCATTGTTTTACAACGAATTTACCCGTTAAGTTAACACCTACATGTCCAAAATTTTGCACACATACACTCATCTAATTATTAGTCTAAAACATATATAAAACTAAATGAAATTAAATGATGTACTGTATGTAAACCATGTGTCATTTCATGTCAATTGAATTAGCGGCTATTATGCTATGTAGAACAGTATAAACTATATACATATATATATATATATAATGTGTCAATGACATGTATGTGTATATATATATATATATATACATACATACATATCATTGAGACACATTATATATATATATATATATATATATATATATGTATATACTTTATATATATATGTATATATTATATATATATATATATATATAACACACACACACTATGTTTATCTATTCTTTTTTTTTTTTTTAGCCTGCCAGAAGCATGCAAAAAAAAACGGATCGGTCGCCGGAATCCGTCATTTGACGGATGACAACGGATCCTGCGCCCATAGGCTTCCATTATAAAAAAACGACGGACTCGTCGCTGTCCGACTTTCCGACGGAGACAAAAAACGTTGCTGTGTGCGTCGCGTCTGGCCGGCGGACACAAAATTTCCGACGGATGAAACGCACGGCCATCTGTCGCTAATACAAGTCTGTGAGAAAAAACAGATCCTACAGCATCAATTGCCAGATTGTGATTGATGGCAAAAAAACGGATGTGTGAAAGAGGCTTTATCTGGTGCTTTTTTTTTTTTAAAAGTGTCTTTATAAATGAGTCACCTTATCCAGCTCTGATGCCCCATGCTACTTTTACCAAAACTACTTTTATAAATCTGCCATCAGAGCTTGCCAGACTCTTACGTTTTCCTGCTTCTGCCGTACTGTACATATTACATGAATGCAATCATTTCTGTGCTATGAGACAATTAGCGAGTGACATTACTGACACTTGCTTACTATCACCGGGCATTTTTTTAATGTAGATATAATAAGTAACATTTGCTTCTGTGTTTTATACTTTGTTCTGTATCCTAGAGTTATCTGACATGACTATTTAAGAGAAAACTACAGGTATACTGTATAAAGGGCCCACTATATGTGAACTTACACTAAACAAAAATATAAACTGAACGCTTTTCTTTTTGCTCTCATTTTTCATGAGCTGAACTCAAAGATCTAAGTTTTTTCTATGGACACAAAAGACCTTTTTCTGTCAAATACTGTTCACAAATGAGCCCTTCTCCTTTGCCCAGATAGTCCGTGCACCTCACAGAAGTGGCATATCAAGATACTGATCAGCCACATTCGCTGGCATCTGGCAGACTGTGTTTATGGCGTTGTGTGGGTGAGAGGTTTGCTGATGTCAACATTATGAATCGAGTGGCCCATGGTGGCGGTGGGGTTATAGTATGTTATAGACAACGAACACAGTTGCATTTTACTGATGCCAGTCTGAAGGCACAGATATACCATAACGAGATCCTGAGGCCATTGTTGTGCCATTCATCCACGACCATCACCTCATGTTGCAGCATGATAATGCACGGCCCCTTGGTACGAGGATTGGTACACAATTTCTAAAAGCTGAAAACATCCCAGTTCTTACATGACAGCATACTCTCCATACATGTCACTCATTGAGCATGTTTGGGATTCTCTGGTTTGGTGTATATGACAGCGTGTTCAAGTGTCTGCCATTATCCAGCAACTTCGCAGCCATTGAGGAGGAGAGGACCAACATCCACAAGCCACAATCACCAACCTGATCAAATCTATGTGAAGGAGGTGTGTTTTACTGTGTGAAGCAAATGGTGGTCACAGCAGATAGTGACTGGTTTTCTAACTCCCCCGGACACCCCCAATACTGTAAAACTGCACATTTTAGAGTGGCCCTTTCTTGTGGCCAGCCTAAGGCACCTGTGCAATATAATCATGTGTCTGATCAGCATCTGGATATGCCACACCTGTGAAGTGATGGATTATCTCGTCAAAGGAGAACATCTCACACAGATTTACACAAACTTGTGAACAATATTTGAGAGAAAAGGGCCCTTTATGTCCATAGAAAAGTCTTAGATCTTTGAGTTCAGCTCATGAAAAATGGGAGCAAAAACAAGTGTTGTGTTTATATTTTTGTTCCGTGTATTTCGGTGGTCAGCCAGAGCCCATTTGTCATCAGTGTCTGCCATATGTAATCAAACTACACACTAGAATTTCTGCTTTCATGAATGGCCGTCTGCTTCATAAATAATGCTCCATTCTTCCTCCATATTCACCTTTATTCCAGTCTCCTGTGCTCTGTAGGTTATAGCCTTTATACCTCATGTCTGGCAACACAGTTAAACTATTCTGTAGAGAATATGGGACCATTAGAAAGATATCACTGCTGGAATGGACTTTACATGAACCACCTAATAGACCTGCTACAGTCCAAGTGCCTGGACCTCGCTGCCCAGCTCTGTCACTGACCTGTACAAGAGCGGTGCAGAGTCCAAAGATCCCGACTGCCAGGAGGTTCTCATGAAGCCAGATCTTCACTGTGTCATAACAAGGCTGAAATACAGCAAGTCATATCTGTGAGCAGCAGCATAGTCTCGGCTTATGTACAGACACCTAAAAATCTATACCAACTCATTATTTTTTATGAGCCCCCGCTTTCAGACGTGGGAGCAAAAACCTGGTGACAGATTCCCTTTAAGTTATCACCTATTTATAAGATAGGTGATAACGTATTATCCACTGGGACCTGCAACAATAGTCAGAATGGGGCATTTTCGTTCCCCCGTGAGTATGCTTGTTCACGCTCTATAGGGCTGCCGAAAGCAGTTCTTGGCAGCCTCATAGGGAATGAATGAAGTGGCCGTCGAGCATACGCACCGGGACAAAAGGGCCCCATTCTGCTAATCAGTGTGGATCCTAGCGTTTGGAGGGTTAAGCCTTAAAGTGAGTTTTCTGATGGAAGTAATTATTTGTTTTTGAATTGTATAATAATTGAAATTATTAATATTAGTAATAACTGCGTGGATCATCCTGATTGAGCACCCATCTCGCTCTCCCAGAAGTTTTGTGCTTCTGCTGTTCCAACACAGGCTGAAAGTTTCCTCTCCCTGTGACGGTGATGTGGTAAAGGGGGCTGGTTGTCAAGCTTTGTTTATTCGCTAAGCCAGCCCATTTTTATGTGACGACTCAGAGACAAGAGTCATTGGACATCACCATCACAGAGTTGGAGGAATCTTTCGTCCTGTGTTGGAAAGATAGCATAAGTGGAGTTTCTTGGTCTTTAAAGGGAGTCTGAAATAGGAAAATCCACTCGTCATTTATAGACTCCCACTTGATAATACATTACCAGTGCCATAACTGGACATCAGGGTCATACTGAACTTACATTATGGTAGGGGTGAGTGGAACAGAGAGGGGCCTGACAGATGTGCATGAAATACAACTAGCTGACTAAAACTGGCCTCAGGATGGTTTTGCCCCAAAAATTTCATGGCAAATCATGGTTGAATAAATCATCGTATAAGTGCAGGGTTTTTCTAGTATTGCCGTAATTTTTGAGAAAAAAAAAGAAAATTCTTTCACCATTAAGTTTACAGGTAACAGCAATAGGATTTTTTTTTCCAGAAGATCAGACATTTTCCAGATCCAAGAGATCATATAACTTACAACCTGACAGCTACATAGTGAACATTTCCACGTATCTAGTAACTCTTGTTTGATGCTTTTTTATTTAGTGCATTTCTAAAAACTGTTTAACCAGATATGTTAAAAAAAAATAAATGTTTCACTTTATCCATATCAGAGGTTTCTATTTGATAAGAGAGGATCGGGGATTTTACAGTTCTCTCTTAGAAATGGAGAGTTATAAAGATCAGATTCTGACTTCAAGCAGTCACCACTAGGTGGAGCTAACTGTATACAACGTGCTTTGATATCATTAAAGGGTATCTCTCTGGAGGATCAGCCCTCTTAAACCATCTATATGGGCATATACAGGTCATAGAAAGCTGAATAAAACGATTCCTTGATATCTACAATCTTATGTCTCACTCCAGAAAAATCAATGTTTTTCTTAATATGTAAATGAGCTGTTAAGATCTATAGGCCGGACATAGATCTCCCTGAGAATCTGCTTCCAGAGCTTGTTTTAAATGAAAGGGGCGTTACCACTGTGAGACATGTAATGACTGACAGTCTGCTCTCAGACCGGTAACGGCCCCTGTATAGTTGTATGTGCATTTTTCCAATTGAAGCAGGTAAAAAAACAAACCCACAAGGGGTTTAAAAAATGCACATCCCTGTTGTGACTCAAGGCATAAAAAGAGTGAGAGGAATGTTTAATTTGTTTGCATAATCACAAGTTCTAGCATGAGTCTGTCCTGCAAGATCCCTGCACAATTCATTGGCGGACTGCATTCACAATGTAAAACTGCATTGTGTGAGTGAATAAAAGACCACCTACCGCTTTCCACCATGTCCCAGGAGAGTGCAAGCCACAGTTCTCACTGAACTCCAAGCAACAGGAATCTGGGACCCGGCTCATATTATACACCTCAAACCAGTCTGTGTAGTTTGACACCCCACAACACCGAAACTGTAGGCGCAAAGAGAAAGTCACATTCAACATGCGTCATCAGGATTCCATATTGGACGTTTCCAAGTACAAAACCTTCCAGGTCCCAATTTGCGTTCGGACCTGTCTTAACAATCACATGGCTATTTCCTATCATAGCCTCCATTATCTCACTCTGCTGACTGTAGTAACAATATTACTATGGTTTTTAATAGGTTTACATAGGACTGCTGGTAAACCTAGCAGATTTTTTTCATAGTATTATTCACTAGGGTGTTGGTCAGACCTCCTTAAAGTGCATCTATTAACAAAAAAATCACAATTGCTTCTCAGGCAGCTGTAGATATACAGAGTATCAGATTATTTATCACAATACATAGCCAGAAATGTGAGTGTAACTGGCGTATTTTAGGCTCCTCTGCTAGTTTCTGTCTCTATGGTTGTTCAGTAGGGGGTCTTCTTTCTGTGATGCAGGAGCTAAAGTGTAGCTAATCAGATGTCTCCTCCTGCCACCCCTGTAGCCAATCAGATGTCTCCCCCTACAGCCCCTCCTTCCCCTTATGCAGCTTCATCTCCCTCCTCCCACTTTCTACTTACTGTTTTACACAAGACACAAGTTTTGCGGAGGATGAGTAGTTCAGAAATTTTACACAAATCATATTGGAAGGTGAGAAAGATGCGACTTTTCTCTAAAAAGATTGTATGTTTCACACATGCACACATATTACTAATTTCTATGACCGTTTCCTCTTTTTATTAATACTGGGGAAACAGTTTGGCAATGAAATGCATAAGTCACTCCACTCTGTCTTGGTCCCTGTAAAATAAGCCCTGAAAATACTGGCAGGAATAAAATACATGAATATTTGACAATTTTACTGTAGTTATCGGTGTATATTGTATTACAAAACATTGGTCAGGTAGCTTTTCCAAATTATCCAGAATATTTTGGATATGTATAGTATTAAGGGCCACAAATGAACATCTTAAACCCCATTAGGAAATCTAAAAAGTTAATAGAGACAGATAACCTATTGATATCAGAGTTGGTGTGAAACGATTCACATGTCCCAGTCCCTCGGTCACGACAGTGTTCTGTGGCCGCTACATGAGAGCTGTAGTACCACCTCTTACCTGACCGCACCCGCGGCTCTTCTCTTGATTAGACCGTCTGGTGTGATGCCACATGTGCATTATGCACCAATGATGATGTCATGTTAGGATGGCAAATCAAAATAAGAGTCGCGGATGCTGTCATGTAAGAGGCGGTTCTCCGCTCCAGGAGCAGTGACCACAAACCACTGATGTGGCCAAGAGAATGGGACATGCGAATAAACTTGCACCATCTCTAATTGATGTAAATGGGAGCTATGTAATACTTAATTTCTCCTGTGGTGGCGCTGCAGCAAAATTTAACACTAATTTAACACTGGTTTTAGTGCAAACTACAACTGATTCAATGGGGACACTTTGTGGTCAGCTTATTGTGGGACCTTACTAATAAGTACTAATAAGTAGGTATTGTCCTGTAATAAAGGATCCTTCCATGTTAAAGCCAAGTAAACTAGTACTAGCCAAACATTTTTATTGTCTGGAATCACGTAGTCATCTACAGGGTTGGAGCTTATTATCTTTTGGGAAGGTGCAGATATTTAGACCCCGGGGTGTTTGCTACTTACATCAGTTTGGATGATGCTCCATGCGTTGGTGAGGCCGATGTTTCCCTCGGTTCCGTACAAGTGCAGACCCTTCTTCAGATCTTTTTGTGCGTACCTATCAATCTGAAAAGAAAAAAGCCCTCAATGAGTACATCCAATGGAATCTGAAATCAAAGGTAAACCTTTCAGAGGATGCGATCTGACAAGATATCTTGTGTTACCAATCTGCTGGAGTGATGGCGAGTTCCAAGCTGCCAGTACTAGACCTGAAAGGATGAGTAACAGCGAGTCTGACTGTATATTAATGCAAGTTTCACACTAAGGCTGGGGTCACACTTGCGAGTGCAATGCGATAAATTCGCACGAGTCTCTCGCCTCAATACCCGTCACTGCCGCCGGCACTCGAGACCGGAGTGCATGTATTTCTATGCAGCTGAACACTCTGGTCCGAGTGCCGGTGGCAGTGCTGGGTATTGATGCGCGAGTTTCTCGCATTGCACTCGCAAGTGTGACCCCCGCCTAACCATCTGCATCCATCGTATTGTTTTCATAAACCATTGCGAGGTATTCTAGTCCTAGGATCCCATCTAAAATATTCAGTAATTTTACCCTAAAGTGTATCGTACACATCACATCAGTAGTGCTCACAGGAACATCTTGTACCAATGTCAGAATATTCATGCCTCAAAATATATTCCTAAGATCTGATGCTATGGATGGGGGATATTTTTTGGTTCTTGAAAGGTGCTTGAATTTTACCTTGATTATAATAATGCATCCTATGTGCAAGAATATACCGTATTTTTCGGACCATAAGACGCACTTTTTTCCCAAAAATTTTTTGGGGAAAATAGGGGTGCGTCTTATGGTCGCAACATACCGGAAAGTCCAGTGGCGGCGGCGCTCCCATTGCAGCTTCGCTGCGGTGGTGGTGTCGGGGCAGCAGCGGGGCTCTGGGCTGAGTCGGGGGCACCGCCGGCATTTCGTCCCAGCCGGAAAGCCCCCCTGCAGCTGCGACGCGGTGCCGGGCTGAAGGCCGAGATCTCGGGAGACAAGATCTCAGGAAGAGATCTCGTTGCCGAGATTTGAATGAGAGTATGCGGCGGCCATCTTGCCGGAGGCCCCAGGCGGCCATTCCTCAGGCCGGCACCGCGTCGCAGCTGCGGGGGGCTTTCCGGCTGGGACGAAATGCCGGCGGAGCCCCCCACGCAGCCAAGAGGCCCGCTGCTGCCCGGACACCATCACCGCACCACAGGCTGCATCGGGACCGCCACCTGAGGCCCCTGGCGGCCTTCAGCCCAGCACCGCGTTGCAGCTGCGGGGGGGCTTTCCGGCTGGGACGAAATGCCGGCGGAGCCCCCCACGCAGCCCAGAGCCCCGCTGCTGCCCGGACACCACCACCGCACCACAGGCTGCATCGGGACCGCCACCGGAGGCCCCTGGCGGCCTTCAGCCCGGCACCGCGTCGCAGCTGCAGGGGGGCTTTCCAGCTAGGACGAAATGCCGGCGGAGCCCCCGACGCAGCACAGAGCCCCGCTGCTGCCTCGACACCACCACCGCAGGGAAGCTGCATTGGGAGCGCCGCCGCCACCGGATTTGTGAGTGTATGGCCACCCCGCAGTGCCCAACCACCCCACAGAACACAGCCACCCCACACAACACAGCCACCCCACAGAACACCACTACCGCACCAGCCTGGACCACCAAACGACCCCAGTGACCACTCCTCTACCTGTGCTGATCTGTTCGCTGGTAAGCTAAATTCGGACTGTAAGACGGACCCCCATTTGACACATTATTTTTTTTTCCCAATTTTCCTTCTGAAAATTTGGGGTGCGTCTTCTGATCCAGTGCGTCTTATAGTCCGAAAAATACGTAACTACTATAATACTGCCCCTATATACAGAGACTAATGCGATGTAAAGACATTGAACAAGAAATTAATGCTGGGGTGTACTGTGCATATATTAAAAACCAGGCAATGCTGAGATGTGCAGACACTGAACAAGCAGAAAATTCTGGTATGTGCAGAGACTGAACAAGCAGGGAATGCTGGGTTGTGCAGACACTGAACAAGCAGGGAATGCTGGGTTGTGCAGACACTGAACAAGCAGGGAATGCTGGGATGTGCAGACACTGAACAAGTAATATTGGGATGAGCAGTCACTGAACAGTAAGATAACACTGGGATGTGCAGACATTGAACAGTAAGATAACACTGGGATGTACAGACACTGAACAAGCAGGTGTGAACCCGCATCTCACCACCCTGCTTGACGTCACTATTACGGCAGACGGGTCATGTAATGTGGTCTCCCCACTTTCACCAACGTGATGTTCCGCACCCCTTGGAGACATGCAAGGTCAGCTTGGAACAGTTTTACACAGAAGCCCCCTATCCATATGGGCCCAGGGAGGCACGGGGAGTGAGAGGATGTGGGACACGCAGTCATTAACGTGGCACCACACTAGCTCACAAGCCTGACAGACTGAGAAGCCCCTTTCACTTGCACCAGTGAAACAGAGCGCTGCCAGCCAGTAGGACTGCCACCAGTTCCTTGTTAATATAAGCACAGTCCGTTAACAGGATTATATTGGGCCAGAAACCTGCCCCAGTAGCATGGAAAGCTAAGCCAAGAAACGGACATATTGATTGAGATAAAAGAGCAGCCCAAGGTTAAATTATATATTTAATCGCCTTAAGGGCACACTAGACAATACACTATATACACAATGGTTATACATATACAATAGTCAGATATGCAAATACAATAGCGGTAGGATAAAAGATATAAGCAGATGGATCACGTCAATTACTGGGTTGATGTTCGCCCATGTGTGCTGGGCTGCAGGGGGCATGGGCTGCCAGCTGGCTCCTAGGTCCTTTACAGCACGTTACTTGACATGACCCTCCTTTCGCAGTGGGCCGCATTCATAACAGAGAGAGAGACCACATGGCCTTACACTAGCCTTTATCCCCATTGGGTCACTCCCTTCCTGCCCTCTGGGCTGAACCTAAATCCCATGCCCTTGCCTCTAGCAGCTAAAACCTAAGATGAGTCATTACTCCTTAATAGACGGTCCTAGGAAGACGTTTTTACGCCATTGGATTAGGCCGGGCCCCTGCTACCTGTTAAGACTAAACACAGCTTTTCTACCTGGCTCCTAATAGCCATTCTACGTATCTCCCCTCCCGGGGTGTTAGAACGGGTCAAGACCCTGGGAGGCGTTCGGTCCATTCCATAGATCTAGAAAATGAACACAATTTACAGCTGGGACACATAGTATCTCCATAACGCCTTATGGAATTATGTTTCTAGAATGTTCTTTGGCAGCTTTAGCATGACTCTATACTGAAAGCAAGCCTATGGCCTGCTCTTAGCTGGCTGGATCAAGGTATTAAATTTGTCATTCACAGCCTTGACCCCCTCCACTTGCTGAGCTAGGGGTTCTTATACAGCTGCACGTTGAAGGGGGTTTTGTAATCCCATGCCAGATAGGCTACAAATGATTGACATGAAATTATATCTCCAATATTCTTCACAGCAGGTAATGCTCGGATGTGCAGACACTGAACAAGCAGGTAATGCTCGGATGTACAGACACTGAAAGTAGGTAACATTTGGATGTGCAGACACCAAACAGGAGGAAGGCAATGCTGGAATGTGCAGACACTGAACAAGCAGGAAATAATGGGATATACAGATGCTAAACAAGCAGGCATTGTTTACAGATGCTAATAAGGCTGTATATATAATATATATTATTGTTCCTTTTAATTGTCATGCTTTGGTAAAAGTTAAATGAGATATTTAAGGAAAGTAAAAAACGTAAAGGGAAGCTGTGTGCAGGGAGTGTGATGAACTCACAGTTATCAGGGAGGATGGACAGGTCTGATGAGGGCAGTATTATCCAGAACAAAGACTGTACAAAAGCTGCACATGGCAACATGAAGGAAAGCAGATCTGATGGGGAATCGATGCGCTTTGTGTGGAAACAAACAGAGAACAACCATTTAACCACTTGCCCTAATCTCCCATCACATCTGACACTGAACACTCCGCTGCTATCAGCAGTTCCACAGATGAACCTGGCCGGCAACCAAACGCACATTGTCCTCTATATATAAAGGATTAATATCCGGCTCGGTGTGGGGATGCCACGATGAAAATCATGTCTAGTAATCACGGTGTGTGTGAGCTCCAAGCATATGAATAGCGGCTAAAAGACGACCTCATAAAGGAATTGTAGAAAAAAAATAATTAGTAAGTACTGGGAAATCTTTGCGCCTCTCAGGAGACCACCCATGTCCCATCTCCCCCCTCACACTGCTCTGTGTGTGGTTGTAAGACAACTGACTGCAGCAGGACTAAATATATGTAAGCTCCTCCTAATTGGATAAAGATGTGGGCTTCGTCAGCCACCAGCCAATGAGATTACTGATCAACAGTTGATTGACCCACGTTCTCTGTAGAATTTCTACAAGGCGCACTGTTTAAGGATCATGCAGTAAATGCTGCAGACTAAAAACAGGGCAGGCAACTATATTTCCTCTATCATTTATACATGTATTTTTACGTTTTATGTGCCTTTAAGACTCCAGGACTTGAGAACTACTACAGTAAACAATGTATGTATCTGTATACCCAACATGATTGAATATTGTGCGATGGACAACTGTATAGTAAAGCACAGCAGCCTACAATGTATGGTATGGATATATTCCTGCACTAAGGATTCCAAAATAATGGTGTCCACCAGGGCCATGGGGGACCATGACTTATGCACTGTGAGCATGTCCAGGCACATATGTCAAGCAGTGCACAGATATAGCATTAGAGCTAAGCTACGTGCAGGGAGCACAACCGTGTATGTCATTTATGGAGACACTATGGCTCCTGAACCACATTTACTTTGTGCACTGCCATAAGAGAGGGCAAAAAAGACACATAGACCTTAGTATGACCATTTTACAGCACCAAATTTCGGGTCTGCACTGATTTCTATGGGGTTCGGGTACAGTTCTAGTACCCGAGCTGAACTTCGGACTAAAGTCCCGCTCAGGTCCGCTCATGCCTACTAAGAATCAATGCGTCCAATGAAGCTCGCCATGTTGAATTATGTATACACCCAACAGAAAATCTCTACATATGTAGAGGTGCTGAATGCTCCCTTGACTGCATAGCTCTATATGACATCTATATGTGTGCAGGAGCCTTAGGGCTGTACAGAAATACTTCTACTCTCTTTCCTATCTTTTATTTGACTTTTTTCTACATTTTTCTACACATATGAGTGGGTGATTTTTCTGCATCATGGTGATCATAAGCCGTAAATAGCTTCCCATACATGGTCACATAACCTGTGGCCAGCTGCAGGAATTGGGGCAGGTACACATACTTTTTTTTTATGTTCATGTGGTTTATAACTTTTGGAGCGCCTGGTCTACTCCCACCTTACCCATTACCTTTCCACTCACTCTCTCATAGATCCATCACAGTCCGGCATCCGTCCCCTACATTCTGCAGAAACTGCACCCATCAAAGTGATCAATAACCTTCTGACAGCAAAATGTCACGGTGACCACTCTCTGCTCATTCTTCTCGGCCTCTCTGCAGCTTTCGACACTGTTGACCACCATCTCCTACTCTCTATGCTCCAATCAAAAGACATAAAGAACACTACTCTCTCCTGGTTCTCTTCCTATCTTTCTGATCGCTCCTTCAATTTATGGTTTGATGGTTCCACTTCTCCTCTTCCTCTCGCTGTTGGAGACCCTCAGGGCTCAGTCCTTGGCCTCCTTCTCTTCTCTGTCTACACGGCCCCAAATGGACAGCCGATTTGGCTTTCAGTACCATCTTAACGCTGATGACACACCTATACACCTCTTCCCCTGACTTTACCCCCCTGTACTACAGAACGCCACCGACTGTCTGTCCGCAGTCTCCTGTAATGAGTAAATGATGTGCACACTGTTAGTCAATAGTTGGTGCTGGCTGAACCAAGAAACCAATATAATAGAGAAAAACAGCCGCACTCAATGTTGATTGTGAAGCAAGATAAGTTCCATTTTATTACATCAAACTATATACAAAAGCCACAGTCCGTGTGGTGTGAACGATAAGAGAGGATAAGAGAGTAGGGGTTACTTCGACCGTATGTCTTTCTCAAACCTCACTGGAATGGATATAAGATGGAAATGGTTTTAGAAGGGAAACAATGTCCCTAAGGCTGTATTTGGAAACAATGTAGGAGCCGTTTCTCTTCATGGCTGCCTCCTACTTGTTCCAAATACTCAGCTCTCAAGACATAGATATCCTTCCTAACCATTTCCTACTCTATCACTCCATTTCCATGAGTTTGAGAAGACCATACGTCGCTGTTAACCCCTACTTCTCTTATCCTCTTCTCTTATCCGTTCACGCCACACGGACTGGGGCTTGTATATAGTTTGATGTATAAAATGAACTTATCTTGCTTCACAATCAACATTGGTGCGGCTTTTTTCTCTAATATAGTTTGTCCGCAGTCTCCAACATCATGTCTGCTCTCTATCTGAAACTCAACCTTTCCATAGCTGAACTTCTTCTGCTCCCGCCGTCTACTAACCTCCCTAAATCTGACATCTCCCTCTCCGTGGGCGGCACCATAACAACGCCCAGGCAGCCGGCGCGCTGTCTTAGTGTTATGTTTGACACCAATCTTTCCTACACCTCCCTTATACAATCTTTTGACCGCTCTTGTCGCTTGTTCATGCTAAAGAACATCTCTAGAATCTGCCACTTTCTCACTGTGGAAATAACAAATTGAAGTTGTTGCAATGTAGAAGAATAAAATGTTGGGTGCAGTGGTGGGTATTCCCTGAGGTCACAGAGTGCCGTTACCCCATCTCTTTGATATACAGGTAGCCCTGAGGGAATACCCACCACTGTGAAATTCCTTAGATATTTTCAAGCAAAGACACTTTATATGCACAGAGACAATTTAATCTTCTACATTGCAACAGCTTCTGTGTCTTCATGCTGGTGCCCACCAATAGCAAGTACACTCCCCTGATGATTTGTCCTAATGGAGAAAGAAACGTGCCGGGAGGGAACCTCTTTTTGGGATAATAGCTCCACTTGGGTACTGCCCTTGTTAGAGCAGAAGCAACTGCAGAGGGCACGACAGGGCATAGTGAGAGATGATCTACCCGTATGGACGTGATCCGGAACACAGTCTGCACTTCAATTGGGTGAGATCCACAATGTTTCTTTTTCATTCACTTTATTGCACTGTGACACTTTACTCATTTAGTCCTAGCATCACTAGTCAGATACGTTAGCTAGCATTCTCACTAAGGATGGGAATGCTTTTTTGTGGTTTGTAGTATCTTGATATTAGTTAGGTGTTAGGTTTGGATTTGGGCTCTTACTGCTTTGCTGAATTTTTAAATTATGATTTAATTAAAAGATCATTTTTAATAATATCCTCTAGGCTGGATGTGTTTTATTGGGAGAGCCACAATAACATCACAAGCGGGTTTATATTGGGTTACTGGAAAGATGTATATCTTTGTACCGTGTTAGCCAGTAGATAGAAATAAAAAATATTTTTCTATATTTGGTTAGCCACAGTGACATCACAGGGGCGTTTATATTGGGTTAGCCATAGTGACCTCATACGCGGGTTTACATTGGGTGAGCCACAGTGACATCATAAGTGGGTTTACATTGGGTGAGCCACAGTGACATCACAGGGGGGGTTATATTGGGTGAGCCACAGTGACATTCATAAGGCGGGTTTATATTGGGTTAGCCACAGTAACATCACAAGCGGGTTTATATTGGGTTAGCCATAAAGATATCCTAAGCGGGTTGACATCACAGGTTGTGTTATTGTGACATGCCAGGTACATGTCACTTACATGACTGAACATCACAGCTATATTTCTGTCAGCAAATGTTCCTATACTATAAACCACACTTCGATCAACCATTTATATGGATAATTTAACTGGCCAAGCCAGTATTCCCCCTAAGGATTTGTCTCATTAAATGATAACTGTACTTTCAAGTAACTGTTCAAAATAAGCTGTTATGTCACACTTTTTATTGTAATTATATGACTTATATCTTGTATTTTCTCCGGTTTTCCACTCTGGAGGCTCCATTTGATAACTTGCAATTGACTCTGAGCTTGTGGGAGAAGATTAGCTGCTATGATGTCTCCCATACACAACACACAGGTGGATTCCTGCTCTACTTTCCTTATAAGGCTGGGATCACACACACCGATTAAAAAATCTGACCGTTTTAGTGGGACGATTATCGCAGCAAAATGTCATGAACAGTCATCCGTCTGGCATCCGATTTTCCAGGAAAAATGCGATTTAGTCGCATCTGACCATAGTTGTAACATCTGATTTACATCCGACTTGTGAGAATTTATCGCAGGCTTGCAAAACTGACATATAATGGATCCAAAATAATATTATTTAAATCACAAAAGAAAGAATAGATATATACACATAGAACACAGATATATATATATATATATATATATATGTCATTGTGACATATATATATACATATATTTATAGTTCTTACACTTCTACATACTGTTAATAGCCGCTAATTCAATTGCCGGCTTCAGTGAAATCACAGAAGCCGACATGAAATGATACATTGTTTCCACACATTTAACCATGTAATTTCATGTATTTTTATATATGTTTGAAACATACAATTACATGAGTATATGTGTGGTAAATTTCAGACATGTAGGGGTTAATTAAAGGTGTAAATTCGTTGAAAAAAAATGCGTGGGCTCCCGCTGTATTTTCTCCACCAGACAGACAAAGCAAGCGAGTGGGGGCAGATAATAATAGCCTAGGGAGGGTACATTTTTTTTGTGCCCCCCTGGCTACTAACATCTGCCCCCAGACACCCCAGAAAGGGCAAATCTATAATTAGATTCGCCCTTTCTGGCACTTTGCCCGTCTATTCCCATTGCCATGTAGCGGTGGCGAATGGGTTAATCTCACCTTAATGTCACCTTAGTATTGAAAGGTGACCTTAAGGCAGGTTAATAATTGATAGCTGTCAATTAGACAACTATCAATTATTAATCCTATTGTATGATAGAAAAATCAAACACACACAGTTTAATAAAAAATAAGTTTAATTAAATAATCACACAGTTTTTGACCATATTTTATTTTCCTGCTAAAACCATTTCCTGTAATAAAAATAAAATAAAAAAGCCAAATTATACTTACCAATCCGATGTACAGTCAGGTCCCACGGTGTAATCCATCAGAAAGGGTTAACAGGTTACAGGTCGCAGAGAGCTAATAATGCTGTCTCAGACCTGTATTCCCCTGAATGAATACGTTCCTCTCCCAGCGAAAGTAGAGGAATAGATTCATGAATGGAGCTTAATTGATTTGTTGGCAATTTAACTTTAGTGACCTGACCTAAAGGGAAAGTGGACACAATCAATTAAGCTTCATTCATGAAACACATCCTCTCCTGTCGCCAGGAGAGGAACTTATTCATTCAGGAGCTTTGAGCTGAGCATGCAGGATTACTTGCACTGCTTGGCTCAAAGCTAGTTAACCCTTTGTGAAGGATTACAGCGTGGGACGTGACAGATCGGCGGAATAGGTAAGAATAATGTTGTTTTATTTTTTTTTCTTTATTTTAGGAGATCAATGGCTTCGCACGGATTAAGTGTAAAATAAAATATGGTCAAAAAAAGGTGTTTTTATTTAATTAAAATAATTTTTAATTAATGTGTCTGTGTTTTTTTAATTTACTACAATAGGATTAATAATTGATAGTTGTCTAATTGACAGCTATCAATTATTAACCTGCCTTAAGGTCACCTTTCAATACTAAGGTGACATTAAGGTGAGATTAACCCATTCGCCACCGCTACAGGGCAATGGGAATAGACGGGCAAAGTGCCAGAAAGGGCGAATCTAATAATAGATTTGCCCTTTCTGGGGTGTCTGGGGGCAGATGTTAGTAGCCAGGGGGGGCACAAAAAAAGTACCCTCCCTAGGCTATTATTATCTGCCCCCACTCGCTTGCTTTGTCTGTCTGGTGGAGAAAATACAGCGGGAGCCCACGCATTTTTTTTCAACGAATTTACACCTTTAATTAACCCCTACATGTCTGAAATTTACCACACATATACTCATGTAATTGTATGTTTCAAACATATATAAAAATACATGAAATTACATGGTTAAATGTGTGGAAACAATGTATCATTTCATGTCGGCTTCTGTGATTTCACTGAAGCCGGCAATTGAATTAGCGGCTATAACAGTATGTAGAAGTGTAACAACTATAAATATATGTATATATATATATATGTCACAATGACATATATATATATATATATATATATATGTGGATTCTATGTGTGGATATGTATTGATTCGATTCTTTATTAAAGCTGTCAGTGTGCTTTTACAGTATAGGCAGGGATGAATTGCCGGCTTTTCTAAAGGACACTGATGCGATTTAATCGCAAGTCACACAGTGTGGTCCGTTTGTAATCCGATTTTTGATCGCTCCCATAGACTTGCATTGGCGATAGTCGACCCACAATCGGTGACAATCGCAGCATGCTGCGATTGCACTCGGACGTTTAAACGGACCACAAAAAATCTGATACTGGGAGCTGCTCCATAGATTAACATAGGTCCGACTGCAATGCGATATTTCATGCATTGCAGTCGTCCGATTTTGTCGCCAGTGTGACTCCAGCCTAAGTTAGCACACGGAGACAACCAGTAGAATAGAAGACAACATACAGCATAATGAGCTGTGTAGTTGAGAATCCAGTTTTGAGGTGAGGTAAAAGCCTTGTTAGAAAGCTCAGAACAATGTTTCTGTCTCTCTGCTTGTTTTCTCACTCTGATCCTCACCCCTCCCTTCTCTATAGAGTATAGTAGGCTGTGTAACTTAATACCGCCATACGCTGACAGTCAAGACAACAGGGAGTTGAGCTGTTTTTCAGACTGGATGACAAATTCAGGAGGAAGGGGAGCATAAGTGGAGGCAGAGATGAAGTAGCTAATAAGTGGAAATATAAGTAGAATTCTCTGAAAATATATATTACAAAGTTTCTTACATTTGCATGAACTATTGACTTACGCAAAGTTTTTTGAAAGAACAGATGGCTTTTAATATGGACTTCTTTCCAGGCCATCTATACATCATTCCCAATATGGACTGGAACTTAATATTGGTGACATGACCCATACTCACACAGGGGATATACAGTCATGGCCAAAAGTTTTGAGAATGACACAAATATTAATTTTTACAAAGTCTACTGCTTCACTTCTTCTAATGACAATTTGCATATACTCCAGAATGTTATAAAGAGTGATCAGCTTAACAGCAATTACTTGCAAAGTCAATATTTGGCTAGAAAATGAACTTTATCCCCCAAAACACATTTCAACATCATTGCAGCCCTGCCTTAAAGGGACCAGCTAACTTCTTTTCAGTGATTGCTCCATTAACACAGGTGTGGGTGTTGATGAGGACATGGCTGGAGATCAATCTGTCATGATTAAGTAAGAATGACACCACTGGACACTTTAAAAGGAGGCTGGTGCTTGGCATCATTGTTTCTCTTCTGTTAACCATGGTTATCTCTAAAGAAACACGTGCAGTCATCATTGCAATGCACAAAAATGGCCTAACAGGGAAGAGTATCGCAGCTAGAAAGATTGCACCTCAGTCAACAATCTATTGCATCATCAAGAACTTCAAGGAGAGAGGTTCCATTGTTGCCAAAAAGGCTTCAGGGCGCCCAAGAAAGACCAGCAAGCGCCAGGACCGTCTCTTAAAAGTGTTTCAGCTGCGGGATCGGGCTACCAGCAGTGCAGAGCTTGCTCAGGAATGGCAGCAGGCAGGTGTGAGTGCATCTGCACGCACTGTGAGGCGCAGACTCTTGGAGCAAGGCCTGGTCTCAAGGAGGGCAGCAAAGAAGCCACTTCTCTCCAGAAAAAACATCATGGACAGACTGATATTCTGCAAAAGGTACAGGCAGTGGACTGCTGAGGACTGGGGTAAAGTTATTTTCTCTGATGAATCCCCTTTTCGATTGTTTGGGACATCAGGAAAACGCCTCATTCGGAGAAGACAAGGTGAGCGCTACCACCAGTCTTGTCTCATGCCAACTGTTAAGCATCCTGAAACCATTCATGTGTGGGGTTGCTTCTCAGCCAAGGGAATCGGCTCTCTCACAGTCTTGCCTAAAAACACAGCCATGAATAAAGAATGGTACCAGAATGTCCTCCAAGAGCAACTTCTCCCAACCCTCCAAGAGCAGTTTGGCGATCAACAATGCCTTTTCCAGCATGATGGAGCACCTTGCCATAAAGCAAAGGTGATAACTAAATGGCTCAGGGAACAAAACATAGAGATTTTGGGTCCATGGCCTGGAAACTCCCCAGATCTTAATCCCATTGAGAACTTGTGGTCAATCATCAAGAGACGGGTGGACAAACAAAAACCTAAAAATTCTGACAAAATGAAAGCATTGATTGTGCAAGAATGGACTGCTATCAGTCAGGATTTGGTCCAGAAGTTGATTGAGAGCATGCCAGGGAGAAATGCAGAGGTCCTGAAGAAGAAGGGTCAACACTGCAAATATTGACTTGCTGCATTAACTCATTCTAACTGTCAATATAAGCTTTTGTTACTCATTTGTTTGCAATTATTATATTTCTGTCTGTGATAAAAACATCTGTCAAACACATAAAAACCAGAGGGCAGCAGATCATGTGAAAATATAATATTTGTGTCATTCTCAAAACTTTTGGCCATGACTGTACAGTACTTTAATATTGATGGCTTATCCTTTAAAAGGCCATCTATAGATTGCTGGAGATCAGACTCATGGCACCCCCACAAATCATTTCTAACGGGGAATACCTCCGCACAAACAGAGGCCCAATAAAAACATTGGAATCCCCTCTTATGCACCTCTCTGCCATAGAGGTGTGAGGGTTACCCTACCTCAGAATCCGTCCAGGAGAATTCGGATACTAATAGAGGTGTGGTAGAGCCCTCATGCCCCTCTACTGCAGCCTTTTGTGCCTGAGCCCTTTTCACTGTCCTAGATCCTGAGCTCTGCATCGTTGTCCTTGGGTCTCAGGCAGGGGCGGAACTATAGTGGAAGCAGGGGAAGCAGCTGCCACAGGGCCCGGGCTAGAAGGGGGCCCGTCCCTGCTGCAGCTGCCCTGTGATTTAGGAGCAAAAAGGGGGGCCCGAGCACGCTGGCAAATGGATCCGCGCTCGGGCCCCCTCCCAACATTTTGTTCAGGCTTCTGACTCTGAACGCTGATGCATAACAACACTGTGTTGTTTTAAAGAGACACTACAGTGTTGTAAATGCAGACAGCGAACAGAAATGAGCACTGTAGCTTTAAGCTGCGGCCCAGTGCATTATGGTCCGTCTGTCACAGCGTGTGTGCATGTGGGGGCGGACAGCAGACGGCCAGGCAGACCACATGAAGCAGCAGGCTGACTGGACAAGCAGGTGGAAGCCCGGGCGAGCAGGGTGAGTACCGTGAATCTCTCAACAGTGAGAAGAGGCTTGGCTGCTCAATGGTGACTGGGAGGGCAGGTGCAGGCAGGATCTAACAGGGCCCACATTCAACAGGGCCCAGGCTGCAGTGCAGGAGGCCCACATTCAACACAGGGCCCAGGTAGCAAGGGGCCCGCATTCCAACAGGGCCTCGGGCTCCTGGGCCCTGTTTGACGCAAGCCTCAAGTCACCACTAACCCCCCCCTGGGCCCTGTTGGGCACGGGACCTCAGTCACCAGTAGCATCCCCCTGGCCCAGTAACAGCCTCATGGTTGCTACAAGTGACGAGTGACACCCTGATCTCTGCTACATGTGACAAGTAACAACCTCAGCTCTGCTACATGTAACAAGTAGCAACCTCAGCTCTGCTACATGTGACAAGTAACAACCTCAACTCTAGTACTTGTGACAAGTAGCAACCTCAGCTCTGATATTTGTGACAAGTAACAACCTCAGCTCTGCTTATGTGACAAGTAACAACCTCAGCTCTGCTCATGTGACAAGTAGCAACTTCAGCTCTGCTACATGTGACAAGTAACCTCAGCTCTGCTACATGTGACAAGTAGCAACCTCAGCTCTGCTACATGTGACAAGTAGCAACCTCAGCTCTGCTACATGTGACAAGTAACCTCAGCTCTGCTACATGTGACAAGTAACAACCTCAGCTCTGCTACATTTGACAAGTAACAACCTCAGCTCTGCTACATGTGACAAGTAGCAACCTCGGCTCTACTACATGTGACAAGTAACAACCTCAGCTCTGCTACATGTGACAAGTAGCAACCTCAGCTCTGCTCATGTGACAAGTAACAACCTCAGCTCTGCTCATGTGACAAGTAACAACCTCAGCTGCTGCTCATGTTGACAAGTAACAACCTCAGCTCTGCTCATGTGACAAGTAGCAACCTCAGCTCTGCTCATGTGACAAGTAGCAACCTCAGCTCTGCTCATGTGACAAGTAGCAACCTCAGCTCTGCTCATGTGACAAGTAGCAACCTCAGCTCTGCTCATGTGACAAGTAACAACCTCAGCTCTGCTCATGTGACAAGTAGCAACCTCAGCTCTGCTCATGTGACAAGTAACAACCTCAGCTCTGCTCATGTGACAAGTAACAACCTCAGCTCTGCTCATGTGACAAGTAGCAACCTCAGCTCTGCTACATGTGACAAGTAACCTCAGCTCTGCTACATGTGACAAGTAGCAACCTCAGCTCTGCTACATGTGACAAGTAGCAACCTCGGCTCTGGTACATGTGACAAGTAGCAACCTCAGCTCTGCTCATGTGACTAGTAGCAACCTCAGCTCTGCTACATGTGACAAGTAACAACCTCAACTCTGCTACTTGTGACAAGTAGCAACCTCAGCTCTGCTATTTGTGACAAGTAACAACCTCAGCTCTGCTCATGTGACAAGTAACAACCTCAGCTCTGCTCATGTGACAAGTAGCAACCTCGGCTCTGCTACATGTGACAAGTAACCTCAGCTCTGCTACATGTGACAAGTAGCAACCTCAGCTCTGCTACATGTGACAAGTAACCTCAGCTCTGCTACATGTGACAAGTAACAACCTCAGCTCTGCTACATTGACAAGTAACAACCTCAGCTCTGCTACATGTGACAAGTAGCAACCTCGGCTCTGCTACATGTGACAAGTAACAACCTCAGCTCTGCTACATGTGACAAGTAGCAACCTCAGCTCTGCTCATGTGACAAGTAACAACCTCAGCTCTGCTCATGTGACAAGTAACAACCTCAGCTCTGCTACATGTGACAAGTAGCAACCTCGGCTCTGCTACATGTGACAAGTAACAACCACAGCTCTGCTACATGTGACAAGTAGCAACCTCGGCTCTGCTACATGTAACAACCTCAGCTCTGCTACATGTGACAAGTAGCACCTCAGCTCTGCTCATGTGACAAGTAACAACCTCAGCTCTGCTCATGTGACAAGTAACAACCTCAGCTCTGCTCATGTGACAAGTAACAACCTCAGCTCTGCTCATGTGACAAGTAACAACCTCAGCTCTGCTCATGTGACAAGTAGCAACCTCGGCTCTGCTACATGTGACAAGTAACCTCAGCTCTGCTACATGTGACAAGTAGCAACCTCAGCTCTGCTACATGTGACAAGTAACCTCAGCTCTGCTACATGTGACAAGTAACAACCTCAGCTCTGCTACATTTGACAAGTAACAACCTCAGCTCTGCTACATGTGACAAGTAGCAACCTCGGCTCTGCTACATGTGACAAGTAACAACCTCAGCTCTGCTACATGTGACAAGTAGCAACCTCAGCTCTGCTCATGTGACAAGTAACAACCTCAGCTCTGCTCATGTGACAAGTAACAACCTCAGCTCTGCTACATGTGACAAGTAGCAACCTCGGCTCTGCTACATGTGACAAGTAACAACCACAGCTCTGCTACATGTGACAAGTAGCAACCTCGGCTCTGCTACATGTAACAACCTCAGCTCTGCTACATGTGACAAGTAGCAACCTCAGCTCTGCTCATGTGACAAGTAACAACCTCAGCTCTGCTCATGTGACAAGTAACAACCTCAGCTCTGCTCATGTGACAAGTAACAACCTCAGCTCTGCTACATGTGACAAGTAACAACCTCAGCTCTGCTACATGTGACAAGTAACAACCTCAGCTCTGCTACATGTGACAAGTAGCAACCTCAGCTCTGCTACATGCGAGGAGTGACAGCCTCATCTCTGCTACATGCGCGGAGTGACAGCCTCAGCTTTGCTATACAAGTAGCAGAGCTGAGGCTGTCACTCCTCACATGTTGCAGAGATGAGGCTGTCACTCCTTACATGTAGCAGAGCTGAGGCTGTCACTCCTCGAATGTAGCAGAGCTGAGGCTGTCCCTACTCACATGTAGCAGAGCTGAGGCTGTCACTCCTCACATGTAGAAGAACTGAGTCTGTCACTCCTCACATGTAGCAGAGCTGAGGCTGTCACTCCTCACATGCAGCAGAGCTGAGGCTGTCAACTCCTCACATGTGTAATTGTTGAGGGCGTGGTGCAGAAGTACGGTATACAGAACAATCTTAGATTATTCTGTATACCGGACTGTTGTTCTACTGAATAAATCATCCGTTTTGAAAGCAATTTGCAGGCTGGATTACAAGTTTCTTCACATATTTACTCTGGAGAAAGCCTACCTTCGTCACTACCTCAGTTGCTTCCTGGGAGTTGATTCTTTTCTGTTATTTCACTATCATTACTCCAAAAACCTCTAATTTTGGATAATAAAGGTATCTTTCTTAACACAACTTAGGTAGACCGGGATTGGCAACGCGCGCGAGGGGGGGGGCCCCATTGTGAAGTTTGCTGTGGGGCTCTGCCGTTCCTAGTTACGCCCCTGCTCTCAGGAATAATTATATACCAATGATTAGCAGCAGGGAAGGAATGTTAATGTCTTCGGTCCTAATCAATTGTTTTCAATGGGAGCAAACTGGCTTAAAATATATGAAAAAAAAAACAGTTTCAACTCTTGGTATGAATAGGTTAAAAAAAAAAGAAAAAGTAAGTGAACAACGCTTGCAGAGTATTTTTTTTTTTATACATTACATTTAGAGTATTTCTAACAACAAAATGTATATTAAACTCGTCCTATCCCCCTGACAAAGCGCGTGCCCTTGGCTTCACCAGGTGATCCTGGATAACAGGGATGTCTCCTCTGATCTTGCTTTATGTAAGTCCTGCTCCGCTATTATGTGAGGCTGCAATTCAAAGCACAACTTCACCTTCCATTTCCCACACGTCAAGGTTTTTGCTTGGCATTCAGATCTGCTATTTAGTCCTATCAGTTATATGCATAGGTGAACATGCCCGGGCTGTCACGGTAAGCTGGAGGGCCCGTCAAAAACAAACAGCTGCTGAGCATTGCACAGAATAGACTAAGCATCGCTCGACAGGCCGGTGAACCTGGAGGCGAGGGACTACGCTCATAAACTACACTCACTTTAAATCTGACTAAGCACTAAACACACATCCAAGACCCCGCGGCACTGACCCTCATGATTTTATAGACACATAAAGAGAACTCTTCATGCACAATGAAGGAAAATTGTGGGTTTCAGACATTGGAAAACTTAGTGTATGCGCATACATCGTCTTCTAGACACCGACGCAGTGTAGGTGCATAACACATATTTTGGACATTAGCGCACTTAGTATATGTACATACGACATCTTCTAGACACCAACACACTAGGGTATGTGCACATGAAATCTTTTGGACATAAGCAAACTTAGTGTATGTGCACATGATGTATTTTAGACATGGCACACTTGGGGCATGTGCACATGACGTCATTTATACACAGCACACTTGGGATATGTGCACATGACGTCATTTATACACAGCACACTTGGGGCATGTGCACATGAGTATTTAGACATGGCACACTTGGGGCATGTGCACATGACGTCATTTATACACAGCACACTTGGGATATGTGCACATGACGTCATTTATACACGGCACACTTGGGGCATGTGCACATGACGTCATTTATACACGCACACTTGGGCATGTGCACATGATGTATTTAGACAGGCACACTTGGGCATGTGCACATGACGTCATTTATACACGGCACACTTGGGGCATGTGCACATGACGTCATTTATACACGGCACACTTGGGCATGTGCACATGACGTCATTTATACACGGCACACTTGGGGCATGTGCACATGACGTCATTTATACACGGCACACTTGGGGCATGTGCACATGACGTCATTTATACACAGCACACTTGGGATATGTGCACATGACGTCATTTATACACGGCACACTTGGGGCATGTGCACATGAGTCATTTTATACACGGCACACTTGGGGCATGTGCACATGACGTCATTTATACACAGCACACTTGGGCATGTGCACATGACGTCATTTATACACAGCACACTTGGGATATGTGCACATGACGTCATTTATACACAGCACACTTGGGGCATGTGCACATGATGTATTTTAGACATGGCACACTTGGGCATGTGCACATACGTCATTTATACACGGCACACTTGGGGCATGTGCACATGACGTCATTTATACACGGCACACTTGGGCATGTGCACATGACGTCATTTATACACGCACACTTGGGCATGTGCACATGACGTCATTTATACACGCACACTTGGGGCATGTGCACATGAGTCATTTTAACATGGCACACTTGGGGCATGTGCACATGACGTCATTTATACACGCACACTTGGGCATGTGCACATGACGTCATTTATACACGGCACACTTGGGGCATGTGCACATGACGTCATTTATACACGGCACACTTGGGGCATGTGCACATGACGTCATTTATACACGGCACACTTGGGGCATGTGCACATGACGTCATTTATACACGGCACACTTGGGGCATGTGCACATGACGTCATTTATACACGGCACACTTGGGGCATGTGCACATGACGTCATTTATACACGGCACACTTGGGGCATGTGCACATGACGTCATTTATAACGGCACACTTGGCATGTGCACATGACGTCATTTATACACGGCACACTTGGGGCATGTGCACATGACGTCATTTATACACGGCACACTTGGGGCATGTGCACATGACGTCATTTATACACGGCACACTTGGGGCATGTGCACATGACGTCATTTATACACGGCACACTTGGGGCATGTGCACATGACGTCATTTATACACGGCACACTTGGGGCATGTGCACATGACGTCATTTATACACGGCACACTTGGGGCATGTGCACATCACGTCATTTATACACGGCACACTTGGGGCATGTGCACATCACGTCATTTATACACGGCACACTTGGGGCATGTGCACATGACGTCATTTATACACGGCACACTTGGGGCATGTGCACATGACGTCATTTATACACGGCACACTTGGGGCATGTGCACATCACGTCATTTATACACGGCACACTTGGGGCATGTGCACATCACGTCATTTATACACGGCACACTTGGGGCATGTGCACATCACGTCATTTATACACGGCACACTTGGGGCATGTGCACATCACGTCATTTATACACGGCACACTTGGGGCATGTGCACATCACGTCATTTATACACGGCACACTTGGGGCATGTGCACATCACGTCATTTATACACGGCACACTTGGGGCATGTGCACATGACGTCATTTATACACGGCACACTTGGGGCATGTGCACATGACGTCATTTATACACGGCACACTTGGGATAGTGCACATGACGTCATTTATACACGGCACACTTGGGGCATGTGCACATGACGTCATTTATACACAGCACACTTGGGCATGTGCACATGACGTCATTTATACACAGCACACTTGGGATATGTGCACATGACGTCATTTATACACAGCACACTTGGGGCATGTGCACATGACGTCATTTATACACAGCACACTTGGGATATGTGCACATGACGTCATTTATACACAGCACACTTGGGGCATGTGCACATGACGTCATTTATACACAGCACACTTGGGGCATGTGCACATGATGTCATTTATACACAGCACACTTGGGATATGTGCACATGACGTCATTTATACACGGCACACTTGGGATATGTGCACATGACGTCATTTATACACAGCACACTTGGGGCATGTGCACATGACGTCATTTATACACAGCACACTTGGGGTATGAGCAAACACGCTTCCCTCAGCAGTGCTCCAGGTGCGGCGAACGTCTGTGGAGAAAATCTAATCTACCCGAAGATTTCATCCATTATAAAGCCCCCGTCACACTAAGCGAGATCGCTAGCGAGATCACTGAAGCGTCACGGATTTTGTGACACAACAGCGACCTAGCCAGCGATCTCACTTAGTGTGACACGCAGCGACGACCAGCCCCCCTGCTGGGTATCGCTGATCGTTGTCCAATGGCCTGGACCATTTTTTCATCGTTGGTGTCCCGCTGGTCAGCGCGCATCGCTGCGTGTGACAGCGGGAGACCAATGATCAGTGAGCTGGTATCCAATGTACACATCGGGTAACTAAGGGTTGCGCAGCGCCTAGTTACCCAATATGTACCCTGGATACTGGCTCCCAGCTTCTGCTGTAGAGCGCTGGGAGCCAGTATCCAGGGTACATATCGGGTAACTAGGCGCTGTGCAACCCTTAGTTACCCGATGTTTAGCCTGGATACCAGCGTGCTCGCTGGTCCTGATCGCTGGTGAGTCTCTATGTGACAGCTCACCAGCGAACAGATAACGATGTCCCAGCGATCCCATCCAGGTCGGATCGTTGGTGGGATCGTTGGGACATTGAAGAGTGTGACTATGCTTAAAACATGCAACACTGCCCTTCATCTCTCAAAACAAACCTATTTCAACACCCTCATCACCTCACTATCCAATAACCCGAAACGTCTCTGACACTTTTCATTCCCTACTCAACCCAAGAGTGCAGGCCCCAACCACGGATCTCCGCGCTGACGATCTGGCTAATTATTTCAAAGAAAATATTGACCATATCTGAAAGGAAATTATCTCCCAATCCCCTCATACCATGCACTGTCCTCCCTCTCCCACTGCATCTAGCTCACTCTCTGATTTTGAACCAGTAACAGAAGAAGTAATCAGGCTCCTTGCATCTTCTCGCCCAACCACTTGCACCAGTGACCCCATTCCCTCACATCTCCTCCAGTCCATTTCCCCTGCTGTCACCACTCACCTAACTAAAATATTTAACCTCTCTCTTTCTTCAGGTATCTTTCCCTCCTCATTTAAGCATGGCATCATACATCCATTACTTAAAAAACCATCACTCGACCAAAACTGTGCCGCTAACTATAGACCTGTCTCTAATCTTCCCTTCTCCAAACTCCTGGAACGCCTGGTTCATGCCCGACTTATCCGCTATCTCTCAGATAACTCTCTCCTCGACCCTCTACAATCCACTTTCCGCTCTCTACACTCTACTGAAACTGCCCTCACTAAAGTCTCTAATGATCTTCTAACTGCTAAATCTAATGGTCACTACTCCATGCTAATTCTCTTGGATCTCTCTGCAGCATTCGACACTGTGGACCATCAGCTCCTCCTCACTATGCTCCGTTCCATTGGCCTCAACGACACCGTTCTCTCTTGGTTCTCCTCCTATCTCTCTGACCGTTCCTTCACTGTATCTTTTGCTGGTTCCTCCTCCTCTCATCTTCCCCTTACTGTTGGGGTTCCTCAAGGATCAGTCCTAGGCCCCCTCCTCTTCTCTTTGTATACTGCCCCTATTGGTCAAGCAATCAGTAGATTTGGGTTCCAAAACCATCTCTATGCTGATGACACCCAATTATACACTTCTCCTGATATCACGCCTGCCTTTTTGGAAAACACCAGTGATTGTCTTACCGCTGTCTCTAACATCATGTCCTCCCTCTATCTCAAACTGAACCTGCCAAAAACTGAACTCCTCGTGTTTCCTCCCTCTACTAACCTACCTATGCCCGACATTGCCATCTCCGTGTGTGGTTCCACCATTACTCCCCAGCAACATGCCCGCTGTCTTGGGTCATACTTGATTCCGAGCTTTCATTCACCCCCCACATCCGATCACTGGCTCGCTCTTATCTGCACCTCAAAAACATTTCTAGAATTCGACCCTTTCTTACTTTCGACTTTTCAAAAACTCTTACTGTTTCTCTTATTCATTCTCGTCTGGACTATTGTAACTCTCTACTAATCGGTCTCCCTGTTACCAAACTCTCCCCTCTCCAATCCGTCCTGAATGCTGCTGTTAGGATCATATTCCTCACCAATCATTATACTGATGCCTCTACCTTGTGCCAGTCCTTACACTGGTTACCCATCCACTCCAGAATTCAGTATAAACTTATTACTCTCACCCACAAAGCACTCCATGGCTCAGCACCACCCTACATCTCCTCCCTCATTTCAGCCTACCACCCTACTCATGCCCTCCGTTCTGCTAATGACCTGAGGTTAGCATCCTCATTAAACAGAACCTCCCACTCTCGTCTCCAAGACTTTTCACGTGCTGCGCCAATTCTTTGGAATGCACTACCCAGGTTAATAGATTAATCCCCAATCTCCACAGTTTTAAGCGTGCCCTAAAAACGAATTTGTTCAGCCTGGCATACCGCCTCAGCACATTAACCTAAATATCCCTGTGTGGCGCATTCAAAATTTTATCCCTGTGTGGCTCATTCAAAATTTTTTACCATAACCAGGTTCCTCGCATCATGTTCTCACACGCTTTATGCATTTAATAGCCCACAGTGTCTGTATTGTTACATATTTAGACTGGTAACTGGTTCATGCAGCAACAGGAACACCCGATTCTTACACTACGGCTGGTCCAAACAATAATAGCAATTGTTACCATCCACCTTTCGTGTCTCCCCTTTTTCCTCATAGATTGTAAGCTTGCGAGCAGGGCCCTCATTCCTCTTGGTATCTACTTTGATCTATGTGTTTATTGTTATGCTGTAATGTCTATTGTCTGTACAAGTCCCCTCTATAATGTAAAGTGCTGCGGAATATGTTGGCGCTATAGAAATAAAATTATTATGAGCACATGACGTCTTTTAGACACGGCACACTTGGGGAATGTGCACATGACGTCATTTATACACGGCACACTTGGGGCATGTGCACATGACGTCATTAATACACGGCACACTTAGGGTATGTGCACAACGACTTTTAGACACAGCACACTTGGGGTATGTGCATGATGAGTTTTAGACAGGGCACACTTGGGGTATGAGCACATGACATCTTTTGGACACCTGTGTACCCAAGTTTTGCAGGCAGGATATGCTTCAGGAAAGTGCTGGTGTTGTTTTTAATGAAGCATCTATTTTGGCATCTATGGTCATTTTTTTTCAATGCCTTTGCCACTGGTTTATATTATATATATATATATATATATATATATAAGATATTGTGATGAATGGACGGGTCACTTCTTTTAACCGCTTGGCATCTTTGCAAACGTGAAGCGATTAAAAGGAGGTATAAAGACGAAACATAAGCATCACAAGTCGTTTTTACGCTGCAGTGCATGTGTTCATTCTTTGTTATGTTTGTTTAGTGCTTTTTCAGGCGGGTTACATAGCAGACCTGCATGACTTGTGCACATATTCTTACCCTTCAGCACACAGCACGTAATAAACACATAATGATGTCAGTAGAGTATAAGCAATTTGTTAAAGAATCAGTCACTCACTGTGTCGCTATACTGTATACTGCTGTATATATGGTGGATACTGTAGAGTCCTATTAATAGTCCAGCACACATCCTCTCAGCTTCCATAGTTTTATTTGTGGTAATCTAATGTGGAGCTCCACCAATAGGGAAAATCATGATCAGCTATTTTCTATTTATTTTGCCCGTCCTCATTTGTGATTCCTGCCATTACATGTAAAAACGTTCTACCACTTCGCTTGTAAAGCCATATGTTTCTCTGCACATTGCTGGCTGCTGAATGAATGAACTTGGAATGCATCAGTAAACCTGTTCTGACAAGAGCATTTATAAGTCTTTTTCTGAGCTCCTCTTTGCTGATTTATAATCACAAAATTGCTGAACTTTGATGTGGTCTGTGAAAAAGACAGAGAAGAGTAACAAACTCTCCTGTCAGAACGAGCTCACTGATAGATTCTCAGATAACTCATTTTGCATCCAGCAACAGACAGTGCCAAACAAGCCAGAGAAGAAGAATGGTACATTTTTAATAAAAGCCACATGCAAAAATAATTTTTAGTCCAAAATACAAGCATTTAAGGAAACAAAATCCTCGGAAAGAGTCAATATTCTTTAAAGGTTTTAACATAAAACAACATGAGCCAAACATGGGTGAAAAAGTGGAGGCTGGAGGGGATATTGGTTGCCCAAAAGACTAAATAAAACTACATATGTTAGAATAGTCAAACTTTAACTCAAAGGGGTACAGTAGCAATGACAGAGGCAGTGACCGAATAAAATTGGTAATTTCTAGATATGTGTCTCATGACTACGACAACATTAATATGTGACTCCCTGGGGGATGGGATTCTTATACTTTTGATGGACATGACCATTTTCTCTGCCCATCCCCAGAACAGCACTCGTATGTAAAGACCGGCAAAGTCTGGTGCAGCACCATGTCCAGGTATAGCCCTGCTGATCTGCTTTACTTGTCACAGAGCCCAAGAATGGATTAATAAAAAAGGAAATGTTCCCAGAACGACCTACAATTCCTTCTACAAATATTCATCTTTTATTCCTATATTGCTTTTTCTGAAAACAACAAATGGCAGCATCGAACCATTCTGCAGAGGGCACCTTGAATGTGGGACTCGTAGGAGAAACAACTGCACACTGGAAGCTGCTTATTGAAGTCAGGCCCATGTAGGAAACACTTTAGTGCATGATGATGGTGATCCAGGCTGAAGTGCAGTCAATTATTCATGGAGGTCATTTCTAAGGCAGATCTGACAGGCAAATGCACACTACCGCCAAATCACCATAACATCGAGTGGGGAAATTAATCCAGTGCTGTGTAATATGTCTTATTCAACCTTAGGATAAATTTACATTGGGCAGATTTGTTACAGAAATTTCTGCGAATAAAAATTAGTTTGATGCATCTGATTTGGATTGTTTTAGTGGGAATCCATGAATTTCTGTAAGCCCTATTCAAATGAAGAAGACAGGCTATACCCAACAGTTCCATAAATAATGAACACAGTAGATGTGATGCTGAGTCACTACTCACGCACAATCCCTGAGATCGGGTAGTCAGGAGGTCCGAGGTCAGATACCAGGTGGGCTCGTGGTACAGAAGGGCAAGACAAAGGCGTGGTCAGATAACAGTCTGGGGTCAAATGCCAAGAGAATACATCAAGATAAGGGTGTAAGACAAATGGATAGTCAAGAGACAAGTCCGGGGTCAGGTACCTGAAATCAGAGAGCGTCAAGAGCAGAAGGAATAATCCACACGAACAGTCACAACAAATCTTAGGTCCGGCAACAAGATCAGAGAATCAGACACAGAGCTAAGCACACACCAAGCTAAGCTATGCTACAACTGACACTGGACTGCTCACAGCTAGCCAGCTAATTAGCTAGCAAATCACCAAGGACAGGAACACCTGGGAAAACACCCGCAGGCTAGGCCATATTGACCAACAGGATTGTCAATCAAAATGCTGACAGTCCAGCACATTCCAGGATCAGATTGGACGACTGGACTGTTACTCACAATACCGACAGTCCAGCACACTCAAAATCCCATAGCGTGGCTGAGCGGTCACTCATATCATCTTTAGGCCACAGGAAAGATAAAACCGTGACAGAAGAGGTGTGCATGCTCAACCTCCACGACATCCTTGGGAATGGTGGAGCACCCAGTGATCAATTAATCCTCCCCTAACCTACATACAGGCAACAATTTATAAATTTGGTAAAGCTTGGATAAACCTCTCTGACTTCACACTGGGGTTCTCATTATGGTATATTACTTAACAAATATAGTAAATTATTACATATAGCGTGCCACCTAGCCTTAGAACACTGTTAGAGGAGTTCCATTATAGGGAGAGAAAAAATGTAGTTCATACACGAAATGCACCATGAACGGAGCAGGAGGGATCCTTTGTAATGGGGTACGTTATGCAGAAAAAAAAAGCATATCATGCAATTGTGATCCAAGCCTTAAGGTACTGTCACACTAAGCGAGATCGCTAATGAGATCGCTACTGCGTCACCGATTTTATGACGCAGTAGCGATCTCGTTAGCGACTTTAGCTGTGTATGACATGTAGCAGCGATGTGGCCCCTGCTGCGATGTCGCTGATCGCTTATGAACGTTCTGAGCCGTTTTTTGGTCGTTGGTGTCCCGCTGGTGAGCCTGAATCGCTGAGTGTGACACCCTTTATGAACGACTTTACCAGCGTCGCAGGCGGGACTAGGTTTTCCCAACGACCGCAGAGGTCGTTATACAGATCGCTGATGAGTTGTGTTTGGAAGCTAACTAGCGACCACATAGCGATCGCACTAGCGATCTCGCCAGGTCGTGTCGTTGTCGTGATCGCTAGTGTGATCGCTAAGTGTGACAGTGCCTTTAATTGTAATTAGAAATGTGTCTGTATGCAAAGAAGATCAGGAATAGTTCATTATCCTACAGAAAAGTCTCAGGCCCAATCTCTCCTGCTAGACCTGACCGTTCTCCTCGGTGACTTGCAAGTAATCATCTCCTATCCTGCTTGGCTCATACACCACTTCTATCATATGTAATATAGTGTTTACATACAGTACCGACTAAAAGTTTGGACACACCTTCTCATTCAATAATTTTTCTGTAGTTTCATGGCTATGAAAATTGTAGAATCACACTGAAGGCATCAACTATGAATTAACACATGTGGAATTATACATTACACTTTACAAAAAAGTGTGAAACAACTGAAAATATGTCTTATATTCTAGGTTCTTCAAAGTAGCCGCCTTTTGCTTTGATTACTGCTTTGCACGCAGAAAAGGTGAACGGATGGACTCTACATGCCTGGTTCCCACCGTGAAGCATGGAGGAGGAGGTGTGATGGTGTGGGGGTGCTTTACTGGTGACTGTTGGGGATTTATTCAAAATTGAAGGCATAGTGAACCAGCATGGCTACCACAGCATCTTGCAGCGGCATGCTATTCCATCTGGTTTGCGTTTAGCTGGACCATCATTTATTTTTCAACAGGACAATGACCCCAAACACACCTCCAGACTGTGTAAGAGCTATTTGACCAAGAAGGAGAGTGTTGGGGTGCTATGCCAGATGACCTGGCCTCCACAGTCACCAGACCTGAACCCAATCGAGATGGTTTGGGGTGAGCTGGACCGCTCACCGCTTCAATTTTGAATAAATCCCCAACAGTGTCACCAGTAAAGCACCCCCACACCATCACACCACCTCCTCCATACTTCACTGTGGGAACCAGGCATGTAGAGTCTTGCCGTTCACCTTTTCTGCGTGCAAAGCAGTAATCAAAGCAAAAGGTGGCTACTTTGAAGAACCTAGAATATAAGACATATTTTCAGTTGTTTCACATTTTTTTGTAAAGTGTAATGTATAATTCCACATGTGTTAATTCATAGTTTTGATGCCTTCAGTGTGATTCTACAATTTTCATAGTAATGAAAATACAGAAAAATCTTTGAATGAGGTGTGTCCAAACTTTTGGTCTGTACTGTATAAGCAGGGAAGCAACAATTATTTACACCCACACCAAGTAATCATTGAAGTGAAGCAATATCTTCCCGTGACAGCACAAAGCTTTACATGTGGGACTGGAGCTCGTTAGGGGAATTGTGAAATGCTGCAATGAGACCAAGCTGATCAGAGCTCATCATTAGGTATGGCTGTTATCACACACTAAATGCATAAACTATGTGGATGGACACTCTGTCTTATCAGTGTTTAACCATATTGGCCTTATTAACAAAATCAAAGCACACAACCATGTAATGAGCATAGAAGAGCATCAAACCCTATACCGCCATTGCAGTGCATTGCCCATAGTAGCTGAGATAAGAATCACAGTAGTAACTAGAGATGAGCAGATGGCTTTACGCAATCCTGATCCATGTTGGTGCTCTCTGGCTGTGGACAGGACATTCCGGGTTTGATTCGCCCACCTGGTGTGATCTCTGTGGCGCACAGGTGACGACTTGCCAGTCTGGCTAATCATAAGCCGATCATGGAGGGTAAGGAAATTCATGCAGCTCCTATTCACGCCTGGAGAGCGATGACCTGGACCATGGACTAGGGGATGTGCGAAGCCATTCACTCATCTCTAGTAATAATGTTGCTGTGATTAACACCCTAAATTGCTTTAGTTAACAAGAAAATAAGCAGATTTGCAATTGACTCACCTTTTCTATCTTCAGTTATTATCCTGCAGTCAGAGCTTTTATCTTACTTGGTTTACAGCTTGTTTCTATGGAGCTCAGACACAGTAGTTACATTCCAGGAGAGGAGTTAACACCTAAGATCCCAGTCACCTCTCTCTAGCTCATTGATTTCTATACAGCAGTTAGCTGGACACTTCCCTACCTCTTTCAACTCCTTACAAGCTGCTGTTCTACATCTTGCAAAATCACAAGCCCCCCTACTATAGGCAGTTTCTAATGCATTTTCCTAATGAGGACTCACATTTCTGAGCCATGTGCTTGTTCAAATGCCCTGCCCCTATATGTAAGTGTAGTGATAGCACTGTAGACTGAGAAAAACTCTGATAGCTGAATGTACTACAGTAGAATATAAGTTCTCCTAATGCTACAGCTCTGCTACTGTTGAGAAATATCACTCAAAAAGGAATGGTCACCCCTCCAGAAACCAAGAAATAAGGAGACTGCAGAACTGTGAACTGATCAAGAGACAACTTGACAATACTTGTTTAAGGCCAGGATCACAGATGCGATGAAGTCGTCCGACACTCGCATGTGATATCCCAGCTCTGGCGCCGGCACTCGGGAGTGGAGCAAGCGGCTCCATAGAACTACATGGAACCGCGTACTCCACTTCCGAGTGCCGGCGCCAGAGCTGGGATTTCAAATGCGAGTGTCGGACGACTTCGTCGCATGTGTGATCCTGGCCTAACAGTCTATGTGATACATGAATCTTTTACAGAGAATCTGCAAACAGAGCCTTAGGGCTCATTCACACGTCCCATTTTCGCGTATGAGTGATATCCATTATTTTCATGGATAGCGCTCGTACCAATGCTATTCTAGTGTGCTGTGCACATGTCCGATTTTTTCCCTCGGACCGAAAGGGCTATGGAAAATATCAGAGACATGCCTTATGTTAATCCGAGGGTTGGATCAAGATCGGCAGTTAGAGCCAATGGATCCGTAAAAAAGTCAGACCGCACTTGTATGCCATCCGAGTGCGGTCCGATTTTCACAAACTGTCAGAATGGAGAAGGTGGAGAAACATTTTTTTATTATTTTTTTTTTACACATAAGAGAAAAAGGGATGACACTCGCACCACTCTCTGAACAAGCTCTGATCAGAATAATGGGTCAGTTTTTCTTGTACGTGGAAAAATCAGATGTGTGAATGAGTGCCTGCTTTATTCACTCACAGTAGAATAAAAAAGTACTGAGATGTGGATATCTCTGTCTTATTTAAAAAAAAAGACTATGCAATGAAAGCAATATTCTTTAGGTGTGAACAGAGGCTAAACTGCCTCCCTCTTACACACTTTATATCCAGACTGAAATGTGCGGGTACATTTTCAGAGAGGAGTACAGAATGTGCTTTAGTTAAATGTTGCGCTTCTCTAGAAATCAGCTGGTAATTACCTAATGAAGAGAAGCTTTGTGATACCATCTATTAATAGTTATGTGGTTGCAGTAAATTGCACTTGCGAGCCTAAGAGGCTAATTGGATGTTTTGGATTTGTGTGGGCATGAAGTGGATGGGTAGCAGTCACACTATGTAATAATAACAATTCTCCGCAGTGCAGACTGGCAGCAGCGGGTCAGTGCCCAGCGGGTCCTTATCCTGTATAGAGGTCAGCTCAGAGATTTACTAGAGAGCAGCGAGGGGTGAAAGTCGCCTCACACCTCATGAAGGAATCAGTATCATCACACAGAAAGAGAATAATGGCTCCGAGCAGACTGTGAGCACGCTCTGTGTCTAGAAAACATGGAGTGGTACATTGTGGCCACTCGACAACACACATATTAAGAGTATATGGATGTCATACGACATAAGGCCTTCCATAGATAATAAACTAGTCATGGATGATTGTAGGATCTCAGCTTGTTGTCTTTGAAATAAATCATTCTAATGCAGAAAAAAATTTACTTTTCAGACTTCCACTTCATATTGTTTTGGGGGAAAACACATGTACATTAGCCACAATGGTCAGTCTGGCCCATTTTGGGGGTTTTTGTGTGAAATTATGTCCAATTTGCCTTTTTTTCTGTTTTTTTTTTTGTGTTGTTCTAATACACACAAAAGAAATAAATGTGTGTATAATAAAACATGTAATTGCAATAATTTTCTGAGAAAAATACTTCATTTTTTTAAACGATTTCAAGGGTGCCAGCACTCTCAGCCATGACTGTATATCCCATATTTACAGCTGTTTTGCCCTCTTTGTGTAGCACAACCGCAGAAGCCACATGGAGATCAGTATGCATCTATACTGAGCTGTGTAGCTGTGAATTCAGCCTTAAGGGTATGCCACACTGAACAATATCGCTAACGGGATCGCTAAAAAACGTCACTATTTAGCGATCCCGTTAGCGATGTTGTTCAGTGCGGCAGCTGCCAGCGACGAGCTTCCTGCTGTGATCTCGCTCGTCGCTGGAATCGTTCCGGACCCTATTTTCTCGTCGGCGCTCCCGCTGGGTAAGTATATATCGCTAGTGTGGCACCTTTTCTTAGCGATTTAGCGGTACTTTTGTACCGCTAAAGTCGTTAAGAAGATCGCTAACGGCGATAGCGTCGTTAACTATATGCTAAATGTGGCCGCACTTAGCGATATAGAAACAATCCCGCTAGCGATCGCATTAGTATGCGTCGTTATCGTGATCGCTAGCGGGATTGTTTAGTGTGGCAGTACCTTTAGAATGAGATAACACTCCCATAAAAGCAGCCACACTTGTCTATGGGTGTATCTATTGCTATCTCTCTCCCAATCTGCTTTCCCTCTCCATAAACTTTAATTCAAAGCTGTAATCTGATTCTTCAGTGAGTTGGCAGTCTGTCTTGTCTAGATCAAGATGGATTTTAGCGAGTGTTCAGGGACTGATGAGTTCTGGAGGCAGGAGGAGGGGAAGAAGCTTATTTCTCTGATGAGATACTGTATATTACTAAGTTTCTTATAGTTGCTTTTTCTATTGCTTCATGCAAAGTCTGTTGATATGACAGTGCCTATTTACACATACTCCACGGACAGGATGCTATGAACCCAACCATAGACAGAAATGTCTTTTAAAAGCAGACGTAGACTCTATAATTAGATTGTACGTAATCCTTCAACATGCACATAGTTATTTCTATGTGGCTTCTCACATTTATATAAAAACTTATTATTGCACAAGGCAATGTTTCAGTATGATTCTGCATAGACAAGGAAAGGATCGGACAATAAAGGAACGGTCAGAGGCAATGTACAATATAGTAGGTTAGTAGAAATCTAAAGGGAATTCAGACCTGGGCAGAAAATAAACTAATTCTGAAATGGAATATTAAAGGGGTTGTCCTCTGTTTTGATACTGATGACTTATCCTTAGGAAAAGACCAGCAGGTGGTGGTGGGGAGGTCCGCCATTCCTCCCCTCCACCAATCAACTGTTTACATCCGCGCATTGTCAGAGCCAAGAAACGGCTTATGAACAGCTCAGCTCCATACACCGCCTAGTGGGAATAGCCAAGAATTGCATATCAGTGTGTGGGGTTGCGATGTTCCATGGTATACAACTGCTCACCGGCAGAACTGAAAACTTGAGAAAATTGGCCATTGATAAATGATAAAAACAATACTGAGCTATTCATCCACTTCAAATCAAAGTCTATGTCCACACTGAATTTTTTTGCTCTGCGAATATTTAGGTATTATACTCCCATTCAACTAAATGAGGTTTGCAGAAATCCATATCCTCTCATAAATGTCCCATCCACAAAGCCGCTGTCGCACGAAGAATGGTTTGGCCGATAGTACAGCCGGCAGCTTTCCCTTGCCTGCTTATGAGAGAGCCGCTCCCAGGCGCCTCATAATCCAAAGTGAACACGTCAGAGCCTTGTCTCTCCCAACACCATCTTTCAAGAGCAACATATACGATAGACTGTTAATCGAACATGGCAGGTTCAGCCGACGTTAGTCTAATGTGCATACGAGGATCTTTTCCTTTAGATGCAGATTTTTTTTAAATTGTATTTTCTATTGAGTCTCAGCTAATCTTGATCTCGTCTCTCCGTATCAAGCAGATCACGTGTTAACTCTCCAGTTCCTGGCCACACAATGGTTAAATGTAAGGCGACTAACTCCACAACTGGGGATTTTCTTTATGTACCAGGCTTATCCCATTGAAAATAATAGATAATTGATGTGGATAATGGGATGATCATGTCCATGCAGGGACTGCTCTTGCAATCTATTGTGTGCGGGCATGCTTCCATTGCGAGGGCGCTGTGAATAAAGGACGCACTTTAGGATTTCTATTGGAAGGACGTGAGCTGCCAGCAGTAAATCAGTACTATAAAACCCTCGGTCATTATCTCCAACACCTTACCTCGCCCCCTCCTTTCCCAATCTCGGAATAGAAACAAATCAATGCTCCTGTTTTTATTCCCGTCCCTGAAGAAGGGGCAACCTTGAAATGTTCTTCTCTGACAACAAACAGCCGATCAGCCATGAGCCGGGTTCACACTGCAGAGAGGGGATCTGCAGATGAGAGGTCTAAGGGACACACTCAACACCTGTATCGGCCCCCAATGCGAGCTCCTCCGCCTTCACGCATCTCCCCTGCAGTATGCCTGTCAGCATATCTCCCATTGTTCTTAGTGCTGTTAATCTGCCTTTTTTATGGCATCCTCTACAGAGGGAACAAGCTGCTTTACCGCATCGAGCATATACGCAGACTGGAAATCTCGGTACAATTATTTTTTTCTTTTATCAACAATCAGTAGGAAAAAAAAAATTGTTGGCTTGAAAATGTGAATACAAAAAAAAAAAATCCACCCGCGTAGGAATGTACGCTATGTTGAGATGGTTTGGATGCTCGTGAATAATTGTGGCGGACTAATGAATTGATTGCGTTACCTTCAATGCAAATATCTGGTAGAAAAGAAGTATTGTGCACTATGGCGCTCTTCATGTTTTATTCTAGCAGTCTCACTCAAATGACACAGGATGGATGAAAGTCTCTTAAGTGACACCAGGGGTTTCTTCACTAAAGTGTACAATGCAGCAGCTTATCACTTCCAAGACAATTTGTAGCTGATCTTGAAACGTGGTTTCTCATATGACAACTCTTTTAAATTGCAATTCAATTATAATCGTAGTCAGGTATTATAAAGGCCAGGCACCGAAGTCCAGATTGGTAGTAATTATCAAGCGATTTACTAGTTTATGACTCATGTGACTATGTGAATCAATTAGTCTTGGAAAATTAGATGCGAGTTTCCATGTGGCGATTCCTTCAAATGGCAATGAAATTGTAGTCGTAGTCAGGTAGTATAAAGGAGGGGGACCAAAGTCTACATGGATGGTTTAAAGGGAATCTGTCACCCCATTTTTGTGATATCAGGTAAAGATATCACTGAATTGTGCGTTCCATAAGTAATCTATTGGTACCTATCATATCCCCTGACACCCCAGCTTTGATTTCAAAATACCTTGTAAACTTTGATTCTCAGTATGCAAATACATGCGGTCCGGTCCGATGGGCGGTGTTTATTCTCATTCCCCCACGGCCTCCTGTCTTGCCCTACGCACTTCTTCACGCACGGTTTCTGCGCTTTCGCTTTGAAAAGGCCCCATCGCGCGTGCGAAGTGTGCTTTGCCCAACAGTGGGCAAAGCATAAAATCAGTACTGCGGATGCGCCAGTGGATGACTTCCAGGGCATAGAAAGGGATGCAAAATACTGGCGCATGCGCAGAACTGATTTTCTACTTTTCCCACTGTTGGGCAAAGCACACTGCGCAAGCGCGAGGGCACGTTTCAATGCGCAAGCGCAGAAACAGTATGCCGTCTGTGATATTCACAGATGAAGTTACGTCCAACAAGCCGAGGAGCGGGAGGGGTAATGAGAATAAACACCGCCCATCGGACCAGACTGCATGTATTTGCATACTGAGAAACGAAGTTTACAAAGGTATTCTGACATAAAAGCTGGGGTGTCAGGGGATATGATAGGTACCAATAGATTACTTATGGGACGCACAATTCAGTGATATCTTTACCTGATATCACAAAAATGGGGTGACAGATTACCTTTAAAGCACCACTCCAGTGTTTATTATTTTATTTAATCCCCAGAGTGGTATCACTTATACATGTACAGTGGGGGAAATAAGTATTTGATACACTGCTGATTTTACAAGTTTTTCCACCTACAAAGAATTGAGAGGTCTGTAATTTTTATCGTAGGTACACTTCAACTGTGAGAGACAGAATTTAAAACTAATATAATGAAAATCACATTGTATGATTTTTAAATAATTAAATTGTATTTTATTACTATCAACCAGCAACAATTCTGGCTCTCACAGACCTGTTAGTTTTTCTTTAGGAAGCCCTCCTACTTTGCACTCATTACCTGTATTAATTGCACCTGTATAAACTCATTACCTGTATAAAAGACACTTGTCCACACACAATCAATCACACTCCAATCTCTCCACTATGGCAAAGATCAAAGAGCTGTCTAAGGACACTAGAGAAAAAATTGCAAACCTGCACAAGGCTGGGATCGGCTACAGGACAATAGGCAAGCAGCTTGGTGAGGAGGCAACAACTGTTGGCACAATTATTAGAAAATGGCAGAAACACAAGATGACTGTCAATATTCCTCGGTTTGGGACTCCATGCAGAATCTTGCCTCGTGGGGTAAAGATGATTGTGGGAAAGGTCAGGAATCAGCCAAGAACTACATGGGGAAACCTGGTCAATGACCTGAAGAGAGGTTGGACCACAATCTCAAATATTTCCGTTAGTAACACACTACGCCTTCATGGATTAAAATCCTGCAGTGTACACAAGCACACATTCAGGCCCATCTGAAGTTCACCAATAACCATCTGGATGATACAGAGGAGGCATGGGAGAAGGTCATGTGGTTAGATGAGACCAAAATAGAACTTTTTGGTATCAACTCCACTCACTGTATTTGGAGATAGAAGAAGTATGAGTACAACCCCAAGAAACACCATCCCAACCGTGAAGCATATTTGGGAAAACATCATATTTGGGGGTAATTTTCTACAAAGGGGACAGGATGACTGCACTGTCAGTTGAAGGGAGGATGGATGGGGTCATGTATCACAAGATTTTGGCCAACAACTTCCTTCCCTCAGTAAGAGCATTGAAGATGGCTCGAGGCTGGGTCTTTCAGCATGACAATGACTAATATAGAGCAAGGGCAATTAACAAGTGGCTTCGTAAGAGTCATTTCAAGGTTCTGGACCACTCCTAGGCCACCCTAGCCAGTCTCCAGTCCTGAACCCAATAGAAAATCTTTGGAGGGAACTGAAACTCAATGTTGCCCAGTGACAGTCCCGAAACCTAAAAGATCTGGTGAAGATCCATATGGAGGACTGCGCCAAAATTCCTGCTGCAGTGTGTGCAAACTTG
This sequence comes from Oophaga sylvatica, assembly GCA_033576555.1. Taxonomy (NCBI): domain Eukaryota; kingdom Metazoa; phylum Chordata; class Amphibia; order Anura; family Dendrobatidae; genus Oophaga; species Oophaga sylvatica. Next base: position 80,138,299 of record JARQOD010000010.1, on the reverse strand, counting down.
GTCAAGAACTACAGGAAATGTCTTACCTCAGTAATTGCAAACAAAGGTGTAAAAACCCTGCCGGCTACACTGCATGGCCTCCCATCCCCCACCTGCCTTACACACCAACTTACTCACTACTCCGGACCGTGCTGTGAATTCTGTCTTCTGCCAGCTCCATGCTGTGTACCTCATGTCTCCTGCCTGCTCTGTGCATGCTTCCTGGCTGTGTGCATAGGGGGGTGGCGCTGGCACTTCTTGGTTCCTATAGAGTCAGTGTGCACCTTCCTAAGGTGTCCCCAGCCAATTGCCAAGAGGCCTCTGGTATTTAAGGCATCCTCGCCCATAGGAGGATGCCTGTGCAACGCTTTATCTCAGTTAGTGTCTTGCTGATGAGCTGCCAGGTCCTGTCCTGTTTTCTGCCTTCTTTGGGGGCTGAATACCCAGATCTGTTTCTGTGCTCTGTGTTTCTTGTTCCGCCCTCCAGGAGGCTGCATATCCTGGTTCCTGTGCCTTGACCTGTACCTGTTCTTGTCTGAACTGAGTCTTATACCTGTACCCATTTGTATCCTTGTCTTTAGCCTTCCCTACCCTGCTGTGTGTATCCTGGTGTTTACTCCTGCTCTGCTCAGCTTGCTGCACTGCAACCAGCGACTCTGTTCTGCTCTCCACAAACTTGCGGTTCTGCTCTGCACTTGCTCCGCCTACCTGCGATTCTGCTTGGCACTTGCTCTGCCTACCTGCGGTTCTGCTCTGCACTTGCTCCGCCTACCTGAGGTTCTGCTCTGCACTTGCTCCGCCTACCTGCGGTTTTGCTCTGCACTTGCTCCGCCTACCTGCGTTTTGCTCTACACTTGCTCTGCCTACCTGCGGTGCTGCCTTGCTCCGCTTCTTGCGGTTCTACTCCTGCTCAGCTCCCTGCAGTTCCAGCTCTACCAGTCTGAACAGGTCCCTACCTGTTCCCATATATCTCTCATTCCACTCTGTGTCTCTGTCCTTCTTGAACCAGCCCCAGCCTCTCCAGTCTGAACAGGTCCCTACCTGTTCCCTTGTCCCATTCATACCTGCCCGTGTTCCTATGCCTTCCAAGTCAGTTCCTGTCCCTTCTGTCTTAGCCGTGTCCTGTCTGCAAGTGTCTCAGCCGTGCCCGCCTGCCAGTGTCTCGGCCGTGCCCACCTGCCTGCCAGTGTCTCAGGATGCCTGCCTGCCAGTGTCTCGGCCGGGCCCACCTGCCTGCCAGTGTTTTAGCCGTGCCCGCCTGTCTGCCAGTGTCTCAGCCATGCCCACCTGTCTGCCAGTGTCTCAGCCGTGCCCGCCTGTCTGCCAGTGTTTCAGCCATGCCTGCCTGTCTGCCTGAGTCTCAGCCGTGCTCGCTTGTCTGCCAGTGTCTCAGCCGTGCCCGCTTGTCTGCCAGTGTTTCAGCCATGCCTGCCTGTCTGCCTGAGTCTCAGCCGTGCCCGCTTTTCTGCCAAGAGTACCTGCCGTGCCCGCCATAGTACCAGTCATGCCCGTCAACTCTTGCCCGCAACTGTAATAGTGTTCTGTTCCCAGTGGGACCAGCAGCCACAGCCAGACGCCACCCTGGAGTGGTACCTGGCAACTACCTGCCGTACAAGCCTGACCTCACCATCAGAGGCTCCAGTGAACACCAAGGTAGCTGCTTAGTCACGCCCCTTCCAGGGTAGTCTGGTTTGTGGCTCAGTGGGGCCACACCCCCACACTCGTGCCAACCCGTCAGGGTGCGAGCGTAACAAAAGGTTTCTATACCAAATATTAAGTTCTGTTTTTCTATTGTATCACAAACTTATTTCATGCAATAAAATGCAAATTTATTATATAAAAATCATACAACGTGATTTTTGTGATTTTTTTTTAAAGATTCTGTCTCTCACAGTTGAAATGTACCTACGATAAAAATTACAGACCTCTCCATTCATTGTAGGTGGGAAAACTTTCAAAATCAGCAGTGAATCAAATACTTCTTTTCCCCCTCTATATGTAAGTATCACTTGCACATATATAAGCCCTTGCCTGTAGTAAAATAGTAACCGGTTGCTGTATTTTGCTGCTCCGGTAATCTTTTGGTAGTTGTGACCTGCCGGATCGTTCCAGTGTTTGCTGGGAGATCCAGAAGTCACTTCTCATTGTAAGTCTACTAGAGCCAGAACGAGGCTCTCGTAGACTTACATTGGTGGAACAGGACCGGCGTGGCACTGGGAAGAGCAGAAGACGGCTGCTGGTAAGTATAATACGAGGGGCAGGGAACAGACAGACATTAGTGATCAGTGCTTTAATTGCCTGACTATTGAGCAATTCCATTTACAGGCACTGATTTGGGCACTTTACCATCAACATTTTTAGTACATCTGATCACTATCTCGAAAGTGCAAAATGAGTCGCTTGATGCACAATAAAGAAGCTGAAAAAGACACCATTAATATTAAATTCCAATTTCAAAAAATCCATAGGGTGAAATTGTTAATAAATACTTTAAGGCTCAATGTGTTATGGCAGCTGCATGCACACAAAAAAATTGGAGCCCATGGCTGCAAAATTTATTGGGTTGAACTGAGGTTTTTGCTTTAAAATCTTGCAACCATTGCCCGCCACCTGAGAGACTAATCCTTAGGCTGCAGCTCCAAACTTCGGCTACACAACCAAAACTCCGCCAACCCACAGTGAGCCGGTAGCTTTTGTTGCTGTTGCTTCCTTATTGAGTGCACTCACTAATTGTAAAAAAAAAATGTCTATACTGAGAGTCGTTTTACACAGACAAAAATTGACAGTAATGAGCACCGATTTCAGTTGCCGATCATGGATGGGCATTATTGACTATAATCATTCCCTTCATGAAAACCTATGATACACTGTACAACATTTTCGGCAGCGCATTGCTTTATCTGAAGGGATGTGCTGCTGACAACCAAAATTTTATTTGACCGCTCAAAAGATACGATCAACATAAAATTATCGCTTTGTTGTTTGATCACTGGGTAATGATTGAGGACGAACAATCAAGGACCCATGTAAAAGACCTTTAATTTAGATTGGAGAACTATAATGTTCTCTAGAACAATTACTGTGAAAAAGACGGACATTTACTGGAGGATACAGAGCAGTTAGCGGAGATTGTAAAGGACAAGAGGATGGCTAAAAATAATAATAACAATACTTCACAGCAATCAGAGGTCCGTGTCATGACTGATAAAAAAAAAGGTTAAATAACCAAAAAGGTTTACTAGATAACATCGGTTAGTAAAGATGATACAGTTTATCACAGGAACAGGATTATCAAAGTGAACTTCACAGAACAGACAGTTGCCAACAGTTCATGCCAATTCACTGGGGAAGATTTGGAGTCAAGACATGACCCAAGTTTTTTTTTAAGTGCCCAGCAAGTCCTTCATGCTTAAAGGGTTGTACCCAAAAACTTGCTAATTCCTGAGGTGTCCAACTGCATGTGCGGCCTCCGCTCCATTTATTGTCTATGGAACTGACAAGTGCAGCGCTTGGCTAGTCCCAAGACAATGAATGGAGTGAGGAAGACTATATGGTTGGCACTCAAGTATTCAGGTAGGAGCTCATTGGAAGGATTGTGAGATATCCTCAATAACACAGTAGAAAACCACAACCTTCAGAGGTAATGCACGGTAAGTTTTCCTTTATTGCGAGATCAGCATAAGGTAAAAATTCACAGCTTCATTAACAGCCAATGTTTCTATCCATCACTGAACCTTTGTCAAGACCTGAGTCAAGTAGCGTCAGGGTGTATAGCTGTTTCCATACACACTACGTGACTCAGGCCTTTACAAAGGTCCAGGGATGGACAGAAACTTTGACCATTAATGATGCTATGGATTGTTATCGCTCAAAAAAAAAAAAGAATACTTACCTTGCATAACCAATGAATGGAGAGGAAGCTGCACATGCGCACCTCCACGCCAGTGTAGGGTTCTAAAGTCCCAATCTCTGGATCATCGGCGGTCCAAGTGATGGAACCCCCAGTAATCATCTAGTTCCACGGGGTTAATGATGGGGGATAACGCTTAATGATGAACAATCTAATCAATTGTTCAGTGCACACAGGCTGCCGTTGTTTTCGGCAGCGTGACTCCTGTTTTACACAGGACAATGAGCTGCAGAGAGCGATGATCTTTTGTGCAGCAGAAAAGATCATTTCACCCAACAACTGAGTGTTTTTCTCATTCATCAGGTGTCTGGAAGCCTATTTAGACTGTAAGATTACCACGAAACAAGCATTTTTAGGAATGTAAATTCCTCGATATCAACAGGGTCCGGTGTGTATGGTGACACCTGCCAACTGATCATCGGGGAGATGTCAATCAACATCTCTGATTTTGGACTGCTGATCACTTTGTGCTCCTGGACATAAGCCGTTGGCGGCTTTCTCACAGGTAACACAGAAGCGCTCAGCAACAGTCAAAATTGCTGTCGTCCGACAACTATCTAATGCTTATGGTGGGTTTAAGGATCTTAGGAGCAACTAACAGAGTAGATGCTGCTAATAAGGGAGTCCATATTCACAGACAGGTGAGGAGCAGGTCGTGATGACCACAGATTATGCAAGTAGAGAGTAGGAACATTATTACACATACAGTGCCTACAAGTAGTATTCAACCCCCTGCAGATTTAGCTGGTTGACACATGCGGAATTAACTTGGCATTGTGACATTTGTACTGTAGATCAGCCTGGAAGTGGGAAATGCACTGCAGCAAAAATTTTTGTTGCAAATTTTTTTTTTTTTTTTTTAAACGTTAAAAGTAAATTCAGAGTGTCATTTATTATTCAACCCTCTCAAACCACAAGAATTCTGTTTGGTCCCCCTAAAGTATTAAGAAGTAGTTCAGGCACCAAGAATAATGAGCTTCACATGTGTGGATTAATGATCTCTTTTGCCAGCCTTTTCTGACTATTTAAGACCCTCCCCAAACTTGTGAACAGCACTCATACATGGTCAACATGGGAAAGACAAAGGAGCATTCCAAGGCCATCAGAGACAAGATCGTGGAGGGTCACAAGACTGGCAAGGGGTACAAAACCCTTTCCAAGGAGTTGGCCCTACCTGTCTCCACTGTTGGGAGCATCATCCGTAAGTGGAAGGCTTATGGAACTACTGTTAGCCTTCCACGGCCTGGACAGCCTTTGAAAGTTTCCTCCCGTGCCGAGGCCAGGCTTGTCCGAAGAGTCAAGGCTAACCCAAGGACAACAAGGAAGGAGCTCCGGGAAGATCTCATGGCAGTGGGGACATTGGTTTCAGTCAATACCATAAGTAACGTACTCCACCGCAATGGTCTCCGTTCCAGACGAGCCCGTAAGGTAGCTTTACTTTCAAAGCGTCATGTCAAGGCTCGTCTACAGTTTGCTCATGATCACTTGGAGGACTCTGAGACAGACTGGTTCAAGGTTCTATGGTCTGATGAGACCAAGATCGAGATCTTTGGTGCCAACCACACACGTGACGTTTGGAGACTGGATGGCACTGCATACGACCCCAAGAATACCATCCCTACAGTCAAGCATGGTGGTGGCAGCATCATGCTGTGGGGCTGTTTCTCAGTCAAGGGGCCTGGCCATCTGGTCCGCATCCATGGGAGGATGGATAGCACGGCCTACCTGGAGATTTTGGCCAAGAACCTCCGCTCCTCCATCAAGGATCTTAAGATGGGTCGTAATTTAATCTTCCAACAAGACAACGACCCAAAGCACACAGCCAAGAAAACCAAGGCCTGGTTCAAGAGGGAAAAAGTCAAGGTGTTGGAGTGGCCTAGTCAGTCTCCTGACCTTAACCCAATTGAAAACTTGTGGAAGGAGCTCAAGATTAAAGTCCACATGAGACACCCAAAGAACCTAGATAACTTGGAGAAGATCTGCATGGAGGAGTGGGCCAAGATAACTCCACAGACCTGTGCCGGCCTGATCAGCTCTTATAAAAGACGATTATTAGCTGTAATTGCAAACAAGGGTTATTCCACAAAATATTAAACATAGGGTTGTATAATAATTGACCCACACTTTTATGTTTAAAATGTATTAAAATTTAACTGAGCAACATAACTTTTTGTTTTGTAAGATTTATGCTTCTGTTAATAAATCCTACTCTCGTTTGCAGTTTGAAGGCTCTAACTTATTTTCAGCTTATCAAACCAGCTAAATCTGCAGGGGGTTGAATGCTACTTGTAGGCACTGTAGCTGGTAGACCAAAGAAGACAAGACACAAGACATCAACATATGGGCCATAATTTACTAATAGAGCAGGGGTTTCATAGAGAAAATTGCATTATGGGGCCCCATGGTTGCTGTCCCCATTGGAGCTTTAATATTGTATGTATATTTATAAATTTGTCACAAACTGAATTTCCTTCTATACTTTCTAATACACATGTAGTATGTAGACAGCTAGAAACCATAGATATCTGCAGTTCATTATGACAGGGATTGATCAAGTATGCCAATAAGGTCTGAGTCAGCGTGGGCCCCGCAATGCGGCCGTAAATCATCCATAAATAAAATCACACATTGGATTGGGCATTCAGATTTAAATAAAATTACTCCCAGCCTGGAAATGCGCCTACTTGTCACTACATTTCCCATGCACATCAATTTACAGTGTTCGAGGCACTTGAGATGTAAATAATGAGTGGCAGCCACTGTTGTGCTCTGCAAATTCTGATAAAGTGACGGGTCACAGCCGCCAGAGCTGGATGACGAGCCACCAAGTTCCTATTTTACACACACACAGCCAGTCGTCTTGCAGAACTTCATAAATAACTTTATAAAGAGAAATTCACACTTGCCAGATATGTTGCAGAAACATCTGTGACTCTCAAAATGTTGTAAATAGGATTTAAAAAAATCCATGGGTTTGCCAATAAAATATTCCCATCCGTCCCCCTCTTTATGTTTAAAGGGATGTTTAAAGGGATGGATAAATTTCCAAAAATCTCCATTCTTAAGAATAGAGAGACTTTAAATTCTGTTATTTATTGACCTAGATTACCAAACAACTAGCAGTCTATCAGCGCTGGCGGATATCCTAGGTAAGCAGCGCAGCACTTACAACTCTATCCTGTAGAGCTTGTAAGCCCTGCTCTGAAGCTGGTGGATCACCAAATTCATTCAACTAGAGTGCCCCTGTGCTCCTTTGATGATGCAGAGGCAAAGTTAGGTCTGCTTGCAGCATCTAAGAGTAGATACTTTGGGTCAGCAGTCCAAACTGTCAATCAATCCAGAGCAAGCAAGAAGAGTGGAGGCTTGGATGCAAAGCAATTTTAAAGGTAGAATCCGGGGCAACCACTTTTAAGGTTTTACAGTTGTGATTAAAGTAGATGGGTTTTGCCCTCCATTCTTTCAGTCTGTGAAAATAAGACTGCACTCGGATGTCATCTGAGTGTGCTCTGATTTTTTCAACAGATCCATAGACTTGCATTGCCGGTTTTGATCCAATACTCTGATTAAAATTGGACTTGTCTATGATTTTTCCACACATCGCTTCGTGCGAGGCAAAAAACTGGGCATGTGCACAGAAACATAGAATATCAAAGGTACGAGCACTATCCGTGAAAACAACACATAGCACTTCAAGACCAATATCTCAGATACAGAAAACATATGTAATGGCTCAATAGAACATACACAAAATGGGATTTCTATGGAGCTCCCAACACATATATAACACCAGAGAACATGGAGCATAAAAATACCATAGTAAAGGGAGATACTCAGTAGTATCAAAAACAGTTTTATTTTAATAAAGTTTTAAATTACAACCATGAAATATAAAATACATTGATTAGTATATATGAAACAGACATGTGTTCAACACGGGACCAGGTGGCTAATACTGCATAGTAGCTACATATGGGACAAAACCATGGGAACAGATGTAAAACTTAGCCATAAATCCTACTATAATGTATCTGCCAAATAATGTTGATCTGATTATATATCACATTATATATCCCTAATTCAGAAAGATGACAGTGAAAATATACATAGAATATACAGTTAGGTCCATTAATATTTGGACAGAGACAACATTTATCTAATTTTGGTTCTAGACATTACCACAATGAATTTGAAACAAAACAAATCAGATGCAGTTGAAGTTCAGACTTTCAGCTTTCATTTGAGGGTATCCACATTAAAATTGGATGAAGGGTTTAGGAGTTTCAGCTCCTTAACATGTGCCACCCTGTTTTAAAGGGACCAAAAGTAATTGGACAGATTAAATAATTGTAAATAAAATGTTCATTTCTAGTACTTGGTTGAAAACCCTTTGTTAGCAATGACTGCCTGAAGTCTTGAACTCATGGACATCACCAGACACTGTGTTTCCTTCTTTTGATGCTCTGCCAGGCCTTCACCGCGGTGGTTTTCAGTTGTTGTTTGTTTGTGGGCCTTTCTGTCTGAAGTTTAGTCTTTAACAAGTGAAATGCATGTTCAATTGGGTTGAGATCAGGTGACTGACTTGGCCATTCAAGAAATTCCACTTCTTTGCTTTAATAAACTCCTGGGTTGCTTTGGCTTTATGTTTTGGGTCATTGTCCATCTGTAGTATGAAACGACGACCAATCAGTTTGGCTGCATTTGGCTGGATCTGAGCACACAGTATGGCTCTGAATACCTCAGAATTCATTCGGCTGTTTCTGTCCTGTGTCACATCATCAATAAACACTAGTGACCCAGTGCCACTGGCAGCCATGCATGCCCAAGCCATCACACTGCTTCCGCCATGTTTTACAGATGATGTGGTATGCTTTGGATCATGAGCTGTACCACGCCTTCGCCATACTTTTCTCTTTCCATCATTCTAGTAGAGGTTGATCTTGGTTTCATCTGTCCAAAGAATGTTCTTCCAGAACTGTGCTGGCTTTTTTAGATGTTTTTTAGCAAAGTCCAGCCTAGCCTTTTTATTCTTGATTCTTATGAGTGGCTTGCACCGTGCAGTGAACCCTCTGTATTTAATTTCATGCAGTCTTCTCTTTATGGTAGATTTGGATAGTGATACGCCTACCTCCTGGAGAGTGTTGTTCACTTGGTTGGCTGTTGTGAAGGGTTTCTCTTCACCATGGAGAGTATTCTGCGATCATCCACCACTGTTGTCTTCCGTGGGCGCCCAGGTCTTTTTGCATTGATGAGTTCACCAGTGCTTTCTTTCTTTCTCAGAATGTACCAAACTGTAGATTTTGCCACTCCTAAAGTTGTAGCAATTTCTCGGATGGGTTTTTTCTGTTTTTTGCAGCTTAAGGATAGCTTGTTTCACCTGCATGGAGAGCTCCTTTGACCGCATGTTTCCTTCACAGCTAAACCTTCCAAATGCAAACACCACACCTCAAATCAACACCAGCCCTTTTATCTGCTTAATTGAGAATGATATAATGAAGGGATTGCCCACACCTGTCCATGAAATAGCCTTGGAGTCAATTGTCCAATTACTTTTGGTCCCTTTAACCCCTTACTGCCATCGGACGTACTATCCCGTCCATGGTACCTGGGCCCGTATGACCGGGGACGGGATAGTACGTCATAGGCGATCAGCTGCGCTCCTGAGGGGAGCGCAGCTAATCGCCGCCGGGTGTCAGCTGATTATCACAGCTGACACCCATGACTGTGTGTCAGGAGCGGTCACGGACCGCTCCCGGCACATTAACCCCTAGCACACCGCGATCAAACATGATCGCGGTGTACTGGGGGCACAGGGGAGGATCGTGCAGGGTGGGGGCTCCCTGCGCGCCCCCCTGAGACCCTCAGAGCAGCGCGATGTGATCGCGCTGTTCTGAGGGCTTCCTCCCTCCCAGGACCCGGATCCAAGATGGCGCCGGGGTCCTGGAGGGAGGCGGCTACCTCAGTGCCTGCCGAGAGCAGGCACTGAGAAGCCTGCATCTATGCCTGTGCGATCGCTGGTGTGACAGAGTGCTGTGCACACTGCCACACCAGCGATCTGATAAAATACTGTGATGTCCCACCCTGGGACAAAGTAAAAAAGTTAAAAAAGTAAAAATAAACATGTGTAAAAAAAAAATCCAAAATAAATAAAAAAAAAAAAAAATATTCCCCAATAAATTCACTTCTTCCAGTAAATAAAAAAAAAAAAAAAATAAAAGTACACATATTTGGTATCGCCGCGTCCGTAACGACCCCCCCTATAAAATTGTCCCACTAGTTAACCCCTTTAGTGAACCCCTTAAAAAAAAAAAAAAAAACTAAGCAAAAAATCAATGCTTTATCATCATACCGCCGAACAAAAAGTGGAATAACACGCGATCAAAAAGACCGATATAAAAATACATGGTACCGCTGAAAACGTCATCTTGTCCCGCAAAAAACGAGCCGTCATAAAGCATCATCAGCGAAAAAATAAAAAAGTTATAGCTCGCAGAATAAAGCGATGCAAAAATAATTATTTTTTATATAAAATTGTTTTTATTCTATAAAAGCGCCAAAACATGAAAAAATGATATAAATGAGGTATCGCCATAATCGTACTGACCCGAAGAATAAAACTGCTTTATCAATTTTACCACACGCGGAACGGTATAAACGCCTCCCCCAAAAGAAATTCATGAATTGCTGATTTTTGTTCATTCTAACCTCCCAAAAATCGAAATAAAAAGCGATCAAAAAACGTCACGTGCTCGAAAATAGTACCAATAAAAACGTCAACTCGTCCCGCAAAAAATAAGACCTCACATGACTCTGTGGGCCAAAATATGCAAAAATTATAGCTCTCAAAATGTGATGATGCAAAAACTATTTTTGCAATAAAAAGCGTCTTTTAGCGTGACAGCTGCCAATCATAAAAACCCGCTATAAATAGTAAATCAAACCCCCCTTTATCACCCCCTTAGTAAGGGAAAAATAATAAAATTAAAAAAATGTATTTATTTCCATTTTCCCATTTAGGGTTAGGGTTGCGGCTAAAGTTAGGGTTAGGGTTGGCGCTAAAGTTAGGATTAGGGTTAGGGTTGGGATTAGGGGTGTGTTAGGGTTAGGTTTGTGGTTAGGGTTGGGACTAGGGTTAGGGGTGTGTTGGGGTTAGAGTTGGAGTTAGAATTGGGGGGTTTCCGCTGTTTAGGCACATCAGGGGCTCTCCAAATGTGACATGGCGTCTGATCTCAATTCCAGCCAATTCTGCGTTGAAAAAGTCAAACGGTGCTCCTTCACTTCTCAGCTCTGCCATGCGTCCAAACAGTAGTTTATCCCCACATATGGGGTATCAGCGTACTCTGGACCCCAAGAGTTATTGTGCAATTTGTCCTATTTCTTCTGCTACCCTTGGGAAAATAAAAAACTGGGGGCGAAAATATCATTTTTATACAAAAAAAAATATTTTTTTGTTTTTATGGCTGTACATTATAAACTTCTGTGAAGCACTTGGGGCTTCATAGCGCTCACCACACATCTAGATAAGTTCCTTGTGGGGTCTATTTTCCAAAATGGGGTCACTTGTTGGGGATTTCCACTGTTTAGGCGCATCAGGGGCTCTCCAAATGCGACATGACGCCCCCAGACCATTCCATCAAAGTATGCAATCCAAAACGTCACTACTTCCCTTCCGAGCCCCAACGTGTACCCATACAGTAGTTTTCTCCCACATATTGGATATCAGCGTACTCAGGACAAATTGGACAACATCTTTTGGGGTCCAATTTCTCCTGTTACCCTTGTAAAAATAAAATATTGGGGCAAAAAAATCATTTTTGCAAAAAAAAAAAGGATTTTTTATTTTTACGGCTGTGCGTTATAAACTTCTGTGAAGCACTTCGGGGTTCAAAGTGCTCACCACACATCTAGACAAGTTCCTTGTGGGGTCTATTTTCCAAAATGGGGTCACTTGTGGGGGTTTCCACTGTTTAGGCGCATCAGGGGCTCTCCAAATGCGACATGACGCCCCCAGACCATTCCATCAAAGTCTGCAATCCAAAACGTCACTACTTCCCTTCCGAGCCCTGACGTGCGCCCATACAGTAGTTTTCTCCCACATATTGGGTATCAGCGTACTCAGGACAAATTGGACAACAACTTTTGGGTTCCAATTTCTCCTGTTACCCTTGTGAAAATAAAATATTGGGGGCAAAAAAAATCATTTTTGTAAAAAAAAAAAGATTTTTTATTTTTACGGCTGTACCTTAGAAACTTCTGTGAAGCACTTCGGGGTTCAAAGTGCTCACACACACATCTAGATAAGTTCCTTGTGGGGTCTATTTGCCAAAATGGGTCACTTGTGGGGGGTTTCCACTGTATAGGTGCATCAGGGGCTCTCCAAATGTGACATGACGCCCCCAGACCATTCCATCAAAGTCTGCAATCCAAAACGTCACTACTTCCCTTCCGAGCCCTGACGTGCGCCCATACAGTAGTTTTCTCCCACATATTGGGTATCAGCGTACTCAGGACAAATTGGACAACAACTTTTGGGTTCCAATTTCTTCTGTTACCCTTGTGAAAATAAAATATTGGGGACGAAAAAATCATTTTTGTAAAAAAAAAAAAGATTTTTTATTTTACGGCTGTACGTTATAAACTTTAGTGAAACACCTGGGGTTAAAAGTTCTCACCACACATCTAGATAAGTTCCTTGAGGGGTCTAGTTTCCAAAATGGCGTCATTTATGGGGGTTTCCACTGTTTAGGCAGATCAGGAGCTCTCCAAACACGACATGGCGTCCAGCCAATTCTGCGTTGAAAAAGTCAGACGGCGCTCCTTCCCTTCCAAACTCTGCCATGCACCCAAACAGTGGTTTACCCCCACATATGGGGTATCAGCGCACTCAGGACAAATTGCACAATAACTTTTGGAGTCTTGTTACCCTTGGAAAAATAAAAATTGGGGTGAAAAGATCATTTTTGTGGAAAAAATATGATTTTTAAATTTTACGGCTCTACGTTATAAACTTGTGTGAAGCACTTGGGGGTTCAAATTGCTCACCAAAGATCTAGAAAAGTTCCTTAGGGGGTCTAGTTTCCAAAATGGGTCATTTGTGGGGGGTTTCCACTGTTTAGGCACATCAGGGGCTCTCCAAATGCAACATGGCATCCAATCTCAATTCCAGCCAATTTTGGTTGGAAAAAGTCAAATGGTGCTCCTTCCATTCCGAGCTCTGCCGTGCGCCCAAACAGTGGTTCCCACCCACATATGGGGTATCAGCGTACTCAGGACAAATTGTACAACAACTTATGTGGTCCAATTTCTCCTGTTACCCTTGAGAAAATAAAAAATTAGTGACTAAAAGATAATTTTTGTGGGAAAAAAATAGGATTTTTTATTTTCATGCCCGGGCATTATAAACTTGTGTGAAGCACTTGGGGTTCAAAGTGCTCACCAAAGATCTAGATAAGTTCCTTAGGGGGTATAGTTTCCAAAATGGGGTCACTTGTGGGGGGTTTCCACTGTTTAGGCTCATCTGGGGCACTGCAAACGGAACATGACCCCCATCAACGTCTGCATTCCAAAACGTTACTACTTCCTTTCTAAGCCCTGCCGTGCACCCAAACAGTTCCCCCCCCCACATATGGGGTATCAGCGTACTCAGGACAAATTGGACAACAACTTTTGGGGTCCAATTTCCTTGGGAAAATTCAAAAATTTGGGACTAAAAAATCATTTTTGTGGAAAATTGTTTTTTTTTTTTTTCACACCCAGGCATTATAAGCTTTTGTGAAACACTTGGGAGTTCAAAGTGCTCACAACAGATCTAGATAAGTACCTTAGGGGGTCTAGTTTCCAAAATGGTGTCACTTGTGGGGGTTTCCACTGTTTAGGCGCATCAGGGGCTCTCCAAACACGACATGGCGTCCAATCTCAATTCCAGCCAATTTTAGTTTGAAAAAGTCAAACGGCGCTCCTTCCCTTACGAGCTCTGCCGTGTGCCCAAACAGTGGTTTTCCCCACATATTGGGTATTGGCGTACTCAGGAGAAATTGCATAACAACCTTATTTGTCCATTTTCTCCTTTTACCCTTGTGAAAATAAAAAAAAAGTTTGTAAAAGATCATTTTTGTGGCTAAAAAGTTAAATATTCATTTTTTCCTTCCACGTTGCTTTAGTTCCTGTGAAGCACCTGAAGGGTTAATAATCTTCTTGAATGTGGTTTTGAGTACCTTGAGGGGTGCAGTTTTTAGAATGGTGTCACTTTTGGGTATTTTCTGCCATATAGACCCCTCAAAGTGACTTCAAATGAGAGGTGGTCCCTAAAAAAAATGGCTTTGTAAATTTTGTTGTAAAAATGAGAAATCGCTGGTCAACTTTTAACCTTATAACTTCCTAACAAAAAAAAATTTTGGTTACAAAATTGTGCTGATGTAAAGTAGACATGTGGGAAATGTTATTTCTTAACTATTTTATGTGACATATTTCTCTGTTTTAAGGGAATAAAAATTCAAAGTTTGAAAATTGCAAAATTTTAAAAATTTTCGCCATATTTGCATTTTTTTCAAAAATAAACGCAAGTTATATCGAAGAAATTTTACTTCTAACGTGAAGTACAATATGTCACGAGAAAACAATCTCAGAATCGCGAAGATCCGTTGAAGCGTTCCAGAGTTATAACCTCATAAAGAGACAGTGGTCAGAATTGTAAAAATTGGCCCGGTCATTAACGTGCAAACCACCCTTGGGGGTGAAGGGGTTAAAAACAGGGTGGCACATGTTAAGGAGCTGAAACTCCTAAACCCTTCATCCAATTTTAATGTGGATACCCTCAAATGAAAGCTGAAAGTCTGAACTTCAACTGCATCTGATTTGTTTTGTTTCAAATTCATTGTGGTAATGTCTAGAACCAAAATTAGATAAATGTTGTCTCTGTCCAAATATTTATGGACCTAACTGTAAAGATCAATCATAATACAAAGTATTCCTGACCAGTCAGGCAATTCAAGAGATCCTAAATAACACTGAAATGGGAATGCAGGAATAGATGGTAATGCAGGCTAATTACCCATGGTGGTCTCCATATGTAGGCACGTGCCCCAATAGCACTTGTATGGGAAAATCGGACGTATGTACAAGCCCAAATAGTCATTATCAAAATAGGTGCTTTTAGGTGTAGAATGTAAGATTATCTCTGAGATTTGCCAGTTGGATCCCGCAGCAATCAGTAGAACAGGATCCCATATTCCCCATTATCTTTGATTATGGTCACATTTGTAAACCATGGAAAAACAGAAAAAAAGGGAAAACAAATATAACAAGTCATTCTACCGTCACCAATCCCCGACTTCTGGGTGTTACTTCATCACTTGATTTGTTTTCTTACAACTTTGTAAACTTTGGTACAAAATGGACATTTAGTCATTATTCATTCTATTATATTCTAGACGGAAAATGTAAGAGACAAAACCTTAATGAATGTTATTACCCAGTAAAATATTCAGCCAAATGGGAGTGACTCACTTGTCTAGAAAAATAAAATTCTTCATTAAAAATCTGATAATTAACATCTGTTAGACTAAACACATGTATAAATATTACTGGAAAACAGACAATCCTCTCTGCTCAGTGGGGCATAGAAAGAGGGAGCCGCAGCGAGTGCACAATAATGAGCACACATCTATAACGGCCCGGCGCTCGCAGACAACAGGGTCTGATATGGTTAGCAAAGGAAGGGAATCCAGAGCAAGCACAGTGCTTTATTCCCTGGCTCTGTACAAGCACAATAATCAACCTGTTTATGACTTTTATTTAGAAATGCATTTATAAATATGTCATACTTGGTGCCAAAAATGTACCCACATCGCCTTTTCTCATCATTTTTAGTTTTTTTGTATATATATTAAAAAGTGGTGTAATAAATGATATAAAGCATTAATAAATTTGGCACACCCATTTACTACAACAAAGAAATGTTGCACATTGTGCAACATTTTGGAAGGAATTATGAATATATTTGCATCGATATTTGCAGTTCCCTTCCATTAACCCCTTCATGACCGAAGGTAATTTCATTTTTGCATTTTCATTTTTTGTTCCCTTCTTCCCAGAGCCATAACTTTTTTATTTTTCGGTCAAAATGGCCATGTGAGGGCTTGTTTTTTGTGAGACAAGATGTACTTTTGAACTTCATTGGTTTTACCATATAGTGTACTGGAAAACGGGAAAAAAATTCCAAGTGCGGTGAAATTGGAAAAAAAGTGCAATTCCACAGTTGTTTTTTTTTTACCATTTTCACTAAATGCTAAACCTGACCTGCCATTGTGAGTTCACAGACACCGAACATGTCTAGGTTCTTTTTTTATTTAAGTGTTGATAAAAATCCAAACTTTGGTAAGAAAAAAAAAAAGGCGCCTTATTCGGAGACCTGTAGCGTCTCCCATTTTTTTGTGATTTGGGGTCGGGTGAGGGCTTATTTTTTCCACATTTCTACGGATACCATTTTGGTGTAAATACTATCTTTTGATCGCCCTTTATTGCATTTTATTGCAAAGTAGCGGCGACCAAAAAAAACGTAATTCTGGCATTTTTAATTTTTCTCTCGTTACTCCGTTTACCGATTGGGGTAATTCTTTTTTTATACCAAATATGTGTATGTTTTAATTTTTTTTTTATTGTTTTATTTTGAATGTTGCGAAAGGGGGGGGGGTGATTTGAACTTTTATATTTTTTTTTATTTTTTAAAAACATTTTTTTTTTTTACTTTTCACATGCTTCAATAGGCTCCATGGGAGACTAGAAGCTGCAGTTGTCTGATCGCTTCTTCTGCACACAGGTGATGATCAGATAGCCTGTACGTAGCAGAAATGCTCACTTTCTATGAGCGACGACCACAGGGCGGTGCACATTGCAATTCATCTATGACAACCATAGAGGTCTGCTGGAGACCTCTGGTTGTCATGCCAACCCATTGGTGACCCGCGATCACGTAACGGGGTCATTGATGGGCGGGCTTTCCGGCGCGCTTACCGGAAGCGTGAGTTAAATGCCGCTGTCAGAGATTGACAGCGGCATTTAACAGGTGTGAGACAGTGAAGGAATATGTGGTGAATGAGGTGTATATTTCACCTAAGTACCTTGCTGACTGGTATGAGCGAAATGTGTGGCTTTGTAAACCTGGTGGTAAAGAAAGGTCACTACACCTGCCATTCAGTACATGCTTGCAGCTCAGACCTGAATCCACTCAGGTGTTGATTAGGAAGCCAGAAGTAGGTGCTTGGGAGCACAGTCAAAGAGCTCATTCAGTCTGGACAGGAGTCCAGGCACGGAAGGAGACTCCGGGAGGTGGGCTCTCTCTGTCTGGGTGCTCGAGGTACCCCGGACACAAAGAGGAGACTCTGCGACACTCCATGCTGGTGACTACTGAATAGGAGGTGACCTCTCTCAAGTCTGGATGTTGGAGTTGCCTTCAGACACAAGGAGGAGTGTCTGTGAAACTCCATACTGGTAACAGAGATCATATGTGTTGTTTTGGGCACAGACTGGTAGAGTCTGGGTCCCGGATAGAGAGGGCCATCTATCTAAGTGTAATTAGAGGCTAGACAAGCCCAGGTCTTTTGTTTATGCTTTGTTTTTATCTGTGTGCTGTGGACTTTAATAAAACTGGTTGCGGCCAGTTTTCACCAAACTGCTGTCTGAATGAACTGTTTCCGTGCCATTCTGTCTACCCAGACAGCGATCCTAGAGCTAAAACCCCCGGAAAGGCTACAATTGGTGGAGAATGCTGGGGCAGCGCAGGGCCTGGTACAGTTAGTGCTGGAGTGTGCATGCAGCACAGTGGCGAGAGACAGCATTAAAGGTGAAGTCTATTGAAATAGCAACAGAAAAAAAAAAAAAAGTGTGTGTCAGCAGAAACGTCTGTTTGGAGCAGTCTTGGAGAGACAGTGGCCCTAATAGGGTCTGCAGAGAGAAAATGTATGCACAGCAAAGCTGAACTTGTTGTGAAAATGACTGTGGAATGTGCAGCAGCAAAAGAAAAGTTTGTGGAGCAGTCTTAAAGAGACAGTAGCCCTAATAGACTTTGCAAAGGAAAAAAAAAAAAAAAAAAAGTGGTTGCACAGCAAGGCTGAATTTTCTGTGGAAAAAAGCTGTGTAGTGTGTATGCCTTGACTGAAGTCTGCCGTTGTGAAGACAGAGATATCTGACAGCATGGAGGCACTGTTTGAACAAATGGCGCAAGTTAATGTGCAACATAAAACTGCCGTGGTTGAGACAGATAAGTCCGGCCGTGTGAAGGAGCTCATTGAGTACCTGGTACAGGCCCAGCGAAGCATGCAGCAGAGCAGGGGAGCAGCAGCGCCTGCAGCACCAGCAGCAAATCCTGCAGCAGCAACAGGAGAATAACCGGGTGTTGGAGCAGATTGCAGCTCTCAGCACCTCGTCCCAGAGTAATGTTGTGAAGGCACCTGCCTTGCCCGCTGTAAAGAAGGCGGTAAGACGGTCCCTGGAAAAGATGACACCTCGTGATGATGTGGAGGAATATCTTACTAAGTTGAGAGACTGGCAGAGAAGGAGAATCTGCCACTATCTGAATGGGCCATGGCGGTCGTACCCTATCTGATTGGGGAACCCCAAAAAATCTGGGCTGACCTGAGCAAGCAGGACAGCGAAGACTATGCCAAGTTGAAAGCGGCGATTCTTACCCGGCTGGGTGTTACGGTTGCAGCCCGTGCAGGAGAGTCCATGACTGGAGATACAGTTGGGAGTCTGCCGTCAGCAACACTGCCCAAAGGGTCGAAAAGGTGACAGTGGACCGCTACACCCGAGCACTTCCTCCTGAGGTACAGAGAGAAAGGTACTTTGGCCCCAAAGACTGCCTCCGTGACCAGCCGTCTGAGCGGACGTCACTTCAGAGTTCCCGGACGCTGAACTCTCCCGGTAAGAGCGTTCCAGCTGTTGGGGACATGGGGTATGCTGATAAGCGGGTTCAGGCCCGAGGGGACATGTGGGTGGGAGAGTGTGATGGACAGTGTTGGAGCTGGCGTGAAATTGCAGCCAACTGTCCAATAGAGGGGGAGCCTATGTGTTGTGATGTTGGCAGATCCCTCTCTCCCTGCGCAGAGCCTGTGTGTGTGTCCACCTCAGCCGAAGAGAACTGGACCACAGGGGTCCCCGGTGGTTGTAAGTGACTGCCCAGCACAGGCCCTCTTGGACTCAGAGAGTCCAGTGACTTCCGTATGTGACAGCCTGAGTGATAGGGACTTCATCCCTGATAAGCACCTGAGTGTGGTGTACATCCATGAAGACACCAAGGTCTACCCAGAGACTGCCGTGGACTTGGTCCCCAAACTCGGGGAGGTTTCATATGAAGTGGGGGTAGTGAAGACCCTGGTGCACCCCGTTATATTGGGTAATGACTTTCCCGGTCTAAGGATCTCTGGGGGAAAAATGTTTCTGATGGACAGTGTGATGAAGCTCCTACTGAGGGTGCGCAGTCCCGAGGGGCGGAACACAATGCTAGAGGGCCGTTAAACTTATGTGATAATGATGATGACCATGATAATATTGATAATGATAATGATGATCATGATAATGATGATGACCATGATGAGGATGCTGATATTGATAATGATGATAATGCTAATCATAATAGTGATGATACTGATGATGACCGTGATAAAAGATGACATTTCTTTGCAGGTGATGTTGGGAGACGAGGATGGTGGTTCTCGGAACCGAGTGTCCTGACCTGCCTGACTCCGTGACAATTTTGGGAGTGAGCCGGTGCGAGACCCCACTCTTAAAACGGCACAGGAAAATGTAGTTGTTCTGAATGAGGTTCCCCAAGAGCCTGGCTCTGAGGAGAGGTTTCCTCATGCTGCCATGAACAATAACCTGTTGTATAGGGACACTGAAGTCCAGGGAGAGGTCGTAAGTCAGCTCCTGGTATCTGAGCTATATGGAAGTATAGTGCTGGGGTTATCACATAGTCACATACTTGAGGACCACCTGAGGGAAACCAGGGACCAGATGGTGAAGTTAATGTTGTGGATGACATGTTAACTAAGGTTCCAGATCAAGATGTGAATGAGAATGAATT
>JARQOD010000010.1:80012107-80118232 GCA_033576555.1 Oophaga sylvatica | reverse complement strand
GGCCTTGTTGACCTCTCTCCAAATGTAATGTTTATGGTTGTGGCCAAAAAGTTAAATTTTGGTCTCATCACTCCAAATTACCTTGTTGCAGAAGTTTTGAGGCTTGTCTCTGTGCTGTTTTGCATATTGTAGGCGAGATACTTTTTGGCATTTGCACATTAATGGCTTTGTTCTGGTGACTCGACCATTCAGCCCATTTTTCTTCAAGTGCCTCCTTATTGTACATCTTGATACAGCCACACTGTTAGTTTTCAGAGAGTCCTGTATTTCAGCTGATGCTATTTGTGGGTTTTTTTGCATCCCAAACAATTTTCCTGCCAGTTGTGGACATTTTTGTTGGTCTACCTGACCGTGGTTTTGTTTTTACAGAGCGCCTGATTTTCCATTTGTTAATCACCGTTTGAACACTGCTAACTGGAATTATCAATTCCTTGGATATCTTTTTGTATCCCTTTCCTGTTTTATACAGTTCAACTACCTTTTCCCGTAGATCCATTGACAATTCTTTTGCTTTCCCCATGACTCAGAATTCGGAAACGTCAGTGGCTGGATGAAAGAGGCAAGCATCTGTCTGGATACCAGACACTCAGCTTTTATATACACACACACTGATTACAAGCAAACAGGTGACAGGTGAGAATGTTATCTTCAGTAGCCATTCAAACCCATTTGTGTCAACTTTTGTGCATGTTATCAGGCCAAAATCACCAGGGTATCTGAACTTTTGATCATGGTCATTTGGAAGTTTTGGGTTGTCAATATAATTTAAAAAGAGAAAACACAGTAGTCCTCTAGTGAATCTCCTGCTGAGAAAACAGTGATTTCATCAAAATTACAGCAATTATCCCAGTAAGTGACACATTGCTGGAATCGGATATCTTTCTCTATATCATCCTGCGGCTCTAAAATTAGATGGCAAAAACCTGATGGCAGATTCCTTTTAAAAAGTTGTACAAGCGACTCAACCATTGCTTGACTCGAGATGTCTACATGATGCATTGCCCGGCTGGCCACAGCTTTCCGAAGCAAAATTATATGGTTGCTAGAGGTGCTAAGAGTCAGACTGAACACCAAAAAAGTGCTGTCACTAATGGTGTTGTTGTCATATGTAAACACATTATGTTGCGAAAGTGACATGATTGGCACATTGTCTGCCATGATGCTGACTTACTAGCTGCACATTTGCCAGCCAATCGCCCCAGTCTTACGGTAAGCTTACACTGATTGCCCATATGGGATGCCAATCTGCGCTTATTTAAAGGGGTTGTCCATGACTTAACAATAGATGACATTTGGATAGGTAATCAATTGTTAAGTCCCGGACCGGCCCTTTAGAATCTTTTTACACAAGCACAAGGATGAGCAATTGATAATACGGTCATTCTGCGCCCCATACAGTTTGCATATTATGAGCAGCACATCCCAGTTTATATGTGGAGATGTTCAGCAGGCGATAGTTTTTGCCTCCCATTACTGATTCATTCTCATTTTGATCGTTTGTTGGCTGTTAGCTGCCAGGTTTACATGGGCCAATGATACTCGGCAACAATCAGAGGCGTATCTAGGGTTTCGGTTTAGGGGGGGCGAAACTTCTGAGTGGGCCCCTAACCAGAGAACCTCAGCAAATGACCGCGCTGTTGCCAAAAATAATCTATATACAAAAAGACCAATATTGATATCACCGCCATATGGTCAGTGGTAAATAATACCAGTCCTACAGAACATATAATAGATTACAGCAGAGTTACAGATAATGACTTACCGCTGACGTTCTTTCTGATGGAATCGTTCACTTTTCATGTCTTTTCCATCTGGCCCCAGACTGACATAACGACTCCTCCAGCCAGGACGTGACTACAGAGAATACAACAAAGACACGTTTCACTTCTCATATTTTCAGCACCAATTGTCACCAATTGGACTATTCTCAACCTGCACAAACTCCTCATCCTGCTGATACCCCAATACTGTGCCGCTGCTGCCATATGTGTCCTTATTACTGCACCTGCTGTGTGGTTCTGTGTGACCTCTAAATTCTAAAGCACCCCTCTATAATATAGTAATGCCGGGTGCAAGTGCCCTAGAAAACAGTGCCCACATTTTGTCCCCTAGAATGTAATAATGCCCTGTGTGCCCCTTTGACAGTCACAGTAACCAGAGTTCCCCTATAACAATAAGTGCCCACTTTACACTTAATGTCCCGAGTCTCCCCCCTGTACAGCTCCCCTATACACAGTATGATGCCCCCTCACTGGATATATACTGACCCCTTAATATCCCCAAACT
This sequence comes from Oophaga sylvatica, assembly GCA_033576555.1. Taxonomy (NCBI): domain Eukaryota; kingdom Metazoa; phylum Chordata; class Amphibia; order Anura; family Dendrobatidae; genus Oophaga; species Oophaga sylvatica. The sequence continues at coordinate 80,115,946 of JARQOD010000010.1, read as the reverse complement.
ATTTAATGGCTCCAACACTGTATGATGGCCCCGCCACTATAATCCCCACACTGTATGATGGCCCCGCCACTATAATCCCCACACTGTATGATGGCCCCCTAGATAGCATCCATATAGCATAATACACCAGATAGTCCTCAATATAGTATAATGCACCCCCATAGACAGCCTCTGTATTATAATGCACTCCCCATAGGCAGCCTCTATATTGTAATGCACTCCCCATAGGCAGCCTCTGTATTATAATGCACTCCCCATAGGCAGCCTCTGTATTATAATGCACTCTCCATAGACAGCCTCTATATTGTAATGCACCTCCATAGACCGCCTCTGTATTATAATGCACTCCCCCATAGGCAGCCTCTCTATTATAATGCACTCCCCCATAGGCTGCCTTTGTATCATAATGCACCCCCATAAGCAGCCTTATTTATAATGCACCCCATAGGCAGCCTCTTTATGATAATGCAGCCCCATAGGCAGCCTTATTTATAATGCAGCCCCCATATTGAGCCTCTGTAGTATAATGCACCCCATAGGCAGCCTTATTTATAATGAACCCCCATATGGAGCCTCTGCTCTGTAGTATAATGCACCCCCATTACAAAAATAATAAATCCAGTACTCACCTCTCTTGCTCCTGGCTCCGGCGCTGCTCACTGCTCTCCCTCTTCTCCTGAGTCCTGACAGCGGGCGCCGGGCAGTGACGTCATCGCGCCCGCTGTCAGACGCTGAGAGGGGGATTATGGGAGAGAAGGAGCGCTCGTTCCTTCTCTCTTTATGCGGTCGGCTGTATCGGCTACATGCCGAATCAGCTGACCCTCCGAAGACGGGCGGGGGCCCACTGCTGTCACCGGGCCCCCCAGCGCCTGCTCAGTGGCCCCATAATGGCCGGCGGCAGAGCAGGGAGCGCGATTCTCCCTGCTCTGCCGCAGAATGTAACTGTGTCAGCGCGCTGTGCACGCCGATACAGTTACAGTAGCGTAGCTCCAGGTGGGCCCCCTCAGAGCGCGGGGCCCGGGGCCACCGCCCCCTCTGCCCCCCCGGTAGCTACGCTACTGGCAACAATGGTTCTTACATTGCCTCAGCTGATTATCGGCCCATGTAAAGAAACTTTTCTGAATTAATGGTTATTCTTCACGAGACATCTCCTTTTAGACTGGGGAAAAAATAGCTAAAAAACAATGAAGAACGGTTTGGGTAGGTCACAACAGGGATGGTAACTTAAGACATAAGAGCTGGAAACAAAAAATGAATGGGTGACAAGTATACAATTTGTCATACCTGTCATGTAATCTCCATCCTGATGCTACCACCATGGTCATACGGCCAGTGATCCCGAATGCACCTCAGTCTGCACCGACCCCATCTTATTTTCCAGTGTCTTTACTTAAGTGTCATTTTGTGAGGTAAAATATTTCACTATTTCACTGACTGTTTTTAAAAAATATTTTACCTCACAAAATGTATCCTCTGCGATCTCCTGCTGTAATGTCAGTATTGTCTTTCATTTCCTCCCCTGCCCAGGAGCTATGGTATGTTCTGTACACGGTCAGACACAGGGGTGAGTGAGCCTGACCGTGTACGGAGCATACCACATCTCCTGGGCAGGGGAGGAAGCAAAAGACCATACTGACATCACAGCAGTGGATCACAGTGGATTCATTTTGTAAGGTAAAATATTTCACGGTGTGTTTTTAAAAAATATTTTACCTCACAAAATGTATTCTCTGCGATCTCCTGCTGTAATGTCAATATTGTCTTTTGCTTCCTCCACAGGCCAGGAGCTGTGGTATAGCACATGGGGTACACAGGTCAAAGAAGAGATCACATCAGAGGAGAAGACAGCAGATGGGGGAGAGAGAAAGCACACAGGGGTGAGAGAGACAGAGCACAGGGGGGAGACAGCTCAAATGGGACAACACATGAGGGGAGAACACAGCACAGGAAGGAGAGAGACTGCAGACGAGGGAAATAGCACATGGGGTAGACAGGTCAAAGAAGAGAGCACAGACGGGAGAAGTCAGCACATGGGGAAAGACAGAGTGGATAGGTGGGTGAGCACATGGTGGGGAGAGATTCTCAACACTGCAAAGCCTGCCCCCATCGTGACATTACCACCCTCCCAATGCGAAAGCATCGGGCCTCCATCTAGTAATAATAATAGCCATAATAACAACCATAATTATAATAGCCATAATAATAACAATAGCCATAATAATATGGCTCGTGCCATAAAAATAGTAACAGAAATAATAGTAGCTGCTTGACCAATTATCTAATATTTACCTGCAAATCCAATATGACCATTACCATAATATGAAAAAAAGACTATTCATGATGCAATAGTACTTGGATCTGCAGTATTCCCTGCGGTGTTCATGGTCATATCCGTAAACCATCTTTCATTCCTGTTGCCTTAATGTAGGTAACACCGATAATATGGCCCCATGTCTCCTAGTACTAAGTGTACATGTGAAAATGTGCTGGTTACGTGAGGTTCCACGCGGCACGACGCTGGCGATGGTGAGAGATGGGCTGTCAGTGGTAATGTCACAGAAAGGGCTTTGTGCGTTTGTAGCTAGAGAGGAAAATTAATGTTGTCTGCTTTGTCAGTCCATAATTCATTCCCGAATCTTTTACGTTACACGGCGGTAGATAAACCTGACGGATGTTTCGCCAGAGAGACCGAGGTCTATACGACACAAGAGGACTTTGTCTCCCCTGAGTTTAATTGTCCACAAAAATATGGCTGCTGTCTCGGAGTGGCTGTCTGGCCGCCATTTATCATAGTTATTCTACAAATGATTGGAACGAGGTTGAAGGGCCGAGAGCTCCAAATTATCTCTGCTCCTCCAAAATGCAACAAATATTCCATAGCTGAAAACTGTTAAAAAACAAAAACCTTTACGTTATACACAATGGGGTGTCACGATTTCAAGGCCTAATTCACAGGAGATCCTCTCTGTCTCTCATGTGGATTAGGAGGATGTGATTGCACTCGGTTTTGTGCCCCTAGGCCCCCTGTCAAAAGCCCTCTCACACAGCCAACCAGCGATGAGGGACAAAAGTCCCTAAAACATGTGTCTGCATTGTCTCAGACAGTTACATGTTCTGTGTGTCATTTGGTACAGAATTTCATCGGTGGGACGGGATCCTGTGGTTCATGCATTACAGCCTTCATTATTCCGCCAGAGCGGATGCAGAAGTCACGTGACCATCGGGAAGAGGCGGAGATGATGAAGATCGGAGGGACGGTGCTGTTCCAAGATGGAAGTTCAGTGTTTTTTATTATACTGCAAAGTGGAGCAAATAATAAGTGTTTTGTCCAGAGATGGACAGTCCCTCATGGAATACGCTTGTATCCTCTACTGACATGACAATATTGGTAAACAAATTGTCCATACAATAACAATCCGATTATATGGTAACCTATCCCACGGTTATTCCTCCTGTAAATCTATGAATATATTGTCAGTTCGGTGTTACCACTGCCCTTGTCTGAGGCTGTGTACAATCAATTTAGACAGTGTAGTGACAAGAGGACTGGAAACTCTTAGTTGGCAAGTGATGGTTTATGATAAATTCCAATTTTAATGCTTTTTTTTGTTCATTTTTGTCCAAAATGTGACATTTTTTAGGTATAGGGTTTAGTTTTGGGTGGTTTTGTCATAGGCTTCTTTATAGAACACATTATAAGAGGTTTTAAATGTATAAGTAGGCAAGCTAGCCAAAATATGCTTACAAAAATGCACAAACTTCGTGGCATCTTGTTCGAAGCAAATCTACAAAAATTCTATGTGCGGGAAGACTATGGATTTTGGGGAATTCTCATTTGATGTTCTATCTTTAGGTCTCCATACACTGTAGAAATGGAAACTTGCCAGATCCTTATCTTTCCCGACAATCATCTGTTGGAGACCCCCATACACATTAGACCATTTGCTGATCCCATCAATATTGCTGAGATTGCAAACGTAAGATTAATGGTTTGGGGTCTTTTAGGTTGGGCCATCAGGCTAGTACTGCAGATTAGCCCCAATACGCTCCATTACTTAAATCGGTTGACCTGAAGTATCAGTATAGTCACACAATGGAGTCAAACTGCTCCACGACCGCTATGCTCATCTGATCCGACCCTGGCAAGTCCCGCTAATCAGCAGAACACAGGAACCTAGAAACCCCATAAAATTCCTCTACGCAATATTAGATTGTATTACTGGAGACACTTAGTGTAGCCCCAGATCTGTCATGACCAGAGACATTGAGTAGTGACACCATCCTGGCTACAGCCACTACTAATGCAGATTTGTACTTGTAGCCATCAAAAATGACTTGGTCCAAATGGCGGCAATTCCCTGTAAATGGAGAATTGGGATCAGAGACTGAGTGATCCTTGGCAGCATAAAAATGTACAGCGTGGGTTACCTGCCTCAAGTTTTATCACTTTTTTTTTCTTTGTGGAGTACAACTATTTTAATCCATTGGCACTCGGCTCACTGTTCAATAAAATATGCTTTACAGCGTTTCATATATTCAAGGCTTGATTCAATTGACTCTTTTATGTTCTTTTTATGCCGGGGAAGGTACTTTCAGCTGTAATACAATTCTGTGGGTTTTTTGTTTTCATGTCAGATGAAGGGGGAGGAATATGTAGAGGATGGAAATGGGGAGGAAAAAACAGTGCACCTGTCAGCGGGGTTACGGCACCATCTATGCGAGGCGGATCATATCTGCATCTATGCGTATTGTGTAGAGGCGACTACAAAGTACAGAATGAATGTGCTCGCCTGGAAATGGCACAATCTTTAGATCGGGACTCACCATTTGATATTGTCATATGGACCTCCCAGAGTCCAGATCAATAAGTGATGACATTTTTTATCTCTTTGTGTCATAAATCCATGCTGCAAGACGTTTCTTGGGAAACACTCAGAGAAGGGTGCACTGTTCGGAAACGCAAGATGGACACCTCAACTTCATTGTTGGATCAAGAGAAGGGTTGCAAACATCAGGAAATCAGTGAATCGTCCACAGTTGTAGGGACATACTGACTAGTGTCTAAAGCCACCAATGGTTTATAATATGAGAAGGAGACACCAGCCAAGGGCGGTACCGGACCAGTATGGTCTCTTCCTATAGTCCTCGGGTGACTCTGCAGACTATATTTACTCTGAAACACCAAGAAATATCCTTGGCTGCAATCATGCAGCCCAGCTCTAACTCATGCTGCCTGTGGTTTGGGCAGCATGAATCAGCTGACAGGAACCCTTTAGGCTTGGCTCAGACAGCTATGGATTCTCTCATAAGAGAGCATTGGGTCAGCTATGTAAATGACACTCTGGTCACTCAGAGTCTGATCAGAGTGTCAGATAGTACGTAACGATTCTCTCGGGTGAGAAAATCGGAGCACAATGTAAGGAGAAGAAGGAAAATAAAATTTCTCCATCTTCTCCATTGTGTCAGAGGGCAGAAATCGTATTGCACTCAGATGTCATCTGAGCGCAGTCTGATGTTTTCAACTGACTTATTTTATGGCAGAGTGCGATCTGAATATCAAATCAAACCCGGACATGCTGTGATTTTTTTTCCTCGGAGCAACTCGATCCAAGAAAAAAATCGGACATGTGCACGGCCCCATAGACTAACATTGGTACGAGTGCGATCTGACAGTTAATACCATGATCTGAGTGAGCCTTTGATCTAAATATTGTGGGAACCTGGGGTCTTCACTACATTATCAAAACAAAACCCCTGGTAGTAGATCAAGATGTGTAATCGGGTCCCACAATTAACTACTCACACACTAGGATGGCAGCGATGGGATAATGCCCTGATATGGCTATAATGGGCTAATTTTCTCATTACCTACCTGGAACCCAATGTGGCCAGAAGCAAGTTGCATGACCAAAGAACTGCCTATAGACCTAACCATCTAAGTGACTGGTCATAACGCTTTGATTCCACAGGTGGGTTAAAGACCCTGACATACTAAAAAATAATGTGTCATCAGAAAATGGCCTACTGTTTAAATCATACTTTTATGTTAAATGTATTTATTTTTAAAATTTTCAGATCATGATCTGTATTAAAAAAAATATTGAAATGTTGCAATTTTCACACTGGTCACTGAGGCTATTCTAGACTCATATTTCTTGTTCTTTCAGGAAACCCGCTGTCTCCAAAGACTGCGACCCTATCTTTTATATTGAAGCATCTAATGAGCATGTGCAAAGGTCATTATGAAGGGGGGGGGCAGCTGAACTGTGATATCCCCTAATGTAACTGGAGGATCCTTATCAGCCGTGTATAGAGGTGTTACCTTACAACATTGCAATGCTGTCTATGATGATAATGACACTACTGAAACGTCTACTGTAAAGAACAGGAGTCTAATAAACCCCCATCAGCCTATGTGAAAATTCCAATATGTATATAAGTGTATGTATATATACAGTACAGACCAAAAGTTTGGACACACCTTCTCATTCAAATATTTTTCTGTATTTTCATGACTATGAAAATTGTAGAATCACACTGAAGGCATCAAAACTATGAATTATCACATGTGGAATTATACAATACACTTTGCAAAAAAGTGTGAAACAACTGAAAATATGTCTTATATTCTAGGTTCTTCAAAGTAGCCACCTTTTGCTTAGATTACTGCTTTGCACGCAGAAATGGTGAACGGATGGACTCTACATGCCTGGTTCCCACCGTGAAGCATGGAGGCGGAGGTGTGATGGTGTGGGGGTGCTTTGCTGGTGACACTGTCATAGTCATGAAAATACAGAAAAATCTTTGAATGAGAAGGTGTGTCCAAACTTTTGGTCTGTACTGTATATATATATATACTGCTCAAAAAAATAAAGGGAACACTCAAATAACACATCCTAGATCTAAATGAATGAAATATTCTCATTGAATACTTTGTTCTGTACAAAGTTGAATGTGCTGTCAACATAATCACACAACTACAAAAATCATCAATGGAAATCAAATTTTTGAACCAATGGAGGCCTGGATTTGGAGAGAAATGAAATGAAAGCGGAAACAAGTCTAAATGAAAATCCAAACAAGACAAAATTAAAGTGGAAACAAGTCAAAATGATGCTCAGTATTGTGTGTGGCCTCCACGTGCCTGTATGACCTTAGTACAACGTCTGGGCATGCTCCTGATGAGGTTGCGGATGTTCTCCTGAGGGATCTCCTCCCAGACCTGGACTACAGCATCCGTCAACTCCTGGACAGTCTGTGGTGCAAAGTGACGTTGGTGGATGGAGCGAGACATGCTGTCCCAGATGTGCTCAATCGGATTCAGGACTGGGGAACGGGCGGGCCAGTCCATAGCTTCAATGCCTTCATCTTGCAGGAACTGCTGACACACTCCAGCCACATGAGGTCTAGCATTGTTCTGCATTAGGAGGAAACCAGTGGCAACCGCACCAACATATGGTCTCACAAGGGGTCTGAGGATCTCATCTCGGTACCTAATGGCAGTCAGGCTACCTCTGGCGAGCACATGGAGGGCTGTGTGGCCCTCCAAAGAAATGCCACCCCACACCATTACTGACCCACTGCCAAACCGGACATGCTGAAGGATGTTGCAGGCAGCAGATCGCTCTCCACGGCGTCTCCAGAATCTGTCACGTTTGTCACATGTGCTAAGTGTGAACCTGTGAATTGATGTCTTGTTCGTTTTTCGCATACAGCTTGATGTCATCCATGTAGAGGAGGTGGCTGATTGTGCTTCCACTCTTTAACGTGTATCCATAGCCAGACTCTGTAATTATCTGACTGAGGGGATTCAAGCCTATGCAGAACAGCAATGGGGACAGTGCATCACCTTGGTATATGCCGCATTTGATGGATACTTGTGCTAGTTGTCTTGAGTTGACTTCTAATGTTGTGCTCCATAGCCCATTGAGTTTCTGAGGAAGGTTCTTAATTTCCTGTTGACATTGTAGAGAGCCAAGCATTCACAGATCCATGTGTGTGGCATTGAGTCATAGGCTTTCCTGTAGTTAATCCAGGCTGTGCTGAGATTGGTCTGTCAGTATATATATATATATATATAATATATATATATTATATATATATATAAAACTGTGCCACAGTTAAAATAAGTTAAAATAAAAAAATACATACATTTAACATAAAGAAAAAAAATTAATAGGATAGGCCTCATGACAGATTTACCCTAAGAAAAGGCAGAATTATGTGCCCTATATCCCCCAAGTTAATAGCATGTTACTTCCTATACCCCTACCTTGCTTTTGTCATTTACATTTCCATTAAACACAGCATACATCAAGTCTCCATACATTATGTGAACTTCTTCATTCACCAGCTATTGTAACCGGACTGCTCCCTCATATACTGAGATCTTCTTCCGAAGCTCAGCTCTATAGCGCTATGTCTCCCATTCGGCATGTTGGTTGGCCTGCAATTTCTGCTGTCCCAGTGCTGTATTTTTGTGTTGCACATCAAACCTATTATTTTACATCCTTTTTAATGATGGTTTGCTGCCAATAAAAAAGGCTTTATGCAGAATGTGACTAACAGTGGTAAAGGTCGGGAATAATGAATGAGTGACATAATATCTGCCCCAGCCATAAAAGAGCAGAGCTACACGCAGCTCATTCAGTATGTAACATTATAGAATATCCTGAGCGTCTCTCCTCGCTTGCTGACTCCGCACATATTGGTCTATACATTTTTCGTGATGCTCAATTGGCCTTAAACTGACAATTTTCCTTATTTGTAAGCAGCAAATGCCGGGCTTATTTCCATTTTCCCGAGGTTTGCTGAATTTATGCAGATCAGCCACTTATGTCTCTGTGTTTGACAAATGCCGGCTTCATAATTACTTTGCAAACAATGAACAGGATAAAAAAAAAACAGCAGCAAAAAACAACAACATCAATTTACCTGAAGACGTGAGCATAAAAGAGATGGAGAGGGACCTCGCTGCCATGTAATGCATTAGCTTACGGTGTCAGATGGTGGAAGGCAGGGGCTCTGTGCCGCAGCCTCTGCAGATCTCTACCATTATAATGATATGTGACAGATGAAAGCTATTCCCATGGTGGCGACATATGTCTACTGCCACAGTGCAAATACAGGAACTTAACACCTAGTTTATGATGTCAAGTGAGCACATTGATGGCAGGTCACTGTATCGATAGCATGGTTGCTGATGACAGGTTGTATAAGGCACTTACTACTGACACAGATGGTCACCGGGTCTGCTCAGTGCCAGTCTTTGGACTATAGGAAGCTGAGCCCATATGTAGACAGTACAGACCAAAAGTTTGGACACACCTTCTCATTCAAAGATTTTTCTGTATTTTCATGACTATGAAAATTGTACATTCACACTGAAGGCATCAAAACTATGAATTAACACATGTGGGATTATATACTTAACAAAAAGTGTGAAACAACTGAAAATATGTCTTATATTCTAGGTTCTTCAAAGTAGCCACCTTTTGCTTTGGTGAGTGCTTTGCATACTCTTGGCATTCTCTTGATGAGCTTCAAGAGGTAGTCACCGGAAATGGTTTTCACTTCACAGGTGTAATAAGTGGGATTTCTGGCCTTATAAATGGGGTTGGGACCATCAGTTGTGTTGTGCAGAAGTCTGGTGGATACACAGCGGATAGTCCTACTGAATAGACTGTTAGAATTTGTATTATGGCAAGAAAAAAGCAGCTAAGTAAAGAAAAACGAGTGGCCATCATTACTTTAAGAAATGAAGGTCAGTCAGTCCGAAAAATTGGGAAAACTTTGAAAGTGTCCCCAAGTGCAGTTCCAAAAACCATCAAGCGCTACAAAGAAACTGGCTCACATGAGGACCGCCCCAGGAAAGGAAGACCAAGAGTCACCTCTGCTTCTGAGGATAAGTTTATCCGAGTCACCAGCCTCAGAAATCGCAGGTTTACAGCAGCTCAGATTAGAGACCAGGTCAATGCCACACAGAGTTCTAGCAGCAGACACATCTCTACAACAACTGTTATGAGGAGACTTTGTGCAGCAGGCCTTCAAGGTAAAATAGCTGCTAGGAAACCACTGCTAAGGACAGGCAACAAGCAGAAGAGACTTGTTCGGACTAAAGAACACAAGGAATGGACATTAGACCAGTGGAAATCTGTGCTTTGGTCTGATGAGTCCAAATTTGAGATCTTTGGTCCCAACCCCATTTCTAAGGCCAGAAATCCCACTTATTAAACCTGACAGGGCACACTTGTGAAGTGAAAACCATTTCCGGTGACTACCTCTTGAAGCTTATCAATAGAATGCCAAGAGTGTGCAAAGCAGTCATCAAAGCAAAAGGTGGCTACTTTGAAGAATCTAGAATATAAGACATATTTTCAGTTGTTTCACTTTTTTGTTAAGTATATAATTCCACATGTGTTAATTCATAGTTTTGATGCCTTCAGTGTGAATGTACAATTTTCATAGTCATGAAAATACAGAAAAATCTTTGAAAGAGGTGTGCCCAAACTTTTGGTCTGTACTGTACATCCGGCCAAACAATAAAGCAGCTAATGCATAGGAGGCTAAGTGACACTACACTGGAATCACGACTACTAGAATGAATGTGAAAAATCATGTACAATGCAGCTGAAGATCATCTATAATATAACGCTAGGAGCGTCCCTCTGTCCGAAGCCTTTATAGACTACGCAAGCGCGACACGTCTGCGCAGTCTGGCTCCAGACAGATTGAGGCATCCAGCGGTGAGTACTCTGTATGGCGCCTGAGATCGCGGTATGCGTATTGGATGCATACCGCGATCTCCGGCACCATACTCACATACCTGACCGAGAGGAGCGTTGCCGTAGCGCTTCTCTTCTCCCGGGGCAGGAGACCAGGAGTGCGCATCGGAATTTACGAATGAGCCTACCGCTATCTGGCGGCATTTTGCTGAAGACACATTTACAGTGTGTCTTCAGCAATATGGCGCCGGACCGCGCAATATGGGCATGCGCGTACTCCGGCGCCGCTCTCCTCCCCCGGCGTCCAGCAGAACGGAACAGCGCTGGAGCACAGGGAAGAAAGGTGAGTATAAATGTTTGTTTTTTTAGGGGTATGTGTGGGGGACCATGCACATCAGGATTGGAGGGGTGAGGGAACCATGCATATCAGGATAGGGGGGTGAGGGGACCATGCACATCAGAATTGGGGGTGAAGGGACCATGCACATCAGGATTGGGGGGTGAGGGGACCATGCACATCAGGATTGGGGGGGTGAAGGGACCATGCACATCAGGGTTGGGGGGTGAGGGGACCATTCACATCAGGATTGGGGGGTGAGGGGACCATGCACCTCAGGATTGGGGGGTGAGGTGACCATGCACATCAGGATTGGGGGGTGAGGGGACCATGCACGTTAGGACTGGGGGGTGAGGGGACCATGCACATCAGGATTGGGGGGTGAGGGGACCATGCACATCAGGATTGGGGGTGAGGGGACCATGCACATCAGGGTTGGGGGGTGAGGGGACCATGCACATCAGGGTTGTGGGGTGAGGGGACCATGCACATCAGGACTGGGGGGGTGAGGGGACCATGCACATCAGTTGGGGGTGAGGGACCATGCACATCAGGATTGGGGTGAGGGGACCATGCACATCAGGATGGAGAGGTGAGGGGACCATGCACATCAGGATTGGGGGGTGAGGGGACCATGCACATCAGGATTGGGGGGTGAGGGGACCATGCACATCAGGGTTGGGGGGTGAGGGGACCATGCACATCAGGATTGGGGGGGTGAGGGGACCATGCACATCAGGATTGGGGGGTGAGGGGACCATGCACATCAGGATGGAGAGGTGAGGGGACCATGCACATCAGGATTGGGGGGTGAGGGGACCATGCATGCCAGGATTGGGGGGTGAGGGGGTACCATACATACTACGATATGGATGAGGGGGGACCATGCATACCAGCATTGGGGGGTAAGGGGACCATGCATACCAGGATTGGGGGGGAGGGGACCATGCATACCGGGATTGGGGGGTGAGGGGACCATGCATACCAGGATTGGGGGGTGAGGGAACCATGAATACCAGGATATGGATGAGCAGGTACCATGCATACTAGGATAGGGATGAGGGGGTACCATGCATACCAGGATTGGGGGATGAGGGGACCATGCATACCAGGATGAGGAATGGGGTGCCATGCATACCAGATTTGGGTGGGGGTGAGGGGACCATATATACCAGGATAGGGATGAGGGGTGCCATGCATACTAGGATAGGAGGGGGGCAGCACATACCAGGATGGGACACCATATACCTATAAAAATGCTTGCCGCTCGGGCGTAGAACGGGTTCATTGCTAGTTCCAATATAAGGCAATGTGGCCTTAAAGGGTTTCCCACAAACAAAGTTAATTTTAATCAACATTTTGATCAATAAATCATTAAATAATAATAACTTTCACAATTGGATGTGTTTAAAAAATGTTCCTGTGCTGAGATAATCTTATAAATGTGCCCCTGCTGTGTACTGTGTAATGGCTGTGTCTGACTGTGCAGGAACATGGTCTGATCATACCACAGCTCCTAGCCAGGAGAAGATGCAAAAGAGTATAGTCAGGACAGCATGGGGTGACAGCTTTTTCTTTCTGTGAGGTAAATCATTGCTTAAATACAGGCAGTGAGTGTTTTGCCTCCACAAAACGAATAATCTGTGATCCCATGCTGTCCTGTCTGTATACTCTTTTTCTCCCTTCCCTGCTCAGGAGCTGTGGTATGATCAGACCATGTTCCTGCATGGTCAGACACAGCCATTACACAGTACACAGCAGGGGCACATTTGTAAGATTCTCAGCACAGAAACATTTTCTTTAAACACATCCAATTATGGAAATTATTATTATTTCAAGATCTATTAATTAAAGTGAACTTTGTTCGTGGAAAACCCCTTTAAGTTATGCATATCGCCCCTTCACAGTGGAATAGAGCAGAGACTCTATTGCCGCTTGTCAGGGCTCATTCACACCACTGTAATTTCTGTCCGAGTGCAATCCAACAAAACATCAGATTGCACTTGGACCAATTTTATTATATGGGGCTGTGCACATGTCCGATTTTTTCCTCTGATCAATTCGATCTCAAGAAAAAAATCTCAACAAGTCCGCGTTTGATCCGATTATCGGATTATATTTGGCCATGCAATTCAATGAGTGGAGTGCATGGAATTCATTGGACTGCATGCAGATGACATTCAATTTCCACGCACTGACACAATGGAAAAGAAGGAGAATTGTTTTTCTCCATCTTTTCTACATCCAACAGAATCAGATCACACTGCGCTCACACTCTGATCAAACTCTGATGAGAGTGTGATCAGAGTGTCATCTGCATAATCGGCCCTTGGATGAGAGGCTCTAAAAGACCTCGGAAGTAGTTATTCTAAAAATCAATATCGACCCTTTGAAGAGCCTTGCCACATGACTTCAGTTAAGAAGCCACACCGAAATTTACTTTTGCAGTCACAAGTTTTGAGGGTTTTGCCTCTCATCAGTGCAAAGCAGGAAAAATGGTTGGCTAACGCCTCTTTCACACATCCGGTGTGCGCCTGACGGCGCCCCCGGCATTTGGCCACAGCGCCGCATCAGAAAACCTGATGCGCCGCTTGCGTTTTTTTTTTTGCATTGACTTGCATTAGCGCCGGATGGCGCCGCATGTCAATGCGTCGTATGCGATTTTGTCCGGATGCGGCGGAAATGTACATTCCGGCGGCTGGACAAAACGCAGCATGTAACGTTTTTTTTTTTTTTGCCGGATTCCCCTGATGTCTCCGGGCATCAGAAACCATCCGGCAAAAAAACGCATGCGGCGCATCAGGTTTTCTGATGCGGCGCTGCGGCTAAATGCCGGGGCGCCGTCAGGCGCACACCGGATGTGTGAAAGAGGCCTAAGTCAGAGGCCTCTGACAGAGTGTCAAGTTTCTCCTTCCATAAAGAGGCTATTTTCATATTTAATTTTGCATTGAATCATTGCATGGCCAACTTGGGGCTTTCATTAAGGAGAAACTTTACCCTCTTAAGCCCCCTTGGTAAGGCCTCTCACCCAGACAACCAATTATCTTGCATTGCACCGATGATGGACAAAACTCGCCAAAACATGTATTTGGCTGTATAAGCCTATGTCATGTGGAAAGGCCCTTTAAAGGGAATCTGTCATCCCATTTTAGTCATATCAGCTAAAGATATGATGTAGCTTATATCCAGATACCCCTGTTTTGATAGCAAAAAACCTTTGTAAAGTTGAAATTCTTTTCTGTAAATCAGGGCGGTCAGGTCGGCGGCGTTTTCTCTCTCCCCCCCCACCGCTCCTCAGCATCTCTTGCGTAGGCAGTCTGTGAATCACACAGACGGCGTTCTGCTTCCCGCAATTGCGCTTTTCAAATTACCCCCGCGCATGCGCAGTGTGCTTTGCCCAACAGTGGGCAAAGCATAAAATAATTACAGCCCATGCGCAACTCTTTTCTTGCCCCGGAAATGACTGCTTGCCTTGGACGACTTCCGGGGCAAGGAAAGTGAATGATAATAGTTGCGCATGCGCTGTAAGGATTTTAGGCTTTGCCCACTGTTGGGCAAAGCACACTGCGCATGTGCGGGGGGGGGTAATTTGAAAAGCGCAATCGCGGGAAGCAGAACGCCATCTGTGCGATTCACAGACGGCCATACGCAAGAGATGCAGAGGAGCGGAGGGGGAGAAGAGAGAAAACTCCGGACCGGACCGCCCTGATTTACAGAAAAGAATCCCAACTTTACAAAGGTATTTTGCTATCAAAACGGGGGTATCTGGATATAAGCTACATACCGATAGGTTGCTTATGGGACGCACTATTCAGTCATATCTTTAGCTGATATGAGTAAAATGGGGTGACAGATTCCCTTTAAAGGTCAGTATTAATTTTCAGAACTGTTACTTCCAACAGGTGGCATTAGAGTCCCTGCACTTTCCCTTGGTGAAAAGGATATTTGCATATTTAATTTTCCAACGGGAGCATTGTATGACCTATTCATCTGCCAACTTAGCGCCCTCCACAAGAAGAGTCTTTACGCCTTATTTATGTCATCCAGAATTTCAAGTGATGTGTGCAAAAGAATAATTCCTCTGTATAATGGAGATCATCCTTGTGACATTTGAAGACAAGTTAAGGGTGAACTCCATAAAAAAAATCTCTGTAATTCCTTTTAGAGTAGTCATTCAGTCCTTTTTTAAACCACGGCTATATATGGATCTCAGAGACCCCATCTACATTGGGTAAAAAAAAAATTATGGTGCTGTCATATTTCTGCTCATATTTAAAAAATCTGATCTGCATTTTGCAAAATTTGCAAAATTGTTAAATCCACTGGGTGTCTGTTCATTTTTCAGAATCCATTGCAAATCTGATATTTTGCAATACAAAGGGGCCATATTTTAAATGCAACATATGCAGATCATGCCATGAATTTGCCGCAGTTTGTTCACCCCATGTGCATTTACCCGTATTAGGGAAGATTTATTAACACTGGCACTTCATATCGCCAGCCTTAAGCTGATGAGTGCACTCAACAAAAAACCCTAGTACTGTAGGCACATAACTGAAGCAATAATAACTCTACCATGAAAGAAACAGTGTAAAGTGCTGTAATAAAATATATAAATTTTATTGAATATTACAAAAATCGTAAACAAATGACAAAAAATAAATGAGGAAAAAATGAAAAGAAAAATAAAAAAAGAAAAATAAATAAATAAATATGTAAACAGGTACTACCAACCAATACCAAAATTGGGGATGAAATCACATAAAATCAGACCTATTAGCAAAGTATAGCGCACATGTGGTAGTTTACTACCAAAGAAAAACCAGCCTATGAGTAATGGTGTATCAGCCTATTAAGGCTGCATGAATGTAGATATGTACCTCAGCGGCTGAAAATGCCAAATTGCAATGTCATAGGCATTTAAAATACATGAAATTGAGCGCTATAAAAATTTCCAATCTAAACACTCTATGTCTGGTGCCCAAATGTTGATATTGTAACAGAAAAAGCCAGCCGGGTAAATAAGTAATAGGTCAGCTTAATAATAGCTGAATTGACCTCTATACACCACGGCGGCTAATGTAAAGTTTAAACAATATTGCGGGCAACTTACATTGGTGGTGGTCAGTGCTGTGCGATCTCCCCAAAGCGCCCCAACGCGCGTTTCGTCCCTTCGTCAGGACGAACACCACTGACCACCACCAATGTAAGTTGCCCGCAATATTGTTTAAACTTTACATTAGCCGCCGTGGTGTATAGAGGTCAATTCAGCTATTATTAAGCTGACCTATTACTTATTTACCCGGCTGGCTTTTTCTGTTACAATATCAACATTTGGGCACCAGACATAGAGTGTTTAGATTGGAAATTTTTATAGCGCTCAATTTCATGTATTTTAAATGCCTATGACATTGCAATTTGGCATTTTCAGCCGCTGAGGTACATATCTACATTCATGCAGCCTTAATAGGCTGATACACCATTACTCATAGGCTGGTTTTTCTTTGGTAGTAAACTACCACATGTGCGCTATACTTTGCTAATAGGTCTGATTTTATGTGATTTCATCCCCAATTTTAGTATTGGTTGGTAGTACCTGTTTACATATTTATTTATTTATTTTTCTTTTTTTATTTTCTTTTCATTTTTTCCTCATTTATTTTTTGTCATTTGTTTACGATTTTTGTAATATTCAATAAAATTTATATATTTTATTACAGCACTTTACACTGTTTCTTTCATGGTAGAGTTATTAAGCTGATGAGTGTTGTAGGAAAATGTGCCTAATTCAGTAAGAGGCTCACTATTTTTAATAAATTTAGCATATTTTATATTCATGCTCCTCCTGCAAATTCATTTAATTCACCATCATTTAGTTTCTATGCCATCAAAGTGGCGAAAATGCAATGATATATTCCACCCGCAGTTTCTGGCATACTTTATAGGATCACAAGATCTTTCAAGCTCATGTATCAATTGTGCAGTTTATTTTTTTGTTGTTGTAGTCTATGGCATATGCGTGAGCCAATGTAGAATATTTTGGAGTTTCCATAATCCATGTCCTGTATTCCCAGAATCAAAAAGTTATTCCCAATTTACTGATCATTAAAGGTCTCGAGATCCCAAAAATCGAGCTCTACAGAGTCTAGTCTTGGGATATCTGGAAAGGATAGGACAGATTCTATGTACTGAGCATAGTGGGGTGCATTTTAGGTAACTGGTCCCGATTACAGCCATGGCAGCTACACTAACGTATTTCCTCAATGTATGGAAGACCAACTATGTAGGTAGAAGATACCTGACACATGACTATCCATCCTCTAGTTGATGTACAAATTAGTCTTTGTTCACAGCATGTCTGAGAATTGTGTCAGACATATATGTCGGGGGTATTCTCCAGCGTACACAGTCTACTGATCTTTCCTACACAGTTAAACAAGATATGCTAATGTAAACCATGCTGACAGAGGCCAGAAATACTCAGTTAAGGGAATTCGGCCTACATTCGTCACATGCCTGGGGCCTTTCTTGATCAAGTATAAGGAGATGCGGATATGCTGTGCTGCTGGTAGATATGTAAACAGAAATATCTGAAGAGTCCAGGGTAATGTAGAGTAAATGCGGTGTATTCCCAACACATTTCAAAGTCTCTATGACTCCTTCTTCAGGAGAACCACAGAAAGTCTTTCTTCTTGACTTTCTGTGGTTCTGAAGAAGAAGTCATAGAGACTTTGATACGCGTTGAGGAAAGAGATGAGTGAATTTGTTTGGATTTTGACCCCGAATCTGATTTTGACATATTCGGGCCATATTCGAACACTATTCATGCCGAATGTATGTTTGATGATTGGTTCCGAACATATTCGGTAATTTCAACTCCCATTAACTCTAATGACTTTCGGCTGTGTTCTACGAATATTGCAAAAACAATATTTGATGCTGATCATATTCGGAACCGAATCCGAACAAATAAGCTCAACTCTAGTTGAGAATACATCGCATTTACTCTACAATATACTTAAATATGGATGTCTCTTAGGACCCCCACCAATCAGCACACTATAGGTGTTGTAGTGCTCCTGTCTGGAGGTCAGACCCTAAAATTCCCAGAGAACCCATATGAAGCCACAATGCTTCCAAACACAGATTCCAAAATTATACTAACTCTATGATAAAAGTTCTGGCTTCAAAATGTAAAACGTTCTTTATTTCATCACCTTTATGTGTGAAATCACATAAAAATACTTTAGGTCTGTTTGCAGAACTAATATTAATAGTGATAGGTTGAATAAGCTCAAGGCAGTTAGTGATATCGCTTACCTTATCTGTGTAGACGAAGAAGAGGGTTACTACAATGAGCTCCAGTAAGAAGATGATCAATAGCAGGATAAAGAACTGAGGGAAAAAAAGAAAAATAATAAGTTTTTTTTTTTTAATTATCATTTCATTAAAAACATAATAAGGTTAAGACGACTTTTGAACATGTCCTGATTACTGCAACACTTTTCTGGATATCTCATCAAATACCTGGTTGACTTCTGCCTCATTAGTCATCTTTCTCTAACCCTCAGTTGGACTTCTTACTGGTTTGGATTGCAAAAAAAACTGTTCAAGAATGGAAAAATAGAAATCTTTTCACCTCCTCATCCTACAGAAAGATTAGTCTGGCAAGTCCATTATTACCAGTTGTGCTCAGAGACAGTGATGTACCCGGTCTCATTGAAACAAATATGACAAAAATGGAGACAGCAGGCATCCATTAGATAAGGACAACCAACAAACTACAAGAAAATGACCTTGAGGTTTACACGTATCAAACCCTGATATCGGCTTCAAAACAAAAAGTCATAACAACCTGATATCAGGGTTCAAAATGCAAAAACCTTGAAGGTATTTTTTTGCATTTTAATCTACAGATTAAATTAACTAAGAATCTTATATCAGGGTTCGAACTGTGTCCAAAATGAAAGAGATTTAAGCATTTCTAACACTGATAACAGTTGCGTAGTGATCACGGAGAACCTTATATCAGGGTCCAAAATCTGTAAATATCAAGGTTTTATTTTTTATTGGCGATTTTAATTAATGGAAACAATTTTGGACTTTTTATATCTAATGGATGGTGTTGAATCAACATTTGCCACATTTATAGGAATCTCTTCTTACCTAACTGCTAGACCTAAGAGACATGGGTTGGTCTTATCCCTTCTCTACCTATGGCTGAATTTGGCACAGTTGACACCATCTATGGCAATTACAGAAAATTATTAGCTCTCTGAGGTTAAAGGACACTGAATTACCCTTCTTTTCACCTCTAACCACTGCTTTAGTGTTTCCATTGATACAGGTGTAATAATCGGGAGAGTAGAGATAGCACTTATTGCCAGGATAACCAAAAAAAAAAAAAAAAAAAAACAAGTTACTGCCCTTAAGGTCAGTAAAGATATTCATTGCCTAAAAATAACGCATTTCGGGGAGCATCCCTGGTACACTTGGCTTTTTACTGGATGAAGGCGATACGCCCTGAAACGTGTTATTTTTAGACAATATTGCACCTTACGTGCAATAACATATGCTTTTTATTTTTATACTGATTAGTTGTTGATTGGATCCTCCCTGAAATGCATTATTTTCAGACAATAAATATCAATACTGATGTTACATGCAGTAACGTATATATTTTTTTATTTTTTATACTGATTGGACCTAATTGCCAGGACTGTTGCTCCTCTGGAGATCTTTGATCTAGACCTCTGTGTCTTGTCCGCCTCCATATATGTTATAAGGCTACTATTGTAGTTCTGACAATCATAACAACTCAAGGCGAGAACCTCCTTATTATATACAGTATTTTAACATTGTGGGTACTACTCTGTGTGATGTTCTAGTTCTGCTGTAAACATTGAATATGATACTGATTTTCTTATGTTTCTGCACAGTTTATCTGATTTACTTATGTAACTTTATTATGTTATTATTAGTTATTATGCAGATTCTGTAGCGCTTTACAGATATCATCGTTGTCCTCATTGGGGCTCACTATCTACATTCCCTATCAGTATGTCTTTGGAGTGTTGCGGAGAGCCCAGAGAAAACCCACGCAAACATGTGGAGAACATACAGATGTTGACCTCGGTGGGTTCTGAACTCAGGATCCCAGAGCTGCAAAGCAACAATGCTAACCACTGAGCCACCCTGCTGCCCACCTTACATTTCTGATATTATACTTAAAAACAGACCCTTTACAGACACAACGAGTGGAGGGGGGGTATTCAGGCAACTCTGCACAATCTGTTCCTGGAAAGCAGGCGGGGGATTTTCTACATGATTATATTAGGTAAAAAAGCAATAAAGACATAATATGTTCCCTCAATACCCGAGTTCTCTCACTTCTTCCCTGTAGAAATTACATTTACAAGAACCGAGGAGTTTCATTAAGAGAGGAGAGAAATCCGCAATGTGCTGCTTCCTTAGTGCCAATAACTACTTGGAGGCGATTAGATGGCTGGAAACACACGCATACAATATCCCACTGTTCAGAAGGGACAGCTCTTTATGAGCAGCCCGCCAGGATAAAAGATAGAGGCCATTAAATGACCAAGACATTCCCTATTCTAGCCAACAGGGTAACTGAGAACGCCTCTGCGCCATTACAAGTCCCAGGGTTTATGCCGTCCGGCCTCACGGACAATAAAGGAAGACTTTGGTGGGTAATAAGGCTGTGCCGCGAGGGACTGCTCAGACTCTACTGCACATACTAACTGTACAGTAAATATTACTATAAGTTTTCAGACTTATTTAACAATATTTTTCTGAATATTTTTCAAACATAAGTAATAGAAATTCAGTATTTTAAGATAAGAGAGGAAAAGAAAATACATTGTACAGCGATGTGAGCGTAAGAGAGAGAAGGACGGTCTGTAATTCAATATTCAGCATCAAGATAATAAATCAAACTTTTTCCTGTTTTTACACTTTCGAGAGATGCATGCTCTGTATCGATACTGATAGGTTAATTGTCTCTACTGTGTGTGCCAGGGGTAGGCAAACTAGAAGCTGCTTCCTATAGGGGACAGGGACAATCTCTTGAGACAGCAGTACAACATGGTGGCACTTTATAGGCAACAGGAAATTCAGAAAAATTAAATGGATCAATTAATGTTATGTAAGTAACTAAATAAGAGTTCCCCACAGTGACGATCACCACAATTCAACGTTAGAGCATATTTATGGTGTATACTTTATAAAATTTGGGTTATTTTATTCAACGCAGCACAAAAAATGGGAATCTTTAATATGCATTATCCACTCCGAGTGTGGACTATCATTCTAACTTAAGAAGTAGTGTGCTATCCAAAGACACAAACGTTAAGAGGATCTGTTAACGAGTGTCAAATCAACCCCAGAGGAGCCACCGAACCCCTGGTAAAGGGTGACAGCATGCGGAAACGTGGTTATATCTTTGTCATGTATGGTCATCCATCCTGTTCACATCTCTCCCGATGATGAATAGGCCAGTGGCCCCATATAGATCAGAAAGTCGTCCGAACCCGTCAATATTGAAGGGTTTGTCCAGCATTAGTCTTTTGAACAATCCAATCAAAAAGAGGGATGTGCCAATTAACACGCAAGGGGAATTTACAATTATCCCCTTATTACCACAAGTTTGGAGTAGCTGTTTAGTGGTAGCTATGTGAACTACTAATATAGCCTCTATAAGCATTCAAGGCACCGGAAATCATGCCAATAAAAAATACAACTTATCCTGCATAGAAAATAAAAAGCCATTATACAACGTTGTCGAAAGACAAAAAAAAGTTCAAGTTCTTAGGCCATGTTCCTACATATTGTAAATACCGCATTTTTGCTCCTGCTTTTATTGTCTTTAACAGTCAAAAGTGGATGTGATTTTATGATACCTCTTGCCCAATGGATGTTTAAGGATGATAATGAACTGTGTTTTTTTTTTTGCTAAATACATATATTAAAAAAAAAAAAAAAACTATTACATTTTAAGTTAAAAATCCAACAAAATAGGTCAGTCCGTAAAGAGTTAAGCAATCTGTAATAGATTGCATCTGGTGGAACATGATATCCCATCACAGCCGGTATGTCGGGCTGAATCTGGGGTGTATAAGTGGCATGCCACGACTCGCCACGAGTGGCTCACAATTCCAGTAACGTTGCTCGGGACCATTTTGTTGGTGACCTTTTCTGACTCCTGTGTTGTAAGCCACCGAGAGCAGAACTTTAGATGAGAAAACAACATTTCTCCATGTACTTCCTAACCACTGATGGCTTCTAACTAGAAAATGAAATGTTTCGTGGAGGATGAGGCGGAAGCTGCACGGCTGTTATTGAAGGATGTGTCACAAGTTATAATTGAAATGTGCATCCGTAATCCCCACCTCTTCCTCGGATGCATCACAAAATAACCACACTTGTGCTGCCGCCATCTCTGCGGTGCGTACAGAGATAGTAAAATCAATCTGAGTTCCCGCTTGAAGCCTCCTGGGCAAGCTGTAAAGTGTGTTTTTATTTCCTGCTCTTCCCTCGGCTCCTGACTTCTCTTCTGTAATATTTCATGCTGCAGTTGCTCGGAGTTTGAGCGGAGAGGGTTGAATGTCGCACAGCTGGCATCCTCTGTAAGATCACGGTTAACCTTTCTGCTCTCCGTACTCACATATTGCAGGGGCAAAACTGTGGCTGACGGAAGACAACTGTCTCTTTTATAAGGGAATCGATACGGCAAAAATAAAGAACTTTATTAACCTGAACGAGCACAAACCCGAAAGTTATGTTATAAGAAATATTGTGCCGCGGGTGAATAGTTTAGGTTTTATGGCTCACAGAACAGTCGCGTTCAGGAAAAATGTTTGTAAATCAATTATATAGGTGAAGATAAATCGCAGTACATATTAGAAGGTCATTGGACAAATGATGGTTTGGTTGATCGTTCGACCTGTAGCCATATTGGCCATAGACGGTAGTGCCTGATTGGCACAGTACTCCTGTGTTCTCTAGGAGAGAGCCTCCACCAGATATGTCTCCAAGAAAACAAAAGAATCAGTAGTCGGATTGCTGGATCCTTGACAATTAATTGTGTAAGACTCTCCATACACGTTAGACATCAATATTGGCGGGTTTGGCTGACATTAGTCTGATTTGTATGGGGAGGGAGCTAAAATGGGTTGTCCAGACTAAGGGTACAAGTCTGCAGTCACTCTATCTGACTGCAGACTTGTAAATCTTCACATTGTACGGACTGTGCACTGTGAGGATTCTCTGATGCCGACACTGGGAGAGGGGTGGTCATACAACTTAAAGTATACAATTTGCATACATGCGGACACATTCTGACTAGATGTGTCCGGCTTCGCTCAATTCACCGACCATGTCTAGTTGGCATGTGACTGCACGCTCCGGACCCAGCACCAGAGAATCCTCATAGTGCGCAGTATGCACATTGTGAGGATTCACAAGTCTGCAGTCACATACAGTGACTTAAATTTCAATAATTCCTGACAGATCCTACTTATTGATAATGGTCTTTCAGGTTTCCTATAGGGTGTTTTTGATTGTAAGAGTATTGCTGCAGACTCCTAGTTATGTTGTTAAAATAAAAAAAAATTAAATCCTGAAGGAAAGTAAATAATATGCCTAAGGTTGGGTTAACACCCTTGTTTATCTTTTTATAGGGTGGAAAAGCCAAAATGATAGGAGAGTTGAATGCGTTAAATTCCGAACATCAACAGCGCCCATCGCACCCCACTGATAATAAGGCTGTCAATACTTTGAGAATTTGACATACTCTTCTATGGTCAACAGACAATCCCCAAAAAAATGATAATACGGTATCTATCAGTATCAGGA
This sequence comes from Oophaga sylvatica, assembly GCA_033576555.1. Classification (NCBI taxonomy): domain Eukaryota; kingdom Metazoa; phylum Chordata; class Amphibia; order Anura; family Dendrobatidae; genus Oophaga; species Oophaga sylvatica. Next base: position 80,092,012 of record JARQOD010000010.1, on the reverse strand, counting down.
TTTTGTCATAAACCATTTAGCCCTTGGCACAACAAAACAATTTTATCATTTTAAGACATTGTAATCATTGAATCATTGTATTTGTCATTGGGGCCACTACTTTAAACCATTGGAATGACGAGATATTATAACATTTACTTCTCTTCTAACCTGTATAAATTGCAACCTGTCTGGTTTTCCCTGCCAGCACATGAAAAATAGGACCATTAGAGGCTAATGTCATTGTAACCTGAGCACCATACATTATACATGAACTGCAAGGACAGGCCCATAATGACCTCATTTTTTATGGAGTGTGTATGGATTGACCTTACTCTGCCCTAATGCTTGAATCTCAATTTAGCTGTTTCACATTTGCTTTCGGTGACAACCAAAATGGCCACAATTATCTTTCCACATTGACAATATTATAGTTTAGCCTATAGATCCCATACTCATATTTGTCCAAGAGGTTTCTCTCCCAAGTCATCCATTCACAGGAATGCCCGGCATGGCCCTGTTTTCTCTAGGAGGGAGCCGCTGCCAGTCCCCATTGGCAGCAGCTCATTTCTGGAGATAACAAAAGGATCGGCCATGGAAATTCACCAAGTAGAGATCTTCTCTACCCCAACATCGTAAACATTAGAGTGTTGGCCAATGGTGCCAATATCGGCAGGTTTGGTTGACTTTAGTCTAATGTGTTAACTCCCAAACAGCGTCATCTTGGATAATAATGTAACACTTGGTCCCTGATTTATCAGTGAGTTTTCATCAGAACTCTATGTCAAGCTCTGCCATTTCCACCAATGTTTAGTAAAGTTGGTGGAGCTTAGGAGAGACTGGTTGGGGTGAAGCTTAACTAACAAATCCATCATAATTTACGCCACAAATACACACCAGACTCTGGCTGGAGCAGCATTTCTGTTGGAGGTACATGGCAGTTTTAATATGTGCCTAATTCATTAAAAGTCACATGCATCTTAATTAATTTGACGCATTTTACTCCATGCACTCACTTTATAAGACTGATGGGCCAGTCTTAAAGGAGTTGTCTGGCTTTGGGGTACAAGTTTGCAGTCACTTTATGGGTTTGCAGACTTGTGAATGCTCCCATTGACATGACCGCCAGTATGCAATTTGCATACATGCGATCACATGCCGACTAGACGTGCGCGGCCTCGCTCAATGCTAGTGTATTGCGTAAGGCTGGACATACGTCTAGTTGGAATGTGGCAGGAAGTATTATCGCCCGCTCCTGACGTCGGCACCGGCAAATCCTCACAGCGCACAGTGGGTGTGATGTGAGGATTCACAAGTCTGGAGTTACATAGAGTGACTGCAGACTGGCACCCCAAGTGCAGACACCCCCTTTAAGGCCTACAGTACAAACCACTTGTATTTCTAATCTTTCAGAATATGTTTCCCAGCATGGGTGACCTCCACTTTAAAGTTAATGTTATGCCATTTAGGAGTATAATAATGTTGATGTTAGGGCTATACCCTTGGCACTACTGCGCTGTAAAGCTCTGAGTAATGTGGCACTTACAGGAGTCATGGGTGTCATAGTGAACCTCTATTTGCTTCTGATTTCATACAGAGCATGTTTTTGTCATAGCCTGTATGAATGCTCCATCTGATCCTATGAAGTATTGTGTTTAGGTACTAATAGCACCATAATATGATGTTGTGCAGCTTCGTAGTATGGAGCCATGAGGGCAGCATTGGGGTACATGGATTTGCTGTGCCTTATATTGGACTCCAATAATTATGAAATGGCTGGATAGAATTTAGTATAGGATGGCTGAATAATCTATTGGTGATTTCTTAATTTTCATTGAAAATTTTAATTTTACAACTGCCCCCGAATGATTTGAAGCTTTTTTGTACAATGCATATTTAATGGACATTTTCCATGCATCTGTGTATGATTTCAGCTCTGTAATATCTGACATTTATGTCACAGCTTTGACGCTCGTGATATAATTCATCATCAGTATTTCTCACCGGTCTGTGTTTTTTTTTGTTCCCATTACGGGGATATCCTGTATTTTACGACTCCCACAAAAGACGTACTTACACTCAGCAGTAGGTATTTGTTCTCTTTTATAGCACCGATGCAGCCCAGGAAACCCACGATCATCACGATAGTTCCTGTAGCGATCAACAAGTTGGCAGCAGACAGTGAAGGGAAGGAGGAGGAGAGTGTGGCGAAGTTCCCCTGTGTGACCGCCAACCAGATACCGACTCCAAGGATCCCACATCCTCCCAGCTGCCAAAACACAAGAGAGGAGCACGATGATGAACAGTATGAAAGAACAGCCAGAAACAGACTCACAGTCATTGCACAAGTGGCCTCTGTTTCATGTTTTATAAAGGCCGACTCATTCTAACAGTACAGCTTTTTTTTTTGGGGGGGGGGGGAGACTAATGAAGCATTATCCTCTGAGGCGAATATACTGCTGCAAAGTAAACACGTTAGTCTAGAGATATTTCTAAAAGTATTTGCTGCAGCACAAAGAGGAGTACCAGGGATCCGGCAGTAATGTACATCAGCTTTCCAAGGTGTTTACAGCGGTCTACTAAAAGCCAAGGTGATCAATATCGTGTTGTCCAAGGTATTACTGGGGTGGGATTTACGACACCAAACAGGGAAGACGATGGCTACATGAAGCCAGTTTAAGGTTTGAGAAAACAAGTACCGGTAAGTTCAAAAGACAAAATAAGCATAAGGATGAAAGAAAGTTACAGAAAACTTCATTATATCACAATTTTATTAGTGGTGTTCCATTGGTCTAATGGCTATTAGTGATGAGTGAAAGTGCTGGGATAAGGTGTTATCTGAGCATGCTCGGGTGCTAACTGAGTGTCTTCGGCGAGCTCGAAAAATATGTCCGAGTCCCCGCAGCTGCATGTCTCACGACTGTTTGACAGCCATAACATGTGCAAGGATTGTCTAACAAACCGGCATCCCTGAATGTGTTGCAGCCGCGAGACATGCATCCTCGGGGACTCGAACATATTTTTCGAGCACACCAAAGCATGCCCGAATAACACCTTATCCCAGCATGTTTGCTCATCACTGCGGGTTTACAATAGTGACACTGAGGGAGAATTACTATGTAAACAAGGACCGGTCACCTCCAGAAAAGATATTTAAATGCAGATAAGTGGTAATCTCACATACAGTAAACAACAGTTGGAGCAGCAACTACAGGGAGAAAATGAAGTTATATCCTCCCTGCAGCCGCTTGCTTCCAGTCGTTAGAGCGGTGCAGAGAGCTGTTACAGTCCCAGCTTATTACACAGTGAGTGTGTTGTAATCCCTCCTCGGCACTTTCATTGACAGTCTGCTCTGCATACGAGATACCCTGTAAATGTGTTGGGAAGAGAATAAAGCATGCTCACAGTATAGGAAGTGGTGACTGTAAGGGTATATTCACATGTTGCATTTTTGCTGCTTTTTTTCATGAAAATGTTAAGCTACATTTTACAGTACCAGCAAAAACTATGAGATTTCAGAAATCTCATGCACACACATTGTTTTTTTTTTATTATTCCTGACTGAATTGGAAAACTGCTGCATTTTTGCAAACTGCAGCATGCCACTTCTTTCAGCGTTTTTTTCAGCATTTTTTTTCCCCAATAGAAAGCCATGAGTAAGTGCAAAAATGCAGTAACCGCGCACCAAAAAAACCCAGGTATCAAGTTTTGCTTCCTTTTTCGTGCAAAAACCTAAGAAAGTTGCCTCATGTTTCTTTTTTGAGGGGGTCACTAAACTTTATCAGCGTTCACAAAAGACAGTAGAAATGCAGCAAAATCTGCTTTTTGTTAGAAGCTTCTTTACTGCTAAGAGAACAAGTTTTGCCTGCAGAAAAAAAACCACAGCAATGCGCAACGTGTAAACATAGCCTAACTGCTCACTGCACTATCACAAAATTTATATACTATTTACCTGCAAATAAAACCTTAGATCTGCAGGTAGGGTTTTTGGATATGACAAGTTCCCTTTAAGTTTACCAAAAATATTTTGTTCACAATGACAAAAAGAAAGAAAAATTAAAGTATAGTACAAGACCTGCATCACATTTACGGTACTATGCGTTATAGGTATGTTTTACGCTGACTGTACCTTGACAGTTTAAAAAGGAGTCTAGAAAAAAATAGGCTTGGACAAAAAGAGCCATAAACCGTGCCAAATGTACTAAAGACATGCACAAAATATTGAGTAGAGAATAAATTATCAACTGGGAAATTTGTGCATCTTACGGCAGTATTCATAACGTTCCCCCATTGTCTCTTCTGCCTGCCATCCTCTTTCACGACACACTGAACAGAAGAGGTTATTAGTATGCACGGTGTGCAATATGTCTGACCTTTACATGTGAGGGATTTAGAGTATTTTAAAGACTCCCTACCAGGAAAGCAACCACCTGGTCACTGTGCAGATTAGCGCTCTCCTGAAAGGAAAGAAAACTGGCTAGTTGGGCATTAGCGAGATACATTGGCATGTAAAAGTTTGGGCACCCCTGGTCAGAATTACTGTTACTGTGAACAGTTAAGCAAGATGAAGATTAAACAATCCCTAAAAGGCCTAAAGATAAAGATGACACATTTCATTTGTATTTTATTAAAGAAAAAATGTAATTTTGTACATTTTAAAAATTACAAAAAGGAAAATGGGCAGATGCAAAAGTTTGGGCACCTTTGGAGATTTGTGTGAACAGATAGCTTTGACCGAGGTTTTAGACCTTAATTAGCCAGGTAGGGTTATGGCTTTTTCACTATCATCGTAAGGAAAGGCCAGGTGATGCAAATTTCCCAGTTTTATAAAAACCCAGTCTCCTCTCACTTTGTGCCAAAAAACAGCAGCCATGGGTTCTTCTAAGCAGCTGCCTAGCACTCTGAAAATGAAAATAGTGGAGGCCCAAAATGCAGGAGAAGGCTATAAGTAGATAGCAAAGCGTTTTCAAGTTGCCCTTTCCTTAGTTTGAAATGTAATTAAGAAATGGCAGTTAACAGGAACAGTGGAGGTCAATACAAGGTCTGGAGGACCAAGCAAAATTTCAGTGAGAGCTGCTTGTAGAAAGGCAAATTGGAACCCCTGCTTGACTGCAAAAGACCTTCAGAAAGAATTAGCAGACTCTGGAGTTGTTGTACATTGTTCTATAGTTCCAACACACCTGTACAAATACTGTATGGCCTTCATGGAAGAGTCATCAGAAAAAAACTCTCCTGCAACCTCACCATAAAATTCACCATCAGAAGAATGCAAAAGAACATCTAAACAAGCCTAATGCATTTTGTAAACAAGTCCTGTGGACCGATGAGGTAAAATAGAACTATTTGGCCACAATGATCAAAGGTATGTGTGGAGAAAAAAAGGGCACACAATTTCAGGAAATAACATCTCACCAACCATTAAGCATGGGGGTGGATGTAAACATAACACCATCTGTAAAAAAGCTGAAGTTGAAAAGAGGATGGCTTCTACAAATGGATAATAATCCTAAACACACATCAAAATCCCCAATAGACAACCTCAAAAGGTGCAAGCTGACGGTTCTACAATGGCCCTCACAGTCCCCTGATCTGAACATCATTGAAAATCAGGGGCTATACCTCAAAATAGCAGAGGATGCAAGACGACCCAGGAATCTCACAGAACTGGAAGAATTTTCTGAGAAACAATGGATGAAAATCCTTCAAACAAGAGCTGAAAGACCATTGGCTGGCTGCAAAAAGCGTTTACAAGCTAAAGGGGGTGCTACTAGGTACTAATCGCACAGGGTGCCGACCACCGGGTGGCGCTCACAGCAATCCTGCGGGAGACTTCTAGTTGTCATGCCAACCCATTGGTGACCCGCGATCACTTGACGGGGTCAACGATGGGTGGATTTCTGGCGTGCTTGCCAGAAACGCATGTTAAATGCTGCTGTCAGAGTTTGACAGCTGTATTTAACAGGTCAACAGCCCACATCAAAGAGAGCGTGTCCAACATTGGCGTACTATTACGCCCGATGTCTGAAAGGGGTTAAAGGAAAGCAATCATCAGAAAATTACCTATTGATTAAATCAGGTTTTTATGTTAAATATTTTTTGGCAAAGCTTTTTTCTTTTACATAGCACAATATATATATATATATATATATATATATATATTATATATATACCATATTTACTCTTGTATAAGCCGAGATTTTCAGCACCTTTTTTTGTGCTGAAAATGCCCCCTCGGCTTATACACGAGTCATAGGGCAGAAACCAGCAGGGGAGGGGGTGCCGCGGCAGGAGCCAGTGGCTGGGACATCATAATCACCCTCCCCGTGCCATCGTTGAACGTCCCTGCAATCCTGCGTTGCACCCGGCTTCCTGCAGCTCTCCTGTGCTGAGCGGTGACGTAATACTGCTCATTAAGGTCATGTAATATGGACGCAACGCCACTCTCATAGGCGTGGCCTCCACATTCATGGCCTTAATGAGCAGTATTACGTCACCGCTCAGCACAGGAGAGCTGCAGGAAAACGGGGAGAACGCAGGATTGCCAGTACGTTCAGCGATGGCACGGGGAGGGTGAGTATGATGGAGGAGGATGTGGGGAGCATGGAGGAGGACAAGGAGCATGGAGCAGGACGGGGGGGGAGAACGGAGGACAGGGAAGCATGGAGGAAGACAATGAGCACGGAGCAGGACGGGGGGGAGAACGGAGGATGGGGGAAGCATGGAGGAGGACAATGAGCACGGAGCAGGACAGGGGAGGACGAAGAGCACAGAGGAGCACGGAGCAGGACTGGGGGGAGGATGGAGGGCACAGAGGAGAACGGAGCAGGACAGGGGGAGGATGGAGAGCACAGAGGAGCATGGAGCAAGACGGGGGGCACAGGAGGACGGAGCAGGAAGGGGGGAGCACAGCGGAGGACGGAGCAGGAGGGGGGAGCACAGAGGAGAATGGGGGAGCACAGAGCTGGATGGGGGAGCAAGGAGCAGGACGGGGGCAGCACAGAGCAGGACGGCAGTTTATACACCCGGCTTATACGCGAGTCAATAAGTTTTCCAAGTTTTTTGTGGCAAAATTAGGGGGGGGTCGGCTTATACACTGGTCGGCTTATACATGAGTATATACGGTGTGTATATATATTATATATTATATACACAGCACAGACCAAAAGTTTGGACACACCTTCTCATTCAAGATTTTGAATGACCTGACCTGGCCTCCACAGTCACCAGACCTGAACCCAATCGAGATGGTTTGGGGTGAGCTGGACCGCAGAGTGAAGACAAAAGGGCTAACAAGTGCTAAGCATCTCTGGGAACTCCTTCAAGACTGTTGGAAGACCATTTCCAGTGACTACTCTTGAAGCTCATCAAGAGAATGCCAAGAGTGTGCAAAGCATTAATCAAAGCAAAAGGTGGCTACTTTGAAGAACCTAGAATATAAGACATATTTTCAGTTGTTTCACACTTTTTTGTTAAGTATATAATTCCAACATGTGTTAATTCATAGTTTTGATGCCTTCAGTGTGAATGTACAATTTTTCATAGTCATGAAAATACAGAAAAATCTTTGAATGAGAAGGTGTGTCCAAACTTTTGGTCTGTACTGTGTATATATACACTACGGTCAAAAGTTTAGGGTCACTTAGAAATTTCTTATTTTGAAAGAAAAGCAGTTTTTTTCCAATGAAGCTAACGTTAAATGATTCAGAAATACACTCTATACAGTGTTAATGTGGTAAATGGCTATTCTAGCGGCAAACGTCTAGTTTGTAATGCAATATCTTCATAGGTGTTATAGAGGCCCATTTCCAACAACCATCACTCCAGTGTACTTATGGTATTTTGTGTTCGCTAACTGTGTAAGAAGGCTAATAGATGGTTAAAATACCCTTTAAAACCCTTGTGCAAGTATGTTAACACAGCTGAAAACCGTTTGGTTGATTAGAAAAGCTATAAACCTGACCTTCCTTTGAGCTTGTTGAGAATCTGGAGCATTACATTTGTTGGTTCCATTAAACTCTCAAAATGGCCAAAAAAAGAACTTTCTTGTGAAACTCGACAGTCTATTCTTGTTCTTAGAAATGAAGGCTATTCCATGTGAAAAATTACCAAGAAACTGAAGAATTCATACAATGGTGTGTAGTACTCCCTTTAGAGGAGTGCACAAACAAGCTCTAACCAGAGAAGAAAGACAAGTGGGGCCCCGCTGCACAACTGAGCAAACAAGACAAGTACATTAGAGTCTTTAGTTTGAAAAATTGACGCCTCACAGGTCCTCAACTGGCAGCTTCATTAAACAGTACACATTAAACGCCAGTGTCAACATCTACAGTGAAAAGGGCGATTTGGGGATGCTGGCCTTCAGGGCAGATTGGCAAAACAAAAGCCAATATTCCTCTGTCCAATGTCTGTGTTCTTTTGCCCATATTAATCTTTTCCTTTCATTTAAGCCAGTCTTAAATATGGCTTTTGTTTTGCCAATCTGCCCTGAAGGCCAGCATCCCAAATCGCCTCTTCACTGTAGATGTTGACACTGGCGTTTAATGTGTACTGTTTAATGAAGCTGCCAGTTGAGGACCTGTGAGGCATCAATTTTTCAAACTAAAGACTCTAATGTACTTGTCTTGTTGCTCAGTTGTGCAGCGGGGCCTCCACTTGTCTTTCTTCTCTGGTTTAGAGCTTGTTGTGCACTCCTCTAAAGGGAGATACTACACACCATTGTATGAATTCTTCAGTTTCTTGGTAATTTTTCGCATGGAATAGCCTTCATTTCTAAGAACAAGAATAGACTGTCGAGTTTCACAAGAAAGTTCTTTTTTTTTTGGCCATTTTGAGAGTTTAATGGAACCAACAAATGTAATGCTCCAGATTCTCAACAAGCTCAAAGGAAGGTCAGGTTTATAGCTTCTCTAATCAATCAAACGGTTTTCAGCTGTGTTAACATACTTGACAAGGGTTTTAAAGGGTATTTTTAACCATCTATTAGCCTTCTTACACAGTTAGCGAACACAAAATACCATAAGTACACTGGAGTGATGGTTGTTGGAAATGGGCCTCTATACACCTATGAAGATATTGCATTACAAACTAGACGTTTGCCGCTAGAATAGTCATTTACCACATTAACACTGTATAGAGTGTATTTCTGAATCATTTAATGTTAGCTTCATTGGAAAAAAACTGCTTTTCTTTCAAAAATAAGGAAATTTCTAAGTGACCCTAACTTTTGACCGGTAGTGTATATATATATATATATATATATAATATATATATTATATATATATAATTGTATAGAATATGTATGTGATTTGGTCTAAACATGTTCAGTTTTATTGCTTTCATAAAACTGCAAAGGATTCAACACAAAAACGCCTCTCCTGGGCACAAAGGTATCACAGAAAATAAACAGTTTATTTAGCAGGGCACATTTATGTAAGGCGGGCTCACCCAAGCAGATTACAGTCTTTTCTCCAGGAGCAAACTTCATACACAGACAAGGCACAATCCCACCAATCGCAGTTTCCCCTTCAGCCCGAGCTCCATCAGCGCCAACTAGAGCATGTACACTGAACAGGCTGCAGATTCCACAAGGTTCTCTGCAGCTCTGCAGAGACAGACCCTGGCTTGTCACTCCCAGCTATAGGTCACATTTTGGCTGGTCACTCACCAGCAGACTCACATTCATCTCTGATCAACATCCAGCAGATTCACACCTTGTATAGAGAGAGAGGGGGGAGGTGAGATGGGGAGAAAGAGACAGAGAAAATGTGAAAAGTAAATATTGCCAATTTTGTGTAAAAAAATACATGTAACAAAAGAAAATAAGAACTTAATTTAGACAATAGGTAATTTTCTGATGATTGATTTCCTGAAACATGTAACATAGTTTTAAGGTTGAAGAAAGACTTTAAGTCCATCTAGTTCAACCCATATCCTAACCTAACCTGCCTAACATGTTGACCCCAGAGGAAGGCAAAAAAAAAACCCAAGTGGCAAACAGTAAACTTCACATTGGGGAAAAAAATTCCTTCCCGACTCCACATTCGGCAATCAGACTAGCTCCCTGGATCAACGCAATATCTAGGAAACTAGTGAATATAACCTGTATATTATACTTTTCAAGAAAGGCACCCAGTCCTTCTTAAATTTTAGTAAGGAATCACTCATTACAACATTAGACGGCAGAGAGCTCCATAGTCTCACTGCTCTTACAGTAAAGAATCTGCGTCTGTGATTATGGCTAAACCTTCTTTCCTCCAGACGTAGAGGATGCCCCTTGTCCCCGTCACAGGTCTTAAGGGCCCGTCTCACATAGCGATATCGCTACGAGATCGGTGCTGAGTCACTAGTTTTGTGACGCAGCACCGAGCTCACCAGCGATATCGCTGTGTGGTGACATTCAGCGACGATCAGCCCCCCTGCTGGGTATCGCTGATCGTCGCTGAAATGTCGGGGACATTTTTTTTGATCGCTGGTCTCCCGCTGACAGGCAGCATCGCTGCGTGTGACAGGCGGGGGGACCAGCGATCCGCTGGTAACCAAGGTACAACAGCGGGTTTCCAGGGCGGGGCTGTGCCTAGAAACCCGCTGTGTACCTTGAATACCAGCGCCCTGATGCAGGGAGCTGGTATCCAAGGTACCACAACGGGTTTCCAGGCACCGCGCAGCGCTTGGAAACCCGCTAGTACCTTGGATACCAGCTCCCTGCATCAGTGCGATGGTATCCAAGGTACACTGCGGGTAATAAGCGATGTTACCCGCAGTGTCGCTGTCCCAGATCGCTGCCTGAGCTGCCTGTTTGGCAGCTCAGCAGCGATCATGTAGCGATACACCAGCGATCCTGACAAGTGCATATCGTTGTCGGGATCGCTGGTGTATCGTTATGTGAGACCCAGCCTTAAGAGTAAAAAGATCATTAGAAAGGTCTTTGTACTGTCCCCTCATATATTTATACATTGTAATAAGATCACCCCTAAGCCTTCGTTTTTCCAAACTAAATAACCCCAAGTGTAATAACCTGTCCTGGTATTGCAGCCCCCCGTTCTCTAATAACCTTGGTCGCTCTTCTCTGCACCCGCTTCAGTTCAGCTATGTCTTTCTTATACACTGGGAGACCAGAACTGTACACAGTATTCTAAGTGTGGTCGCACCCGTGACTTGTATAGAGGTAAAATTATGTTCTCCTCATGAGCATCTATGCCTCTTTTAATGCATCCCATTATTTTATTTGCCTTGGCAGCAGCTGCCTGACATTGGCCACTAAATGTGAGTTTGTCGTCCACCCATACACCCAGGTCTTTTTCAGTGACAGTTTTGCCCAGTGTTTTACAATTAAGCACATAATTATACATCTTTTTGTTTACCCAAGTGCATGACCTTACATTTATCCCCATTAAAGCTCATTTGCCATTTATCAGCCCAAGCTTCTAGTTTACATAAATCCTCCTGTAATATAAAATTGTCCTCCTCTGTATTTATTACCTTGCAGAGTTTAGTGTTCATCCGCAAATATTGAAATTCTACTCTGTATGCCCCCTACAAGGTCATTAATAAATATGTTAAAGAGAAGCGGCCCCAATACTGACCCTGTGGTACCCCACTGCTAACCGTGACCCAGTCCGAGTGTGCTCCATTAATAACCACCCTTTGTTTTCTATCCATGAGCCAGTTCTTAACCCATTACACATATTTTCCCCTATCCCCATTGTTCTCATTTTATGTATCAACCTTTTGTGTGGCACTGTATCAAAAGCTTTTGAGAAGTCCATGAACACCACGTCCACTGCGTTTCCTTGGTCCAGTCCGTAACTTACCCCTTCATAAAAGCTTATCAGATTAGTCTGACAAGAACGGTCCCTCGTAAACCATGCTGATACTGTGTCATGAGGTTATTCAGCCTCAGATACTCCAATATAGTATCCCTTAAAAAACCTCCAGGATTTTACCCACAGTAGATGTTAAGCTCACTGGCCTACAATTTCAGGTTCAGTTTTTGCCCCTTTTTGAATATTGGCACACATTTGCTATACGCAAGTCCTGTGGTACAGACCCCGTTATTATGGAATCTTTAAAGATTAAAAATAATGGTCTATATATGACTGTACTTAATTCCTGCAGTACTCGGGGGTGTATCCCATCCGGGCCGGGGATTTGTCAACTTTAGTGATTTTTAGACGCCGCCGTACTTCCTGCTGGGTTAAGCAGGTGACATTTAATGGAGATGTAATGTATGTAGTACAGTTCATATAGCGTCTTGTGCTTGGATGCGATGAAAACACAGGAGTCACAGGTTTGATATAGAAAAGTCCTGTATTACTTCATACAAGTTGGCAGAAATAGTCACACAGTTTGCAGACACAAAAACAGGAGACACAGCAGGCCAGAGTAATCCAAGCTCAGCAATCACTCTCCAATACAGATTCAGGATCTTCTTCTCTGTTACCGTAAGTCCATGCAAAGTGGGTCTTTCAAAGAGCAGGGTTCAGAGTCCACAAGTGCTTCAGAGTTCCTCAGTAGGAATGCTGGAGTACAAGGTCCAAGGCTTACAGGAGTCAAGTCACAGGTTCACTGCAGGCTAGATTCTGAAGCACTGATTGCTCAGCTGTGGCTGCTTAAGAAGCAAAGGAGAGAATCAGGGCGGGAACATGCAAGCTGGAAACTCCATTTTGACTGAGGGCAAGATAGCTGCAGCAAGACAGAAAGTAAAATGGCTGACGAACAAACTGAGTTTCAGGAATATATACATAGAACCTTACATTACTCCCCCCTTAAGGACAACCTCCGGATGACCTCAGACCAGGCTTGTGTGGGTACCTCTGATGAAACTGACGGAGCAAGCGAGGAGCATTAACGTTATTGACCGGTTCCCATGAGTTGTCCTCCACTGGGTAGCCCTGCCATTTAATCAGATATTGTAACTGATTTCTATACAACCTGGAATCTAAAATCCTTTCCACCACAAATTCTTCCTGACCATCGACTAGCACTGGGTCAGGGCAAGGAGAAGAACGTCCAGGAAACGTATTGGGTGTCGCAGCCTTTAGTAGGGATACATGAAACACAGGGTGGATTCTCATAGTTCTGGGCAGTTGAAGACGACAAGCAACGGCAGTTATAATTTTACTGATTTTATAGGGTTCAATGTACTTATGTCCCAACTTAGACGATGGAATCCTTAACTTAAGATTTCTGGTTGACAGCCAGACCAAGTCTCCTACCTTGAAAGCTGGTGCAGGTTTACAAAATTTATCTGCCGCTTTCTTGTACCTTTCTTGAGCCGATTCCAGATTTTCCTTTAGAAGATCCATATTCTTCTGTAAAGACGTGATTCTTTCAGCCACTGCTGGTAAAGGCGTTTCTATGGGAAATCGTGGTAGAATGTTAGGATGATAACCTAGATTAGAGTAAAAAGGAGACTGTTTAGTGGAGGCACTCTGAGAGTTGTTATACGAGAACTCAGCTAATGGAAGTAGATCCACCCAATCATCCTGTAGGTGGCAGATAAAGCAGCGGAGATACTGCTCCAGGGTTTGATTGGTTCGTTCGGTCTGTCCATTAGTCTGGGGATGAAAAGCAGAAGAAAGGTTTACTTTAATGTCCAATGCTGCACAGAAATTTTGCCAAAACCTAGAAGTGAATTGCACCCCTCGATCCGAAATAACCTCATCCGGTACTCCATGTAAGCGAAACACATCTTTAATCATCAAATCTGATGTCTGTTTTGCAGTGGGTAAGCCGACACAAGGGATAAAATGAGCTGCCTTTGTTAGACGGTCAACCACCACTAGAATGGTGTTCTTCCCCTGAGAGGTTGGTAACTCCACAATGAAGTCCATAGAAATGGATCCCCACGGGCGGGACGGGGTGGGAAGAGGCTGTAACAGACCAGTTGGTGAGGAGCGAGGTGTTTTGCATCTTGCACAGACCTCACATGAAGTGACATAATTCAAAACATCCTTCCTGCAAGTGGGCCACCAAAAGAAACGAGAAAGAAATTCCTGTGTCTTTAGAATTCCTCTATGCCCAGCTATCTTGGAATCGTGAATGAGTTGCAATACTCTTAATCTGACTGTTTCAGGAATATACAGACGTTGTCCCTGAATCCACACACCATTCTTAAAGACAAGACTTACGTCCCTTGGGGGTTGTGCCAAAAAGGAATCCGCATGGTATGCTTCCTTGATGTCCTTAAGTAGGTCTTGATTATGAATTACTCCTAGGAATCTAGAGTCAGGAAGAATAGTCTTAGGAGGAGTAATTGGACGTGTCTCTGCTGAGTAAATCCTAGAGAGTGCATCAGCCTTTCCATTGCGCGATCCTGGTCTATAAGAGATGATAAAATTAAATTGGTTTAAGAAAAGATTCCAGCGAGCCTGGCGAGGAGTCAGGCACTTAGCCGACCTGATAAACTCAAGGTTACGATGGTCTGTCAGGACGACTATTTGCTGTGCAGCTCCCTGAAGAAGGTGTCTCCATTCTTTAAAGGCGGCAATAACTCTCTATTGCCCACATCGTAGTTCCTCTCAGCCGAAGACAACTGCTGGGAAAAGAAGGCACAGGGATGCAAGACATTCTTCTCACCTGTTCTCTGAGAGAGTATAGCTCCAACGGCACAGTCTGAAGCATCCACCTCTATTATGAAGGCAAGCTCGGGGTTGGGATGTACTAGGATAGGTGCAGTGGTAAATTTATCTTTTAGACGGGAAAATGCTTCCTGGGCTTGGGGAGTCCAGGAAAACCTAGACTCTTTCCGGGTAAGTTGAGTGATAGGTGACACTACCTCAGAGAAATTTCTAATGAAACGTCTATAGAAGTTGGCAAACCCGATGAAGCGCTGTACCTCCTTCACATTTCTAGGACTTGGCCAATCCTTGATGGCTTGGGTTTTGCTTCCATCCATACTAATTCCTTGTGTAGACAGTACATACCCCAGAAATTGAATTTCGGTCCTATGGAATTCACACTTTTCAAGTTTGATGTAAAGATGATTTTGTCTTAGACGTTCCAAGACCATTCTCACATGTCCATGATGTTCCTCTGTGGAGTTAGAAAAAATTAGAATATCATCCAAATAAATTACCACGAATGTATCTAGGAGATCCCTGAAGATGTCATTCACCAAGTGTTGGAAAGTGGCTGGGGCGGTACTCAGACCAAAAGGCATAACTAGATATTCAAAGTGTCCATAGCGTGACCTGAATGCAGTCTTCCATTCATCCCCAGGTCTAATACGGACTAAGTTATAGGCCCCACGAAGATCTAGTTTAGAAAAAATTTTGGCATGTCGCACTCTCTCCAATAACTCAGGGATTAAAGGCAATGGATAACGGTTTCTAATAGTAACCTTATTGAGTTCCCTATAGTCTACGCATGGTCTCAGAGATCCATCTTTCTTCTTTACAAAGAAGATGGGTGCACCTGCAGGAGATGAAGAGGGGCGTATGAAGCCCTTGGCTAGATTTTCATCTATGTAATCCTTTAAAGCCTTTAGCTCGGGCCCCGCCAGGGGTAGATCTTACCAAAAGGTATCTCTGCTCCAGGCAATAATTCAATTGGACAATCATATGGACGGTGAGGAGGAAGCTGGTCAGCGTTCTTCTTGTCACATAAATCCACATAGTCCTGGTATACAGCTGGTAGTTCAGGGACTGACATGATTCCTTTAGGAACAGAGCAAGCTGAAACTTTTGGACTCATCTGTTTCTCTGGAAAGTGTAATTCCTTGGTCTCCCAGTTAATGGTAGGATTCTGAGCCTGCAGCCATGGTAGCCCTAGAATAATGGGAAAGTGGGGAGAAGAGATAAGCATAAAGGATAGTTTCTCTTGATGATCTTTACCCATAAGAACCCTCAAAGGCTCTGTTTCCTGATCCACTGGTCCAGAGGTCAGCAGGGAGCCATCCACAGTTTCCATCTGTACTGGAGTAGCCTTCTTCACTGAACGTATTCCCTGTTTCAGAGCAAAGGAGACATCCATAAAATTTCCACTTGCCCCTGAGTCGATCATAGCAGAGCTAGACACCCAAGCTGAGTCAACCCAGAGTTTGATGGAAAGAAAGCAATGAGAATTGTTTTTCTTACAACTCAGCTGGGACACCGCTGAGGAAACTTGAAAAATGGCAGCGTTTACACAGTCAACGTCCTCAGAGGTAACGGAGTTTAAGTCCGAGAAATCAAGATCTGTTGCTGCAGATCTCTCTGGAGCCTGAGGCTCGGACCTGACAGATCCCCTCTCGCAACACTCACAATGAATGAGTGCTGCAGTAGTCTTACGAGAACGGCTGGGGCAGTTTATAATGAAGTGCCCTGACTTACCACAATAGAAACATAGATTCTCCTTAAAACGATGTTCCTTGCGTGCATCACTAACCCGTCGTTGTAAAGAGTCTACCTGCATGGGTTCAGGTTCAGGTTCCCGTGTAATCCTACTCAAAGGTTCCTTAGCTGGAGAGGAAGGTAGGAAAAGGTTAGTACGATTGCTTTCGAACCATCTCTCTTGCCTGCGTTCAGTCAGACGAGTATCAATACGGATGCAGTAGTTAATAAAGTCACCTAACGCAGTGGGAGGGTCGGCACGAGCTAGTTCATCCTTAATTAGTGGAGATAACCCCTTTCGAAAAATAGATTTTTTGGCGGAACTGTCCCAGGTGGTATCAAGGGCCCATCTCCTGAAATCCAAGGCATATTCAGCTACCGAGTGCTTACCTTGGCGCAAAGCTAACATGGCTGCTTCAGCTGTTGCACCTCGATTGGGGTCATCAAACACCTGCCCCATGGCTGAAATAAAATCATCAAGGTGATTCAAACAATCATCCTCAGTCTCAATCAGAGGGTTTGCCCACATTAAAGCCTTGTTGGTAAGCAACATAATTATAGTAAGCACCTTAGATCGTTCAGTGGGAAATTGTGAAGCATGTGCAGAAAAAAAAAGATTGCATTGATTAATAAATCCCCTGAATTTCTCACGTTCACCACCAAAACGAAAAGGGGGCAACTTGGGAATCCCAGCACTCGGGGCTACGGCAGGAGCCTGGACTCGCCCCTCTAGAACCTCAATCCTGGCTCGCAAATCCTGGGTAGTCTGTCCAACCACTTGCAAATTGTGATTATTGAGGTCCTGTAGATTTGTAAAACGGGTCTTTATATTCTGCAAATCTGCAAGGATATTATCAGTCACTCCGCAAAGTTCCTTTATGCGGGCCTCCATTTTCCAGATCTTTTAAGACAGGATTACTGGAAGAAGAGGAGAGAAAAAAAACAATAGTGTTCACCTGTGGCAACACTGCAGAGAGAAAAAAAAATTAAGGGAACTGCTCACCTGGAATGGTTGTGAGAAGTCACAACCACTATCATCACAGAAAGTTTCAACCAGACATCTGATATCCAGAGTTACAGCAGACAAAAAAGAGAAAAGAAAGGAAAAAAAAAAAAAAAAACAATAGTGTTTACCTGTGGTAACACTGCAAAAAGAAAAAACTTAAGGGAATTGCTCACCTGGAATGGTTGTGAGAAGTCACAACCACTGTCATCACAGAAAGTACAACCGGACGTCTGATATCCACAGTACAGCAGACACAGCCTTCCAGACCCAGCAGACACTAACGTTTTGGCTTCAGAATCTTGTAATGTATGTAGTACAGTTCATATAGCGTCTTGTGCTTGGATGCGATGAAAACACAGGAGTCACAGGTTTGATATAGAAAAGTCCTGTATTACTTCATACAAGTTGGCAGAAATAGTCACACAGTTTGCAGACACAGAAACAGGAGACACAGCAGGCCAGAGTAATCCAAGCTCAGCAATCACTCTCCAATACAGATTCAGGATCTTCTTCTCTGTTACCGTAAGTCCATGCAAACGTGGGTCTTTCAAAGAGCAGGGTTCAGAGTCCACAAGTGCTTCAGAGTTCCTCAGTAGGAATAGCTGGAGTACAAGGTCCAAGGCTTACAGGAGTCAAGTCACAGGTTCACTGCAGGCTAGATTCTGAAGCACTGATTGCTCAGCTGTGGCTGCTTAAGAAGCAAAGGAGAGAATCAGGGCGGGAACATGCAAGCTGGAAACTCCATTTTGACTGAGGGCAAGATAGCTGCAGCAAGACAGAAAGTAAAATGGCTGACGAACAAACTGAGTTTCAGGAATATATACATAGAACCTTACAGGAGATTTTTTTTTTTTTTTTAAGAATAATCTCAACTACCTAGAACCTAGACCACCAGTCAGCGGTGCTCTCCTGTGCCCAGAATTGGCTCCAGGTCCAGAAGTTAAAAATCCCACCAAAAGATGACTGCTAGGGTCTATTCCATGTGTCACACTTCTCTGTTATTGTGGTCAGTTTATTGTCCCTGTAGCTGTGGATATCCCATCGCACATAGTAATATCTGCTCTGCGCTCACATCCCGATATATCATATCTTGATAAACAACAGAAGAACAAATGATGAGTTTTCACAGATCATTTATCCCCTTAAATAAAGAAAACAGAGATACCGATATAGTAGAAGAAGAATAACTAATTGCAAGTGGTAACACCCATCGTATTACTGGCTAATCCCTTGTGCTTCTTCACAAGAGGACACGGCTACTGTCTGCATCTAATGCCAGGATTTACTCTTCAGTGAGATCGTCATGAAAAGGATTATCAATAAATCCGAGATATAAGTGACTGCAGCAACAGAAAGCAATGGTGGAGAAAAAGATGCAAAACATTACCATAGACTAGAGACATAAAGCAGGGTGGCAGAGAATCGCTTTGAAAACTATATAAAAATTAATATATTATACAAGGGAAAGTTTTACTTAAATATTTTTTCACCATAAGATCAATCAAAATTCAGACTTTTCAGATTACTATTCATATTTGTAGCAAATGTATGGCTGCCAGTGCTCTTAGATGGTATCGTCCTGCTTCTCTTCATTTCAGAATCACTCATTTACCAAGATATATACATTGCTATGGGATGTATCTCTGCACAACTTAGCAGCCATGCAGATCAGGACCTAAAGGGAATCTGTCAGCAGTATTTCGCACCCTAAATTATTTACATGCGCATGTAGCTCTTTCAAAGACAAGTTCGGCAATACCTTTACATGGTCAGTCTGTTCCTCCATTACTGAGAAATCAGCAATTGAATTGATATGCAAATGAGGCTGAAGAGCTATGGTAGTTCTGAAGCCTCTGTCACTCCAGCTCTATTCCCTAGCCCGGCACTGGCTCCTCCTACTTGACTGATAGTTCCTTTGCCTGCAGTTACACAGCATAGATATTGCTAGTTAAGCAGGAGGAAATAGAGCTGGAGTGACAGAATCTTAGCCATTTGCAATCAATTCAAACACTAATCTCTGAATAATGGAGGAATGGACTGACCATGTAAAGGTACTGCTGAACTTGTCTATGAAAGACCTATGTGTACTATATATATATATATATATATATATATATATAATATATATATATATATATATATATATAATATATATATAAAGTTTGGAGGTGAAATCCTGTCGACAAATTCCCTTTAAAGTGGATTATTCGGTATTTTTAAATTAATTGTGTATCCTTAGGATAGGTTTTCAATCAGTGAGGGTGCAAACCTAGGTTCTTTTTTTATTTAAGTGGTGAAAAAAAATCCAAAGTTTGCCATTTTCCGAGACCCATATCCACTTTTCAGGATCTGGGGCTGGTTGAGGGCTTATTTTTTGTGTGCCAAGCTGACAATTATTTTGATACCAATTTGGGATAACTATGATGTTTTGATCGCCCGTTATTGCATTCTATTGCAATGTTGTGGTGACCAAAAAAAAGTAATTCTGGAGTTTTTTTTTCTTATTACGCCGTTTACCAATCGGATGAATTCTTTTAAAATATTGATAGATCGGGCGATTCTGAACGCGGCGATACCAAATATGTGTTTTTTTTAATTGTTTTATTTTGAATGGGGCAAAAGAGGGGCGATTTGAACTTTTATCTTTTCTTTATCTTTTTTTTTTTTTTTTTACTTTTTATTGCTTCAACAGTCTCCTTAGGAGACTTGAAGCTGCGATCATCTGATCACTAGTGCTACACATAGGAGTGCTGCAGCCCTGCTATGTGTAGCAGAAATGCCGCCACGGGGCGGCGCTCATAACAGTTTGGCAATGACAACTACAGGGGTCATGTCAACCCATCGGCGCCCCGAGATCATGTGCGAGTTAAATGCCGCTGTCAGAGATTGAGGGCAACATTTAACATGTTAACAACAGCCGTTAGGAGCACATGTCAGATGATGATATCAGCTGTCATGTCTCTGAAAAGGTGTGGTCTCAGCATCGGAACCTGCACCAAAAAGGGGGAGGCAACCTATGACGTACCTGTACGTCATAGGTCGTAAAGAGGTTAAAGTTATACAAATTGGCAAAATAGTAATTCATTACAGTCCACATCATTCTCCTAAAAAATATATGTTCATTAAAATCCTATGGATAGTATGTGGTGAAGAGCGAACGCCGAAGGCACTCGGTTAGCACCCGAGCATGCTTTAATCACACCTTATCCGAGCACGTTCACTCATCATTAATAATATATCCATTGGGTATATACTCATACATTATGGGTTTAAAATTAATTAGGGAAGGACAACCGATACTGTATATTATACTGTATAATAATGTATGAATATCCTCTCTGCTTCTTAAGCAAAGTTTATTTGAATCCATAGCTAAACTTTAGCACAGCAGAGCTGCGGGGGTATAATATGTTTAGTCACTAACATGGACGCTGAACTGTGGCTACATTACTGCTTTATAAACTTATTACCAGCCCCATATGATCATGGAAAATGTACTGCTTGCAGGCACAAATGCGAAACGGCGCTGTCTGGTAGGAGCACGCAGCACATGGGAACTATGCACATGCCAGTTTGTGAGTACCTTCTCTGAGCTCTGAGGAAATTCCATCCTCTCTCCTTTTGCAAATAAAATGCCTTTCTCTGCAGATACTCTGTTCAATGGTTTATCACAGATAGATATACTGTACTATGTAAAACAGGATTTTTGTACTTACCGTAAAATCTGTTTCTCGGAGCGCTCATTGGGGGACACAGAGACCATGGGTGTATGCCACTGCCACTAGGAGGCTGACACTATGCATATGCAAAAAAGGTTGGCTCTTCCTCTGCAGTGTACACCCCACCGACTGGCACCAAGCTAATCAGTTAGTGAGAAAGCAGTAGGAGAAGAACGTGATAGAACCAAACAACAAACAAACAACTCAATCATAACAAAAACAATCAAAAGAAAGAACAAGAGTTGTAAACATATGGGAGGGTGCTGTGTCCCCCAATGAGCGCTCCGAGAAACAGATTTTACGGTAAGTACAAAAATCCTGTTTTCTCTATCGCTTCATTGGGGGACACAGAGACCATGGGACGTCCCAAAGCAGTCCCTGGGGTGGGAGAAAAAAATGGCAAGAGACTCCATTCAGGTCGGCAAAGTCCCCAATGCCGCCTGCAAGATCCTTCTGCCTAGGCTGGCGTCCGCCGAAGCATAGGTGTGGACCCTGTAAAATTTGGCAAATGTGTGGATGGAAGACCAGGTTGCGCCTTGCAAAGTTGTAGGGCGGATGCCCCATGGTGAATCGCCCAGGAGGCGCCTACGGCCCGGGTGGAGTGAGCCCTAACCCCAGGGGGAGGCACTCTGTTCTTAACCCGGTAAGCCTCCAATATTGCGGTCCTAATCCAAAGCGCAATCGTAGACTTGGAAGCCGGCAGGCCTCTTCGCGCTCCGTCCGGAATGACGAATAGGAGATCAGACTTCCTGAAGGAAGCCGTCCTATCCAGATAGGTCCTTATTGCCCGTACCAGGTCTAGCTTGGTCAACGAACGCTCCAAAGAATGAGTCAGAGCCGGACAGAAGGGAGGCAGGACAATATCCTCATTCAAGTGGAAAGTGGATACCACCTTGGGAAGAAAGGAAGGCGGAGGCCGCAATACTACCTTATCCTGGTGGAGGACCAGGAAAGGGGGGCGACAAGACAGAGCCGCCAACTCTGAAACTCGCCTGATGGAAGTGATCGCCTCGAGAAAGGCCACCTTCCAGGACAAAACCGACAGGGGAACCTCTGTGAGAGGTTCAAAGGGAGCGCACCTCATAACCTCCAACACGAGATTGAGGTCCCAAGGGTCCACAGGATTCCGATAAGGGGGAGCCATATGCGCCACTCCCTGAAGAAAAGTTTTGACCTGAACCCGAGAAGCCAAGGATTCCTGGAAGAGGATAGAAAGGGCTGAAACCTGTCCTTTAAGAGTAGCGAGAGAGACCAGAGTCCAGTCCCGCTTGGAGGAAAGCCAAAACGGCTGAGAGCGACAACTTCATTGGCGGGATGACGTTGGACTCACACCAGCGAAAATAGGCCTTCCAGGTTCGATAGTAGACCCTGGAAGATGACGGTATCCTGGCCTGGATCATGGTGAGAATCACCCGATCTGAGAACCCGGACTCTCTCAGTACCGCGGTTTCAACAGCCACGCCGTCAAATTGAGTGACCAAGAACCCTGGTGGCAGAACGGACCCTGTGATAGAAGATCTGGCCTGTCTGGGAGTCTCCAGGGGTGTCAGCCAAGAGATTGACGATGTCTGCAAACCAGGACCTCCTGGGCCAATCTGGGGCGATCAGAATGATCGCACCCCTTCTGCCTTGGTCTTCTTCAGCAATCTGGGAAGAAGGGGAAGCAGAGGGAATACGTATGGGAGAGTGAACTGTGACCAAGAAATGGCCAGAGCGTCTACGTCCAATGCTAGAGGATCGCGGGACCTGGAGACGAACAGCGGAACTTTCCTGTTGAGCCGAGACGCCCTGAGGTCCACATCCGGGGTCCCCCATCGCAGGCAGATCTGATGGAAGACGTCCGGATGCAGGGACCATTCTCCTGCCGCGAAACCCACGCGGCTGAGGAAGTCGGCGGCCCAGTTGTCCACGCCGGGGATATACACCGCGGATATTGCCGGAACCGTCGCCTCCGCCCAAAGGAGGATCTTGGATACTTCGGCCATCGCCAGAGAACTTCTGGTCCCTCCCTGGTGATTGATGCATGCCACAGCGGTGGCATTGTCCATCTGAATTCTGACTGGCAGACCCTTGGGAAGCGATTCCCAGTGACGGAGCGAGAGAAAGATGGCCCTGATTTCGAACAGAAGCGGCTGCCTCAAAAGGCTGACTTTGCCAGTGATTCAAGAATCCTATCGTTGGCGTCTTTTAGGGAAGCAGCGCTAGCCAAAGGAAGGACCGTGTTGGTGGACAGTCTGGAGACCGGTGGGTCCACTGAAGGAGAAATCGTCCAATTAGATGTAAGCTCCGGGGCAAATGGGTATAGTATGCCGAGACGCTTCCCTCTTTGAAAGCGTCTGGTCGGTTTCTCCCTCTTGAGTATGTCCTGTGAACTCAGTGTGAGGGGCAAAAACCTTGGAAGGTGGTTTGGACCGTCTGAACGAAACCGCCTGTTCTGCGGATTCCGTAGAGGTATCCTTGATGCCTAGGGTCTGATTGACAGCCATAATCAGACTCTGCACCATATCCGTCATATCGGAGGCCTGATCTGGATCCAGGTCCGACGCATCCTCCGAAAACGCATCTGGAGACGCCTCGCCAGATTCCTGGGAGGAGGGCGCTAGGGAGGGATAACGCCGTGCAGGGTCTTCTGGACAGATGGAGCGAGAAGAGGACCTAGAACTGTGTTCCAGTCTGGGTCTCTTACGGCTTGGGCTAGACGGACCGGAAAGGGAGTCTTGAGACCCGCTAGCGACTGCGGGTGCTGAAAGGGGCAATCTGTCCAAAGCGGATACTAGGGTCTGTGATACCCTGGTGAGGTCCGCAACAGATTGTGACAGAGACGCTGCCCACTGGGGGTAGGAGTCTCAGAATCACCCGGATCAGAAGGGGGCTCCTTGGTGGGTCCCGTGGGGTCGATGCAGGCCTGGCAGAGGGGAGAAGACTGACCTGAAGGGAGTCTGCCATTACAAGAAGAGCATACAAAGTATTTAACCAGAGTGGCGGAGGAAGATGGGGGACGAGCAGACTCTCCCTTTTGTTTAGGCATGGCTGAGCAATCCCACTAACCGGTACCAGAAGGTTGGGGGACAGAGAAAGGCAGAGGAGAGTGTCAGCTCTGCAGGACAGAGCTTACTCACGGATCCTGTGTGCTGCCGAGGTATTCCTCCTTGATGAGAAGCTGTGTCCGGAGCCCACGATCAGAGGCCGCGGAGGCAGCTGAGGAACTGCTTGCTGCGACCTAGCAAACGCAGGAGCGACGGACGCCGGGCCTGGAGAACGCAGTCTGGCGTCTGCTACAGCTCTCAGGAACGTTGAGAGCAGTGGGCGGAGCAAGTACAGGCGGAGCCAGAGCCGGAGTAGGCCCGGAATGAAGCCGGAAATTAAATTTTAGCCAGCGACCGTCGGGGAAGGGGGGTAGGCGCGGAGGACGACGATCTGAATGAACGGGCCCGAAATGACTCGCCGCAGTGCCACCGGATGACAGGCGGCGCCCTGAGGCCGTAAGTAAAAAATGCGGAGGCTCCAGAGCCCTAAAAGAAAGGAAGAAAAGGAGAGCTCTCTCTCCCTCACTCTCCCCCCCCTCGGAGAGTCACGGCTGTCCGGATCTAAAGGCCTCGGGACTCCCAAAGGGGGTTTCGGAACCCCAGAAACTCAGTACCGAGCGCCGTACGGAACAAAACCCCTGGCCTCCTTTTCCTCTTTTTTTTTCCCAAATCCTCCTGTTTCTTGTTGTCTTCATTCTTCTGCCCTGTTGGGAAAGAGGGACAATACCTCAGACCAAAAAAGGTCGGACGTCCGGATCAGTTGTGGGGACGTCCGCGTCTGCTCATCCGACAGGCTCTGGTGGGCGAGTAGGTGGGAGACGGAGGCAGGCCCGGGTCCTTTCGCTGCACCCTGATCACCTAAACAACTGTCTGTGTTAAGGATTAGAGTGGAGGGTCCTGCCGAGACAGACATATGAGGATACGGGGTGGCAGTACACGCCGTACTCATAGTCTCTGTGTGGGACTACAGTAGTGACCGTTCACACTGTATCCCTCCGGAAACCTGAAAAGGAACGCAGCACAATAGCTAGATATGGGTCTCCAGAGAGACCCGTGTCCACCTCCTACTGACACTAAGCTGAAACTGATTAGCTTGGTGCCAGTCGGTGGGGTGTACACTGCAGAGGAGGAGCCAACCTTTTTTGCATATGCATAGTGTCAGCCTCCTAGTGGCAGGGCATACGCCCATGGTCTCTGTGTCCCCCAATGAAGCGATAGAGAAATAAGAATGATCGGCGTCCTTGCTAGATTTATCATGTTATAGATGGACTTAGCACTTTAATTTTACAATATAGACTACTTCTCAATATATATATAGAAATGGCACTACCCATTCTAAGATAATCCTTTGCTTGCACTTGTAATAAGTATACTATATATTATTTACTTTGAATCGCAGTAGACTACAAACTGTGCATATGATACTGTCATCATGGACTGTAATCCCAGTGCCAGCGCACTTCTCATTATTGTTCTGTAGTTTGAATTTTATGATCCTTTTAAAATAATTATAATAAAAGATTTACTTTTTAATTCTAATTTTCAATTTAACCACCTCCTCATGTCATTTAGTTAAAATTGGCATGTGCATATTTATTCATCCCCTTTTGCTATGAAGTTCCTAAAAATTTCTGGTGCAAGCAATTACCTTCATAAGTCACATGCTTAGTGAGAGGACGTCCACCTGTGTACAATCTAAGTGTCACATGTTGGTCAGTATATACACTTTACCTTTTCTGAAAGGCCACAGAGGCTGCAACACAAATAACAAGAGGCACCACTAACCAAACACCATGAAGACCAAGGAGATCTCCAAACAACACCATTGAGTAAGAGGCACCACTAACCAAATACCATGAAGACCAAGACAATCTCCAAACAAGTCAGGGACAAAGTTGTTGAGAGGTACAAGTCAGGGTTGGTTAATAAACCCCCCCCCCCCAATCCTTGATGATCCCCTGGAGCACCACCAAATTCATTATCATCAAATGGAAAGAACATGGTACCACAACAAACCTGCCAAGAGAGGGCACCCACCAAAAACTCTCAGACTGGGCAAGAAGGGCATTAATAGGAGAGGTAGCACAGAGACCAAAGGTAACCCTGACGGAGCTGCAGAGTTCCCAAGCAGAGACTGGAGTATCTGTCCATATGACCACAATAAGCCATATATCCCATAGAGGAGGCCTTTATGGAAGAGTGGGCAGAAAAAAAGTATTTCCTTACACACAAAAATTGTAAGGCTTGTTTTGAGTTTACAAAAGATATGTGGGAGACTCCCCAAATGTATGGAGGAAGGTGCTGTGGTCAAATGAGGCCAAAATTGAACTTTTTGGCAACCAAGGTAAACGCTATGTCTGGTTCCAAACCAATACAGCTTATCACCCCAAGAAAATCATGTGGGAAAGTTTTTCGGCAGCAGGAACATGAAAATCGTTGAGGGGAAGATGGATGAAGCGAAATACAGAGATATTCTTGATCAAAACCTGTTTCAGTCTGTCAGTGTTTTGCGACTGGGATGAAGGTTCACCTTCCTACAATGCAATGACCCAAAGCATACTGCTAAAGCAACACTCAAGTGGCTTAAGGGGAAACTTGTAAATGTTTTGGAGTGGCGTAGTCAAAGCCCAGACCTTAATCCAATTGAGAATCTGTGGTCAGACTTGAAGATTACTATTTAATAGAGAAAATCATCTAACTTGAAGGAGCTGGAGCAGTTTTGCCTCGAGGATTGTGCAAAAATCCCAGTGATAAGATGTGGAAAGCTCATAGAGACTTAGTCAAAGCAACTTGCAGCTGTAATTGCAGCAAAATGAGGTTCTACAAAGTACTGACTTCAGAGGGGTGAATAGTTATCCGCACTGAAGTTTTCATTTATCTATTCTATTATTTCTAAACACAGTTTTTCGGTGAGTACTTTGTATCTCCGTTCATACTGCACCCACACACACAAATGATACACCATTAGAAAGGTAAACTTGCCCCTTCAGCAAGAAAATAGCCAAACAAACCATACATCCACGATTTGATCACAAAATACAGTTTAAACATTAAATTTCATAAACCTGGAGTAAGGAAAAATTACCTGCATGTGGCACCACACTACCCCAAAGCACACTACCACAAAGCTGCTTACAGACATCACAAACAAATCCAAACATTTGCCTTGGGGGCTTTCCAGCTTGCCCAGCCTATTTCAGGCACATTGGAGGATTGCACACTTCACTGCAGGTGAGGCACATATGCAAACACATTTGTATACATGCACTGCTTTTTCGGTGATTACTTCGCCCCACACACACAAATGGTGAGTCACATATGCAAACACATTTGTAAACATGCACTGCTTTTTTTTTTATTACTTCGCCCCACACATACAAATGATACACCATTTGAAAGGTAAACTTGCTCCCTTCAGCAAGAAAAGAGCCAAATAAACCACACATTCACGAGTTTATCGCTAAATACAGTTTAAACATTAATTTTCATAAACCTGCAGAAAGAAAACAATGACCTGCAGGTGGCACCTCAACCGGAAGACATTTTTGGCCTCTACTTATCAAACCAATTTATTGTATTACCAATCTACATATATAAATACCTGTCTGTGTTCATCATCTCATGAAATACATGTACATTTGACCAGCTTGCTTTTTCTGAAATTGCCTGCGCCCCCGACAAATGTGCGAAAATATCGCACGAGCCAAGCTAGTTCTGTCCTCTTTGTGGTTTGCTTCACAATAATAATAAAACCAAATGTTCACAGCTGTAGGCATGTTCTTTACATGTACTGATGCAAACCATCAAAAAAACTGAAATTCCAGGTTGTGATGTAGCAAAACATGAAAAATGCCAAGGGGGGAGTGATTAATACTTTTGCAAGCCAATATAGGACTTGATCCTCCCATTGCAAGGTCTGCTTAGCAGTCACATGGTCAGTCTCTACAGCAGAAGAGGTTCTTCAGCAGGTCTGCCTGTTGCAAGTGATGGCCAAACTTATCTACGCTCAGATACTGCCTACATAGGATATTAAAGTGTGCTTCCAGTTTGGACACATTTCCCACTAAGGGTGAGTTTCCACGGTCAGGAAACGCTGCGTGTTTGGCGCTGTGCGCTGGCGCAGCGCCAAACACGCAGCGTCCAGATGTTACAGCATAGTGGAGGGGATTTCAAGAAATCCCGTCTCCACTATGCGTAACAATACGCAGGATGGCAAACCTGAAAAAGCCATGCGGGGTGTTTTTTATGCAAGCATGTATCCTCCCTATTGCGCAGGTCGTAGCCGTCACAGATATCTCACAGCGAGTAGCTCGTTCTTCAGAGGTCAGTGCCTGTGCAAGTGGGCCAAACGGCTTAGACGGCCGAATTCCGCTCGTACAAAAGCTTAATGTGCTTCCGAGTGGAACATTCCACTGAAAAATGATGATTGGAAATTAAGCTCAGAGAGAAGGAAGCACAACTTTACAATGTCGGCAGACTCTTTGGAAAGTTTCTTTGTAGGACAAGCTTCCATGTTGTATGGTTGTAAAAGACAACCTCTTCACTACTTGCAGGCAATATGGCAAAACTAATTTAAGATAGCATAGAACTTCATACTAAATGGAAACCTAAGCATTGTCCATAGTGTTCGTGCTCTTCATAAAGCCATTGGTATTCCACAGTCACGGACTTCACCAGTCAAACATGTCAGATCATTTTCTTTCCTAAAGAATTCACCATTAACATTCTGTTCTACCTTTCCATTTTTCTCAGATTATAAACCACCTGACATCATAGAGAAACATCACATTATTAGTTCTATAACCAGGCGAGCAGATAATGAAACTGAAAAAAAATACAAATCATTAAATGAAGAAGACAGCTCGATGATACAAGGATTGAACACATGGCACATAATTAAGTGAAAATTAGATGAAAATTAAATCAACCCAGTGAATTGTAGCAAGTGATAAAATGTATTGATGTGCAAAAAAAGCTAATACGGTAAAGCTGGACGTTCACATCAGATAGCTGTCGACCTAATGACTGTAGGACTCCCGACTCCACCATATACAGGCGCTCAGTTTGGGAAAGAATTGTGGATTTGTGCAGGTAAAAATCTACAGAAAATTGCAGTACTTGAACAAGGAGTTGATTTTTTACCTATCTTACCATAAAGTTGTAAACTTTTTCCATGTGGACTTTAAAATCTGTAACATGTCAAATTCCGTTGCGGATTTTCAACACAACTTTCACTCCTTTCAGTGTAGAAGTGGGGTAAAATCTATGACGATCAGTGACTACAACTTAAACTGGTTGGTAAAGAGTTATTCTCAAGTTCAGAAAGTTATCCCCTATCTTAGGAATAGGGTCAACTTCCTGATCTCTAGGGGTTCAACTGCAGGGACTCCCACGATAAAGTCTTGAAATCTGAATGCGCAGCATTCAATTTTTAATGGGACCACCGGAGATGGCTGCGCTCAGCTGGTGATCTTCACTCCCATAAGAATGAATGGAGCGGAGGTACGCATGATTGACCACCGCTCCAGTCATATGGGGTGCTTCAGAACTCCAGTTCTGGGGGTAACAGCGGTCAGACCCCCAGTGATCATAAAGTTATCTGTCATGGATAGGGGATAACTTCCAAACTTGAGACCACTCCGTTAAGGATTAGAAAAACATAGCTGACTTTTTTTCCAAAAACAGACCCACATCTAAAATACACCTTAACCCAATTAACAGAGATAAACCTTCAAACCCCAAATGCACAAAATGTAACAATTATTGTTTCTTATATATTGTACATCACTTAAATAGTTTTACTATTCGACAGCTAAAATAACATATATTGTGCCGAGAGTTATCATTGAGGCTCCGTGCTTTATTAGCACTGCTGACACTTTATTCCAACTATAGACCGGGGTCACAGCAGTCACAGCCCCATTATTCCTCACTGATGGCATATCTGTAAGGACGTCATCTCTTTACAGATATCTACTGAAGGAACTGAAGCTTCTCTAATGATCTCAGTCCTAGTTTTAAAGGGGTTACAGTCACGGCTTTAAAAAGACAAGGTTTTCGTTCCCTGGATGCAAAAAAAGAAGGTTTCATTCATTGACCACAACAGAAAATATTGGTGACAGTGAGAGATTGGAACACATAATACACTAGAAACTTCTTTTTTAACTTTTCATCAGACACAAGAAACATCTTGAAGCTACAATAATGGCTCCGTGTTCGGGTCTAATTCCGCAGAATGTGACCACTGTCCATGGTGCTGAACTTGATTCATTAGTACATCTCCTCATGTGGTTTGTTTCCTTCTCATGATCTTCTGATGTCTTTTCTTTTGTGCACTCTGGCTATATTAAGCAATGTGTTATTGAACTATACAGATAATTGCTCATGGAACTAGATAATTAATATCAGATAACATCCACTGTAGAGTAAATTACCAACGTATTAGAAGTCACTGTGGAATTCTCTGACCACATCAAACTATAAAGCTACCACATTTATTTCTTAAAGGGGACCTATGACTGAGTCTAAGGTGGCCAGTTTTTGCTCTTGTTCAGTGCGGCATCTGCCAGCGACGAGCTTCCTGCTGTGATCTCGCTCGTCGCTGGAATCGTTCCGGACCCTATTTTCTCGTCGGCGCTCCCGCTGGGTAAGTATATATCGCTAGTGTGGCACCTTTTCTTAGCGATTTAGCGGTACTTTTGTACCGCTAAAGTCGTTAAGAAGATCGCTAACGGCGATAGCGTCGTTAACTATATCGCTAATGTGGCCGCACTTTAGCGATATAGAAACAATCCCGCTAGCGATCGCATTAGTATGCGTCGTTATCGTGATCACT
This sequence comes from Oophaga sylvatica, assembly GCA_033576555.1. Lineage (NCBI taxonomy): Eukaryota > Metazoa > Chordata > Amphibia > Anura > Dendrobatidae > Oophaga > Oophaga sylvatica. Next base: position 80,061,137 of record JARQOD010000010.1, on the reverse strand, counting down.
AGCGGGATTGTTTAGTGTGGCAGTACCTTAAGAACACCATCCCAGCTGTGAAACACAGGGGTGGCATCATGTTGTGAGGTTGTTTTGCTGCAGGAGGGGCTGGTGCACTTCACAAAATAGATGATATCATGAGAAAAGGTTATGTGGCAATACTGAAGCAACATCTCAAGACTTCAGCCAGGAAGTTAAAGCTTGGGCAGAAATGGGTCTTCCAAATGGACAATGACTCAAACCATACTGCCAAAATGGTAAAGTGGCTTAATGATAACAAAGTCAATGTTTTGTAGTGGCCATCACAAAGCCCTGAACTCCATCCTATTGAAAATGTATGGGCAAAGCTGAAAGGGCAGGTGCGAGCAAGGCGACCTACAAACCTGGATCAGTTACACCAGTTTTGTCAGGAGGAATGGGACCAAATTCCGACCAACTATTGTGACAAGCTTGTGGAAGGAGATTCCAAACGTTTCACCCAAGTCATTCAGTTTAAGGGCAATGGTACCAAATACTAATGAAATGTATGTAAACTTTTGACACTACACTAAGTAATAAAAATGCCTTAAATATTCTCTCTCATTATTCCAGCATTTGGCAAATATTAAGAAATATGGTAATCCTAACTGACCTAAAACGAGGAAGGTTTATTCTGATTTCATGTCAGATATTGAGAAAAATATGTATATGTGTCTTTTTATATACTGTAGGTAAACTTCTGCTTTCAACTGTGTGTATATATATATATATATATATATATATATATATATATATATATATATATATATATAAAAAATAAAAAAACTTGCTTCTCACCCCCCAATGGGGGTGGTCTTTTTTGTCCTTTCTCATTCTCAGGTCCTCTACCAGAGGTCTGGGAGTTTGAGGGTTCTGCGCAGGATCTTAGCTGTTCCCAGCATTGTGCTTTTCTGGACAGAGAGTTCAGATGTTGCTCCTGGGATCTGTTGTAGCCATTTTCCCAGCTTAGTGGTCACTGCTCCAAGTGCTTCTATCACCACTGGAATCACTGTTGTCTTCACCTTCCACATCTTCTCCAGTTCTCCTTTGAGGCCCTGGTATTTCTTCAGCTTTGCATATTCCTTCTTTCTGATGTTGCTGTCACTTGGCACTGCCACATCTATTATCATTGCTGTCTTCTGATCCTTGTCTACTATGACAATGTCTGGTTGATTAGTCAACACCTGCTTAACCGCCTGGATCTTAAAGTCCCACAGGATTTTTGTCCTTTCATTCTCCACCACTTTCTCTGGGGTCTCCCACCTGGACTTAGGAGGACTTAGCCCATATGCTGTGCAGATGTTCCTTTATACAATTCCCGCTACTTGGTTGTGGCATTCAGTACACGCTGTTCCTGCTTGCATTTTGCATCCTGCCACTATGTGTTGGACGATTTTTGAGGTTTCTTTGCTTAGTCTGCACCTTGGCACTGGTCTTGTGTGGTATATTCCTGCTTCTATGGATCTGGTACTTAATGCTTGCTCTTGCAATGCTATGATTAGTGCCTCTGTGCTGTCTGAGTCCAGCTTTCTCCAGCCGTTGGTAGGATATCTCCATGTCAGCCACCTCCAGTATTTGTCGATGGTACATCCCATGCAGCAGCTTGTCTTGCCATGGTGCTTCATGTTCCTGTTCTTCCTTCCAGACCTGCTGTTGTTGCTGCCTTAGGCTTTCTCTCAGCATCTCATCTTTTGGTGCCATTTTTTTTATGTATTCCTGGATACTCCTTGTTTCATCCGTGATGGAGGTTTGGATGCTTATCAAGCCTCGACCACCCGCCTTTCTGTTGGTATACAATCTTTGGGTGCTAGACTAAGGGTGGAGACCTTCATGCATTGTGAGGAGCTTTCGAGTCTTCACATCTGCAGCTTCCATCTCTTCTTTTAGCCAGCACACTATGCCAGCAGGGAATCTGATAACTGGCAGGGCATATGTATTGATGGCATGGATTTTGTTCTTCCCATTGAGCTGGCTCTTCAGGACCTCTCTTACCCTTTAATGGTATTTGGAAGTTGCTGCTTTCCTTGCCTCCTCATCATGGTTGCCGTATCCATGTGGGATGCCGAGGTACTTGTAGCATGTCTGTACATTTACTATATGCACTGCTGGTAATTCCACTCCATCAGTCTTGACTACCTTGCCACTCTTTATTACCAACCGGCCACACTTCTCCAGTCCGAAGGACATCCCGATGTCTTCGCTGTAGATCCTTGTCAAGTGGATCAGTGAATTGATGTCTTATTCGTATTTCGCATACAGCTTGACGTCATCCATGTAGAGGAGGTGGCTGATGGTACTTCCACTCTTGAACTTGTATCCAAAGCCATATATATATATATATTATATATATACCCATGTTTTGGATTCTCCCTGGACGATTGCTGGTCCAGGGTGGAGTCGGATGTGTATATACTTTATGTTCACTGTGAAAAAGCCCAATAAACTGCCTAGTAGCAATAGTAGTGGTGGCATTGATCTTCACTTGTCAATCAACTGTGGGATTGTCCTGACAATTCGGTGGCACTGGTGGGACATCTTCAAGATCTCTCTGAGAGATAGATTGTAAGACAGATAGTAACAAAGATACAGAAGTGGACATATAGCCGGTGCAGCTACACCAGTGCCCGGAGGTCGACGAGGGGGGCTTACAGGGCGGATAATAATGAGGGTAATTTGGCCTGTTTCTCGGAGCACGAGGCTCCGGGGGCCCATGGCCAGATTTCTCTCATCATGCCTCCCTACATCATTACTAACCCACTGCCAAACTGGTCATGCTGGAGAATGTTGCAGCCAGAACGTTCTCTGTGGCGTCTCCAGACTCTGTCACATCTGGACATGTGCTCAGTGTGAACCTGCTCTCATCTGTGAAGAGCAGAGGGTGTAGATGTTGAATCTGACAATCTTGTTTGCTCCGGCAAATGACAATCGCCCTGCATGGTGTTGGGCTGTAAGCACAACACTCACTTGTGGAGGTCGGGCCCTCATACCACCCTCATTGAGTCTGTCTGACAGTTTGAGCAGTCAAATGGATGTTAGTGGCCTGCTAGAGGTCATATAGCATGGCTCTGGCACTGCTCCTCATGTTCCTCCTTGTACACAGGAGTTAGGCTATGGTTCCACGGTCCGGAACCATAGCGCTTTTGACGGAGCGGAAATTCCGCTCCGTCTAAGCCCCGCCCCCTTTCTGACGCGCGATCTTTCCGGAGGTGTTCAGGACACCTCCGGAACACCTCCGGAAAGAGCGCAGGGCTACATAGCCCTGTGTAATATTCTGTTGCGGCGACGCACCGTCGCCGCAATACGCGAGGACATGCTGCGGTCTGAAAAGACGCGCCGCATGTCCGTTTACGCAGGTTTGCCACCTGCGTATTGTTACGCATAGTGGAGACGGGATTTCTTTAAATCCCCTCCACTATGCTGTAACATCTGGACGCTGCGTGTTTGGCGCTGCGCCAGCGCACAGCGCCAAACACGCAGCGTTTACTGATCGTGGAAACTCACCCTTAACGGTCCTGCTGCTGGTTTGTTTCTGTCCTACGGCCCCCTCGTTGTCTCCTGGTGTACTGGTCTGTCTTTTGGCTCCATGCTCTGGACATTGTGCTGACAGATACAGCTACCCTTCTTGCCACAGCTCGCATTGATGTGCCATCCTGGATGAGCTGCACTACCTGAGCAACTTCTGTGGTTGTAGACACCGCCTCATGCTACTGTAGGGGAGAGAACAATGACAAAATGTAAAAGTGACCAAAACAACTGCCAAAAAGGATGAGAACAGAGAAATGGTCTGTGTTCACCACCTGCAGAACCACTCCTTTACACGGGGTCTTGCTAATTGGCTATCAATCCTATCTGTTGTCTGTTCCATTTGCACAACAGCAGGGGAAATTGATTCACAATCAGTGTTGCTTCATAACTGAATAGGTTGATATCACAGAAGTGTGATTCACTTGGAGTTACATTGTGCTATTTAAGTGTTCCATTTATTTTTTGGAGCAGTATATATACATCTCTAGCTTTGTCCCATAATAGGAGGGGGACCAGTCACATTTCTTGCACAAGGGGCCCCAAGCTGTCAGTGTCTGCCCCTGCATAGATAGATATTAAAGAGATTGACACATTGAAAGATGAGAGATAAATAAATATAGGACACATGGATACGAATAAGAAGAATGACAGAAAGACAGACAGAATATAATGATATATTACATAACACTGTGTGATGGATCAGTCATAATAATACACTTCTAGCTTCCCATCTATCAGAGCCGCTCAGTAATTAAAACCCTATCATTCATGTAATATTTACATCTAAGTCCAGGCAATGACAGGATTTGGGATAACATCTGTATGCAGAATCGATGTTCCTAGCGCTGACCCAGGGGAGACAGGACATTTTCTTTCTCAATCTGTCCCGCACATCTTATGGCTCTATTTTCCCATTTTCATGTCTCTCCTCACCTTTCTGGCAGGCTCTTCTTTTTCTCTCCTCTACGTTCTCTTTTAACAATGTCTCTAAATCCCTTCAATCCCGCTCCGCTCCCTCCACATCTCCGTCCTCCCCCTTTCTTGTTGCCTCCTGCTTACTTTTTTGCTCCCTCGCAGTAGTTGTTGTCCCTTAGCATGATTAAACTTTCTGCTGCCTGCAGTGCTCAGGAAGCTTCAGGAATAATATTTATTTCTATCAGGTAGACTTTCTCCACAGTCAGCCGTACTGAATGGATACAGCACCAACAGGGAAAAATACAAAGGAGTAGCTATGTATCAGGATACATACATATTCATGGCACAGAGTTGCAAGGTCTATTAGATTGTGAGCTCTGCAGGGCAGGAGTGACCTGTGTCAGTCATACATAAAAGGTAGAACAAAAAAACAGACACTATCCTGAGGTGGTAGAGGAAAGCTACGGCTCATCATAGAGAATAAAAGGTGACAGAGAATATACACCCTGTATGCCAAGCTCATATACTGAAATGTGTCCTTTAACCTTAGAGCATCATGATACCTCTCTTTCAGTCGGCTTCTCTATGGATATATGATAAAACAATGGTAACATCTTGATAAAAGAAAATAAAATCAGCTTGGAATCTTTTGTATATGCAGCAGAATTAAAGGCATATTTAAGGCAAAGTAGAGAATAGTAGTGCAATCTATAGGGTAAAGTATCTCCTTGTGGAGAGCGCCGAGTCAGCATAAGGAGACTTATAGGCCATGCAATTGCTCCTCCATTGCATGGCCTAAAAGTCTCCTTACGCTGACTTGGCATTCTTCACAGGGAGAAACTCTACCCTTTAAACTCCCTGTCACCCAACCCGATCAGTTCTCCAGCTTTGCACTGATGAGGGGCAAACATCCTGAAACAAGTGCATGCAAATGGAGTGCCTGGTTTGGGTTATTATCTCAAGTCATGTGGAAAGGCTGGTTAAAGGGTCAATATTGACTTTTAGGATCGCTATCTCCAATACGAGGCACTAGAGGTCCAGTCCTTTTCTTCTCTGAAGAGGATATTTGCATATTGAATATTTTCTGCCCTTACATAGAAGTGGATCTGAGCTGCACTTCTCCATTTACATTGGTGGGATACATGGCTATTACATACATGCCTGGGATGTGAATACCCCTTAACGTTTGTCATTTGTCAACAGAAAATGTGCAATCTTTGGTTTTAAAAATGACTTGAGTGAAGCTGTACTGCAGATCCCTGCACCGCGGATGGACATAACTGCTGCGGTGCAGAAAACTAAAATGCAGATCCCACAACTAAATCCACTGTCATTTCAACAAGCCATGTGAATAGAGTTTTATTTCACAATGCCCCCTCACACCTAAAAGATTTTTTAGTATATCAGTGGACTCTGAAAACTATGATGATCCCTATTGAAGTCAATATGGGACTGATCCACGTGCAAATTTGCAGCCAAATTCTTGAGCACGTGCAAATAGTGTATGCACGGCGCCACAGAGTTACAGTACTAAACAATAAAATGTCCAGACGGATAGACCGATAACTTACTTGCCATTGCTGATGTAATACCAGGGCTATAAAGTTTGCTACAACAAAGCACAGAATCTTCCACGTACAGAGCCGTTATAGTGATAGTGATAGTTAAAGCCTTGGTGCATCCGTCCCACATTGTGTACTTGGCTTTTATTTCACCTGTCTGTGAGACTTGTTCTCTGCAGAAAACAGTTAAAGCAGTTTATTTGGAAGAATTTCTAACTGCACAGAATGTTTTATCATGTGTCCGATCTGAATGACAGGATACTATTGTTAAGGCATCACTATCTGTAGGAGGGATGGGGACAAAGAATTTCATCCTTTTTAATGAAAACTGTTTTGTAGCTCTCTGACCTCAGATTTATTAGCATTTATTCCTATGGCTGAATGTGTCGGATCAGATATTGATTTAAGGGGTCAATGAAGAAACCCAAATTTGAAGGGTACGATTTCACCTGGCAAATTTCTGGAGCTGGCCCAAAAATCTAAACGGGTCTTTCAGAATTCCATGCACAAAAAACAACCCTGTTTATATACATGATGTAGATTTTGAGGAAAGGTCCTTTTATTGCAAAGCATGGGCAGTAGTGATAGTCTTATGAAATCATCTCTACCTATAGATAGCCCAAGGCAGTTCACAAGGTGAAAAATACATGCATTGGCAATAAGTACAGTGTTAGACGGGTGGACTGAAAAATAAAACCAAGTGAGGACAGAATCACCTGAATACACACAGAGCTCACATCCAGCCTGTATTACCAGGAGAGACACTCCCACTAGAGAAAAAATAAGAAAATTGAATCAAACTACACACTGCATATCAAAGGGTCGGAAAATTAGTGAAGGAATGATGATTGGAGACTAAACTTAGTGCAATTTTATGAACTAAATATAACAAATATAAAAATCAAAACACGTAAAAAATATTCAAAACCCTTATACATATAAGCAAAGACTATCCACTATGATACACATGTTCTTCACAAGGAAGATTGAATATATTTATTGGGGAAAAAATTGCATCTACAACATTTCCATTACTTGAAATACAAATTCTTTAGTCTTCTAATTGTTGAAAGGCGTTTTCCAATCACGTACATGTATGATGTACGGTAGGTCCCCTGTTTCAAGAGAAGTGTTGGCACAAAAGTACACACGTGGTCAAAATTGTTGGTACTCCTCATTTAATAACAAAAAAAACACACTGGTGATAGAAATAACATGAATCTGACAAAAGTAATAATAAATCAAAAATCTAAGAAAATGAACAAAAGTCAGACATTGCTTTTCAACCATGATTTAACAGAATTTAAAAAAAAATAAAAAACGTATGAAATAGGTCTGGACAGAAATGATGGTACCCTTAACCCCCAAGGGTGGTTTGCACATTAATGACCGGGCCAATTTTTTACAATTCTGACCACTGTCCCTTTATGAGGTAATAACTCTGGAACACTTCAACGGATCTTCGCGATTCTGAGAATGTTTTCTCGTGACATATTGTACTTCATGTTAGTGGTAAAATTTCTTCGATATAACTTGCGTTATTTATGAAAAAATGGAAATATGTTGAAAATATTGAAAATTTTGCAATTTTCAAACTTTGAATTTGTATGCCCTTAAAACAGAAATATGTCACACAAAATAGTTACTAAATAACATTTCCCACATGTCTACTTTACATCAGCACAATTTTGGAAACAACATTTTTTTTGTTAGGAAGTTATAAGGGTTAAAAGGTGACCAGCGATTTCTCATTTTTACACCATTTTTTTTAGGGACCACATCACATTTGAAATCACTGAGGGGTCTATATGATAGAAAATACCCAAAAGTGACACCATTCTAAAAACTGCAACCCTCAAGGTGCTCAAAACCACATTCAATAGGTTTATTAACCCTTCAGGTGCTTCACAGGAATTACTGGAATGTTTAAAAAAATGAACATTTAACTTTTTTGCACAAAATATTTACTTCAGATCCAATTTTTTTTATTTTACCAATGGTAACAGGAAAATTTTGACCGCAAAAGTTGTTGTGCAATTTGTCCAGAGTACGCTGATACCTCATATGTGAGGGGGAACCACTGTTTGGGCGCACGGCAGAGCACGGAAAGGAAGGAGCGCCGTTAGACTTTTCAATGCAAAATTGGCTGGAATTGAGATCGGATGCCATGTTGCATTTAAAGAGCCCCTGATGCGCCTAAATAGCGGAAACCCCTCACAAGTGACACCTTTTGAAAAGTAGACCCCCTAAGGAACATATCTAGATGTGCGGTGAGCACTTTGAACCCTCAAGTGCTTCACAGAAGTTTATAATGTAGAGCCGTAAAAATAATTCTCGCCCCTAATTTTTTATTTTCCCAATGGAAAAAGGAGAAATTGGACCCTAAAGTTATTGTGCAATTTTTCCTGAGTACGCTGATACCCCTTATGTGGGGGTAAACCACTGTTTGGGGCAATGGCAGAGCACGGAGGGGAAGGAGCGCCGTTTGACTTTTTCAAAGCAAAATTGGCTGGAATTGAGATCGGACGCCATGTTGCATTTGGAGAGCCCCTGATGTGCCTGAACATTGGAAACCCCCCACAAGTGACCCCATTTTGGAATCTAGACCCCCCAAGGAACTTGTCTAGATGTGTGGTGAGAACTTTGAACCCCCAGGTGTTTCACTAAAGTTTATAACGCCCGAGCGTGGAAAAAAAAAATCATATTTTTTCCACAAACATGATTGTGTAGCCCCCAATTTTTTTATTTTCCTGAGAGTAACAGGAGAAATTGGACCCCAAAGTTGTCCAATTTGTCCTGAGTACGCTGATACCTCATATGTGGGAGAAAACTACTGTATGGGCACACGTCGGGGCTCGAAGAGAAGTAGTGACGTTTTGGAATGCAGACTTTGATGGAATGGTCTGTGGGCATCATGTCGCGTTTAGAGAGCCCCTGATGTGCCTAAACAGTGGAAACCCCCCACAAGTGACCCAATTTTGGAAAGTAGACCCCCCAAGGAACTTATCTAGATGTGTGGTGAGCACTTTGAACCACCAAGTGCTTCACAAAAGTTTATAACGCCCGGGCGTGAAAATAAAAAAAAAAAATCATATTTTTTTCCATAATCATGATTTTTAGACCCCATTTTTTTTATTTTCCCAAGGGTAACAGGAGAAATTGGACCCCAAAAATTGTCAAAAATTTGTCCTGAGTACGCTGAGACCCCATATGTGGGAGAAAACTACTGTATGGGCACATGTTGGGGCTCGGAAGGGAAGTAGTGACGTTTTGGAATGCAGACTTTGATGGAATGGTCTGCGGGCGTCATGTCGCATTTGGAGAGCCCCTGATGTGCCTAAACAGTGGAAACCCCCACATATGAACCAATTTTGGAAACTAGACCCCCCATACCTAGATGTGTGGAGAGAACTTTGAACCCCCAAGTGCTTCACAGAAGTTTATAACGTAGAGCCATAAAAATAAAAAATCATATTTTTTTCCACAAAAATGATATTTTCGCCTCTAATTTTTTATTTTCCCAAGGGTAACAGAAGAAATTGGACCCCAAGACTTATCGTTCAATTTGTCCTGAGTACGCTGATACCCCATATGTGGAGGTAAACCACTGTTTGTGCGCATGGCAGAGCTCAGAAGGGAAGGAGCATAGTTTTACTTTTTCAACGCAGAATTGGCTGGAATTGAGTTCAGACGCCATGTCACGTTTGGAGAGCCCCTGATGTGCCTAAACAGTGGAAACCCACCAATTCTAACTCCAAACCTAACCCAAACACACCCCTAACCCTAATCCCAACCCTAAACATAACCCTAACCACAAACCTAACCCTAACCCCAACTTTAGCCCCAACCCTAACTCTAATGGGAAAATGGAAATAAATACATTTTTTATAAATTTTATTGATTTTCCATAACTAAGGAGGTGATAAAGGGGGGTTTGATTTACTATTTATAGCGGGTTTTTAAATCGGCTTTTTATGATTGGCAGCTGTCACATGCTAAAAGACCCTTTTTATTGCAAAAAATAGTTTTTGCATCACCATATTTTGAGAGCTATAATTTTTCTATATTTTGGCCCACAGAGTCATGTGAGATCTTATTTTTTGAGGGACGAGTTGACGTTTTTATTGGTACAGTTTTGGGCACATGACATGTTTTGATCGATTTTTATTACGATTTTTGGGAGGCAGAATGAACAAAAACCAGCAATTCATGAATTTCTTTTGGGGGGGGGGCATTTATACCATTCCGCATGTGGTAAAATTGATAAAGCAGTTTTATTCGTCAGGTCAGTACGATTACAGCGATAACTCATTTGTATTTTTTTTTATGTTTTGGTGCTTTTACACAATAAAAACTATTTTATATAAAAAATAATTATTTTGCATCGCTTTATTCGGAGATCTATTTTTCCGCTGATGATGCTGTATGGCGGCTCATTTTTTGCGGGACAAGATAATGTTTTCAGCGGTACCATGTTTATATCAGTCTTTTTGATCGCATGTTATTCCACTTTTTGTTCGGCGGTATGATGATAAAGCATTGTTTTTTTGCCTTTTTTTAAGGGGTTCAATAAAGGGGTTAACTAGTGGGACAGTTTTATAGGACGGTTCGTTACAGACGCGGCGATACTAAATATTCGTACTTTTATTGTTTTTTTATTTACATAATAATAATGTGTTTATTGGGGAAATATTTATTTTTCTTTTTTATTTAGGGATTTTAAAAAAATTTTTTTACATGTTTATTTTATTTTTTTCTACATTTTTACATTGTCCCAAGGTGGGACATCACTGTATAGTGTCAGATCGCAGATCGTACAGTTTGCAGAGCACTCTGACAGATCAGCGATCTGACAGGCAGTGCAGGAGGCTTGCCAGCGCCTGCTCTCAGCAGGCACTGACAAGCCAAGCCACCTCCCTGCAGGACCCGGAAGGACCTCGCGGCCATCTGGGATCCGGGTGCCTGCAGGCCCTTGGAATAACGCAATCACATTGCATTGTTCTGAGGGTCTCAGGGAAGCACACAGGGAGCCCCCTCTCCCTGCGTGATGCTTCCCTATGCCACTGGAACACTGCGATCATGTTTGATCGCAGTGTGCCAGGGGTTAAAGTGCCGGGAGCGGTTCGTGACCGCTCCTGGCACTTAGTGCTGGGTGTCAACTGTGACAATCACCTGACACCCGGCCGCGATCAGCCGCGTGCCCCCACGTGAGAGCTGCTGATCGCGCATGACGTACTAGTCCGTCCTTGGGAATTAAGTCCCAGGTCACATGGACGGAATAGTACGTCAGGTGGAAGAAAGGGGTTAATATTTTGTTGCACAAACTTTTGAGGCAATCACTGCAATCAAACGATTCCTGTAACTGTCAATGAGACTGCTGCACCTCTCGACAGGTATTTTGGCCCATTCCTCAAGAGCAAACTGCTCCAGTTGTCTCGTGTTTGAAGGTTGACTTTTCCAGATGGCATGTTTAATCTCTTTTCAAAGATGCTCAATAGGATTTAGGTCAGGGCTCATAGAAGGCCAATTCAAAATAGTCCAATGTTTTCCTCTTACCCAGTCTTGGGTGTTTTAGCTCTGTGTTTTGGGTCATTATCCTGTTGCAACACCCATGACTTGCGACTGAGACCAAGCTTTCTGACACTGGGCAACACATTTCTCTCTAGAATCCCTTGATAGTCTTGAGATTTCATTGTACCCTACACAGATTCTAGACACCCTGTGCCAGATGGAGCAAAGCAGCCCCAGAACATAACAGAGCCTACTCCATGTTTCACAGTAGGGACAGAGTTCTTTTCTTGATATGCTTAATTTTTCCGTCTGTGAACATAGAGCTGATGTGCCTTGCCAAAAAGTTCAATTTTTGTCTCATCTGTCCATAGGACATTCTCCCAGAAGCTTTGTGGCTTGTCAACAGGTAGTTTGGAAAATTCTAGTCTTGCTTTTTTATGATTTTTTTTTCAACAATGGTTGTCCACCTTGGTCATCTCCCATGAAGTCCACTTTGGAGCAGTAAAGAGGTCAGGAAACAAGTGTTGAATGACTTCAATATTGTCGATCATGCTCATTTAACAGCCTAACTGTTTCTGTCTGATGGTGCAATATGGGAGCATATGGGGCCCCACTTTAAACTTTTGCCCAGGATCGCCCTTTGTCTAAAACCGGCCCTGGATTCAGCTCCACTTGCTGGTTCCTGTGTTGTGAATGGGCTTGAGATGAGTTCTGAGCAGAGGCTCCCTCTGGTGGTTACAAGCGGTACTGGTCTGTTCAGTGAAGATTGTGAGGACTGGGAATCAGGTGTTACTGACTGGTCTTATATAAGGGAGTCACCTTCCCATCAGGGTTGCCGGTGATCAATTGTTCGGGTCTCAATCCTTGATTCCTGTTTCCCTTGTAGCCTGCTGTGTCGTGTCTGCATCTCCTGCTACAAGATAAGACATTTTCTTCTTTTTGTTTCTGTGCTTAATTTTTGCATTTTGTCCTGCACTTCTGTGGGGGCCTTCTGGGTCCCCTCAGGGGGCTTTTGCCCTCTCAGTTTAGTTCAGCCACTGATGTTTGTACTTTTGCTTTTTCCAGTTTTTTCAGTGGCTGCTGTTTTGATTTTGTTACACCAGAGAACTAATTTAGGTGGTAGAGGTCGTGTGATCTCAGGTGTTTTTGAAATTAGTAGAGTTGGTGCTTTCAGGGTTTTTTTTGGGATTGCAGTAAGTACCCTTCCTATCCTTTTCTATTTAGTTAGTTTGGGTCCCAACGTTTGCTCATACTATTTTCTGTCTGTGTCAGTATTTCGTCTTGTCTAACCGCCATTACATGTTTGGGGGCTTGCTATTATCTTTGGGGATCTGCTCCGGGGCAGATAGCTTTCCTATTTCTATTTTTAGGTGTAGTTAGTTTCTCAGGCTGTGACGAGGCGTCTAGGACCAACGTAGGAACGCTCCACGGCTGCCTCTAGTTGTGGTGGTTAGTCAGGGTACTGCAATCTCATAGATTCCAACTGCTCTGGTGTATTGCCTTTTTGCCTGCACTCCTCAGCTACCGAATCATAACATTCCTGATAGTTGGACAGTGGTGGTCACATAACAGAATCTATCGAACAAAGTAGCTAAAACTCGGGTCAACAAATCACATGCTTGTGGTCACGTGATGACCACTGTAACCAGCAATCATGCTGAATCCTAGCAGTGTGTCCATTATGCACCGTTAGACCACTTCACAAGTTCAGTATTTGGTCAATATTTTACAGCAGTATTTGTAAGCCAAAATCAGGATTGGCTAAAAAATACAGAAGTAGTGACATGTTTCTATTATACTTTTCCTCTGATCGTTCCACTCCTGGTTTTGGTTTACAAATATTGATATAAAATACAGACCAAATACTCCTGTGTGAATGTAGCCTTAGGATTTAGCAAGCTACAGCACCTTCAAGAAAATTTCCTCATGGGTGGACAAGCCTGTCAATGTGTAATTGTTGGGGGACCAATCATTCATAAGGTTTTGGCTGGGCTGCGCTACCAATAATGGTCAAAACTACCATACAAGCCACTGTGGCTGGAAAGACCTTGAAGGGGCCTTGGCACTCTAGTTTGTACCACAAGCCCTTTTTTCTGTTGATCGTGGAGGTTCCCAGTGGAGAATGAACTAACAATGTGTATTGCTGGAAAAAAAATCCTTTAATCGCTCAGTCTTTACAACTGATATCCAATTCTATCACTTCCTCATTACTAACTCAATTATTACGGTCACAGATGTAATTGCTTTTATTGGCTAAATCATCAACACTGTCTTTGGATCAAACTAGTAGAAACACGTACAGCTCATAGAGACAATACCTGACGGTGTGGATCCCGGAAGCCTCTACACATCCATTATTAAACAGGACTTAATGATGCACCCGCCCAGCGCTTACCATCAGCCGCGGAGACATATAGGTAAGCAACGCCATTTTTACTTCTTGCTGTTTGCTCAACTCAGTGTGTAAAATTCCTCAGCACTGCTTATTGCACAATTATTTTCGCCTGAACAATTTAACTATAAAACTGTTGAACTAATAGGATAATCTTACGGCTACGCAGCATGTGTTTTCATTAAAGTACATTTGGTGCAGCGGTGGGCTCTGACATACCATTTATTACACTAGCTCCATGCAGACAATATGTGAAGGAGTTTCCAGAGGAAACACTTCAGAGTAAACTGGGAAAAATTAAGCTTGCTCTGTCTTTGTCTGCAGGGAAAAAAAAAAAAGCAGTGATCCATCTCTGGCACCCACAGTGGCATCGTTCCAGCGCGCAGTGGAGGCAGCTTATAGCCAAGCAGTCTAAAGGGACTGACCGCTGATTGCGCTGCTCCAGACATGGATTATTTAAGGGTATGCCACACTGAACAATATCGCTAACGGGATCGCTAAAAAACGTCACTATTTAGCGATCCCGTTAGCGATGTTGTTCAGTGCGGCATCTGTCAGCGACGAGCTTCCTGCTGTGATCTCGCTCGTCGCTGGAATCGTTCCGGACCCTATTTTCTCGTCGGCGCTTCCGCTGGGTAAGTATATATCGCTAGTGTGGCACCTTTTCTTAGCGATTTAGCGGTACTTTTGTACCGCTAAAGTCGTTAAGAAGATCGCTAACGGCGATAGCGTCGTTAACTATATCGCTAAATGTGGCCGCTTAGCGATATAGAAACAATCCCGCTAGCGATCGCATTAGTATGCGTCGTTATCGTGATCGCTAGCGGGATTGTTTAGTGTGGCAGTACCTTAACTCTAGATTGTTGCGGCATGATATTTTTGAAAGTTGGTGATGATGCGACTAGGATGACTAATCCAAGGTCAGATCCCTAGATACACACACATAGGGAGAGACCTGTCAGTCAAGGGGAAAGGAGTGGAGAGAAGCTGGCAAGGACCCGCCTCTTGGACTCTTCATCCTAACCACATAGTCCCCAGATGGATTATATGGCTAATTTTTGATGTTGAGTGTTTGGTGTGTTATTCTGCACAAAAGAACGCAGCATATAAGGATATGTGCACATGATCAGGATGTGGCAGAGCTTTGGAAGCAGCACATGTCCACAGCGCTGCCGTCTATTGAGCGCAGGTGAATCTGCATGTGTTCACTGAACCGTGCGGAATCACCACGTTCAATACATAGTACGGGTGAAAATTATCTTGCGGAGGCTAGCATCTCCGCAAGATAAATTGACATGCTGATGTCTGGAGAGATGCACCGCATGTCCGTCTTCGCGGGTGATCCGCTGATGTCCCTGGATGCATAGTGGACATAGGATTTCTTGAAATCGCATCCACTATGCTGTAACATCTGGACGCTGCACAAGTATCCAGCGTCCGATCCGCAGCAATAACTGATCGTGTGCACATACCCTTATTGTTCCAGAAAAGTGGATGGGATTTCTCTACTTCTCACGCCCACTGTGTTTTTATTCAGCGTAAACTGGTCTGCGGAATATTTTTAAAATGTGTCAATTTCTTGTGCAGCAAATAAATGTGTCAATTTCTTGTGCAGTAAGTATATGTTTTATTTGCAAATTTTCTGTGTACACTTGAAAGAGATGAAGAAAATTCACAGATGAAAAAAGGCAAAATTCAGCAAAATGTCCCCACAATATGCCAACCTATTTATGGCGAAACTGGAGGAGTTTTTGTCATCTTGCTCTATTAAACCTCTTGCATACTTCCGCTACATTGATGATCTGCTAATAATCTGGACAGGCTCAAAAGATGATCTGCTCACCTTCCACAATAACTTCAACAAATACCACCCAACCATCAAGTTCACCCTCAACTTTTCAAAGTCTCAAATACATTTTCTGGACTTGACCATGTACATCAAGGACAACGCCATACAAACATCAATTTACCATAGGCCCACAAGACGTCCAGCATATCTTAGATGGAACAGCCTTCATCCAAAACACACAAAAAAAATCCATCATCTACAGTCAAGCTCTGAGAAATATTCGGATCTGTTCAGGCAGTAAAAACAGGGAACTACAGCTGCTATCACTGAGGAATACATTCCTACAACAAGGATACCATCCACTGGTAATAGATGAACAGATCCACAGGGCTACAAGAATCCCAAGAAGCAACCTCCTGGATTACAAACTGAGAGAGGACAACAACAGGGTACCTCTTGTGGTCACATACAACCCCCACATGAGCATCCTAAGGAAAATTGGTGCTGATCTCCAACCCATATTCCACAGAGACCACAAATTGAAAGACATATTCCCAGAACTACCACTTCTCTCCTACAAACAGCCCCCTAACTTGAGGAATCTCCTTGTCAGAAGTGTCCTCTCATCACCATCAGTGACTGGCACATTCCCATGTAACAACAAAAAATGCAAAACTTGTACCCACATACTACCAACAAATACAGTCTGTGTACCAAACACAAATCAGGACTATAAGGTCATGGTTTCCTTTTCATGTACATCCTCCAATGTGGTGTACATGATACAATGTACTAGGTGCCCTGGAGCTATCTATATTGGGGAAACCATGCAGAAATGACAAACAAGGATGAATCTACATAGACATACAATCAGGAATGAAATGGACACGCCTGTGGGAAAACATTTCTCTGGAACTGGACATTGTATGACAGACTTAAAAGTCTTAATACTAAAAGGTCATTTCAAGGATGACAGGGAAAGAAAAATTTGGGAATTCAAACTTATAAGGATGTTCAATACTTTAACACTAGGACTCAGTTTAACACCTGGATTTATGACTCACTACATGGACACAGTTCACACTTCCAGCAGAAGGATTGCAGACAACTTAAGGGTATGCCACACTAAACAATATCGCTAACGGGATCGCTAAAAAACGTCACTATTTAGCGATCCCGTTAGCGATATTGTTCAGTGCGGCAGCTTCCAGCGACGAGCTTCCTGCTGTGATCTCGCTCGTCGCTGGAATCGCTCCGGACCCTATTTCATCGCTGGCGCTCCCGCTGGGTAAGTATCTAATCGCTGTGTGGCACCTTTTCTTAGCGATTTAGCGGTACTTTTGTACCGCTAAAGTCGTTAAGATCGCTAACGGCGATAGCGTCGTTAACTATATCGCTAAATGTGGCCGCATTTAGCGATATAGAAACAATCCCGCTAGCGATCTCATTAGTATGCAACGCTAACGAGATCGCTAGCGGGATAGCTTAGTGTGGCAGTACCTTAAGAACATCCCCACTGCCTCTCCATTTGTAAGAAAATGCTAATTCGATTTCTTTGGCTTATCTTTATGAGGCATCACACCTCCCACCTAATGAACAGATGTCCTACTGTAGTATCTCTTAAATGTGCTTTTTTCTTTATTAATCTATTTGTAATCTTGCCTGAAGAAGGAGCCCCTGTGCTCTGAAAGCTTGCAAACATATAATTTTCTAGTTAGCCAATAAAGGTATCACTCTACTCTTGTCATAAATGGAAGGAAAAGTATTCACACAGATGAAAAAAAATATATGCATTTTTAGTGCATTTCCTCAGCAGTAACACAGTAAATATGAATGTAATCTGCATATGACTGTATTAATAATGATTGATCAAAGCTAAGTAACATAAAGCAAAACAAAGCAGCTTTATTTTAACACTTGACAAAGGAGACAAAAACCACGGCTGAAAGAACACGATAAAAACACATAAAAACACAATAATAAAAATGGAAGTAACCAAATTTAGCTAATTGGTGCAGAAATGCTGCAGAGAATCTGCAACTTCAAAAATTCAAGAAATACCAGTAATCATCGTGGAAACTTAGCCTTAAAATGTGTATTATCTGAAATTCTGCAGCGCTTCAGAATAGGGGTATGTGCACACAGCACCTTTTTCAGGTGGATCCTGCCTGCTACCTGCCTGAAAAAGCGCTAAAAAAAAGTAACTAAAAAGACGCCAAAAAAGAAGCTTCAGGAGACACATGGACAACATTTTCCTTTAAAAACGATGCGGGTATGCCGGTGTCTATAAGACAGCAACTCACTCTAATGTCAGTGATTTACTAGTTTTAAAAAAATCAGACATTTTTTTCATCAATTTTTTGGATCACATTTTCATCAGTGATTGGTCAGTTTGTCATTTTTTACCAACTGAGTTTGATCAGCTTTTTTGTTTTGCATACGAAAATATTTCTGAAGTTTCTCCTATTAAACAAACATGAAACCTGTATATAAGATTCACATTGATACGGGTTTTGTAGCCATCATCAATGTGTCCATGACCTGTATGTCAGTAAATATTGGCACAGCTCTTTTTGGAGGTGCTCCAGTAGGTTCCCAAACCATATTATGTGTCAAAAAAGCTGGGCACACTCGAAATTTGTGTTTAAGGTAAATTTAATACGTACACTTGGTCACAACACAGACGTTTCGGTCTACATAGACCTTCATCAGTGTACTAGTGACCAGATGCAAGATGGGACCAGAATTAATATATCGTTCAAAAATGGGTGATGCTGAATAACACTGGTTACTGCTTCTGGGTAGCCCCTGTTAGTATTATGCACGAATGTGTAAGTCGTCAGTGAGGAGCCACAAGGACGCGGCATCCACACCACACGACCACACGACAAGCGGTGGATGCCGCGTCCTTGTGGCTCCTCACTGACGACTTACACATTCGTGCATAATACTAACAGGGGCTACCCAGAAGCAGTAACCAGTGTTATTCAGCATCACCCATTTTTGAACGATATATTAATTCTGGTCCCATCTTGCATCTGGTCACTAGTACACTGATGAAGGTCTATGTAGACCGAAACGTCTGTGTTGTGACCAAGTGTACGTATTAAATTTACCTTAAACACAAATTTCGAGTGTGCCCAGCTTTTTTGACACTGTGTCCATGACCTATCAGGGCACCCACAACATTGCTCAAGTCCTGATAAATAAGTGATTATTTTCTCGTCGTATCTTGGCTTCTGAAACGTCTCCTTCAGCTTTAACCTCAGCATGACATAAAATGTTAGAGTTGGAGGGGACCTCCAGGATCGTCGTGTCCAACCCTCTACTCAATGTAGGATTCACTAAATCATCCTAGACAGATGTCTGTCCAACCTCTGTTTGAAGACTTCCATTTGAAGGAGAACTCACCACCTCCATTGAAAGAGAACTCACCACCTCTCGTGGCAGCGTGTTCTACTCATTGATCATCCTCACTGTCAATTGACTGGATTATTCTCTATTAGGCTGCCCTATAACTTAGACATTGCTAGTGACAATCTCACTAATATTTCTGTATTACTGGCAAACATGAACACACCATATTGTAATCAGATGAAAGTCACTGTGAATGGATAAAGGGCTAATTTCTGACTAATTATCTCCATTCAATAGCACCCACGTCACCATTATATGACTTCTTGCTCTCTGCTAGCTAAACATACTGATCCAACCACACTTATAATTATAGCACATGTATGAAAAATATATGGAGATTTATTAATAGGAGAATACCCAAATGTAATTTGTATGGTAATGAGAGCTATGTGTTAAATGGTGATCAGAGGTCCTTCTACGGGTCATCCTCCTCATCCTCCCTGACTGTGCATCTATGAATTATTGCAGAAAAAAAAATTATTTATTCTCTGGTCAATTGGAGAAGTCTATTTCCAATCCTGTAATGGAGCACATTAATCAATGAGACTATTGCAAAAGGAGGCCAGAAGAACTGGCGCAGAAAGTCTCTCGAATTTTGGGGTGTTGTTTCTTAAATATTCACTGAATGACATTTATCCATGTCCTGCAGGTCGGATCTCATACAGGGTATGGGTCCAGAATCAGAACTGGATTTTACTTCACCTTCGGCAAAGATGCAGTTTGCAAACCTTGGATATAAATACCCTTGGGTCACAGCAAAGTGGTTTCCAAAGCTCATTTTGGCATTCAGAAACTGGGGCACACGCATTCACAGCAGAAACGTTTCCATGTAATGCACCCACTATGTTGAGAGACTTCACATATATAGTGTATAGTGCACAACCTTCTTCTTATTCCAAGGGCCACATTGTTAGAATGTATCCAACATTGTTATGTCCAACATTAAAAGTTATCATAGATCCTTGTGATAGGTGATTAAGTCCGGATTAGTGGGGGTCTATCTGCTGGGACCCCACTGATCCTGTGAATTGGACTCCGAAATGCCCCACTGGAATGAACGGGTGGCTGTGCCTACACGCCACCGCTGCTCCGCCTGTACGCCACCACTGCTCCATTTATTCTCTATGAGACTACAGGTGATAATTGAGTACAGGACTGGGGTATCTTGGCCATCGCTCCAACTCTTCAGGACATTTCAGAGTCTCATTATTGGGAACACTAAGGGTCCCAGCTGTCTGCTCCTACTGATCTACTAGTTATTACCTATCCTATATCCTTCTAAATAGTCTTCGTTAAACATTTTCTACCATTTTGCTGCTGCGGAGTGCAAGTCCTTTTTCTAGCTGCCTTCTTTTGCAAAAATGTTACAAATCTGTCTGTTACCTAATAGAAAATGCGACTACAGGGAGAAAATTCAGTTATATTCTCCCAGCATCCGCTGCTTCCAGTCATTGGGACCTTGCCGGGGGCATTGACATGTGGCGCGCTGTGATGACTCCCCCTGCTCCTTGATTAATGTCCAGCTCTGCACACGACACAGAGGAGGATATCAGTCAAGGAGCAGGGGAGCGATGTCAGCGCACTCACTGTATAATAAGCACTGACTGTTACAAGCGTCTTGCACTGTCCCAATGACAGGAAGCGAGCGGCTGCAGGGTGAAAAAACACAAAGACATATCCACATTACACACTGAAGAGGTTGTGTCCTGGTTTTCAGTGTGGATGGTCACATCATGGCACCGTTCATGTTGAAAACCAGATATTGCAGAGATGGACTACGGTGTAGGACAGTATGGCTTAACTACACTTCGGACAACAAGTGAGGGATATGGTTGTTATTTTTTTTCTTTTTATAGGGGACATGGGCATCAATGTATCAGGTGTAATGTGAGTATTTTTATTTATTATTTTCTGTGTTTTATGGGGACAAGAGCTTCAATGGAATAGGCGGAAGGTGAGTATAAGTGTGGCTTTTATTTTTAAATAAATGTGTAATACAGGGTGTTAATTTTTATTTTAAATAAAAGGCTTTATTCTGGCAGTTTTTTTTTCCAATATGTCTATGAGGTTAGCAATGGGGGAGTCTTCTAGTCTTATTTGAATTTATAAGGGGACCCTACATCATTTTTTTTCTTGGGTCCCCCGTAAATTCACCAGGAAAGGCTAAGCAAACAGCTGCGAGCTGTTATTAATAGCCTGGGAACCTTATGGGGTATTGTCCCTTGTCTCAGATTATTATCATCAGCTCCCCAGCCGTGGGCTTTCCCTCTACGTGTTATGAAAATTGCACGGAAGCCCACGCCTTTTTATTTTTTTTAATTCTTTATATTACACAGGAGTTACACAGCTGCTGCATACAATTCCCATCATTGTCTCCTGATCTCCATGATGAGAGCTGCCTTCAGCAGCCGGCCAGAGCCCGGGAGCAAAGCAAACTGTACCACTTCTTCCCAGGCACCGGTACATGACACACGGATGTCATCTGTGTGTCATCAGTGTGCACGTGTGCTGCACGCATTTTGTGTTTCTTCCATTTTCTAATAATTGTGCCAACAGTTATTGTCTGCTTGCCAAACTATTTTCCGATTGTCCTGTAGCCCATCCCAGCCCTGTACAGGTCTTCAATTTTGTCCCTAGTGTCCTTAGACAGCTCTTTGGTCTTGGCCATGGTGGAGGGGTTGGAGTGTGATTGATTTAGTGTGTGGACAGGTGTCTTTTATACAGGTAATACATTCACCAGGTGCAATTATTACAGGTAATGAGTGCTGAGTAGGAGGGCTTCTTAAAGAAAAACTAACAGGTCTGTGTGTCACGATGTATAACAGATATATTCTATGATAGTAACATATATCTAATGTGACAACATTCTATATTTCATATAATAGAAAATATCAACATGTATACATAGTATCTGCCAGCATTGTCTTACCTGACATCATATCCTATGTATTGTGGGTCTATACTGTATACGTGTCACGCTGTCTCAGGATAGAGGTGGACCGGGGTCTATGCTGACCCTAAACTGGGGTCCTGACTAGTCCCTCTACCTGGAGGTACTGTTAATGGTACAGAGGTCCAGGCCGCCAGCGTAACCCTGTCTCCTGTAGATCCCTGACCACTGTAATCTAGTCCTGAGAAGGACCCTGATTACCACCACAGGGAATGGGCAGGTCACAGCTTACACACAGTCTAAGACAAACGAGACAGACAAGGGGTAAAGAAAATACTGCCTTGCATACAAAACTTCCACTACAGAGGAACACAAAAGGTTAAGGAGATAAACAATAAGCGAGGAGAGGATAAACCACAACATGCACTCTTAGCTTAAGTCTTCTCAGAAACGATCCGCTCTGCTGGTCTGAATGAATGCTTTCACCGACAACTTCCCCAGCAGACTAGCAGGTATATGAAGGAAGCTAATTAACAACACATTAATTGCAGCTGGGCGAGGCTGGTCAGTCCCGCACCGAGAGAGAAAGAATTAACTCCCTCAGTGCCGAAAAACACCCAGCACCAGAAACTCAGCTGTGCGAAGTCAGGGTGTGCAATCGCGACGATCTTCGCCGCGACACACCCGTGACACTGTGAGAGTCAGAATTCTTATTGGTTGGTAGGTGATCAAATAGTTATTTCAGGCAATAAAATGCAATTTACGGTAATTATTTTAAAATCATATAATGTGTATTTCTGGCTTTTATTTTCACATTCTGTCTCTCACAGTTGAAGTGTACCTACGATAAAAATTATAGACCTCTCCATTTTTTGTAGTTGGGAAAACTCGCAAAATTGGCAGTGTATCAAATACGTATTTTCCTCACAGAATTTGGAGGGTATGTACCAATCATCTGAGCGTATCAACTAAAAAATTTATCTTTGTGATCACAACAAAGTTATAGAGTGAAGAGTTAACAAGGACGGAGTGACGGAAAAATTCAGTACAGCTGGAGCAATGAACACGGGTGGTAATAATCCTTTTCCCAGAAGAGATCACCTTATAATAATCTCTGTGATATTTGCAGTTTTATTAATTTCTCTTCATTACTTAAATACTGCATTTTAATTTTCTGCATTATCTGCAGACCTTTCCGGCGATGGTGATTATCACTGTATAATTGCATTACATACAGGATGATTGCAATGTATAAGAATTATTGGATTTGAGCTTTAGTCACACGGCACTTTTTTTGTGAAAGATGTCTTATTTTCCATGGTATTTTCAAGGTGTTTTTAAAGGGGTCACCCGCTACTTTTCCACTTTTATATTTAAAGGGCAGCTGAAAGATGCATCTTTTAATGACTGATGTGCATTGTTCAGCTGTCTGGGCGCCACAGTCACAACATGCATTCCCGTTATCAGATGGTGGACGTTTTTGCTATAATTTCCACCAATTTTTGTGGTGTAAATTACAGTGATTCAGTCTGGCCCTGCTGGACCATGCCAAGCCTGTTAACGTCCACCAACCCAAAGACACAAAATTTTTGGGCAACAAAGCATTTAATATCCACAGCAGTTTTCTATCTGCAAAATTGCTTGATGAATTTCCCCAAAAAATATATTAGAAAGTTTTTAAACTTTTCATTTATATAGTAACTACACCTGATTAACCTGAATCCAGAAACCCCCTTCAGGTCATGTTCACACCTGCAAAAATGCTGCAATTTTTCCCACTGCGCTTTTCTACAACTGTCTGCATGAAAATACACAATAGTGATATGCTATTTGCTGCTTTGTTTTGCTATATTTTCCCCTTTTTTATGTGTTATAGCTGCAGATTTGATGTGCACTTAAAGGGGTTGTCCAGGTTTGGGGCTCAAGTCTGTATGTGACTGCAGACTTGTGAGTCTTCACAGCGCAAACAGTGCTTGTGCTGAGAGTGGGCGGTCATGTGACTGCAAATATGTGATTCGCATACTTCCGGCCACATTCCGACTAGACGTGTCCAGCCTCGCTCAATTCATTTGCATTGCGTGAGGTCGCGTACGTCTAGTTTGCATGTGACTGCATTTATGCAAATCACATTCTTGCGATCAAATGCCAGCACCGGAGAATCCTGATAGTGCGCGGTGAGGATTCTCAAATCTGTAGTCCCATAGAGTGACTGCAGACTTGAGCCCTAAGCCTGGACAAACCCCTTTAGTTACATTTTTGCTATTATTTATGCTACAACGTTTTTACATGCCTCTTTTCTGACTCCCCCTAAAAGTCTATTGAGAAAATAAAACACAATTCCATGGCAACTTAAAAATGCCTAGTGGGCACTGGCATAAGTTTTCAAGGATTCACTTCCCCTTTGCCAGAACTGTTAACTGATAGCAGATTTTATACACCAAAAAAATCACAAACATTGTTTCTGCTACATGTGAACATGACTTTAAGGCTGTGTGTACACGTTCAGGATTTTTCGTGTTTTTGCGGTGGTTTTCTGCCGCAAAAATGTTTATAAAATGCATGCATTAAGCATCCTATTATTAGAATGCATTCTGCAATTTTAGTGCACATAGTGCGTTTTTTTCCGAAAAACGCATCGCGGTAAAAAACACAGCATGTTCATTAATTTCGCTGTAAATCTGCGGATTTCCCGTTATATTATTGACCTAGGATGTTCAGGAAAAAAACACGCAAAAACAGTGCAAAACCACGATAACAACGCGTCTGGATTTCTTGGGAAAAAGTCAGTTTTTTCTCAGGAAATTTCTGCTAAGGCTATGGTTCCACGGTCCGGAACCATAGCGCTTTGGACGGAGCGGAAATTCCGCTCCGTCTAAGCCCCGCCCCCTTTCTGACGCGCGATCTTTCCGGAGGTGTTCAGAACACCTCCGGAACACCTCCGGAAAGAGCGCAGGGCTACATAGCCCTGTGTTAATTATGTTACGGCGACGCACCGTCGCCGCAATACGCGAGGACATGCTGCGGTCTAAAAAGACGCGCCGCATGTCCGTTTACGCAGGTTTACCACCTGCGTATTGTTACGCATAGTGGAGACGGGATTTCTTGAAATCCCCTCCACTATGCTGTAACATCTGGACGCTGCGTGTTTGGCGCTGCGCCAGCGCACAGCGCCAAACACGCAGCGTTTCCTGACCGTGGAAACTCACCCTAAGAATACTGAACGTGGGCACATAGCCTAAAAGATTTTTTTTATGCTGCTGTGGTGACATTGCAATTACAGCACGGCAGCTGCAGCCAATCACTATCCTCTGTGTAGATAGCACAAGCCTAGTGATTGCCTGCAGCAGCAATCATGTGCTGCAGTTACAGCGCCACCATTGTAGTGTGTCAACACAGAGCAGGGACAGTGGCAGGGGGGGCAAAGTACTCATAAAGCTCAGTTTGATAGTTTTAGTTGACAAGGTTAAAACGAAGTAATCAACCATATAAAAGTTCTTTAAAGGTAGGCATAATAAATGTAACTCTTAATAATTATAAGGCGATTTCTTGGACCAAATGAGACTTGTGTACTCACTTTTAAAATCCATGGTAGAATGGGTGTATAATCTACATTGAACATTTTCCACTCTGATATTAAGATCAGCATTTTATAAATCCAACTAGAGAAGGAGACTAGGAGGGAATATTTTCATAACAGTATAATACAGCAATTCTGATTTGGATCTCCAAAGTAAGTACAACAGCCTCATCAGGTTGGAAAATCTGTTTAATAATGTATGCGGTTTGAGCTGCAAAATCTGATGGCAGATTCTCTTTTTATGCATTTTTTTTACCCATTTCTGTGATTTTACACTAAACTAAAGCCCCTAATCGCTCTTTAAAAAAGGCGAGATATGGGCGAGTTACAGCCAGATGGGCATGTCATGTCATAGAGACAATATTATATTGCATACTGTATACCTACAATAGGGCATTAGGACCCACTACATTAGGGCGATAGGACCCACTATGAGGTTTACCGTGACGTGGCAGTGGGCTTCATACAGTCTGATCAGAATATTAAACTAAGAAGCTCATGTTCAGTTATATATATTGTTGCCACGATGCATTAGATCATTGTATGATTTGTGGAGGTGCTGTCCTTTCTCTTTTTTGAGAATACCTACAATAAAGTCATGCTGGAAACTATGTGTGATGTCATGCAGGGGCGTCGATGTGTACATAAGTGTGACCCAGACTTCATTACTATTGATGGCACAATATCCTGTAGGTATTTGTTGCCAAATGTTAGCGAGCATGAGAAAGCTGTATGTTTTCTCCAAGGCTGTGATCCCACTGAGAATACACAGTCGAGTGCATGGATCACTGCATTGTAATTGAATACAGACAGGCAAACTGGATTCCCACTAAACACTTGGTTTATATTATGGCTATACTGAGTCAACGCATGTAAGAATCAGTGGAACAAATATTGATAAGTAGTAGGTGAAAACACTATTTAAAGGGGTATTTATTACCGAAAACGGTGCAGCCGCATGCACACAGTGCACAGAGCCAGAACAGAACAGCTCACTACACTGCGTAGTGGCCATTCTCAGGTACTGCAGCTCAGCTCCTATTCAAGTGAATAGAAGCTGCGCTGCAGTACCTGAGAATGACCACTACGCAGTGTATGGAGCCGGTGGGAGAACCAAACAGCTGGTCTGCGGGGTGGATGGCCCCACACTGATATGATATTGATGACTTATATGCCGATGACCGAAGGATAAGTCCTGGACAGCTTCTTTAAAATTTAGCGTCGCCCTCTAAAGTTTTGTGTTGGTAGTCCAAGCTAGTTACATTGCAAGCGTGCCTGATAGTTCACTACAAGTGATGAGCAAACTACTATTCAGCAATGAAATCATAAAACATATTCTTTATCTTTTCATTAGATTGATGCAATGAAGCACAAAGTGTAATGATATCCACTATAACTTGTAATCAGGTTTCTTTTCATTTTTTATTTGTTCCTAGAGCTATGACAGCCATGATGTGACAGCTTAGTTCTAATTACAGCGTCTGTACACATTTTACCATAATATACAAAGTCAAACAGTTGGTACCAGGGCAAGAGACATTAAAGGTTCGCTTATACGAGCATGTGCCAAAAGATGTTTTAACAGAATAAACTGGCCACAACAGTGCACAAAACAAGACCTGAAAGATAACATGGAGGACTGTGATTGAAAACCTATACATGAAAGTCCTCCAAACACAATGTGTTTATATAAATGGTAAACCATTTTATTTATCGGCATTTGTAGGTAATTTTGCAAAAGTATAAAAAAAATAAAATAAATCAAAGCGATGACCAGTAAGATGCTATAGATACCCAGGGTCCAAGATGCTGCAGTGTATCCCTTGACGTGCGTTTCGTCAGTTCTTCCTCAGAAGGGTGCAAAATTACCTACAAATGCCGATTTGACCTTTTACTATATATTTTTGCATATTGCCTCTGGAGTCTCCCATAAACTATGTATTCTCCATCATTAGTATCATTTATGCCACTCTTTTGGTTTAATCTTACTGGGAGCTACAATAACCCAGCACTGCCCAGTACTTTTATCTGTGTCTGCATGGAAGTTCTTTCAATTTACTAATCCGCACCTTGCACTCTATCTATAAAGACACAATTTTCCTTTATTATTATAACCTCACACATTTAGTCATTTGTCTAATTAAGCATGTGTTACAAGGTCTAGCACAGACACAAATTATCTATTTTCTATACTTGCTCAGTTTTTTTTTAATTTCTGTATGGTCTGGTTACATCTCCTTGTTTTAACTTTTTAATCATTGTGTGTTTTTTTCAATAAAATTGTTTACCATTTATAGAAACACATTGTGTTTGGCTGCAATAGTGGCTGCAGAGATGAATAAAGTTTTCTTAGAAAAGGTTATGGAGCCTAATATGCTAATAACCAAGGGGGCATGAAGCAGAGATTCTTCACTGTGGGCATTGATTTTTTTCCCCTGCATAATGTTGTCCAATGATAAGGAGACAGTGTCATGGAAGGAAAAAAAAAAGAAAACTCCCCCAGAGAAGATCAGAATCGGCTTTACCTGTGTGACATATCAAAGGGATGGTGGATTGAGGATGATCTGCGCTACCACACTCCTCCAGCCGTGGTTCTTCACACGCGCACCCAGGTCTGCTGAATCTGTGTGAGTAAGCGCAGAGTTCAGGTCAGCAGGTGGGCTCCTTCAAGGTATGGTCCTGGCCCTCAGAGGGATGGGTGTCCTGTTGGCTGCGCTCCCTTTGCCGCGCGCCCATCGCGCTATCATCGCCGCCGCCCAAAATTTAGTCCCCGGCTTCTGGCCGGGGTAGGCCTAGCTCTTCCTACCAGGCCGGCTCCGCCCATGTCCTCGGCGCTTCTCGCTCTGAATGAGAAGCGCTCCGGCCGCATCCCTGCTCCCTGGTCCTGACTCCACCCACATTTCTGGTGCTTCTCGTTCCTCACGAGAAGCGCCAACTTCTTCTTGGGCCATTACTTCCTGTCACTTTGGCTGGGGACGCCATCAGCTACAGGTTGGGGACGCACATTTACCACCGCAGTGCTGACTACCTTCTCTGGGGGCACACACAGGACCTGGGTAAGCTTAACACAGCCTGCAGCTGGACACAGCGCTTAACCCCTTCCCTGCAGTAGCCTGTAAGCAGCACTCTCAGGCCAATATGTCTCAGTCACAGTCCATGGCTTCCCTGGCTAAAGCTATAGAATCCTTCCGTGATTCCTCCTCATCAGTTTGCCTTACGTAGAAAGCCCTTCAGCCATGCAAGAGTCTTCCTCAGACAGGGGCCGGACAGCAGCTGAAGATGTGCAATCTTCTAGGAAACGTCCCCATAGCTCGTCCCCCAGGCACTCTAGTGCCTCGGCGTCCGAAAGCTCTGCTTCCCGCTCCCCTCACCAGGGGTTTGCAGTGAACACGACTCAGAATATGAGCCAGATGTGGCCATAGACCCGGACTCGTTAGAGTACCAGGAGTCGCTAGATTCTCTAATTGAAGCTGTCAATAAGGCTCTGATAGTAGACAAAGAGCCTGGGATTAGTCCAAAGGACCAAACTTCCTTACATGGTTTTTGCTAACCACCCTGAGTTTACTGACATTGTTCAGAGGTATAGAAGTCGTCCGGACAAGTGATTCACAGAGCAGAAGCCGCTAGAAGCACGGTACCCCTTAGCTCCTGCTCTAAGAAAGGAGTGGACTGAGTCCCCCACAGAGGACCCACCCATATCACGTCTCGCTTCTAGCACTCTCTTGTCCTTGTCTGACAGCTCGTCTATCAAAAACCCCACTGATCGACAGATTGATAATCTTGCTCAGTCAGTCTTTGAAGCTGCCGGCGCAGCTCTCTTTCCTTCCTTTGCTGCAACTTGGTGGCCAGAGCCATGGTGACTTGGGCAGAAGCTTTAGCCAAGACCAGTCGAGACAATAACCTACCTCCCGAGGCGGTCAGTCTCGCATACCAGATTGCCCGGGCTGGGGATTATGTTGTACATGCCTCCCTAGATGCTGCTAACTGTGCCGCGCTCGCAGCCGCAAATGCCATCACTATCAGGAGAGCCCTATGGCTCCGAGAGTGGAGAGCAGACTCCGCCTCCAAAAAGTCTTTAGCTTCCCTGCCTTACCAGAGCGGCCGATTGTTCGGAGACAAACTTGACCAAATTATCTCTGATGCTACTGAAGGAAAAAGTAAATTCCTCCCTCAACAAAGACCCAGTCGGCCTTTTCGGAGTCAACACCAGGTTCGCCTCCGGCCTTTTTGCAGCACCGCAAGCTGGTCATCCGCAACCACCTCATCTAGCTCGGCCCGTCCCCCGCGCAGGGACAGGGATCCATAACCCTCATACAAGCCCTCTCATTCCTGCTTGAGCAGACCCACACGGTCTGGCCCCAAGGGTACCTCATCCCGCAAGTCCTCTGCTCAATGACTCACTGCAGTATCCGGAGGACACAGACAGGGTTGGTGGCCGTCTACTTCTGATTTGTCAAGTCTGGCTTGCGGTCATTCACGACCAATGGGTCAGAGATCTGGTGTCCTCCGGATACACAATAGAATTTGCATCTCCCCCCCTCCAACTCGCTTCTTCCAGTCGCGTCTTCCAAGTACGGAGTCGCAAGCAGTCCCTTTTCATCAGGCCACATATGCACTCAGCAAGAACGGAGTCACTGTCCCGGTCGCACACACAGAAAGGTTCAAGGATTTTTACTCAAACCTGTCTGTGGTCCCAAAAAAGGATGGAACCATGCATCCTATTCGGCATTTGTAGCTCAGTTCCGTGACCCATTAGCCATCGGGTCGGATGCCCTGGTGCTTCCGTGGCATCAGTTTCGCCACCCTTACATTTTTCCGCCGCTTCCGCTAATTTTAAGGGTCAATCAAAAGATCAAGGCAAAGGAATCCCAGTGATTCTCGTCGCTCCAGACTGGCCACACCAAGCGTGGTACGCGGAACTAGTGCAACTAGTCACTGACGTTCCCTGGCGGTTACCCGACAGCCCAGACCTTCTCTCTCAAGGGCCGATCTACCACCAGAACTCGAGAGTTCTAAGTTTAACGGCCTGGCCCTTAAATCCTGGATCCTAGCTTAGGCCGGTTTCTCATAACAAGTAGCTTCCACCATGATTAACGCTCGGAAACCTACATCCACGCGCATTTACCATCGCATCTGGAAGGACTTTTTCTCTTGGTGCAAAACTCGCGGATGTTCCACACTTGTGTTTTCTATCCCTTCCATTTTGGAGTTTCTCCAAGCAGGATTAGACTCAGGCCTGGCACTGGATTCTCTCAAATGCCAAATTTCAGCCCTATCCATCCTGTTCCAGCGAAGGATAGCTTCTAAATCGCAGGTTAAGACCTTCATACAGTGAGTGTCGCATCTTCTCCCTCCCTACAAGATGCCACTGGAACCTTGGGACCTTAATTTGGTCCTAGGTGCCTTGCAAGAGGCCCCCTTCGAACCCTTGCAGGACGCTTCACTTATTCTTCTTTCTTGGAAAGTTGCCTTTCTTGTGGCAGTAACATTCATCAGGCGGGTCTTGGAATTGGCGGCTTTGTCTTGCAAACCTCTATTTCTGGTTTTCCACCAGGGCAAGGTGGTGTTGAGGACGTCTCTGTCCTTACCTAAAGACGTTTCTTCTTTTCATCTGAATGAGTACATAGTTTTGCCCCGTTCTGCCCAGCTCCGGCCCATCGTACTGAGAAAGCTCTCCACACTTTGGATTTGGTGAGGGCACTCAGGAAATAAATTTCCAGAACAGCGTCTTTTCGCAAATCGGATTCCCTCTTTGTGCTTCCGGAGGGACACAGAAAGGGTCTACCTGCTTCTAAAGCTACAATAACCAGATGGATCCGCTCTGCGATCCAAGAGGCTTACTGTGTCAGAGGTCAGCCTATCCCGGCGGGGATTAAGGCACACTCCACTCGGTCTGTGGGGGCTTCCTGGGCCATATGGCATCAGGCGTCAGCACAGCTAGTTTGCAAGGCTGCGACTTGGTCCAGCCTACACACGTTTGTTAAGCATTACAACATTCATTCTCAAGCTTCTACAGATGTGGCCCTTGGCAGACGGATTCTGCAATCGGCAGTATCACATCTATAGGGCAGATTTAACCTGTTGGTACACGAGGTTTCAGCTGTCGTTCTGTTTCCCACCCAGGGACTGCTTTAGAACATCCCATGGTCCTGTGTCCCCCAATGAGGCGAAGGAAAAACAGGGATTTTTGTGTGTACTCACCGTAAAATCCTTTTATCCGAGCCACTTATTGGGGGACACAGCACCCACCCTGTTAGCTTGCAGTTGTTCTTTGGTTTTGACATATTGCGTTTGCTTTGTTTGCTATTTACGAACTCCTACTGCTTTGGCACCGAACTGGTTCATCATAGAGCCAGCAGAGGGTGTATACTGCGGAGGAGTTAATTTTTATGTATATTTGCTTAGTGTCCTAGTGGCAGCAGAATAACACCCATGGTCCTGTGTCCCCCAAAGAGTGGCTCGGAGAAAAGGATTTTACGGTGAGTACACACAAAAATCCCTGTTTCTAACCTTCTCTGGGGGCATAATCTTTTTTCTTCTCCTGTATAATGCTGCCTACTTATGATTGGTCAATGTTATGCAGGTGAAAAAGTCAACTCCCCTATTGAAGAATCTATCCTAATGCCCCCTTTGAAATTATGGAAACTGGAATATTATGTGCCTCTTGATTTGAGGTACATATAAATTACTGTGAAATGTATAGATTTTCTTTTCCACAAATATCCCAAATATTTTTGTTTATATTTTTTACTGTTTCTGTTTCATAGCAAGAAACATGTTGAATTATCTCTTCTGGTTATTTCGGTCATTGATTGCCTAATATGTATTGGTTTATTTTTATTTTGTTTTAAAAATGCTACATTATTTTATATGATAAAAAAACCTTATTTTTTGTTGAGGGACTTATTTTTAATTTTTGGAGAAGTTTTATACATACATTTTTTACATAATTTTTCACCTCAAAACATCAGAAAAGATCTCTTCGGAACATATATTTTTTTTTCTTGAACAATTTTATTGTACACTAACTGGGGCGTCCGCAGGACCCTTAGTAACAGTGGAAAACAGATTGCGATATTGACAGAAGACACTGACAGAGCTGATTTGGGTCTGCTAGGATCAGGTGATCATGTAATCACCAAATCCTACACCAGCTTTGGCAGTGCAAATACTTCAGTTTGCTGTATAGCATTCCCCAAGTGACATGTAACTGAGAAAAGACAAGACAGAAGCGGTAATAAACCACTTCTATCTTTTCCATAGGACACAGCTTGTAACTGCATTTGCTCGTGATAGACTACAGAAGCTTTAATCCTGCACCGTTAATTTACAATGTTATAAGGGCAAAGCCCAAAAACAGATAGAGTCAATGCCCAGGCGCTTGGTTATTCGGTTAACAAGTGGATTGACGTCCTTTCAAGGTCCTTTCACATGAGCCAATTCAACCATATTAACGATTGTTCTATCGCCATACAGCATGCTGCCCTGCCAGGTTTGTATTATTTTTCAGCATTCTGCAAATGTTAACAATTCCCTAATAAACACCGATTATTGCAATCAAATAATTTATGAGACCAGGTGTGAACATATGCATTCTAAGAGTAGCCACCTCCATACATAACTGGCAAATAAAGCTGCACTCTGTATCGCTATAGCATGCAAACATGAAATATGTATAACTGGAATTGCATTACTGCGCTAGAAAATAGGATGAAACTAACATACTTAGCGCCCAAATTGGCCAATTCAGGTGTACCTGGCAGAAAACGACAAGGCGATCCTCTTTGCTGGGACCCTAACCTAATGTGATTTCTCTCCAGGGCTGATAGCCTACAATTATATGGGATCTTACTATGATTAAAGCTACCATAGGCTGATGGGTGGAGTGGATGGTCAGAGATCCTACGTATACAATATCAAAGACTGACCGACAATCATAGACCAGGTGTTAACTACTACTACTCTTAGTAGGCACCTGTTCACACATGGTCCTTTTTGAAGGATGGTCAGTCTTTGATATTTGTATACATAGGCTCACTGACCGACCACTCCAGCCATCAGACTATAGAGATTTTAATCACAGCAGAATTCTACCTACCCATATAAATGTAGGCTATCCGGCCAGCAGAGGAATCACTTCAGGTTAAGTTCCCAGCAAAGAGGATCGCCCTGTAATTGGATGTGCGGCACACATGAATTAGCCAATTTATGAGCTAAGTATCTTTGGTTTTTTTCTACTTTCTAGAGCAGTAACGCTATTCCAACGTCACATATTTCAAGAGTATATGCTATAGTGTTACAGAGTGCAACTTTGTTAGTCAAACAATTTATGAGCAAGGATGAAAGGTTTCCAACCCAACACAAAGTTAACAAAAGTAAAAACAAAAAATAATTATTATGGCTCCATTATGATATTGTATAAAGTATATGGACCTAAAATGTTAAAAAAGTTATGTTCTGACTTGTTTCAGGTCCATCCAACTTTCTGTTCCCTGGAAATTGGTCAGAGGTTCCCCAGGAGATAGAGATGGTGTCACTACACACTTAGCCTTTTGAGATATAATTTGGAGTAAGGGTATTTTGGCAGGAATATAAATAAGATTTGCTTTGAGTGGGTGTAAGAGGTTAAGGGAACCTGATATTCAGCAATAAACTATATACCGTATATGCATGAGTGTAGGTAATTTCAATTCTCAATGTACAGGGTAACTAATAAGGGCCAAGTATCTGCATTAATGTGACTAACGCTTGCTTTATAGTCCCATCTCATGTTGTACACCCTTTTAAATGAGGGAAATGAGTACGTTGAATATCTAAATGGAAGCGACGCACAACGAGCCTCTCGTGTGTAAGAGGTGAACGTACAATGCACTCAGTAAACAATTCAATTTCCACTGCAGCACGCAATCCTTCACGTATCTCATCAAAAAATGGGTCTACACGGAAGAGTAACCCATGAACTGATGGAGATCAGCTCCTTCAGATGTGGGAGGCCAGGGGACTCGTCACAGTAAATATTCTATATAGTTGAATGATCTTTGGTGACATGTCCCACCAGTATTGTCTTCTGTAAGTTCCCCCCACATCATCCTTCACAGATCCCCATGCATGCTCTACGGGAGATAAATCTGTCTTTTCTTTCCTTCCTGAATAAAGATTCCTTGGTTTTTAATGAAATGGTTGGAGAGCCTTCATGACCCCATCTTATCAACACAGCACAGGCACTTTATTAAAAAAAAAAAAAAAAGAGAGAGACATTAATTGGAGAAGGGTCTCTTGAACATTTGGCGAGATATCAAATACTATACCTCTACAGTTCACATTATATGCTGGCCCTTACGTGAATTCATTAGAAATCTGGAAAAGTTTCCAGTAAACGAATATCAGCTGGTGGATAGAATAACCGAAGAAGCATTATAGAAGTTGTACAGGATATATATGGGTTAATGCTAAATCCTTAGACTCTGTTGCAACATCACAAATAATGGTTGTAAGGTATCACCTAGATTCTAGAACATCCAACTGATCTGTAATGTTATCTACTGAAAGAAAATGCTCTGCGGACAAACAATAATGCGGTGGAAAATTAGAACCATTGATTAGAGCTCTCGTTTAGTTTGTTATTTTTTTAATAGCTTATTGAATTTTCAATGTTATTGTTAATGTTATTCAATTATTATTATTCAATGTTATTTTTTTCAATAGCAATCCTTGTTATTCGAACAATGCCATAACCAAATGCTCACTTCTATTAAAGGGAATCTGTCAGTAGGATCAACCTCCTAAGTCATCTATATGGGCATGTAGGTCATATAAAGCTGAAAACAATGATACCTTGATATCTGAGATCTGATGTTTTATTCCAGAGAAATCCACATTTTTCTTAATATGTAAATGAGCTCTTAAGATCTATGGGCCGGAGATAGATCATCTCGGGAATCTGCCTCCAGAAGGTATCATTTTCTTCAGCTTCCTATGACCTACATGCCCATATACACGGCTTTAAGAGGGTTGATCCTAGTGATAGACTCCCTTTAAAAAAACAAATCCTGCAATTGAGGAATAAGGCCCTTAGAGCACGTCGAGCTTCCACGTTGCAGAAAGTCGATGGTATGTTTTACTTTCCATCCGGCAGAGATTCTCTATCACGGATCACATCCTCAGAAGTGCAAGATGGATGCACCGTGGTGGACTATGGAGTGCCCGTGGTTCATGATAGGGACACGGTGTAGAACAATGTTTGGCACCCCAATGGGAGCACCTGGGACTGATATTCAACATTTAACCAACTTCAACCAATTTTATAGCTCTAGCACGGAGTATTTAATTGTGTGGATTTTTATGCAAATTTTGCAAACTCTCCCAGAAAGAACCAGAACACAAGGTACAGCAGAAAATACAGAAAACTAAAACACGTTAATGCCCCCTCTCCCGACACTCCACAATATCTGACTTATTTTAAAAGTATGCAAAACTTATCTCCAGATATGAATAAATGATTAGTTTACCCAGATTTCTCAGCTCCTGGAATAAGCGGAGGTTTTGTCAATCCCCTTGAGACGCTGCCGCTACCTATAGTCGGATTTGTCTGTAGGATGGTGCATGTTTTCCTCCTGGCAATGTTTGATGAGTTTTTTTTTCTTTTAAGCATTTAACTAATTTCTGGATGTGTTTTATATTGCTAAACGGCAATGCTAATATAAAAATATGAAAACTCAATAAAAGGATCGTTAAACAAGCATATGCGAATATGAAACGATGGAAACTAGAAACATTTTTGATGGATGACCAAAATTAAGACTCTTGTGTGCTTCCTATCTAATGCTGCTCTCGGTTTTGTTATTTGGAACTCAAAAAGGTAGAAAGTAATTCTTCTGGGATCTCTGGTGGCATTGTGTCATTTCTATGCCAATTAATCCCAGCATAAAAATACATTAAAAAAACACAGTGTCAGTATATAATATAACTCCAGGGGAATTTCTAGGACAGGATAAATGAAAAAAAAATCCTGACAAAATTAGAACTCGCTAGGTAGATGACGAGAGGACATTCTCTTGTAATGTGTCTTGTTTAATAGTCTATTTGGCCATAAATCTGCTTTCCCTGATTTTATTTTACAGATGAGTGTAATCTGTCATACATAAGCGACCATTTCAAGCAGGAGAGGGTTCATCAATTTAAAGGGAATCTGTCACCAGGTTTTTGTCACCTAAACTGAGAGCAGGATAATGTCAGAGACCCCGATTCTGGCGATATATCACATACAATGCTGCTTGCAGTAGTTTTGATCATTTGATCATTGTTTTATTAGCAGGAGATTATCACTAGAGGACTAGTAAACCTGCTGACAGGTAGTCCTACATAATAATGAGCTCTGTAACCACGCCCTTTCCACTGATTGGCCAGTTTCTTCCTATGCACAGTATACAGAAAGCTGCCAATCAGTGGTGTGGGTGGCGATACAGACATATGCCTCAGATAAACCAGGGATTAACTTTAAACTGCAGCAAAAGGCCTAGCAAGTGACACGTCGCTGAAATCAGGATCTCTGCCCCTATATCATGCTGCTCTCAGATGGGATTAAAAAAAAACAAAAACTGGTGACATATTGCCTTTAATTTACGTTCAGAAAAAAAATTCCTGTCCTCACAATTTTCCATTTACCATAACCTCCAGATTATGGTCTGTGTATACAGCATTGCCACACACAGACTGCACAGTGGCACATAGGAAGAGAACTGACTCGTAGGCACTCTGTATGCCACCGTATGGTTTCTACAAGGCATTGTATTTTTTACCAGTAGTATGTCATTAATAGAAACAAGGCACAATTTTTTTTTTCTTGCAGATTATCCCAAAATGCATCAGGAGTAAAAAAAATCGTGGCTTACATTATAAATGTGTCTATTCAGTACAGGTAAGATACTTGGTTCCAAAACACATGTGGCTTGTCTTCTCTCTCAAAGAAACAAAGGGCAAAAATGTACTATATATAATCCTTTCCCTGAAGACTGAACCTATATTACAGTGAAGATGATCCAAGCGACGTTAGACGCAGTTATCAACAAATACCTAATACGTAAGACATTTTTAAAGAGTAGCCATCGTTTTAATTCTTATTTCATAAATCATTAGCACATGGAAAAATAAGCAAATTTGTAATATATCTTATCAGAGTAATTTGCTTCATTCCTTTCCTGGACTGATGTCTTACTATCACTTCCTGTAAAATCTGTATTCATTGAAGACACATTTTCCCATTATTGAAGGAGATGACAGTTGGTGCTTTTAAAATTCTATGGAGGAGCTAGAGGCCGACACAGACATCCTGCAACAAGTTCTCCTAACAGGACGTTAGGGTCTGAGCACATGTTGCAGTTTTGTCTCGTTTTTTTCTGTACAAATTTGTCACAAAACTTGAAGGATTTCCTAGCATCAGCCAAACTGAACGAGATTCCCGAAGTTTCTTGCACATGTTGCTTATTTTTTCCTTGCAGATTTATACCTGCAGCTTATACTAATGAGTGTGGGAAGCCACATCACAATGCATGCAGAAAACATGTCAAAAACACATGTATTTTGTGCTGTGTTTTTCTTGCCAACACATTAGAATTAGATTTTTGCACATACACTTACAGTTCTCCATAAAATATTATAAGCACCAACTGTCAGCTCCTATCCAAGTAATGGGAAAAATCCCCGAGTTGATAATTTTGATAATGAAAAATCAGTCCAGGAGGAGAAAGAATCAGATTTCTCTGATAAGATATATTACACAATGCTAATTGCCTGTTTGTTAGGCAATCCCTCCATGTGTTGTGGCTGTCGAACCTAAGCGAGACATGCAGCCGCGGGGACTCGAACATATTTTTCGAGCACGCCGAACACACTTGGTTAGAACCCGAGCATGCTCAGATAACACCTTATCGGAACACGTTCGCTCATGACTAGAAGCCACAAGTGCTCAGACTGCCATATAACGGAACTTAAGACTTTGAAAAACAGCTGGAATGACTTTTTAAACTATTCCTTACACTGACAGTAAAACAAAGAAGCCAAAAAGTACACATAGATTACACCTAATGGATTGGCAGGCTGAGGAAAGGCTGTAGATATATTCAATTTTCCTGTCACCGACTAGAACAAATCAACATTAAAGAAGAAAATTTGTGGAAGATGCCTGAAGCGAATGACAGACTGATACAATACAATATAGATGAGGACGGGTAGTTAGAGCTGACAATGCAAAGGGAGCCTACATCCAGAATTATAGACGAAGTGTGCACTGGTGAGGCTATGGCATTGATCGCACAAAGGATGTGGCTTCTCCACTTATTTCCCCTATGGCACCTCCTCTGCTATATTACACAAAACTCTTTCCCTTTCATTATGAAGCTGTGGGGAAATTGGGAAAAAAAGGGGCAAAATAGCATTCACGGTACTTTTCTTACAAAAAAAACAATAAAAACAAAAACGAAGGTACAGTTTACCTGTAAATAATATGCGGCACTTATTTCGTGATAAATTACAGTGTAAATTATTTGCACTATAAATGATTTTCTGGCAAAGATGGTCAGAGGCGTGCCTAATTTATTCCGAGGGATGTGCCTTTATTGGGACCAGCCTTTATTACTCTTTGTACGTCAACCACATTGCACAACTGACGAGCTGTACCTAGGGTAGAGTCTTAGGATTTTTATATAAATCCTATATTTAAATCTACAAATTCCCAGAACGGTAAGTGATGTCACTGGGATGTTGGAAAAAACAGCACTTTAGGCTTGTAACTTCAATCAGCAATAATTGCCAACAAGGTAGGAAAATCCTTATAAAGGGTATCCCAGCCTGGAGTATTTTTAATATAGCGGTGGGCACATGACCACAGGGACCCAATCTTCTGCTAATCAGTGGGTATCCCAGTGGTAGGACCCCTACTGACTTAGCATTTAATCTTGGACGTGAAGAGGAAAAAAAAAATTCCTCCACTTGCTCCATTCTGTGAGTCTGTGAAAAACGGTCTGCCCTCAGATGTCATCCGAGTGTGGTCCATTGTTTTCCAAGGACCCATAGGCTTGCACTGCCGAAGAAAAAAACTGGGGCATGTGCACCGCCTCATAGAATATAATGGGTACGAGTGGTATCCGAGAAAATGATAGATAGCCCTTGTCCGAGATAATTGGTCATTTGCCCAAGCCCTTAATGTAGGATACAAGTGATACATCTCCTTGGACAGCACACGGACCCATTGAGTTTCACGGATACTTCTACACATCAGTTTAAAAAATGGATCCGTGTGTGAGATCTGTGAGACTCCGAGCACGTCCTAGTCTCATCCGTTATCTGTCGCACTCATATAAAATGGACGAAAAATGGAAGAGATTGTGGACTTCAGTGTTCCATCCAAGTTTCATCCGTTGTTCATGGATAAATAGAAGTTCAGATTAGAGGTAAAGTGTATTATAGAGTCTTTAGCTGAAGCGTAGGCAACACTGCTAAACACTAACCTGTATAAATAAAAAGAAAATAAGACTGACTGATCTTTTTGAGGAATAGAAAAACAGAAAAATAAAAAACAACCAAATCTGAAAGCACGTGACTACACCAGTTAGGCAAGATGGCAAGGTCGAGGCAATTACTGAGAGAACAAAAGGAGAATAGGAGCAAAGACAGGAGGCGACAAAGAATTAATATCATTTGTGAGAATGCCGGCAATTCCGCAGATCTGGGCATATAACGGGACAGGGGAGAACAGACTGGATAAAAAGAAGCATCTCTGTCGAGGTCAGGACCTATGCAGGTGAGGAAGAGACTGAAGATGAATGGGATTAGCAGAAAATGACTGAAGGACATCAGGACACAAAGCACTATGTGAACATAATAAGGAACCTGATGTGACTAAAAAGTAGAGAAATAGTTTAAAAAATATAGGACAGTAACATAATTATTCTTTAGAAAAAAAAAAAGACAGACACGGTGGCAGGACCACTGAAAGAAAATGGTTAAAGATGTTGTCCACTACCTCTTTTGAAGTTGTCCCCCTCGTAAAATAAAAACGTGTACTCACTGATACTTTCCAGCCATGTTGGTGCCGATCTCCAAGGAATCGCATGACACTGTCATGTCCCGTGAGATCTGCTGACAATCAGCCCAATAAGTGACACTGACTGGCTGCAGGGCTCACATGACATAATGTCACACTATTCCTGGGAGACCCAACACTGACATTAATGGAATGGCACTGGAAGTGAGTCTTTGTAAGTTTACAAAGGGGACTATTTCATTTAAAAAGGGGTTGTCCAGGGTGTGGACAACTCCTTTAAATGAACCTTTCATCTAACATATGTAGCTGCGACAAAAGTCTACAGTCGTTCTATGTGACTGTAGGCTGTTGAATCGTGACAACGTGTATTCGCAGTTCAAGGGAGGTTCACAAGACCACATGTTGGCAGATTGCATACTTGTGGTCATGTGCTGACTAGACATGTTAAGCTTCTATCAAAAAGAGAACCCCGATGGAGTCTGGGACTACAGGGGAATCATGACAGCATGATTTTATAACACTTGGTTCTAGGACTTCTGGCTTAAAAGGTTAAGAGTACAAATGAACAATTTGATTTGTGCGGCCCTGGTCAGGCATCCAGTCTGGTCCTTTCATGTCTTCATTTCTGCGCTGGCACTCTCGGGATTTCTCGCTCCTCACTACGTCTCATGCCATGTCATGACATCGCAAGGCCAAAGCACCAGATAGGTCCCAGGATGCCGGGTGAGGCTGCCAGATGCAGAAGTGAAGACTCGATCCCCTTGGAGGACCAGACTGGATGCCAGATAGGGGCAGTGTGAACCAAATTGCTCATCTCTAGTCTGAAGCTTATTGTACCTTAACTAAGGGCATCATGAAATAGGAACAGTCTACTTCACTACTATAAGTACGGTATGCTTTAGCCTGACATGTACCAGGCTGGAGAGGTAACTTTTGGCGAAGAGCTTGGCACGGGTAGAAACGCTTCCCTCCAGCTTCTCTTGCCTGGCTCAGTGTGATTGACAGCCCTCCTACTTGCACATAAGAAGAGACCTG
This sequence comes from Oophaga sylvatica, assembly GCA_033576555.1. Classification (NCBI taxonomy): domain Eukaryota; kingdom Metazoa; phylum Chordata; class Amphibia; order Anura; family Dendrobatidae; genus Oophaga; species Oophaga sylvatica. The sequence goes on along the minus strand of JARQOD010000010.1, from coordinate 80,019,475 downwards.
TCCATCTCTCTTTTAGTATGAACTTGACTAGCTTCCATGGACAAACCACTTTGGCCAAGTTCTTTATAAGAGACCATAAAATAGGCCATGTTCCTAAATTTTGTGGAAAATTGCCTTTTAATGAGCCATAATACATAATAGACTATTTAAGATTATTTAATTCCTTGAAATAGGTAAAAGTGGATTAAACTTCAAATGGAGGAGATATGAAAAAAAAATCTGAGTGTTCAGCTGTTCTACAGCGGTTATTATATTATATATCTTCTTAGCAAAATGTTGCTTAAATGGAACCATTTTATGTGGCAAATTCTTTAAAAGGAAAAGTAATAAGTCATTCTAAAAATAAGTCTCTGCTTAAAGACGTAGGTCGTACGGAGAGTCATCTCTGGAATATTTCACCATCAGGTTGAATTTTGCTTTGCACGTACTAGTAAAAACTCAGCTGGCATTGAATGGTCTGATATCTCAAAGTCATCTTCAACTGCAAGAAAGATGTCAGGAAGGATGCTTTCAAGTTGAACAAATAAGTAAGACAAGCAGGATCTCACCTTAGAACATAAAATGCACAAACACAGGGTTATATATTATGCATGCAGAAACTGAGATGCCTGAAGGAAGTGGAAATCCATATATTTTCCTAGTTCCTTCTTCATGAAATAAAAAAGAACTTAGGAGGATGGACCTGTGCAGTCATGCCTGTATTGATTGTAACTGAGCAAGAACAGATAGACAAAATGCTCATATCAGCCTTTAACGTGCACTCGGCAATCTGCTCGTCGCTCAGTAATGCAAGGCCATCAGAATGATGCCAATAAAGACGAGAAATGGTCCCACTGAGGAGTCATTGTCGGCACAGAGTCCCATAGAGGCTTCGTCAGCTCAGGACATAAGCTTGCAAAAAAAAAAAGATTAACCTAAAAAGATTATGAATGAGACTCATGGCTCGAATTATAATACAAGGCGGCCATTGTTTAATACTCCTACATCACTTTCGCTAATAGCTAAATGCTTCTCAGCACTTTGTAATACGATTTTCTGGAATTTTTGATGACCTTTTATCCTTATGAAATCAATTTATTTTATTTATTTATTTTACTCACTTATACAGCACCACTAATTCCACGGCGTTTTACAGACATCATCATCGCTGTCCCCATTGGGGCTCACAATCTAAATTCCCTATCAGTATGTCTTTGGAGTGTGGGAGGAAACTGGAGAACCCGGAGGAAACCACACAAAACACGGGGAGAACATACAAACTCCTTGCAGATGTTGTCCTTGTTGGGATTTTGAACCCCAACACTGCAAACAACAGTGCTAACCACTGAGCCACCATGGTGCCCAGAGTATCCAGGTTTTTTCCCAGCGACCATGCACTAATCAGCGAATAGAAGGGACAACAGTGCTCAGTTGAGTCTCTTTACTGCCGTAGGAGTCACATCAACATCCATATATGTGAAGCGGTGTCTAGCACTGCCTGTCACTCAGGCTATTCATGTCATTGAGGATGACGAGGAACAGGGACATGGCCACATTTGCTGCTGTGCTGGTACAGCGAAGAAATATCTGAAGCACTTAAAGATTCAGTAAAGTGGTCCCCAAACTACATGAGTACATAAAATAAGCTCATCGGGTACTCACCCTCCGTGGGTCCAGCGCTGACTTCCCACCACTGCTTTCATCCCAATGTTGAGACTAGAGCAGTGGCATCACGTTAGACCAGTCTCTGAGCTCAGTGCTCGTAGAGAGGTTGACGGTACGCACTCCTGAGCTCAGTAACTGGCCAGAACAGTGACGCCACCACTATAGTCAGCCAGTCATTGAGCCCAGCGTTGCGTGACGTCAAATTGTAGCACTGAGCTAGAACAGTAACGTGTGCCGAGTTTTTTATTTTATGTATATTACACACTTAACTGAAATTAGACATCCCTTTATCAGATTCAGCCCTTTATTACATTCATGCTGCCCGACCCATGACCAACAAGAACCAGAGCCTAGCAATATTACTGCACACGTATGTTTTACTCTGAAACTCTGCAATGTTTCACAAAAAAACATAGTTTGAAAAATTTCTCCCAGTCCCGTTCCAGGTCTGGCTGATGTGTGTACACGGAAAGAGATCCGTCAATCAACAGGAGCGGAGCAGGGAGAAGATGGTCAGGGAAGTCACTGCAATAGTCAAATTTCTCCCTATTGTCCTTGGCATAAAAATAAAACTATTATATCTGTGAAACACTGGAGCATTTCAGAGTAAAACATACCTGACTGCAACTGCACAGCAAGGCTCTGATTCCTGTGCATGAATTCGGGCAGCATGAATCTAATGACAGGTTCCTGTAAATGGCCACTGTCAATTCAACAAACCTTGCAACAATCAATAATGCAAGTGACTATATGCTTCTCCACTTATGAGCCACCTTTTCTCCTCCCTTTTGTTTCCTAAACCCATTATCCACACTGAAAAACACCTCAAATCCATCATGGTCAAAGTCCTTTTATTCCTCTATCTGTATTTTATTCAGTCATCGAGCACTGTCAAGGAAGATTTAGGAACAATCAATACTGGGAATCCATACTATTCCAATACAACTGAGAGAGTAAAGCTAATTCAATACTGTGGTGTTCACTTATTGTAAAAAAAGTAAATATAACAACAAATCATTGAAAAAAAATTTATTTGGGGATAAAAATGTTGTTCTCTTGATGGAATTCACCCCACATAATGCAACTATCAATGCAAAAGCTTGGAGCAATTAAAAACCTGAAAAAGCTTGATCCTCTCAAGCGATCGATTTGCCATTAGAGGTTGCCATGTTGAGGTTTAAGCTTCCTAAAAGTGTAATACCACCTGCAAGACCATCATTTATTGCAAAGGTAATTTGTTTATATGGTGTACTATTTTGACCAGTGATTCCCAACTACATTACTTTGAGAGAGAGCCTGAAAAAATATTTCCAATTCATTGGGATCTAAAAAAAAAGCTTCCATCTCTGGGAAATCATTCCTCCCATTCCTACTTTAAAGAATCTTAATGTGGGTGCTTGTTAAGTATCCTTGAAATTCTTGCCCAGTCTTAAAATTTAAGTTTGTTCAGTGCTTTGTCCACCAGCTTCAAAAGGGAGCTTTTCACAGACAATCCAGCAATAAATTTTCAATAAAAAAAATTAAGTTTTTAAGGGACTTTCCTGAGCTGGATTATACCTTCATGACTTACGTTTTTCCTGCTACACTGCAGTTTCCATCCTTGGATTCAGGGACTGACTGATGGGTGAGCTGACTTTTTCTACACTTTTTCTTAGATTTAGGTAACGATAGATATAATATATACGACCATATATGCTCAAACACAAAAACCTAGAAATCATACAATGAGCATTGTTCCTTTGAATTGGTTTGAGAATCTACAGTCAGTCCAAAAACGAGCGATTAATAAGTCTTTTATGAATTTATGTAATTCCAGAATGGCTGTCCAGAAATGAATTCTATGTTTTTTACTCTCATTTGTATTTATACAACCTTCATGTTAGTATTTAGGGTTTTTATAAAAGATGAAGGACACAAACGATACAATTATTGTTTCGCTTGACCATGACGATGTCCTTGTCTTCAAGACCTTTCAGCAGAATATGAGATAAATTGAGCTTCAACCTTTGTATTTTATACGGCATCTATATTAAGAAAGCCTTAAAATAAATTGATGTTCTTCGTCGTACGTGGAGTGTGAATGAGTGCCTTCACTTACTTATTAGCAGATGTTAGAAGTGGAGAAGTTGGACTTAATTCGATGGTTCATTATCATGTGTCTACTGCCTTTACATTGTGAGGAGTCTCCAGTGATGACTTCTATATCATCACACTTCATTCTTTGAATGTCGGGTGTGAGATAATCAAGGACATTAATTAATCCTGCAGGGAGTGACAATAGATCAATAGATGGCAATGAAGGAAGCAATACAATTGATAAGTTTGCTCAAATGTCTTTCCGATAGAGGAACATTACTGTCCATTTCTGGATGAGGGAGAAATTACAAGATGACCATATACAGTAACAAGGTCTATGACAATGACAGATTGAAAAGCTTATTTTTCACATTAGTTCTGCTTCTGCATCCAGTGATAATCGCTGCATGTGTAGATCTGTAGTGATTTGGGCAATTAGTGATGATCACTCTTATTCTAATGATAAATAGGACATATTAAAGACTGGCGTTACTGTACAAACAATACCGTCAACCAAACATGCATGCAGTTGACAGCTACATTTCATGACTCTGCCATTGACACCTATATTGTTCGGCAGGAGGTTAATTTCTACAGAAAGAAGAAACACTACTAACAACAAATGGAAACATTTAAACAAATGATAGTTAAAATCCAACAACAATTAACATTTTTAAAGTCCCCTTTGCACCGGCCGATGATTGGACAAAGGAAAGTTCGTTCCGTGCATTGTCGAATGTAAACATGATGTCACGGGGTTACCGCAGGGGAGCAGAGCCAGTGGACCGCACCGTCTGGTTGCTCCTACTATGCTGAGAAGAAGCACTTCTCCAGTGTATTAAATGTGTTTATTTCTTCCAGCAGAACAGGGGTTAATCGGCCATATTGGAAACTCTTACATTCAGCTGTGCTCAGTTAACCACTCCTCTTCCCTATAAAATCTGGGCTCAATTACCAAGTCGTCAGAGTTAGCACTTGCTGCATGACACTGGAGTGGGAGAAGCTGGTGTTTGTGAAGGAGTGCTGGAGGAGTTTATTAGCGACTGTTATCTGGTTTGTACGCTTGGAAATTCCTTATCCTTCCCTGTTTTGCTGTCTTCTCCCTCAATGAACACCTGGTGAATACCTCTGTTATATGTGAGTGAATATTTTTTGTGTGTGGAGTTTTCAGTTAAACCTTGTCTTTGTTACCCTGTCTGTGGGGTTTGTGTACTGTGGTGCACAGTAGCGCTTCTCTTCCCTGGGTGGGGGAAAGACATACGAAGGCCTGTTCTAGGAGATAAGGCAAGGGCGAAGGCCCTGGCATCTTCGCCATCTGAATTATCCCAGGGAACAGGGAAAACTAGGGCGCCCCTGGTGTTAGGGCCAGAAAATATGCCCCTGGTCCCAGGTCACTCGCCAGTCGAATCATGACACATGACCACCGAGCTTCCGGGAGCCATATGTTTGTACATTAATCGCATACAATACTTGTGCCGGAAAATTATAATTGTTCTGCAATGTATCCTCTTGGGTACATCGGGATGTGCTGCTAAGAATACTGAAAGCAAAGAGAAATGAGCAATCATAGAAAATGAAAGCATACAAGAATCAAGTGGCACTTGTTATGGGCTCATGTAAAAGACTGTTAATTGTAAGGTCCACCATTGGGGGGGGACAATCAGGCTGCCCTCATGCACCTCGGACTATAATTTGACCCCCTGCAATGGGTAACCCTCTCCGAGCTTGTAGGTGATGAGGAGGTCTCCTGCAACGGATACCATGATGTTGTGTGTAGCCCTGGTACACAATACCAGGAGGATGAGTGGAGAGGTAACAGTTAAGGTCTCTTCATGACATCGTGTACACTTCTGACACACCCAGCAGGGGTGTGGAAGGGAGTGATTTAGTCAGTCAGTGTCCGGACTTCAGAGTGAGAAGTCAGTTTCCTGTCCTTGGACAGAGTAGACGTGTCCAGTTTAAGTCTATCATCAGTTCAGAAAGTGGAGTCTGGTGTAGGTGTCTGTATACACCTTAGTCTAGTCAGAGCTGTTCCCCACTGGAAGAAAGACTGAACTATCTATTAAGAGACAAGCAAGGCGAAGGGCAAAGTGGAAGGAAGGTAATTGGAGAAGTGCTTTTGACTTGGAAAAGTCCTGCACGTTGCAACCGGTTACTGGGGACCGAAGGATCACTATTGTACAGCATAGTGAAGAGAAAACCAGGAATCTACCGGACCCTAGGTCGCGGCAGACAAGCCCCTTTATAGTCAGAACGTAGCTGGAGTCAGGGGGTGTGAAGACTTTGAGTTGTGCACGACAAGAAAAGGATTCAGCTCCCTCGCAGGAAGGCTTCTAACACAAATTTGACTGGGCAGAACAGCTAAAGACTAGCTGGAATCATAGAGAGGACTACGCTTCAGGCTGGTCGTACTCAGCTTCATTGGAAAGTAAAGGAGGCCCCTAACTTGCTTATCTGTTGCCTCAAAGCTCATCCTCCATCAACCCCATCAGCCTCCCTGGGACCTGCCTTATCATCCTGCAAGTAAAGGTATGGAAAGACGTTGACTGTGTGAGACTGAGTTATTATTGCATGCTGCACAATCCTCACCTAACTACCGACCTGAGGGAAGAGTCCCACCTGTAGGGGACCCGACATCTAGCTGCATCACCATCCCTCAGAGATCGATAGCAGCGCTGGTACAAATTACCAGAATACTACAGGTGGCGTCACGAACTGTACATACATCAATCCCTGTAAATATATCCCCAACATACGCCAGACCGCCAGGGCCACAGACCGAGCCACAGCTACCTGTGACAAATCCCCATAGACTTCTACGGGCTCGGCTCTGAGTACCCCATTGCCCTGGTAACCCACAATTGTGGTGGCGGGTCGACACAAAACTTTGGCGTCACGAACAGGATACGAAACTTGCAGCATTGCGAGCCCTGTGTGCCTGTGGAGTGTTTTTGTGAAAAAGGATCGTTTGCACTTTTGGCGCCAAAATCGCCATTTTTGTCGCCATATTCGCGCCCTCAGGCGCTGGAGAAGAAGGTGGGCGTACCTGAAAGAGCGCGCAAAGTCTTGGACACGCCCCCGGCTCTGACTCATCGGCAGGTCCTGCAACAGGAAGTGAACGCTCTGACATCAGAGCGCCTGCGACGAAGGTCCTGTTCCCACTGCTGTGCCTGTGAAGTAGCAGCGTCTGAAACCGGTAGGCTCCGTTTAACCAAGGGGGCGCTAAGATGTCACAACAACCGGCTGACAGTGCGGCCCAGCCGGAGGCCCCAATCCCGCACCGTTGGTATTGTAGCGCAAGATGGGGGCGCAGGCCCTGCACCCAGTCCGGTAGTCCCGATCATGCACTAACGCTCCCATATATGCCTGGGGCGAAATGGCTTCCCCAATACAGCGGTGGGCCAGGCACATTAGCAGGCTTCAAGCGGAAGTTATGCAGCATCCTAGAAATGTACTCCATGCCTGAGAGACAAAAAGCTGCTGTGCTAATAGGGCAGCTAACTGGCGCTGCTGAGAGGGAAGTGGAGACTTGGGATACGTTGATCAGGAGTCGGTACCTGCGATCTTCCTGAAGCTGCATGCCATATTTGAAGACCGCACAGAAACGGATCTCCGGATGGCCTTCTATCACTGTTCACAACAGCCAGG